>VXBI01013049.1:506864-1118908 GCA_013397375.1 Toxostoma redivivum
GCCCGCCGCCCCCCGCCCGGGCAGCGGCAGCCGCGGTACCTGCGCGGCCGCGGGTCCCGTCAGTGCGGCGGGGCCGGGGCGGTGCCTCCCCGCCCTCCCCCTCACTACGCACCGCGGAGAGCGGAAGCAGCGGCAGGAGGAGGCGGGCTGAGGGTGCACGGCACCGGGGAGGAGGAGGATGGCGGTGGGGATGGCGGCGGTGAGTGACTCTGTCCCTCCCTCTCTCCCTCAGCTGCAGCGCGCACCGCGGGGCTGCTTGCTCCTCCCCGGCGTGGCGGGGCAGGGGCCAGCGCTGGCCCCGTCCTCACCTCCACGCTTCACTCTTCCTTCCCCCTCCTCTTTCTCCCTCTCTTTTCACTCTTCCTTCCCCCTTCTCCACCCTTTTTTCCCGCTGCAGCTCTAGCAGGAGGCGGCGCGGACACGCGTGAATGTGGTCTCCGGCCCCCGAGTGACCCGGCCCCGAGGTGAGTGCCAGGCGCCGACCGCAGCGCCTGCCCCGGCACCGCCCCCGCCCGGCTCCGGGGCGGCGGAGTCGCAGGGCTCCCCTTTCCCGGGGGTTCCCCTTTCCCGGGGGCTCCCCTGCCCCGCGGGGCCCCTCGGGACCCCTGCCCGCCGCCAGCTGTCACAGCCGCGGCCGGCGGGGCTGGGCGCCGCCGCCTTACTCGGGCTGAGTTTTAAAGATGTGTCCACTCCCCGTGTTAATCAGGCTGCTCTCGCTTCCTCTCTGCCTCTGACAGTGTGTGTGTCTGTGTAGTTTCTTTTCTTAATTTTTTTTCTCTTGCTCAAAGATAAACTTGCTGCCAAGTGTGCAGGTAAACCCCACAAAGCTTTCCAATATAGGCCACGCATTACAGACGGATGAAACGTTATCGAATGTGACAGCGCATTATGCATCTCTCTCCTTTTAAAGGGCTTATTTTCTCAGTCAGTAAGATGTCTACAGGATAGGATGCAAAGTCATGTAAAGCTTAGTACAGTAAGCTATGTTTGTTTGTTCTATAAAAATTTGTGGTTTTTTGGGAGGGAGTTTTTTGGTTTGTCAGGGGAAGTGGGGACAAAGTATCATACATCTGATCGTTTTCGCCCTTTTTCCCCACCTCTCTCTTACTCCTAGGGGTAAGAGCAAAAAATATGTCTGCAATTCTGTACAACTGACCTCTGCCTTTCAAAATGGGCACCTTCTCTGAATCTGAAATATTTTTACCAAACTTCCTAGTGATTGGTAACTGACACTTTTTCTACTCCCCACATACACAATGCAAATTTGCGTGTTCTTTTGCCTTCTTGGATAAAAGGGCACAGCAGACTGTGATCACCTGATGGTCACCAAAATGAGTCACCTGGTGCCTTGCTCCGCACTCCTTGCTCAGTTGCAAGCCTCTGACTGTAAGGACTATGGCATATTGGAAAGATTATTTACCATCAGAAGCTTAGGTGACACAGAGAGATACTGTTGTGCCACTGATACATAAAGAAAGCTCTAGGAGGAAAAAAGCACCATTTTCTGGGGCGTTATGCAGCAGTTTAGGGAAACCTTATGTAAATGAAACTGGTTGGTTTTCTTTACTCTCCAACCTCATCCTCCCCCATACAGTGGTAAGTTACAGTGAAATTATGCTATTTTTTTTTTTTAATTTAAAAAAGATTGATTTAATAATTTTTTCCTACCTCTGCCTAGTTGTAATTGGAAGTGATACATGTAAGAAATTAAGATTAATTTTGTATTGGGTTGTTTGAATTAGTTTTTTACTTATGTGGATATCCTCTTGTGCTTTTTCTTCCTCTCAAAAATAATTTCTTCTATTTTGAGAGGAGAATGAAGCACTGGTTTACTTGACTTGAATCAGCTTAATATAAAATTTTGTAAAAATTCCCACTCTCCTCCTGTTACCTTGACTTTTAACAGAATTTCTGAACAAAGATACTGCTGCCTTGTCCATCACTGACAGCTTGAATATGGAAATTGCATCCTGAAACAGGGAGAATTGAAAACTCTCACATATATATATTTAAAAAACCCTCCCCAAAACATAATTTCAAACTGATGCCTATTACAAAATAACATTCATGATGCAGTGCTGTAGTATGAGGGGTTTATTTCCACTTCTTTTCTGTATGTTGTAGAGCACTTTTTAGATTTACTTCTTCCTCTAGGCTGTCTTTGTGCTTTACTCCCTGTGAAAAGAATTCTTTTGATTTTAAATATGCTTTCATATTTCTGTATCATACTTTCTCACACTCTGCGGTTTCAAGTTTACATAGTTAACTGTGGTCCATTTTGTGCTCCTACCAATGCAGTCAAAGGCAGCTAGAGAGTGCTCCCATGGCATATATATTTTATTTTGTCCCATAGAATACTTAACAACTTTGTAATATTCCAGTCACTAACAGCTACAATTTAATGGCAGTTTAGACTTCAAATTCTGATATCTTTTCATGGGAGGCGGTGCAAGTCTTGGAACTGATTGTTCATCCGGTATTAAAAGTCTCTTCAGTACACTGTTTGAAAAAGTGCTTTACAGTGCAAATCTCTTGCTGCCAATAAATCAGTAGTTAGCAGCATGAGTGTTGCTCTGAGTGGTATTTAAGTGCTTGCATCAAGCATTGAGCTAATGTCTGTTCACTTTGCCAACCCAAATTCCACTCCAGGTCTTCACGTAATGCAAATCAGATTATTGAAATCCAGGATATGCTGATCTGGAACAGCCTGTCAAGATATACTGAGGGATCTAATCTTAACTACGAATTTAGTTTAAAATAGTAGTATTGTTCCTTTCCCGTAATGCCTCATTCCCATTTTCCTCTCGAATTAACAGTCAAGTTGAACAGATTCTTACCTAGGTAATTCTGTGAAAAGTAGTACTGTGAGTGGTTGTGATTAGCTCTGCAAAGTCAAGCAATTTAAGTGAGTTAACTATTGCCTGCCTTTTTTTTCAGATCTAACAATACAATGTCAACGGGAAGGTTACGAACAAAGAAAAAGGCATGTTCTTCAGATCAGTCTCCAGACAACCTTCCTGTGAGGAGTTCTGGAAGACAGGTATTTATAATAATTTAAAAACACATGGGTTGGTACTTGCTACTTTTTATTTTCTGTTGACATTTGTAAAGAAACTGGGCATCCTTGTGGGTAAGTTAGGTCTTTAGAGTACTTATCCACAGAGAAGGAGAATGAGTTAATTCTGTGAATAAGCAGGTTCAGTGTCTCATTTTGCAAACAATATTCAGAAAAGATACTCTATATAACCTATAAGTACCTAATGTGTTAAAAATAAAATCACAGATTTCTGTACAGTCAGACAAAGCTGTCTGCCCATCCAAACAGAGGCCTAAAACAACATAATACACAGTACCTTTGAGGTCCAGAAGAGACATTTGGTATGCAGTTTTGTATCCACAAAAATGCCCAAAGCCTACCCTAATATTTTATTTGAGGCACAGATAGGATCACCACTTGTAATTAATATCAATAAGTATTATAAAAGAGGAGATTTTCCAAAGGAGAAATAAAATGAATGCATGAGGCTTGACTCATTAACATATGATGGAGCTTAAAATACTATTTAAACTGTAAGCTTTGCTTATAATTTCTTCAGTGCCATCAATTAGACCAAGGCAAGATATTTTTAGATATAAATGATATTTCCAGTCTTACTGTGGGTTTGGGGGTTTTTTTTGGTGGGTTTTTGTTTGGGTTTTTTTAGTAGAGAAATCTGACCTAATTTGACAGCTGTTGCATGCTGCAGCTATTTCACAATGGCTACAAAGATTTTCATTCAGATAGTTTTAACTACAGGATGCCCCTCACAAGCTGCAAAACTGTCTGAATGCTGCTTTGAGAAGATGTATTTGTGTCATTTATGGTCAGATTCCAGCTATTCTTTATTAGGTGAAGAAGAAAGCAGCTGAAGCAGCAGATGACGATGATGAAGCATCAGAGAAGAAATACAGAAAATGTGAAAAAGCTGGATGCACTGCAACATGTCCCGTTTGCTTTGCCAGTGCAGCAGAAAGGTTTGTTACTTTTTATTTGTGTTTTTCATGGATTTTCTAAATCTGCAGCTGAAGTTTAGGTTTCTACCTATATTCTGAAAAATTCCTTCATATCAAAATGTAGAGGGAGAATTGAAAAATACTGCTAATAGGAGTCTTAAGATTCCAGGAAAATGTCACAAGTTATTCATGTTGTCATAACTTTCTCCTGTGCAAGTTGCTAATTCAGATACAGAATGTCTTTGGGATATGGTTATTTATATTATTAATGGTGTCCTCTGGAACATACCTTACTTCTGTGAAAGTGAGAGCATATTAGTGTAATCTGAGAAAGCTAAACTTGCTATCAAGATGGAAAATGAAACTGTCATTTACTTCAGAAAGTCTTTACCACTCTTTCACTGGAATGCTTTGCAGTCTCAGGTAGAGATTGTAGCCTTGAAATTTTAGGTCTTAGGAGAGACAGTCATACTTATCTGAACTCTTTGTTCTTGTACACTTTCTCGGCACTTTCGCAAGTGCTTTTGCACTCTGACCCTGGTGGTTTTGAATGCATGATACTGGCAAGGTACCTGTAATAGGCAACATGTTAGACCTCATTATGAAGCAGGCACACTGTAGTTACGTAGCACTCCTCCCTCCCTGATAACTGAGACAAACTTTCCTTCTTTATAGCTATAAAAAATAAATAAGACTAATTACATGCTTCATTTAGATATATCCATGGATTGTTCTTTGGTGGCAGGAAGTCACTGTATTCTGGATGTTGTCATAGGGAAGCCAAGTGTTTTGGCAGTTGCCTGAGAGACTTGTCTGGGAAATGAGCACCTGTGAGATCAACATTGGTGATATTACAGTTTTTATTTAGGAAACAATGCATACTGCTTACTCATCCTCTTGATTTGTTATTTTAATATTTTGATTTTCACCCTTCCCACCCTCCCAAGTGCGTACTTCCAACTTTATCTATTTGAGATGAGCTCATTGCATGGCTGTTTGAGTTAGTAGCTTAGGTCACTGCTTTTTACCTTGTACATTTATCTTGAATTATTTCACTGAATTTAATGAGAGCATTCTAAGTAAAAAATGATTGCTTTGTCTGATTAATGTAATCTTTGTAATGGATATTTCTTTTTGAGAGTAGTAAAGAACAAATGCCCAGAATGTTTAACTGCTTCCTTAGGGTTTTGTCTCACTGGGTTAAAATCACAAGCTGTTCATGAGAAAAAAATAGGCAACATCTGTTTTGTGTTCAGATTTGCCTTTATGTTTTTGTCAGTTGTTCTGGGGACAGAACATTGTAATGACTTATGAATCAATTGGTCACATGTACAAGAAAAATGCTAATTTAAATGATCCCTCCCAACTTTGCACTAATATTGGAACAAAATGCAACAACGTAAAGGAACTCTAAGTTTCTGTGGAGAGGAGCTTTGTCATCTTACATATTTCCAAAATGCTTGGTGTGTCACAGTACATATTCACTGTTTGATGTTCAGGAAATGCCTGCTTCAAGGGTACTAAAGACAGGCTCAGTTGACCATTGTTAGAGGGAGGCTGCTGGAAGCCAGACCAACTATAAATCTGTGCATTGTGTACACTTTGCCTCCTTTGCATCTGCTGTTGCTTAGTTTGGGAACTGGAAATGCTTGAGACAATTGAAATGACCTTATTGTTATTTGTATGGCTGTAGTGACATGTGTAAGTCAACCTTCATGAATGTATCATAAAGCCCTGGCTTGTTCTGAATATTTTTTCACATTCTAGAATGTGTCAATAGAAAGATTTTTTTTTTCCGTAAATGTACTATAAAACCATTTCTATGTTTCCTGCATTACAGATGTGCAAAAAATGGGTATACGTCTAGATGGTATCATCTGTCCTGTGGGGAACACTTCTGCAATGAATGTTTTGACTACTACTACCGAAGGTAGACTTACCAATTAAGGTTGTGTCCTTTCAAAACTTACTCAATTTTGGCAGCTGTAACAGCTGTTGAAGCATCATGCACATAAACATAATACAAAGGTTGGTCCTTTGTGTTTGCTTTGGTCAGAGTGAGGCTTAGACAATGATAAAACTGCAGGTGTGGTATGGACTAGTTAACTTAAACAGGGCAGTGTGAACAGAACTGATTAGTTTAGACAGGTTGGTTTGTGTGTGCAATTATTTTGAAGCTTTTGTCTTTTTTAACAACAATGTCAGAGAATTTTAAAGTATAAGAACAATTATGAGTAAATGTGTTTTCCCTTTTAAGTTCACTTTACACTGCATTTGGGAGACCTTGCCTCTCTAAAGCAGTGCAATAAGAAGTAGTTAGAAATCAGTCTAACTCTTGTGGTTCAGTGATCATGAAGACTCTTGTCAGGCTGACAGAATGCTTTCAGCTCCAAGCTCCTTTCTGTTTGAGTGGGAGTTACATCCAGCTCTACCAAGACTTTGTGTGCTTATGTGCTCAGCACTACCCATCACTCAGTCCAGGCCATAGTTACCAGGAATTGTGCTCACAAGCAACTGGACATAATGGTCAGGATACAATTTATTGCTGTTGTAAGAACCGTGATTCTCTCCTTTTAACAGCAGAAATACAGTGCTCTCTACAGCCTTTTTTCTCTGTCCTTATATAAAATGTTTAGTTTTAGAGTAACTGCTATTGCTTGAAGCGAACTAGATATTCCATTTTCTGACTGCTTGCTGTTTTCTCTTTCTTCTTAGCCATAAAGATGGTTATGAGAAATACACTGCCTGGAAAAGGATTTGGACAAGCAATGGTAAAAGTGAGCCCAGTCCAAAAGCCTTTATGGCTGATCAACAGCTTCCTTACTGGGTAAGGTGAAAGGTAATTTATTTAATAGGAATGTGATGTTCTGATGTGTTTCTGATATTTTGCTGTTCGAGCAGCAGGTCAGCTGAGTTTTTGTGGGGGTTTTTTTCCCTAGTATTAAGAGGATTGTGGAAAAACTCAAGATAAAAATTCTGGTCAACTTCTCTACTGTTGGAGACTTTCTCCATACCCCACAAAGACCAATCTTCTGTTACTTTTCAGTGAAGTAGCAGCTGTGATTTTCAGGTAGAATAAGATTTGGCAGGGAAAGTATGAGTGTGAAAGACTTTGAAATCAGATTTTGTATTTCCCTGGTAAATAGAGCAGAAGAAAAATGGGAATGGAAGGAAGTTTAGTGGTAGTGGTGTTTTGTTTGAGGGTGTTTTTTTTTTTTCTTAAAGTGATGAAGAATATATTTTTGAAGTCATGCTTGCAAAGTCTACCAAAGACCATAGTAATGGGGAATTGAATTAATTTTGGCCTTAGATTCTGTGCAGAAATTCAGTTTTGCAGATGAATACAAGATTTCTGTAGATCAAACACCACTTATGAGCTGATGATTATGATAAGATGCCAAGAACATATCTAACAATTATATTTTGTCATGTTTGGCTTCTTTCTAATTTTTTTTTAAGTTGCATTAATCTTATCTGTAATCACAAGCAACAAGTAAAAACATGTTTGTTTTTTGACTTGTAGGTGCAGTGCACAAAGCCAGAATGTGGTAAATGGCGTCAGCTGACAAAGGAAATCCAGCTGACACCACAAATAGCAAAAACCTACAGATGTGGTATGAAACTGAACAATTCTACCAAGGTACCATACAACAGTTCTGCTTATATTGAAACTTAACAAGTTGGTATTTCTTGTTTGCAGAAATTAATTTCTTCTTGCTTGCTGCTTAGTGTCTCTAATGTCAAAATGATAATCTGATGGCCTGGAGAGCTGCACAGTGACAGGCCTACATGCTGCTTGGACGTTTTTTTTTCTGGCAGGAAATGTCAAGAAAGAAGTATCTGACATATCTTAGTCTGCACAGGCAATTGTAAAATCCTTCAGCTAGGGGATTATTATCAGCATGTACAAAATAGACATATACCAAAATGCTCATTGCAGTTTTGTTTGGCCGTTCTTCATTATTGAGGGAAGCATTTGAAAAGCTCAATGAGCTTTTCCTAATTGTTATTAAGTCTGTGATGGAGCTTTACATTAAAAGCTTCAGCTTTAGCATGAAGATAACTCCTGAAATTTGAAAAAGATCTTAAAGTGCCATACTATACTATATGGCTCTTATAACATGAAAGTGGTGACCATATGAAAACCTGAAGGGTCAGTATTTAATTTTGAAACTCTGTGATAAAGATATTCTTAAAATAAAGAAGAAACTCTCCTTTATAGTCTAGACTAGAAGAGTTACTCTGGAAAAATGGGGACACTTCCAGAATTTTTCTGTAAAGTCCTGTATTTTTTTTCTGAATTCATTTGCTTCAGTGTTCCATCCCATTCTATGGAATAGAATGTATATTTTAATGTCTGATCAGTAGAAACTAACTTAACAAATGAGAAACATTTTTAGAGTGCTTTTGCTTTATCGTGTGTTGTGTTTTTAGTCTACACATTTCTCTACTTTTTTTTAAACAATTATGTCTACTACAGAATACTAAGCACTTTTTTTTTTAATTTAGAGAATTATAGGAAATTACTTTGCTTTATACTTAATTTTTTCCATACAGCTTAAGAATAGCTCACATACCATTCACTTTTCTTTCAGACTGAGGGCTCAGACCAGTGTTCCATGCCTGAGGACTTGGTGAGTAGTGGCTGTTCCTCCTCATTTGTCCTAGAATATGAAAGCAATCTTAAAGCATGGCATATTTATTTCCTTTTTTATTTTGGTTCTTTGGCTAATTATGTCAGTATTTATGCATTTTCCTCAGGAAACTGTCAGACACTATTTGCAACAGGGCCTAGGGCCTATTATTTTCTCATCTTTTTCCTCTTTTCCCTTACCATACTAACTTTCAAGTGGTTTGTGGTGTCCTTTAGTTGCGGCCTGTAACTCTAAGTTTACTCCTAATTCTCGTTTTTGATCAGGAAAAATAGTGTTCAGTTACCAGCTTTCAAGTAAAATTCCTCATCCTAAAATTTCCTTGTCTTTCAGGTGATTTCTATCTTTAGTCAAGCTAATCTCTCTTTTTTGAAGACTGCAAGAGAACACCTAAGCATTTTTTCTCTCTCCTCTCCTTCATAATACAATATGTACATACAAGATGTATGTTGCTGTTTCAAGGGGTTTGTGA
Organism: Toxostoma redivivum; assembly: GCA_013397375.1. Classification (NCBI taxonomy): domain Eukaryota; kingdom Metazoa; phylum Chordata; class Aves; order Passeriformes; family Mimidae; genus Toxostoma; species Toxostoma redivivum. The sequence goes on from VXBI01013049.1 coordinate 515,982, forward strand.
TCATGTCACCCCACATTTCTGATTTCATATAAACTTAGGTTCAATAAGCAATGTTCACAAGTATACCTGAGGTACTTCTATCACAGGGAACACATTCAGGCTTATTGTTGACTCCTGTAGAGGCTTTGTGGCTTTGTTTCCCTAATGCACGTCTGATTTGTAAATTAAGGGTCAATCAGTAGCGTTTCTTAGGGTTCTAGAAGGTCTTCGATGGGGATAGCAGAACCTAAATTAAATTGATCGGTTAGTGTGGACTTAGAACTAAGTTCAGATTTCTGGATGCATAAGTGACTGTAAATGTTTTATAAAGGGCCTGATAAGGCATAAATGTGTTATGGCATGTCTCATTTGTTTGCTTTCCATGTGGTGTGGAGTTTGTGAAGTTTCAGCTCCGTATCTGAGGAGAGATCAGTACTATAGTGTTTCTGTGTCAGGCTGAGGAAGGGGAAAGAGGGAGAGAAAATGTTTTTATGACTTACAATTCTGAGATTGTTACTTCTAGTGCTTTTTGGTCTCAGTTTTGGAGGGAGGGGGAAAATTGGTTCATTTTTCAACGTTTTTAAGTACTGACGTGTTCTCTTCTCCCCTCTTTCCTTCACTTCTCCGCTTGGTCAGAGAGTGGCTGAAGTTTCAGACCATTGGTGGTACTCCATGCTCATACTCCCTCCTTTGCTGAAAGACAGTGTGGCAGCTCCCTTTCTAGCTGCATATTATCCAGACTGCGTGGGGATGAGTCCATCCTGTACCAGCACTAACCGGTTACCTGGTGAATCCAACCTTGTGAAGTTAGAGCACCTAAAGAGCGTGCCTAATGTGACTGGTAAGAGCCATCTGCAGGGCTCTGTTGCTTAAATAGGTGTGATAAATTTTGTCTTATAACTGAGTTTATAAGGCACATTAATTGCCCTGATTCAGAACACTGGTTCTGTTCTCAGCACTAATATACAGTCCCTGTGTGACTGCCTCTGTCGTTTGATGCCATTCGCTTGTTTGTAAGATAAAGGTAATACATTTCTTATGGTTTTCTTTAGGGAGTAAGCACAGACTGCAGAAGCTTTCTGTGTGCCACTGTCATTTGTGTATAGAAACAGGAAATTACCATGTAGGTACTTAAAGACTGTTCGTATTCTTAAGGAAATGAAGATTTATCAAAAAACCCCAGGATTCTGCTAGTTTTGATATTGTGGATCTTTGGGGCTTTGAAGAAAAGAACTTGATTTCATAAGGCACTCAGATTCTGTTTAGTTTTGTTTGGTTTTTTTGTTTTTTTTTAATTTTTTTTTCTTTTGCTAGTGACAGCCTGGGAGTGCAGATTGGCAGAATAGGTCAAGTATAGAGAAAAGTAATTCAGGATTGTCGTACTCAGAGAGAGTACTTTGAGGAAATTTCGGTTTATGTGGTGTCTTAGCAGGCTTTGTTCTCCTTAGGTGCTGGAAATAAATCTGTTCATACATTCAACAGATGTTATTTCTGCTTAACGGAAAACTTCGTTACTTAGGGTTACCAATACTGAACGTGGAAGATGATTAATTATTACCCCCTCTGGGCAGTATTGGGAGTTGAAGAAGAAAGGTGTTCAGAGTACTTCCTGAGTCTGTACAGTGATGCTAGTCCTTAGACTTGAATTTAGATCCTACTCCTTGTTTGACTCCTCGTGGCATTGGAGGGCCAAGAAATATTACTGTTTCTTTGATAAAACTTCAGCTCTGATAGGTCCAAGGTGTACTGATGAGGCAGCAGGACAATAATTAATGCACAGCCCAGAGGGCAGGAGAGAGGAGGGCCATGTAAATGGAATCATTCTAGAGGTACCTAGAGGCTAGAAAGCTTCCTTACTTGTTATCTGTGTGAGGGCAGTGGATTGTTTTAGAGGGAGAAGGAAGCAATGAAGATATGATGGAGTATGACTAATTCCTGGTACGTCTCTATTCAGTTGCAGGCATGAACAAGTATTTCCAGCCTTTTTACCAGCCCAATGAATGTGGGAAAGCACTTTGTGTGAGGCCAGATGTCATGGAACTGGATGAGCTCTATGAGTTCCCAGAATATTCACGAGACCCTACCATGTACCTGGCATTGAGAAACTTGATTTTGGCTTTGTGGTACACAAACTGCAAGGTAAGAGATGCAGACGGTTAATTTGTTTGTTTAAAAATAATAACAGCTTTTCTGGGATGGGGAGTCACTTCTTGGATGTCTCCTTATGCACCAGAAAAATTGCTCCCATGTTTTTGAAAATCCATTCTAAATTTGGCTGGGTTTGGGGGCTTGTTGGGGCTGAGAGTTTTCTCTCCCCTCTCCTCTGTCCCCTCTCCCCTCCATTCAAAATTTAATGCATAGGAGCTTCTTCAGCAGTAAAACTCAAAAGTTTTTAAATTATTGAAACTCTACAGTGCCTGCCCAGCTGTTAACTTTTTAAAGGGATGGTTGAACATGTCTAAACAGTGTTTTGTTGTGCTTTATGATTTTTCATTTTTTTAACCTGATTGTTGGACAGGGAAGTGATTGTCTTTTAATTTAGGCTAAGCCTATGGCATTGCCTCCAATAGAAATGCTGAAGTTCCACATACCAAAGCTTTCTGATATGGATGTCTGCATTTATGTGAAAGGGTTTGGATATTGATCTCTTTTTCCCTCAGAATGCCATTTCAGAATGGATTTTACTGGAATGCCATTGTGAACATTGCCACCATGTAGGTTCATTTTGTAAACAGGAATCTGTTTCAATACCATTCCTGCTAATCTTGTTTAATAAATTGTTACCTCACTGTGTAAAGCTCACTAACAAACAATTTCCACAAAAAATCTTTTAAAATTCATGAGTTTTTACCATTTGGTTTGCGGTTTAAATATGATGTAAAACATATGAATAAATGGAATATTAGAAAACCAACAATCTCTGTTCTTCCTTTCTCCTTTGCAGGAGGCTCTCACCCCTCAAAAATGTATCCATCATATAATTGTTCGGGGACTTGTGCGGATCCGCTGTGTACAGGAAATGGAGAGGATCTTGTATTTTATGACAAGGAAAGGGCTAATTAATACAGGGATTTTGTCAGTCAGTCCTGATCAGTACCTCCTTCCTAAGGAATACCACAATGTAAGTTGCTGTAATAATCCCTACATTATTAGTGCTATAAAACTACATGGTGCATGCAATCATTTTTTTTTGTTCTGGATTTTTGGCTCATTTACATAAATGGATAGAATGATAGGTAAAATTACATCTAAAGCCTATTATGTGGAAAGTTTTTAACATTGTTCTCTTATGCCTTCAATGGGCATAGAAACTACATAAATTAGACTCCTTCCAAGAAAAATGTTTTCCCACTAAAATCTATTGAATTAATTCCTATGGATTTGTGCTTCCCATGTGCTATTCAAATGGATGGGAACTGTGTAAAAAATAAACAGATTCTGGGTCTCCTATAATACATGTCTGCTTTCATACGTGAGGAAACTGCTATTCCATGTTGGTTTGCGAGAGCTATGGTTAAAAGGGAACATGTTTATGACTAGCAAGTTGTTATACAGCACCCAAAACTTATTAAGTTAATATATTCTGCAGAATATCTCCTAGAAATTTTAAGTCATGTTTGGAAAGTGTACTTGTAGATGTTTTTCATTCATAAAAATAGTCTTTATTGGTCAACGCAATCTATGATTGAAATCCTTACAAGGTATTTTTTGTCTGATAAATTCAATTAGATTCCTACTTTTGTTACTGATAACTTCAGCTCTTTCTGTTAAAAGAAACCGGAGGCATCTTCTTTTGAAGTCCTTAAAAACTTTAACTATTTTCAAAGCTACTACTGATCTTTTTTCTATATTAAATGCCCTGCCATCTTTAAAAGTTATCACAGATTACATTAGATGACAAGAGAGCGTAGACTTCTGAAACCTACAAACATTTTTACCTTTAGCAAATGAGAGTGAAATTACAATTTGTATTTTATTTCCAACTATTTTTATTTAAATACTTTATTATTTTTTAGAAATCTGTCATTATTGTTGGGGCTGGTGCAGCAGGATTAGCAGCAGCCCGACAACTGCACAACTTTGGAATTAAGGTAAGAAGCTTTAGAGTACAGTACTTAAAAAAATCAGACTTCTTCTGCTTTGAAAAGTGTTGTTTATCAAAAAGAAAAAGCCTACATTTTTGTTACACACAAGTATGTATATATATGTATTTGGCATCCTAATTAATTTGTGAAATCTGGGGTTTTACTGAGTAAACCTGCTGTTTAAAACCAGCATTTATTTGTATCTAAAATTAAACAGCATGTAGCATATATTTTGTATAGACACTGCACCCAGATCATTGTGTTTATGGAGCATGCCTTAAACTCCAATTTTGAGATTTCCTGAATAAATCTTCAGCTTTTTTAAAAACAAGGCTTATTTTTGTTAGGATTGTTTCTGAAGTAAAAGTTATATTTGTATATGTATATCCCAAAGTGTAACCTTCCTAAGATGATTTAAATGCATAAATTAACTACAAATAATCCAGAAATTAAAAAAAGTGTTAAAATAGATTGCTGGATTGCTCCGGGATTTTTTTTTGTGTTTTGTTTTCTCCTTTGCTCTGGAGTTGAATAGATATATTTAGCAGAATTAAATCTTGCAATTTACTAAGCTGCATTTTGCCACAGGTCATTGTCTTAGAAGCTAAAGACAGAATTGGTGGCCGAGTGTGGGATGATAAGACATTCACAGGAGTCACTGTTGGAAGAGGTGCACAGATCGTCAATGGATGTGTCAACAACCCAATGGCACTAATGTGTGAGCAAGTGGGTTCCTGCAGTGGTCATGATTATCACTAGTGAAAAACTTGTTAAAACCAGGCTCAGATGGCTGGGTAAGGGTGGGAGTCCTTTTCTTGTGACATGATTAAAATCCTGTTCTGCATTGTAAGTAAACTCCATGTTGTTAATATATCTTTGGTAACAGCTGGGAACAGAGTAGGGCTGTAGAATGATTTCAGGCACATTACGTAGAGAAAAACAAGGTGGCTGCAGCTTCAGAACTAGAAGAAACCACTTTTTTCCTCTTTTCTAGAGATAGTAATGTGAGAGGTCCCCAGCAGCCTTCCTTAGGCCTGAGAAAGGCTTTACTGTGGGAGGCTTCTGCCTCTGTAACGGATTTGCCTTGGCTGCCTCTCATTTTTTCTAGTTAAATTCTGCACAAGTTAAGATTAACATGTCCAACAATTAAATTGCCACTGATGCAAACATGCTGTGGTTCAACTTCCTCAAAAATTCTTATGAATTGGTGGTTTGGTTGTGGTTTTTTGGAGGTAGGAACCTGAATTTCTCCATGTGGAACCTGAGTAAGGGTTTTGCTCAGAAACACATGCAAATCCAGCCCATGCCGTTTTGTTTAGTGCCCTATAGTACCATGAAGAAATTCTAGTTTTTTAAAAAAATCATGTTTTATTTATGGAATGGGGAACAGTGGCTTCTGGATACACTTCAGATACTCATCCCTTTGTGGTCATTTAATATATTTTTTCACTGAAAGTACAACTGTATCTTAAGATCTACAGGGGTGACCAACAGCCTAGAGAGATGTGAGGATATGTGAAAAACACGGGAGCATGCCTAAGTAACAAGGCCCTAGGAAGAAATTAGCATTATGTTTGTGTTATTTTCTCTGGATTGACTCTGTAGAACACAAAAACATCTTTATTTGAATTTACCTCTGTTGTGCTTTCCCTGCAGGTTGGACAAGCAAAGGAAGGTTTAATTCCAAATAATTTCCTTTGCTTGTTTGTTAATAACATTGCAATGTCATTGCAACAAGCAATGTCCTGTCAATTCCTGAATTCAGGAAGCTATTAGGGCCCCAGACCACAGACAGTTCTAGAAAGTAATGGATTTTAATTGTGACTTAGAAAATAAACTGAGGAGAAATAAAAGAGATCATGTTTGATTACCAGACTCTAAATTTCTGTACTAGCCTTTGCCTGACAGGAAAGTTGCAGAGGAGGTTTCTGCAAATTCCCAATAAAGGAAAGGATGGAAAATCGGGAAAAAACCCAACTTGTGGACAATTAACAGATAGAAGGATTGTTTGCATTCCAGTTTTAAGAGAACAAGAGTTATTCTGAGTAAAATTGTTGATGTTTTTTAAATGGTGTCACTTAAATCTGAGGCATTCACCTTATGTTAAGTAACTTTGAGCAGGCTAGGTGCTGCGGTTTTTTCATACTTAAAAAAGCAATAAAATGTCTTTTTCTTAAGCTTGGCATTAAAATGCACAAACTAGGGGAGAAATGTGACTTGATCCAGGAAGGTGGAAGGATAACAGATCCCACTATTGATAAACGTATGGACTTTCATTTCAATGCCATCCTAGATGTTGTCTCTGAGTGGAGAAAAGACAAAACCCAACATCAAGATGTTCCCCTTGGTGGTAAGTGAGACGTATTGAAAAATGAAGATGTTGGCTGTGTTCTATATTAACTTGGCTCTTACATCAGACATTTTTAGGAGTTTATGGCTGTCCATCTGACCTTAAATCCAATAGATATTTCTGATATTGTATCTTTTCATTATACATGTTTTCATGAGATAGCTTTTTCAGTATAACTAGCGTCACTAGCAGTTGAAAAGACCTGCTTCTGGCTGAAGCAGGCCATAGCTAGACTTAGCTCTTACACTTTCTGACTAATCTGCCTAAAAAAGAGCCTGATCAAAGCCTTCTGCTGGCAAGAATAGTCCCATCTCCATTGGTAACACCTCCCACCACACTTACAGCTTGTAAACTCAGCAGCAAAAAATAAACTTGCTCAGAAATGTCTGCCTCCCAAATCTCTTCAGCATGGATTCTGTGAGACGGAATTAATAACTCCTATGTTTTTCAGTGAATCCTGTTTAAATTTCTCAGTTCTTTGATGTTGTAAAAATAATCCGGATTTATTTGCAAGGATCCTCCATTATCTTAAAGTGTTTTTTATGTGAAATCTTCAACTGTATATTGATGATAGCTAAACAATTAATTTCTCTCCTGCCTCACTCAGAAACCTGTGAGTAAACAACAAAGTTGTACTCTATCACTGGAAAGATCTTGCGGGGTTTTTTTTGTTTGTTTGTTTGTTTTTCTTTGAGAAGAAAAACATCTTGGTTCAAATTGGCAATTAGTGTGAAAATCTTGTGATCTAGGGAACAGCATGTTGAAATGCAGTAGTGCTTCTGACAAATTGTCATATATTCTTATTTTAAATGTGTTCTTTCACAGAAAAAATACAAGAGATCTATAAAGCCTTTATTCAGGAGTCTGGTATTCAGTTCAGTGAGCTGGAAGAAAAAGTACTACAGTTCCATCTCAGTAATTTGGAATATGCCTGTGGCAGCAATCTCTCTCAGGTGAGTTTTGACAGGTGTGTTCTGAAGTGACTGAGCTTCATAGAAGACAGTTGGAAGTAACACTGAGAAATCACCTGATCCATTCTATGGCCCTACAGGAAGAATCAACTATCCCAACTATTCCTACACCCATAACCTGTTGTTTGAAAGCACTGAGACACTGACTCCCAACACTGCCATATTTAATCTGATGGGAATTCCTGATGTGCTTCCAGTGAGATGCTCTTTAAGCAGAAGTTGAGAGTAGATGGTTAGAAGGGAGCTGAGCATTTTGCTAAGATGCTGGGTAATATGATTCAGGAGAGTTACTCCTCCTCAGATGCTGAGTGTGACTTCTGCTTCCCAGTTCTTTTTAGAAATTGAGGTATCTTGAGAATAAAGGCGTTTGACTCCTGAAGTGTTCCAGCTCCCTGGAGGGGAGCCCCAGTTTACCACTCCTAGGTACTCTATTGGCTACATGATACTTGGCTGCCCTCCTGACTCAGTTTTAACCAAGCAGCTCCAGGAAATACAACAGTATCATATTGTTGGCAGTGCCTTGTTTACTCAGTCCTGTTGCTACATTTAGAGACATTTAATGTCAGTTGTACTACAGCAGTGGGAGAGCTGACTGATATGTGCAGAAGCACAAATCTGGACTGAGAAGCGCACAAGAACATAACAAAAATCTGCAAGACAATGCTATACCAGAGCAATCACTGGAAAATATTTTAGGTCGTTTTCATATTCCATGAGCACCCAAGGGAATTAAGAAAGATGCAAAAATCTACCTTACTTTCAATTTTAAAATCAAAATATGATTGATTTTATGCATCTGCAATGATAGGAATTGGCATCTAAATAGTAGTTTGAGAATTGTTTCAGAATTTTCACTGCAAAGTGGCCATTACTTAGTGCAAATGCCACTGTTTTATTAACTATAAGGTTGCAGGGCCTGGGAGACAAGGTCATTGAAAGGTATCATGGAACAACCTCCAAAGTGACAGAAAAATTCCATGGAGTTGAGTTTTTCTTGTGTCTTATTTTCCCCTTCATGTTGGGAAATAAGGAATTTCCATTTTTATATTAAGTCCTAAGGCTGTAAAATCTGATTACTTTGCTAGATACAGACAACTGAAATAAATACACTGCAATTCACCTGGATTTTTGTACTATATTCCTTGTTTTCTCTACTAAGCAGAGCCATAAATTCCCTGCTAGTGACCAACCCACGTTATGACCTCTTAATCCAGCAATTCATACATTATGTACTAGCATTAGGTAAATAAACATTTTGATTTTGCCAGCATTGCCATAAATTCTGGTGATACACTTTTTTTTTCCAGTTGAAAAGGGGCTTGGGTGGCTTCTTCTAAACTGTGGAACTTTTAATAGTGCCCATGTCTCCACACCAGTAGAAACAGCCAGTTATGTTCTGTCCACAGGTATCTGCACGCTCATGGGACCACAATGAATTTTTTGCCCAGTTTGCTGGAGATCACACTCTTCTAACTGTGGGATATTCAACTGTGATTGATAAGTTGGCAGATGGGCTGGACATCCGGCTGAATTTCCCAGTGAGTCTGGAAAACGTTGATGCAGTGCCTGTCTTGGATTGCTTTGAAAAACCCAATCATATATTTGTATTTGGCACCAGACCTGTACCTGTTTCAATTTGTCTTAAAAAAAAACCAAGGGGACAATTTCAACATTTCTGAAATTCTCCCTGAGGACTATCAGTACTTAAATATTATGATATGATGATCTTACATGTTAGAATAATTTTTCAGCTTCACGGAGGCTATTTTTTGTCTTTCAGGATTGCTCTGGAAATTTGTGTTATTCACTTTCTAGACTGTTGACCAGTGCTATTTTAGCTATTCTTGCTGGAATTTGCATTGCATATATTTTGTAGTGCAGTCTCTCAATGTGTCTTTCAACAGGTTCAGAGTATTGATTATTCTGGTGAAGAAGTGCAGGTCACTACTGCAGATGGAACAGTGTGGACAACGCAAAAGGTACCAAGTATGCTTCGAGACTAAGAATTTTAGAGAATGCACAGTACATGTCCCTTTTTTTCTTTTCACTATTTAGTCCATTTTCTCCCCATTCAAAGATGAATACTCATGTATTTTAGTGGCCTTTATTTGGGTGTCCTAGAGCCTAATTTTTGGTGAGCATGCTTGAGATTTCAGTATGAGCTGATTTGAAAAACTAAGGACTATAAAGGGTAGTACTAACAATGTGAAGCAAATAGATTTTTATCTGGTCTTTGAAGTGACATTTATGTTATTTAGTTCCATTCCTTGCTCAGCTTTACCCCACTTAGCATGTGTATCTTGTTAAAATTTCCAGGATTTGACAATCTCTCAGTCTCTCTTATTCCCTGTATACCCCACCTTCTTCATGCTGAGTAATTTAGCTTTCAGTAATTTTTAAAATGATACATAAACTTGATAAAGATTGGATTGACATCAACAGTGTGTTACTGAGTGTATTTTAAAGAGCAGGAATCTCTGAAGGAATTCAAACCAAATTACTGACTATCTATCTCTCATGTCAAACAGACAGTTTTGTTATTCTGAGAGCCATTATCATTTACTGAAGTATTGGTAGCATGGTTAGCCATTGTGATACAAGCAGTTCAACAGATTATGACTTCAAATCAGTGACTGTGGGATGTGTTCTCACCTGAATGTAAAGCATGTGTTTCCCATTAATGGGAACTAAAACCAGACACTAATCTAGGAATGTCTGGTGCATTGTTATGCTGCATCCTACTAGCATAATCCAGGATAGTTAGGAGAATGCTGTGAGGCTCAAGTGCTGTATTCAGGTTTTGGTACTGTTGTGATTGTAGCTATTTCTTTCAGGTATTAGTGACTGTACCACTGGCCCTTCTTCAGAAAAATGCCATTCAGTTCAATCCTCCACTGTCAGAAAAAAAAATTAAAGCCATTAATAGTTTGGGAGCGGGAGTCATTGAGAAAGTAAGTGATTTCATATTATCTTGAATCTTCTTTTCATAGAAAAAGACTGTTTTGTCCCTGTTGCTTTTGCAGTGTATTTATCAGGGTTTATGATGCATAAACATACATTTATGTTTTACTTGCATATAGTAGCCCAGGAGAGCAAAATGTTATGGGGGATCCAGGTGTATTTCTGTCTCTTAAGATTTCACAACTTAATGGTGTTTTTAAAGAAACTGTTCGCAGAAGAATTTCATGGCTTAGACGTTTTGTGCCTAATTTTGGTTCAGATGGTCTTGGATCTTTCAGAATTCCAATGATGTGTTTATTTCAGGTCATTTTAGCCTAGTAAATTCATAAAGTATTTGCGAAGAGTACTGGAAGTTGTGTGTTTGACCAGTGTAAAACCTCCTACCCTTTCCCAACACAAAAACACAGCCTGTCCTGAAAAGCTCCCCAGTAAGATGTGTGCTTAGAACAAAACAGTACCAAGTAATGCCAGAAACAGGATTTTGATAATGTTGAAATTTAAAGACAAGATTAAGAAACTCCAAATACAGGATGCCACTCATTTAACTTATAATTAGGTTTTCAAAAAACCTGCTGAATTCCTTGAGCATTTTACACAATTACTTCCATTGTGTTGATATTCTGTGCATTTTCAATTTATGACTTTTTTCTTTTCCTTGCCTGTCCTCCTTGGAGGGACAGGTTCATATATTCTCTGTTGAGACCCATTCATAGGAACAACTGTGTCTAAATGAGTGGAAACAGAAAAATGTATTAGAAGAACATATACCATATCCTGTTATGAGTTTTGTGGTATGAAATGCTTAAATTCCATTTTTTTATATCTTTCTAGATTGCCTTGCAGTTTCCATATCGATTTTGGGACAGTAAAATTCAAGGAGCTGATTTTTTTGGTCATGTTCCACCCAATTCCAGCCAGCGTGGGCTCTTTAGTGTCTTCTATGACATGGATCCAGAGGTATGATATATGCCAGCTGTGTTTTCTCTTGGCCCTTCAGAAATTCAGTTTGAAATCTAGGTACAGTAATTACTGAACAGCAGAATTTTTCTTCTCTCCCCCCCCCAATCTGCAACTATTAAAAGCAGTAGAAGCACTCTTATTTATCAATAATAAAGCTCATCAGTATTTTGTTGTAATTAATGGAAATGTTTTCCATTGTTTGGATACAGACTGATATACAAGCAAGTACATTCTCAATCTCTACTGAAGACAAGGCTGTAATACTTTACTATAAACCTACTAATGTGGGGAAAAGGCTACAAGTCACTTCCAGCTTAAGACTTATGTTCTCTTATTAAATCACCTAAAAATCCTGTTAGAAAGGTCATGCTGACTTACTAATGCTTACTGGTTTGCAGTAGTCTCTATTGAGACTACTTGAGTATTTGGAATAGCAGAAGAAAAGACAAACACCAAGTTCTGCATGAACCTGAGATCTGTAGGGTCAGTCTCATGAATTTCAAAGCAAATTCAAATCAGTGGATTACATCATGTTTCTCTTCCCTGCCAGTTCCAAGCAGACACATTACACATTTATATTAAACCTTTTCATACTTTTACAACAACTGCTGCTTACTACTTGGCAGCAATTAAAAGGCCATTTCATAACCTGATGTCTTACTCCAAAAGGAAACCATCCTGTGATGTTTGCGTTCTGTTACTGCCTGATTTGTGCTTGTATACAACTTTGCTTAAATGAGTTCTCTCCAGTACTCTTAAGCTCATGCTACAAGAGGTTCAGTGTGCTGGTGCTGTCCAGAGACCCTACATATAATGCTGAATTTGCTTGATAGCTATTCTCTACTAGATATCAAAGTTAGTAACAGAAGAATTATTACCTTATATGAACAAGAGAAACAGAGTTCTTTAAACACACTGAGAACCTGTGTGCTCTTCCCTACTCACCACTTCACCTCTAAAACTTCTGCATAGTAGCAGATGTCACGAAGTGGAAGGAAATACCAGTCGATGTGACCTTTCCATTTCTTGGTCCAAAATCAGCTGGTAAGAACCTAGTATTGGTCTAATCAAAACCATATCTCACCAGTATTTAAATAGACTCTCTCTGTCACTACATTTTGAAAATGGAGTACAGCTGAGATGAAAGTTTGGCACAAAACTGAAGCTTAAGAGGGTGCAGAAAGAATAACACTATCAATGTAATTTTTTGGGGGGTACAGCCTTAAGTAGGTAGATAGAAAGTTTTCAGTGAATTCAGCAAGTTGTAAAAGGGGCTGACTGTAACACATCTGTGAACAAGACATCAGAAGATGTAGTTAATTTGAGCATAAATACTGTAGAATATGCACCCTTTGTTCCAAGGAATCAAACCTACTTTTCTCTAGAACAGCAGTTGCTTTGCAGCTGAAAATATCTTTGCAATACAAATTAAAAGACACTGCTTATGAAATACCTAATAAGGTCTTGTTTTTAGGGCAAAGAAAGCATTTTAATGTCAGTGGTCACTGGAGATGCTGTGACAACCATTAAGAATTTAGATGATCAACAAGTACTGCAACAGTGTATGACTGTACTCCGAGAAGTGTTTAAGGAGCAGGTAAGAGAAGCCTCTTTTATTAAGAGATGAATTCACTTGTCACCAGAATAAAGCTTTCAAATGTAGTACTTCATGATGTAAAGGCAGACCTTTGACATTTTAAACTATTTTTCTTTTCTTGTCAGTTTCAGGGAATAGATTTTCCCTGAGACATACTAAAAAATCACAATTTTTGGTCTCTTGTGTGAAAAATGTATATTGAAATATCTTAGATCTCTCTGAAGGATAGGAGTATATAACTTAAAAATAGAAATTAACTATTGTCCTTTAAAATGCTTTTAAAAAGCAAAATTAATTAAAAGCAGTAGTTTAGGCAGGTAACACAAAACATACTTCTTACTCAGTTGTGTCTTTTTTTCTGGTTATCACCACTTCTAATATGTGATAAGACCTTTAAGCTAGATGAATTTGATTGATTCCTGTCTTCCCCCATGCCAAGGCAACTGAGATTACAATATCCCCAAACCAATCCAATCCATTTCTCTTCTACTAACTAACAATCCTTTCTCAGCTGTCTTGGGATGGAGGTATGGGCAAAATTATCTAGCAAGGGCCCTACATCTGAATGTAAAAAAAACACTAGATAAAAATTTCTACTTTTTTTCCTTCCCCCAGATCATCATTAGGATAAAAACTAATAGGAAAATCAGGGAAATCTGGGGCAAGCAAAACACTATCACTTAGCAATGTTATTTACATTCCACTCTAGAGACAATAATGCTTCAACTAATTTACTTAGAGCAGTTAGATCCCCAGTAATTACTCTGTTCAGGGATGATCTCTCAAGTTTTACTGATGGTTCAAACATTAGGACTAATGATCCTGAAAGATCTTCAGTATCTGAAAACTCAACTATTCCTAGAAACATATGTTTGGTAATGGCTTTATTGTTACTAAAACCACATTTGTGAAAAGTTCACATACCTGTATCTTGATGTTATGAAAATATAGCAAATGGGTCTTTGGTTTCAGTGCCACTCTGATCCAGAAGAGTGATTTTCAAGGCTGTCTCCATGGTTTACAGCAGTTGTGAATTTCAGTCACCTGAGGACGATGCAGTCAGATTTTTCAAAGACAAGACAGCTTCAGGAGTGTGCCAGAGTTACTTCTGGGACATCAATACAACTTGTCATATTTGGCTGGTCCTTGTTCTTGATTGCTTGAGCTTGAGTTTCTCATGTGCTGCCTGAATGGAATTTATTTGTCAATACCAGATGCTGTTCAAGAGGCAACTAGATCTGCTTCTGTTTACTTGTCATGAGCTCCTTCAGAGTAAGACACAGCTGTAGTTGACTAAGCCTTCATATAGGTGTTACTCAGGCTTTTTTTGGTAGAAAACTGCAGAATTTGCATGCTGCAAATAAATATAAGAAAAAAAAATACCCAGTATTACTTGTCATGGCTCAGTTGACCCTGACTTCCTGGTTTTTGTTTTCTCCCTGACCTTAGTTTTCAAGACTGCTCATTTTCTGATCTTAGATAAGTAATCTCATTTATCCATTGGAATAAAACTCTCTCCAAAATGAAAACTGAATTTTGAGATTTAACAAGCTAGCTGTAACAAGCATTATGCCTAAGACAAAAATTGCTTACATTATACATACAAATATGTTGAACAATATCAGTATTATATTTGGTTACAACAGCATGTGTGTATGCATTTTGAGAGGGATGTTTTTTCTCGTGTACTTCTAGGTGTATTACAATGTATCTATTGCATTCAGAATAGTGCAGCTGTGATGTTTTAGGCATCAGGGGAGTCTAGCAAATAAAATTATCTTTGTGTTTAATACTATGATAAAAACAAGTAGGAATTTAATTCTGGAATGTGATCTAGTCTGTATCTTAACAATACTAAATGGTGTAAAGATTACTAGAAACTGAGAAAAAGCTGTGCAATTCTGAACTTCTCTTGGCAGTGTTTAACTTCTGTTTTGGTTATGCAGGAGGTTCCTGACCCAGTGAAGTTTTTTGTTACTCGATGGAGCAATGACCCTTGGCTGCAGATGGCGTACAGTTTTGTGAGAACAGGGGGCAGCGGTGAAGCTTACGACATGATAGCTGAAGACATACAAGGAAAAGTTTTTTTTGCTGGTGAGGTAAGTAACTTTGTTACTGTTGATTATGGTTACTGGGAGCAGTTTCTTATGGAAGATCTCTTGCTACCCAACACCATTAATGTAGAGGTAGTATATAAATATTCTGTTATATAAATATGCTAATGATTCTTGACACAGAACCCTTTCTATTTATATTACTACTGGGCATAGGAAGTCTGCCAAGTACTTCAGGTCAGGAGTAAAATTAATTTTTAGTCAAATTGTATTTCTGTTACTCCACTTGTGGGCAACATAACAAATGCACCATGATGGCATTCTGAGGCAGAACTTAACCTGCCTCACTAAAGTGCAGATAGCAGAACAGGCTGCTGCTTTTGTAGCTGACTTGCTTGCGAATCTTGAAGTTGCTAAAAATCTTGAGTGTTTTTATGTTTTTAATGTGTTTATGTCTTTATGTTTTTTCTAAGGAGTTTTCCATGGCTTTTAAAAATGTAGATATATGCTTGAGGAAAACAAAACTGATTTTGTAAACTAAAATTATGTACTATTAGTTTTAGAATCAATTGACTTTTTTTCTTTTTTGTGTTTTTTTTTTTTATACAGGCCACAAATAGGCACTTTCCTCAGACTGTTACAGGAGCTTACTTGAGTGGGGTTCGAGAAGCCAGCAAAATAGCAGCCTTTTAAGTACTGAAATTTTGTGTTTATAGATATATTTTTAATTGATTTCTGTGGGTAAAACTATCTTCAAGTTTCCTATTGCTGCCTTTTTCCTACGTGGTACTTGAATATTGTATGGTACCTGAAGATAAAATCTTCATCTTCCTTTTCCTCTTTCTCCCCCACCATATTTTTAAGCCCTGATGACACATATTGTTGGGGGCTTTTTTCTAGCTAAGGTATTACTAGCAGGAGTGACATTGCAATTGCTGGCCACAGCTTAATTAAGAGAACTTTTGTCAAGAGTCTTTTGTATGGCTCAAGTCATGCTATTGTGAACCTTCATTTCAGAAGGTCAGATTAAAACAAGACTAAGCTAACATACAGCATTAAAAATGCTGGCAGTTAGTAATGATATGGGAATTTTCCACTAACTGTGCTTCTCAGGTTGATTATGCTCATAAGAGTTCAAATTGGCTTCCAAGAGCCTGAATAGCCTAGAAAAATTCTAGGATTAATGTAGGAAGGAACTCAACTATCACTTTTCCCACTTGCAATCAATAACCTTTTCTATAGTATTTTTTCATATTCTTGGCATCCACTAAGTGGGCTTTTGGATATGAAGTTTGTTCTTTTGAGTGAGACCGCTGGAGCAGTTTACAGTGCAATCATAGAAAGGTTATTGTAGCTGATCAAAACTTGAAAATTAACTTCTATGTTACTTTAAAAACTTTGAAATATTTCTGCTACTTATTCAGAGAAATTCTTGCTACAATAATAGGCTAAGAGTTTAGATTTGCTCATTGCTTCTGTAGAAAGAGGACCGCTTAAAAATACCATATTGCTATGATTATTTTGCAAACAAACTTCCAGATTCATTTGGGCTGAATAGAGGAAGTATCTGCTGATATGACTGTACAGTGGGGGCTGCAGGTTCCTAAAACCTCATTCACAAATTTTATATTAAAAAATAAGTGAAGATGAATGAGGAAAAATATTAACACTCTTATGAAGGGCTGAAACAAGGTGGCTTGCACTTTGACTTGAAGTTTTTTTTTTTATTATAAAAGTATTAAAAACAACCTGAGAGAGTAATTCAGTAAGGGCTAGACATCCATCTAGTAGCTTTTTCATGGAACAGGGAAGAAAATACTTTTCAACAGAAATAAGAGAGATGTAACTGGGATACCTATTGTAATACTGTTCCACTATATTGGTATTAATGAAAAAAAATTAAAATCCACTTTTAGGTCTCTTCCCCCACACCTTCTCTCTAACTTGGCTGCATAGATGTCATAATTTCTGAAACGAACATAACTCTATCCTGCCCCATTCTCATGCATAGGCTTTTCTCTTTCATTAATGCCTTAAATTAAGAATGACACAACAAACATTTTTGACTTACAATGCTTATTTCCTTAAAGCTACATCCTTGGAAATAAACAACAAGCACTCTTAAGAAAAATCATAGGATGTTAAAGTGTTGGAATGGACCTTAACGAATGTCTAGTCCCAAAGCCCCCTGCCATGGGCAGGGACACCTCACACTAGACCAGGTTGATCAAGGCCTTATCCAGCCTGGCTTTGAACACCACCAGGGTCCTACTGAATAAATGCAAATATTCTTTTAAAATATGTAATATTTTGTTTTTAGAGTAGTTATGATATTGTTGAAAACCCTTTATTTAATCTCTAATTTACAAGGTGAAGATGTTTATGTAGCTAGGTGTTTGTCAGATATATATATATACTGTTCTGCTTCTTAAAGCTGAGGTATATGGACTAATAGGAAGAGTGTAACTTTGTAATTTTCCTCTACATAAATGCTGGTATGTACAGTTTTAAAGTATTTCCAATTATTAAATTGTGACTTGAAGGCTTCAAGAAGCAAAACTAAGCCTTCTGATGATAAAGAAGAAATCAGGATATCAAATTTTGCTTTTGGCAGTCATTTGCACTTTGTTAGTTTCATATATTACAGGCCAACTTATGGCATAACTAGGAATGATTGAGAGATATGTATGTTTGAGTTCCAAGTTTCTTTCCCACTTTATCATGTATGACACATTATTAGGAGAGGAGGTTTTGGTGGTAGGAAAAAAAGCTTATTACTATATGCCCAAAACCTTATCTTCAATGGCTGCTTCAGCTAACCTTGCTTAAAAACTTCAGTCAACTTAGTAACAGATACAAACATGTCACATTTCAGGTAGGAATGGTCTGGAAAGTTTAGCTCAGCATCCATTTCCCCAGTCCAAAGTTTGTATGAACATGCTTGATGTCATTCTGTTAATTTGTACTTGGGATTTTCAATTTACCTACAACTTTGCAGCTAGATAAAAGACTGTATTCTAGAGAAGAGAGATGGACATGAAGAAATACTATCACATTTTATTTAGATGATGCCCGCTTACAGCATTAGAAAAACTGATAACAAATGATAAATTTACCAACGGCCTAGTCTACTCATTATTTGTATATTAAACTGTGTTGTGCTGCACTGAAGTTTGAGAAGTAAATAAGTATGTTCCATTTTAATTTACGTTCATTTGAAATATGTAAAAACATCAGGCTGGTTCTGAGACTTCATTCTTTAATGTTGCCCAAATTTTTTTTAATATCTATGTTAAAATTTATTTCAAGCATGTATGTGTTTTTTCTTTTGTGTTTAATTTATTCCCTCAAATAAAGAACTGGGGAATGGTTTCTTTGAGTAGGTTTGTTTAAATGTTATTAAAAAGATTTGAATGCAGAGCATGATCTGTTCACTTCAGTTCTTCTGAGTAACTATGTTATGGCAGCAGAATAAAACTGGAAAGTATCCATGGGATGCCCCGTTGTGGTTGGTCGGTTTTTTCTTTAAATTTAACTAGTGGCTAAACCTACTTTTTTATTGCATTTTATATTAAGATTTCATTATATTCTTAGAGCTAGACAATTCCTCAGAAGTGCTGCTTTACAGCCTTTCCTGTGCTCTAAGTCCTATCTCTACTGTACTTTGGACAACACTGTAGTCACTGTCTTTTGCCAAGTTTTACAAAGCAGCTCATAAGCTTGTGTTAGATTATTTTCCTTAGGCCAGAGGAAATTTAAGCTAGTAATAACTGTTGAGAAGCATGGCCTATAATTTTCAAATATTACCAAATAACCACTTAAGTGTGAACACTTTGTAGGATCATGGTACTGAAAGGTTCCTACTAGCACAGACTACTATAAGCACGTGCAAGCCTGACTACATACTCAAAATGTTTAAAATACAAACTATGACAAATATTTACATTGTTCTTCATGAAAGAGACCTTAGGTGTTCATTTAGCTGCCCTAAGAGAAAAATACTCTTACTGTGTTGAAAGTTTATTTCACCCACATGTAGGTCTGAACCAGTGAAAAAGCATTAGTGGGGCCAAGATTCACTGCTTTCCCCTAACCCTGCCATACTTGGTGAGCAGTCTGTTGTATCCTGAAGATGTGTTTTGTTCTCCAAAGGTCAACTCATTACACCTGATACTGCTTTTGAAAAATGATAGCTTCATTCTAAGAAAAACAAGCTTTAAAATAGAAATTAAATACCGCTTTTTATCATAATGTACAAATGAGCAGATTTCATCATCCTCCCCATAAAAATTACAATTCCTTAAAAAAAACTAGAGGATACTTCTTTCCTTTTGGCCCAATTGTGTTACACTTAGATCAAATAGTGCAGTCTAGTGAATGAGGTCAGGTGAAAAGGCAGAGCAAGTTACATCATACTGCCATCCTCTTACACTCAGAAACTGGAGATCATCTGGTCCCAAAGCTGCTATTTGGAACAAGGCCAACACAGAGCTGGTTACTTGGGCCCCTGCCAGGCTGATGTCCAAACTTCTCTATCAATGGGGATTCCGCTGCTCCTCCAGGCCCCATTTCTGTGACCACCCTTAGGGTGAAGTTTCTTACCCTAACAAATAACTGCAGTTTCCCTGGTGGCAGCTTTTGCCTGCAGCTTCCCATCCTCTCCCTGTGCACCTCCAAGCAGAGCCTGGCCCTGCCTTCCCCAAACTCTCCCATTTGGGAGTTGTAGACTGCAGGATGATCCCACCTTCCTCCGTCTCTTCTGCAGGCTGAACGGGCCCAGCTCTCTCTGCCTTCCCTCCTCCACCCTGTGCTCCAGCCCCCTCACCCTCTTGGTGCCCCTCCACTGGACTTGCTCCATGATGTCCATGCTTGCCTTGCCCCAGGGAGCCCACAGCGGACACTGCAGCCAGGCCAGCTCACAGGTGCTGAACAGTCATTTCCCTGAGCTGCTGGCCCCACCCTTGCTGCAAGAGCCTCGATTGCTGTCAGTGTTCCTTATCAGGAGGGCCCATTGCTGAATGGCCTCAACGAGCTGCCTGCAAGAACCACCTGCCCCTGCCCGGGCCCTTTTTGGCAAAAGTGCTTGGGAAGACACCACTGTCCCCACCGTCACTGAACAGTGGAGATACCCTGTCCCAGAAGCAGGATGCTACTTCTGTTTTGTTAACCTGTAGGAGACTCCTGTCAGCCCCTTTCTTCTGCAAGTCAAAAATAAACGTTTAGACCTGTAATTTCCAGCATCTTGCTTTAATAAATACTTCTGAATCCAAAGACAGGAGAAACATTTCTTTGCAGAAGGAAAACAATACACGTGTCAGCATTCAAGATGTTTCTTTTCTCAGCAACTGGAATATTGGTTTTACTAAATTTCTTACTGCAAGTTTTCAGGCAGCTTACAGGTTTTTCCACTCTTCTCCCTAATAACAACCACCAGAAGTAATTTCAGGAGTTTTTCATCTAGTTCCAGTTGAAGCTACTGTATTATAGTCAACTCTGATTTGGAAACAAGGAAGACTAGATCTGCCCAAGTGGTCATGAGCCACCCTCTCTCTGGAACAGAAGAGCTAATAATAAACTCTACTAGAATCTGTGCTGACAGCCAGGGGCTTTATTTGTCCAGATTAAGTACTGGCCTTCAAAAGGCTATTCAAGTACAGTTTAGCAGTGGCTAATATAAACTGAGACAATTCTTAGATCTTGCTGTGTCATGTGCCTTGTAACAGGACAACATAGAAAGACCACACACCCTATCAACAGGTCCAAGAAGGCTGTTAGTTTAGAGCTTCTGGAAAAAAGTGGGATCGAATATACAGCTGTGTCTTTGTAATTTCATCTTGGTTAGACATGCCTGACCACTAATCCATGGGTTACCACATAACTCTAAATGCACGTAACCTCTTTTCACTCCAAATTGCTGAGCTCCTTCCCACCTAGCCCTCTCCATCTTCCTTCTCCTACAGGCTCGTACACCGTTGCCACAAGTGCTCATAAGAACAGCTGTTTATACCTGCAAATAGTTCAGAGTAACTTGTGGTTTTGCAAGTCACCAACCAAAATACTTAGTACCAAAAACCTAACTAAAAAGAAGAACCAATACACTGCATTGTAGGAATTATGCTGGAAGCATTTAAATCAAGATGTTAGGATTATTTTTCTCTAGAATACAATGGTCAGGGCATGACCTTAAGCATCTGGAAGGTATAGGCCTGAACAATTTATTCAGTTATCTTTCATCCAATTAACTAATTTCTATTTTTATGAGACTCTGTGAACAGGATTGAGATCCTTGATCAGATGTTCTTCTAATCCAAAAGCACCAGGATAAGCAGGACATTTTATTTACCTTTTAGTACTGTCTTGCAGCCTTTCTCTCAGTTGCAGAAAGAACTGGAATCCTGTATCAGCTGCCAGACTGGTATGAATTAGCAAGGAAATATGCATTTCTTCTCCACTGAGGACTAACACTGAGTTGTTAAGAGATTTAAACAAAGCATTTGAAGGTTGTGAAGTTCATTTCAATTCCATCTGTGCAATTCCAAAGTGGCAACTAATGCATATATACAATAAATAGAAGTATGCTATCCTTTTCTAAATTTTCATTAGAATTTAAACTATTAAAAAAAAGTTTATACTTCGGTCCTGACCCATATAACCAAACTGGCTAGTACATTTACATAAAAATCAAAAGGCAGTTCAAGTATTTGTAACACATCAGAACTTAATACAAGTAACTTTCTGCTACTAAGACCGACTTGGAAATTTTCAATGTTTTTAATTGCAAATTAAAAAGTGTTCTTTTTGCTAAGACAGTTCAGAGACAAAAACCCAAAACAAAACACAAATCAACTCACAGAAGATACAAAATCCTGGTGCAAGGACATACATTTCAGCAAGGGTTTTCTGAAGTAGAGAAGCCAATATTTTCTAGCAGATGAGATAAAGACAAACAACCTTGTTCCTGTATAGGTTTTTTTTTTACTATACATGTAAGCAAATGTTATATTAAAACTGATTTACATTTTTGTGAAAGACATTTATTGAGTACAAAAAAATCCCCATTACATTCAGCCTTATTATAAATGATTACATGTGAAGAAATTCAAAAGTATGTGTAAGATCAACAGTCTAACTGGCTGAACATTTTTGGAACTTAGGTAATTTATGAACCCTTACTTCTCAACTGTACAATAATAAAATTCAAAAAAATACACTTTGTTTTTCCAGCAATTCTAGTCAGAGGGATTCTGTGCTCAAGGTGTGAATGGCAGCCCCCACTTCGGCAGCTCTTAGTTTTATGATTTTAAGTGTAGGACTTCCCATATTGGAAATAAAGTGTATGGAGAAAACCTAAACAAAAATTTATGCAGAGTTCACTTTGATCCTAAAAGCTGCCAGCCAAAGTCCAAGACTGCAGGCTTACAAGTACCATTGTCCATGCTGAGGCAATGAAGCTCAGGTTTAGAAAAGCCTTCCCACACAGAAGGTGGTTAAACACATTCACATCAGTGCTGCCCGATTTGGAAGCCCTACTGTGGATTTTCAAAGCTATCAAGCCTCCAGCTGTATATCTTGGATACCCACTTCTGAGATGCTAGGCCATCAGGTCAAGACACCAACATAAAAGACATTTTGCAAAGTGAACTTCAGAAATTTTCCTATTGCCTTTGGAGGGATTTTATTTACTACATCCAAGACATTGAAACAATGTCTGTAGTCTTTGTATAAAATTAAACTACAGGTATAAACCTACAGTTTAGTTTCTGTACAAGGTAAGATGAGACAAACATAATAAACCTCAGCTCATTTTTATGAAACTTCTGCACACCACTTGTTATCACTGCCTCACTGCTGAACACTGACATTTCATGTCATATTCAAAGATATCAAGATAAAAAAACTGATTTGCACAAAAGAAATTTGAAATAACTTTATATACACAACAAAAAGCCTTTTAAAAGTACAAAAATAACATCTATATGCCAATTAGTTACCATGCTGTTATAGTTCTTTCAGTGCCTACACATGCAAGACTGTAATCTAGATTCAGAATAATTCTGTATCTGTAGAATGTATCAGAATATAAAAGAGATTAATATGTGAGTAACTCTTCTTATTTTCAGAAGTAATATGTATTCAAAATATCTTTGTAACCAACACTGCAATATTCCAGTCTCTGCATGTATACATGTAGATAAGCAGCTTTCATCTTAGTAGATTTTAAAATCTCCTGTATGCTGGTAATCCACGCTAAAAAGCTACGGTAGCTCTAATCAATCTAGTTATATAACACAATTCAAAATGTACAAAACTATAAAAAAGGGAAACATTTATTGCCATGCATGAAACTTAAGTATGTTCAACTAAAAATTGCATCAAATGCAGTTCTGTTGAAAAAAAACAAAAAAACCCACACAAAGCAATTTACATTAACACTCTTAACATGAGATCAGAAAAATTAGCTCTGACTTAATACCACAAGGGTAAGACACATTCCTTTTGCTGGTGCCTATCAGATCTTCAAATCCATGGAAACATAAACCCAGGAATCTTCATTTCCCACAGTCAAATCAGATCATGAAATCAACTGAAAAGAGAAGTGTATTAGTTTCTTCTTTTTCTCAATCCAATCACTTATAACCTCTCCTTTTGTATCAAATTATCATGAAAAGAAAATCTCCTTTTGCTATCACAAAAAACCCAAAAACATCCCTAGAGCAGACAAATTGCTCTTGCATGCCTTTGCTGATAGTGACACAAGCATGCACAAGACATAGACACAGCAATTCTAGACAGCCATGTATCAACATCTCTGAGTGAAGCCACAAGAAAATGAAGTTACTTTATTAATTCCACTAGGTGAACCTCACTTCTACAGTTCCATTTTTAATTTCAGGGCAAGTAAAAATAATGAAACCTTATTTTTTTTTCCAAATTATAAACCTTAGATTGGTCTGTCATAAGTACAGTAGGTAAGGCCTGATCTTCAGCACAGCAAACTCAAATGCAACATCATCATAACTGTACTACCAAGAGCACATAGAAAAAAGCTGTTCCTTTTGCCTGAGCTGACAGGTCTGCAGAGCTTGTACAACCTCATGCATTGTTATCTATGAACGGATGTAGCCAGTGCCTGAATTAGAGTGCATCTTGCAGCCAAGGTTGTAATTTAAAGCAAATTCACAGCTTTCAGAGTATAACTCATTAAAAACAATAAGAATATTAATGCTAGTTATGCTTACCAAAGAAATGCGTAAGACTAGTAGTGGCATGGTAAGAAAAGAATCTGAAGCAATTATTTTTTTAAATAGGGAAACACGAGAGAAAAAAAACTAACCAAACATCAAAGGTTTAGGTGAGCACTAAACGTTCAATATTATACAAGAAGCTATTAAAACTGGTGTAAGAAGATGCCATGCTAGGCTGAAGAAAAAAAACAACCCACCCCAACCCAGAATATTTTCTAAATGATTAAGTCTTTACCTCTTTGACTGTTTTTTTAATGAAGTCTTTTCTGTCAGATAAATCATAACTAGGGTATTTTTCATACACCTAAAAAAAAAGTAAAGAACAAAAAAACCACAAAAACAAACCTCAAATTACTTTCATTCAATGGACTGTATGAATAGAAGAAGCTTAAATAAAATTAGGGCAAAAATTGATGTTGGTACTTCTAGTACTACAACTGCCAAAATGCCCTCTGTTAATTAGGGAAAGACCAAGCTTATTTTCCTGTCCTTATTTTGACCACATAAATATTTAAATGCACATACTCTTTTATGTTTGATCACTGACTAAATTGGTACTATAATTTTTCACATCAACAAACTGAAATGCCTAACTTGCCAAGTCACACAAGTAAGAATTCTCCAAATTTTTTTAAAATGCTCTCTTAAGTAGTCAGATATCCCTGCACTAGCATAGGAAGCTAAACAATTAATGAAATATTAATAAGCCTTGGTATTTGATAATAAGTAAAACTGTGATCCTTTCAAGAGACTAACAGAAGAGTCAACATATTGAGCACTATTGTACAACTACTCTTTGGTTAACAGGGTGGGAGAGAACCAAACATACAAAAAACAAATGCCAACAATGACAACCAATTCAGCGTATTTTATTTCAGCATACCAAATTTCCCACTTCTAGAATGACTATAAATAAGAAAAGAAGTTACATACAGCTTTCTAGTAACTTCTGGTTTCAAGACAACTTCTTGAAATTACCAGAAAAACCAAACGTGTAAGTTAACCAGAAAATATCAAAGTAACTGTATTGTTTGTGTTTTGGTCACTTTTCTCCACCTTTCCCTTTTCTTGCCACATGGTTCCCACCTTTCTGACAATTAATGTATTTCTTGCTGAATTGATTCAACTCACTAACTCATCTGAGAACTATTATGATAGATGCTGATAGGCAACAGCTGAATGGACTTATAAAGAGAACATATGAAGAATAAGTGTGGCAAGGTGAGCAGCAGTAATGTACAGAGCACAGGACACAGCCCTCCCCTGTGGACAGCAGCAAAGCTGCTGCACTGTCTAAACACGTCAGATATTTTCACTGTCACACATGGCACTTGGTTAGGAGGTAAAACCTACTTCCCAGGTAGCTAATTTTAATATTTCTCTTTTGATGATAATGATATCAGTATTGCACATTTAAAGACTAAAGCTCTCATTGTTATAGCTATTAGCAAGCAAATAAACCAATGCAAAACTATTCAGGTTTCTGAACACTAATGCAGAGTACACTTATATTTTTGAAACGATGATAAAAGTTCACAAACAATCCACTACCTATAAAGAGATTTTAGGTATTTTAGTTTACAGTTTTTTGCAAAAATTTACTTACCTCCTTGCAGATTTGTTTCATTGTAACCTCCTCCAAGTTTGCATTGGCCAACAAACTCTTGACAGTTTCCTTCAGTTCTTCATCTGTGGGTGGTTTCTTCAGTTTTTTAATTAAAGGTTCATCATCTGAACTATCCTCAGACTCGCTTTCTAAATATGAAGAACAAATTGGACTGTAATATGTTTTCAGTTTGTCTGTTTTCTCCTTTGAAAACAGAAGGCATCGGAACTTCCCACAAACATCCAATCCAGATGTTTTCATTTAAAACAGTCATCTTCTGCTAGACCATCCATTTAAAAACAAAGCTAATGTTATCAGTATTACATTTCTTTATGCATTTGTGTAATTATTGATGAACCATTAGTTTACAAATCAATAAGAACTCTAAAAAGTATGGGATTAATTTCATCTATCAAGCTAATGAAAAAGACTTATTACAACAATTCTAGTTTAGGTATCACAGCCCTAAGAAAATAAAAAGTAATTATTTAATTTAAAATGAGTTTGTTTTTCTTTTTTTCCCTAGCAGTGTATTACACTAGGATCTTGTAATTTTGCAAAGTAATTTCGCAAACTTACTATCAGAAACACCATGAGAACAAATAAGAACTTTGTAAATTAAATGAAGGAGCACAGGACACTCCTACAATCTTTTCCAGTAGAAAAGGAATTAGATTGAATGACTCCAACATCCACTCAGTTCCTCTACTGCCAACAAGACAAAATTCAGAGCAGATGCCAAACAAACTAGATAATGACCTTACAGAATGACCTACTTAGCATTCTGATTTTTGTACTGCAAACAACGTGGAAACAGAAATGCAGGAGAAGTAAATAAGAAATTACAAATACATTATGAAACTTACAGGAAAAACACATATATAACATTTATGTGTGTATATATATATATATATAAATCTCCTTACATATATATCCTTACAGAGCTATTAAGAAACTCAGTGTCTGTATACCTTTCAAACACATCGTGAGATATGAGAAAATCAACTGCAAACGGATGCATGGAAAAACCGTATCTATGTTAACCAAAAGCCCGTATCAAGCAGCTGAACTAAAGACACACTCATGGGATACATACCACTGGATCAACTACAAGATTCATATAAAGCCACTACAGAGGCCCATTACCAATGTTCTTCCAGCAAAATGGAGAACTTGGCTGATACTTCCAGTTTATATGCAAAGAAAAGTATACATGTGCACACAGCAGGAAAATCATGAAATACACCCAAACCAACAGCTTTTTTTATTAAATACTGTTTCAAGGAAACAAACATCAAGTAGCATACCAACAATTTACCAAATTCCATTTTCTTTCACAATAAGGTGCAAAAGCTTGCTTTCTAATAAGCATGCCAGTTAAGCTACAAGGCAATGTATGATGAGAGATTTAAAGCATTTACCTTTTCTAGAACTATTCTGGTTTTTCTTAGTAGTGCTGCTGTCTGCCTTCTTGACATTTGCACCCTTCACAGCTTTCTTGGTTTTAGAAGTCATCTTTTTAGATTTTTCTCTTTTAGATGCTTTCCTAGGAGGCTACAAAAAGAAAATCAGAAAATTAAAGTAATTATTAATTACTTGAACAATCTATACCTTTTTTCCATACAGGAAAATTTTCCCACTCTGAGGACAATTTACTCCAGCCACTCCATGCCAAAGTTTCCAACAGAGCTGGTGCAGCAAAACAGATACACTGCCTACATCCTTCTACCAGTAGTATATCAAGCTGTTACAAACCTAACTCTTTAAAAAAATGCTGCAATCTTAAAGCTGTACAAATAGATATTTTCCATTTCAGCAGGTCCTATTTTCAAACTAATTTGACAAAACAGTACTTTTGTAACAATTAAGCTTTTATTCCATGCACCTAAACTTCAGTTTCTGAAGAGTTCAGTCCACTTAGCCATTGCAGACATTCCCAACTCCTACCTTCTGAAAGAAGGAAAAGATGACCCAGTTAGATCAAATTTACTGTTAGGCCTTTTTGTTTGTTACAATTTTGTTTTGGAGAGTTTTAGATTTTTTTAAAAATAACTGAGTTTTTGGAAATAAGACAGTTTCATGCCTCTGGAACAGATATTCCTCTCCTCACAGTAGACTCTGTTTTCCTGAAGAAATTAACATACATGTCAACTTTTAGTATTTCAGCCCTCTTTCAATTTGCTGTTTATAAGGAAAGAAAAAGGCACAGTAATAATTAAGGTTGTTTCATGAAGGCATAGGAATTTTCTAGAAACATCTTTTTACATTAAACTCAACACCCATCAAAATTACCCCAACAAAACAAACTGTTAAGTTACATTAATTGCCTTTCAACAAAAGATTGCTACTATTTCCTATAGCTCAGGCTATTAACCTAATAGCCTGTCACACTTCCATTTCAACAGACAGAATGGAACCCAAGTAAACAGTGGCCTTATATTACAGCAAGGGTTCCATAGCTTCCATAAAGAACTTTTTTGGACACCAACAGTTTGATTAACTGCACTTACTTTGCAGGGGTCTGATAAGGCATAGTGGTTTTCAACCGAAGGAGGGTTGATTCAGAGGAGAAATAAGGAACAATTTCTTTTACAATGAGGGTGGTGAAACATTGAAACAGGTTGCCCAGAGAGGTGGTGAATGCCCATTTCCTGGAAACATTCCAGGCCAGGTTGAATGAGGCAACCTGATCCAGTTGATGTCCCTGCTCATTGCAGTAGGACTGGATTAGATGACCTTTAAAAGGTTCCTTCCAACCCGAACTATTTCATGATCTGATGCTTCTCGCCAAGTATGCACAAAGTTTTAAAGAAAACACAAAATACAATGAGATTAAGACACTTCAGAGATTGCAGGGATCTTTCTAAGGCTGCCTACTGTGCTGCTTATTTTAAGTCACAAAACCTGAAGAGAGAGATTAAGATATAAAATCCAGGAGGAATATGGAAACAAGATCCCAAACCAATGCAATCAGGTAGGTCAGTGACCCCTACTGAATTCAAAGTTAAGCCCTAGGTATCAAATCAAACACTTCATTATGAAATTACAATAAAAAATCATCACAAGACGATATAAGAAATACAATCAATTACATTAGCAATCCTGGCTGCCCCAAAATGACATATAGCAAACAATTTTATAAGGCACATACATGCACCCAAGAACCAGAACTTTTGCTTTTTATCAAAATGATTCTCTAAATTCAACACACTAACAATTTAAAAAAACCTCTTATAAATTACAGATGTGTTCCCTTTTCTTTCAGTTAAAAATAATTTACTCGCCAACTCTGTGCTGCAAAAGTTACCAACTGATAGCAATGACACAATGTTGAAAAACAAATAAAACAATTCACTACCTCATCTTCACTTTCTTTTTCTTCTGAAGACTCATCCTTTTCCTTTTTTTCATCTTCTTCACTACTGGATTCATCTGACAAGATTTCTGGGTACTTGGTGCGTTTTGCTTTTCTTGTTGTTCCAGAGCTAGTGCGCTCTTTTTTGCCACCTTTGCTTTGTGGTTTTTTGGACTTCGGCAACGGCTGAGAGACAAGAAATGTGTGTAACCCAAGTACGAATACAAAGGAATTTTAAAAAGATAATTTCTTTCAAATCACATGAAAGAATAGCAAAAAAATATAGAGGTGTCTTAACACAACTCAGGACTATGTTATATGCACTTAAGTCATAGTATTTTGTGGTAAGGAAATATTCACTACTGAGACAGAGCTGAGCAAAACAAAACTTCAGTTCTAAGCTAAGTGCACTCCTTGCCTAAGCAAATAAATCTTGAAAGACTGGGTACTAGAGAAGGGAAGCAAGAAAAGCTAGATTGTTCTTTTACCTACCAATCCATAAAACAAGCCCCTTCTTTTGGTAACAAGTCAGCTAAAAACTCAGAAGACTTAAAGGCAAGAATTTTGTCATGTCTTATGCAAACCTGCATTTTGCTGTAATTCAGTATCTGTGTCCCTAAAGCAGCATATTGACCACTTATTCACATCACTTCCCAGTGTTTGTTGGCAATAGATTCAACTTCCTGAGCAACACTGCAATTATTTTAGCATTACTTTTAGATTAAAAACTGAAAGTCCAAGAAGATTAACAACAGAATTTAGCAGTCTTTGTAGTGGCACTCTGAATCTAGTGTACTGGCTAAATCCAAGTTTTTGTACCCTGTAACAAATTCGATTTGGTGATGTTCATATGTGATAATTTATGTATTTGCCAAATACAGGTAACATTTGACACTTGATTTTCCTGTCCTTTCATGTATCTATTCTCCTCTACCCACAATGCAGAGGCTAATTGGTATCTGGGAATGGATGTCCCAATTAGCTTAATGAGTTGAACTCACACTTCTGTGCTCTAACAGTGTGTAATGGGTACACCCACATGTAAACAGAATTTCTATTTAAGTCCTCACCCCATTATGGATGCCTACAGTTGTAGAACTACTCTCTCTCAAGAAGTCATTCCTACTTCACTAAGTTAGAACAGTAATTATCACTGGAAACAAGCAAACAATGAGCAATAAAGAACAGATGCATTTTCCATCAGAACAGAGCTATGAAAGCAAGCAACCTGCATCTCACCTTGCCTGAAGATTTTGGATGCATCAGGAAGTTTAATATTCTGGTTACGAGCTCACTATTAACTCCTGATCTTTCCAAGTCAAGAACTTCACAGATACTTTTCAACATTGCATTTCTAAATCTGTAGGGGGAAAAAAGAAAAGAGATTCAGTATCACATCCTAAACAGTCAACATTTGACTGCTAGAAGCTGCTGTCTGGTTTGTGTCTGCCACTTGACAATATATACACACAGTCAACTACACTTCCAGTCTTATCTATTGTTAAGCAAAGAATCACCACTATATTACATAAAGCAAAATAAAACAGAATTCCCAAATCTATCTGTCAATATAAAGGATATTTTAAAAAGTTAAGGAATTACAGTAAAAAAAGTATTACATTCTTTATGATCTATAGCCTATGATACTATAGATAGTAAGGTTCTGCAAAATACACGTTGACCTTTGTTCATCTTGTTCAATGCTTACTCCGTGTTAAAATATGACAAGCAAGTGGAAAGTCTGGGCAGAAATCAACCACAGAGGCAGAACAAACTGATC
Source organism: Toxostoma redivivum (assembly GCA_013397375.1). Lineage (NCBI taxonomy): Eukaryota > Metazoa > Chordata > Aves > Passeriformes > Mimidae > Toxostoma > Toxostoma redivivum. Next base: position 546,925 of record VXBI01013049.1, read on the forward strand.
AACAGTTTGTGTTCCACACAGCTACAAATAGCAGCAGAAGCTACCACAGTAAGGCAAGTGCACAGGGCTCTGCACCTTCATATGCAACCAGGTTTCAGAATATTTGCAGAAGACTAAACTAGCAGTATTTTCATACGGAAAATATGAAAAAAAAAAGTACAAAATTACTTTATTTCTCAGCCTTTTTTGATAAGGGGAATTATCCAATTAAACCTTTGGGACATGGTCAAAACTCCCATCAGGAGGAGATAAGAGTTTGCTTGTAGATTCCCATGTATTTCACAAACTGTACGCCTGGAAAACTGCGTATGTGAAGAAGGCTTCAGCAAACAGGCACTAAAAAAACCCCCAGTTTTAGAATATATTGTGTAGATGTTATTAGCTCTTTCATTTGTTACAACTAGCTAAATAAATATGCAAGGGAGACAGTAAAAAAGAAAAAAAAAGTTTCTGAGACTAGTTGCTAACAGCAATTCTAGTATGCTTAATATATACTAAGCAGAAATGGCTTTGATTCTGAAGGAGGAAGGTTTTGAGGCATAGAAGGATGCAGGTTTGCACCATGAATAAAGTACAATGTGTTCACAACATTATGCTTGCCCTAGGGAAATAATGCTTTCCTCTCACTAAGCAGAAGAATCCACTAGTTAGCATGCAATAGTTAAAGCCAGGAATGTAGTAATTGTGAATAAAATGTTCACAATTTAACTCTTAACACATTTCAAGCTGTCTTAAAAGACCGATTTGTGTGATTAAAATGAACTCAGAAAAAAAATGTAGAGCTCTAGTAAACAGCCACCTGGCTTATACTTTAATCTTAAATAAAATTTTGGAAGAAAATAAGAAAAAACAGAGTGCATAGCATGAATCATGCTATGTTAAATATCAAGAATCATTACTTTTTTAACATTTCTTCCTTCTTTTTATATTGGTCACTTCCTTTTTCAAATGGAAACCCACTGAACTGACCCACATTCTTCTTTAAAGATGCAACCTAGAACAGAGCACATAGATTACTTTTCATTGCAAGCAGTTTAAAAGATTTCATCTGACTATAATTGTTAACTTTTCATACAAGAAAAATCTGTTCTACCATTTAGCTTTCTGTTCACAAAGCTACACCTTTTAAGTTATAACCTACATGGATTATGCCTTTACTTATCTCATGACAAACTACAACAATTAAGTTCAACTTCTTGTGTTTGTGGTCCTTTTAGTAATTTACTAGACAAATTCACCTGCCATTTCAAGTTCATTTAGAATGTACTGCATGATGACTTACAGGTTTGCAAAACTACAACCTTATGAAGCCTGTTGCCTGTTTTGTATCCTGCAATTTGTTACAAAACAGGGAAATTTATTTTTTATTCTATAATCTCCTAAAGCTGATCTGCTTTACTAGCTATTCTGAAGTCTTACATAGGACCATGACTTTATTTTGAATCTCTTATTTAGTAGGACCAATTTTTGCATTTACCTACCACCCAATCTACAACTTCTACCATAACACCTGATGTCCAATCTGGGTTGAATTTCCATTGCAACAGCCCTTACAATGGGAAAATTGCTCCCATCAAGATCACAAATGTATTTAAGTTCTTTGCTTTCACTTAATCACCTTTTACCAAAAAAGATAAAAAGTAACCCCAGATCTCTCAGTCTTCTGAGATCTTTATAACAAAATCAAGAATAATTTGAACTAGCTTTCAGTACTTCTACAAATTTTGCTTCTGCTGTTTCTCCACTAGAGCTCCTTTTCCAAAGAGCTTTGTCCAGTACCTAAAGAAAACTTGCAGGTGGCACCGGTGTGTTTTATTGAAAGTGTTAATTACAATTAAAAGCACATACAAGACAAGATCTGACCTTCACTATATTAAACAGCATTCTGAGTTCCCAAAAACTCTGATTAAGTATAGTTTTGACTGAAACCATACTGATATATTCCTTTTCTGAATATGTATGACAACAGATCATTCTTTGCCATTTAAACAAACATTGCATCGGAAGCAGTGGTCTGAGAAAACAGAGCTAGCATGCATCTATACTAGTACTATTCAATTTCTGGTTTCTATGCTAGCTGTTCAAGTCTCCAAAATACACAAAGATAATTAAAAAGTTGCAACAATTACAGTAAACGTATAGAAATAGTTCAGTTTAATCTGCCTCAATTTCACATTTTGCCTCCATTAGCAAGGAAAATGGATCATATTTACTCTGAAATTTAAGGCACGATCGATGATACATAAACCACTCCAAGAAAGATTTGCCATTATATTTTAAGCATCATCCTTAAATACAAAATGGACAATATAATATTTTAATTATCTTAGGAAAATTTTTATATATAAAATCTTAATAGTGACTTTTGTCGCTTTTATCTTTCTACTGCTTAGTGAAAACAAAGAGACAAAATAGTAGATAAGCAGCAATGTATTAATATATGGAGTATTTTGAGTGTCATCTCCATGTCAGCAGCTTTTAGCATGTGAGCCATAAATTACTTTCAACTTATCCTTGTAAGATAATCCACTATTCCCCCATTAAAAAAGAAAAATAATCTAATCTACATTTAAGAGACTTTTGATGTAGTACACCCTGCCACAGGATTTTTACAGGAAGAGAGTTTATAGGTGTTAAAAGGACGAGGCTTACCCATTTTCTAACTAGCTTGTAATAAACAGCACTTCAGAAATAGATCCATATGTGCAAATATAAAAAGCTGCATTACAAACATTTTCACTATACACGAGAATTAATGGATATACGAGATTGAAATTCTTACAGTGCCTGGCCTGTTGTAGAGGAGTTTGTGCAGGTTCCTAAGTTCATCTGTCTTCTTTTTACTCAGAAAGAACTGTATCCTCTCAATTTCACAGAGTTTTTGTCCTTTTCCTGAAACAATTACAATCATTTATGCTATTCATCACATTAGTATTTACCTATGTGTTTTAACTTAAAAGTTTCCACTGTTTATTTTTAAAAGTAAAAAAGTTACTTAAAAACAGCATTAGACATTATACTAGGTCAAACATTGAGCAGGCCTTTTCCTATCAGTTTGGCATCCTGACAGGCTCTTTACCTGCCTTACTTGATACTACTTATATCAGGGTACAAGGATTTGGCATTTCTTTCTATTCAGGCTGCTCCTGCCTTTGTTAGTAGCAGTGAGGTACTGAAGATCCTATTCCAATTAAGTTTAAACATCATGTAGCTTTTACAGTTTAAATTGATGCTACAGAATAAAAGAGGGTTTTCATATAACAGACTTATTATTTTAAAAAGTATCACGACTCATAAATTAGGTCTCACCTACAACAAATTAGTAATTTCATCTTTTAGAGTTTTCATTATCATTCCTAACACACATTTCATATGTGAGAAGTTAAGCTTACCTGGTGTAATTGTAAAAGGTTCCTTCTGCAGTGAGGACACTTGCATGGTCAGTCGGTCAACCTTCTTCTTCTCCCTTTTCCCTTCAACGATGAGACTCTTCTCTGCAAAAGACAGCTTCTTTAAACACAATATTCTTCACTGCAGGTCTGACTGAAGTGATGGGTAACACAACACTGACTCTTTGAAATAGCAAATCAAAACCGGATGATGATATAACCAGGTACTACAACACTTTCAAGCCTTGGGCTAATAAGCCAACATGATTCTATAGGGCTGCATGTACAAAACTAGAAGTCTCTCTAGTTTTTCACCACAATCCTGTATCCAAGGTAACCCTGAAGACAAGACTGGGCATTTCCTAAAGGTAACTTCACCATGATGGAGACTGCAGGACCACATGTTTTCAGAAACCCTTCCTTCTCTCCTTTCCCTGTCTTTTTAAGGTAGCAAACTGACCCTGTTTGTACATTCTCCTTGGATGCTGCAGTCCCAATGCACACAGTTTCACACACAGCACTGTAAAGAATACTACCATCAGATGGGCAAAAGCAGGGTCCAGGACTCCTGCACACAGATTCATTTCCCACTGGAAATGAATCCCACTGGGCTGGAGAAACCACACATTTTAGCAGGAGAAGCAGAAGCACAAGTGCAGGGGGACTGTACTACACATCCCAGGGTACACAGAGAAGCACTCTACAGGGCACAATATGAGTGTCACTAATACTACAAGAATATTATTCCCAGTAATTCTGGTACTGCTTACATTTGAATGAATACATTTAGATTGTTTTACGTATACCCTGCACATCACTAACTTAATAATATCACTTTGAAGAAAAAGCTAAAGCTTCACCTAAACATTTAACATGAAAATACTTGAGTAATACTATCCTTAGAGCTAAACAGATGGGCTGTCCTGGCTTTAGCATCTGAAAGCTGCTTCAAAACGTGTAGGAACATAATCAAAACCAGAATAAAAAGAAATTTTTTCTGAAAATCCAATGCTAATTACTCCACTGTTTTCCAAACAGCATAATCTGTCTTCTTTCTACTACCATTTCTAAAGACAAACTTCATCTCTTGCAAGGATCCAACGGCATTACTGACTTGGTTTTCACTGTGCCACATTACAGCTCTATTTCAATGAATGCTTTCCTTTTGAAATGGATGGATGTAGACAGATGTCCGGAGACTTCACAAAAGAAATTAACATTTCTTGCATAGCAGTTCCTTCATCTTGTTTTGTTCTCCTTGACTACCTTCGATTACATGCCACAACAAAAAACTATCATATTGCCACAAATTTTTATTACCAAAATTAGTCTGAAGGAATTTCCATTGACCCAATATAATTACATTTGGATACGAAGAAAATTAATTCACGGTAGTTAAGCAAAGACATCCATATTGTTTCCAAAACTACTGCAAACTTAAGTTTCTCTTTTGCAAACACAGATCACTTCAGAGTGTTACTGGCAAAAAATAATTTGATAAGGGACACCACATCCTATAATCATCAAAAAATTTATACAACAACAAAAAAATTCCTAGTACAGAAGTCCAGGATGCTGGCAATTCCTTCAATCTTTTCTGAAAAAAATCAGCACCACTGTTTTTAGCACTGCCTGTTATAGTCTACTGGGAAGCTATTATTATGACCTATGAGACAGATGCACCATGGAATCTCCTCAATAATTGTACAATTAGCCAAAATCAAAGGAAACTGCATTCAACGGCTTGGTATTCACTAAAGAACAATTTATTCAATGGAAACACAAATACCCTTTTCTTCTTCCTCCTCCTCCTCTTCTTCTTCTTCATCCTCATCACTTTCCCCAGCTTTGTTTTCAGTTTCAGGTTGTTTCTCATCTGTTTTTTCTGACGACATTGTGTCTTCTTTTGATGAATCAACAGAAGACATGGTGTATGTTTCTGCAGAAAGAGTCAGAGAAAACCATCATCGATAGAAAAACATCCATGAAAAACACAGGAATCTTGCTTTCAAAAATTATCTTCTTGTGCAGCAGAAGCAGTGTGCTGGTACTGTTACTCACGTTCTCTAATCACTGAGGTGTTCCGCATACACACAATACATACAATTTTGCAGAAGTTGCCATCCATTCTGCAAGAACCCTTTAAAAAGTTATAAATTCTATTCACCCACAAGACTGCAAGCTGCTTTTGTGAAGCATTTGGAAACAGCCATTCAAAGCAGCTGATACTGTTATCTATTAAAAACTGCAGTGTTTTAAGATATCACCATTTTACTACACCCTGCCATAAACTTAATACTTATTTTTGATCATGGTTAACTATGCATGCAAGTTTCCTAGTAACTTAAGCAAGTTATGTATTTAGGTGGGAAATGGGAACAGAAATTAAGAAAAAAAAAGTTGCAAGCAATTCAGGGAAGAATTAACACTGCTTTCATAACCCAGACAGCTGCTGCATCTTTGGGCATGAAAATACTTCCTGTCTTTAATTTGCAGATCTACAACAAAAAAGAACAAATGCTTCATGCTTAGCATATTTAAGAGTCTTTTCTTAGCCTCTGAAGTGGCCTACATGTAAACTTTAAAACCAAAATATCTTAGTTATGCACGTACCATTTCCCTACTAACAAAAAAACGCCTATCCAATAGAGCAAGACAACCATATGTTTCATTTTTAAAAATTCTAGCTTTCAAAAATTTTCACCGTTTAGATCTGGAACACACTTTCACACAACCATTTTCTTTTTGCAATATTAAAGCCAGTATTATCTGCAAGAGATCAGGTGCAATAGGTAACATTTCAATCTGCTGCTTATATGCAGCATTAGCAGGTGCCAGAGATCAGTCGTGTTCCAAATAGCAGAAAACATGAGTTAATATTTATTACCAATCGTATAGGGAAAATTAAAGTTTCCTGGCTAAATCACTACGGAAAAATATATCTTTCAGGGTATTACTACCAGTATTTCATTTTTAATAATTAATCTGGCATTTTCACGGCAATTACTGACTTTTACTTGAAGGCATGAGTAAAAGCAAGAGAAGTACTGCAAGCGGTCTTTCCTTCTCCTTTCAATGGAAACAGAAGGGGGAAAGTTAAGAGATTTCTTAGCTTTCCACCACCTGGGTTCGGGACCACGTTTTGCTCAGGGAAAAAGGGTTCTGAGATTCACCTTTACCGGCAGTGTCTCCCGCCCTTTTCAGACGAGGACTCTCCACCTGTTCCTCCTTCCCGATTTGTAAGCCGCATGCCGGGGCAAAGCGACGGCGATGCGCAGCGCCCGGTGGCGCCGGCGGCCAAGGCGCCACCGCCTCCCCGCTCCCGACGGGCGCAAGACCGCTCCGCCCGCTCCCACCGCAGGACACCGCCGCACCCAGGAACACCACGGACAGGGGCCGCGAATGAGGCAACCCCGGTGACAAGCGCCCCGCACGCGGCACGTCCCCAGGGCGGGACGGGAGCCCGACGGCGCGGCGGCCGCGTTTCCTTTCTCCTCGTCACAGACCGTCCCCGCTCGGCCCGGGCGCGGCGAGGCGGGACCGCTCTCGGGCGCCGTTACGGCCATGGCGGCGGGACCCACCTCAGCTCGAGCCCCGGCTCCCGGCTCCCTCCTCAGGCGCGGCGGCTGCAGCTGAAGGCGGCAGTTACTGCTGGACGAGGCGGGTCCGGGCGCAGCGACACACACACGCCCCGCCGCGGCTCAGTCTTACAGCCGCCAGCCACTCTTGCCCTTTCCCTCCCTCCCGGAATCAACAAGGTTTTCAAAATGGCGGGTTCTCGGGCGGCGAGGAGGAAGCGGGAAGGCGGCGGCCAATCAGCGCCCGCGGCCCGGCCGGCGCGGGGAGAGCAGGGGAGGGCGCGCGTCACATGCTCCCGCCCGCGGTGACGTCAGGGCGCGCGCGGCGGCGGCCGCGCGCTCCCGCTGAGGGGAGGGGGCCGGGGGTTGTGAGTGGCGCGAGGCTGCGTTTTCCCTTTTAAAATTACTGACGCCGTCTGTAACTGCAGTGGCTTAAAAAAAAGCTTTAAAATAAGCAATCCGCACCTCTTTCCCTGCCTAAATTGGGCAGTGATTAATATACGCTCCCCAGACTTTCCCTTTGTACACAGTATGTGAATTGTAGCGTTTCCCAATACCTCTGGCGCAGCTTGCCCAGAGCAGCTGTGGATGCCCCATCCCAGGACGTGTTCAAGGCCAGGTTGGATGGGGCTCTGATCAACCTGGGCTAGTGGAAGGTGTCCCTGCCCGCATCAGGTAGGTTGGGGCTAGATGGTCTCTAAGGTCCCTTCCAACCCACACCGTTCTACGTTTTTAAGTATTTAGTAGTATTTGTGTTACACATATATCCTACTTCTACTACCAGTTCTACGTGACTATGCTTCACGCGCGCCTACGATGAACAATTCCCAGGAGCGTGGCATTCTTCCCATTTCCTCTGTGTTACTCCAGCGCGGCTCCTCCCCGCGGGGGCTGGTGCAAGGCGCCCGTTCCTTGCGGCGATCCCGCGCACGGGATCCCGGCGCGCGTCCCTGCGGCGGCGCTGGGCGGGCTCGCGCCGCTGCAACGGCCGCGCCTCGCTCGGGCCGCGGCGGGACGAGGGGTTGCGGCCAACGGGAGGGAACGGCTTCCTCCGTGCCGAGGAGTGAGGCAGGAGCCTCCTTGCTCCTGGAAAATGTAGGGTCACAGGCGGCCCCCGAGAGAGCCGAGGGTCAGTCCCACTCCCCGCGCTGTCCAGTTCTTAGGTTTAAGATTTAATCTTGGAGCCTGAGAGGAGGCCAGGCTGGTCTGCACGTTACCTTCAACGGGAGACGGGAGTCGGGAGTGCACAGACGGTATGCTGAAGGAAAGCAGCCCGAACTAGCCAGTGCAGGTGACTTGTCTGAAGGCCGCGTTATCCCAAGAGCAGTTTCTTGGCTAGTGTGAGGAGCTGTAGGTATATGGCTCTTACTTCGGAGGGGACCAGGTAAAGGGACAGTAAAAGAGAGGAAATGAGAAAAGTGTCCCACTTCCCGTTAATTGTTCATCTTAGACGCATGTAAAGCATAGTCCCGGAGAATTGGTAGTAATCCCAGGAAATACGTGTAACACAAATACTACAAAATATTTAGAATCAAAGAATGGTTTGGGTTGGAAGGGACCTTAAAGGTCATCAGGTGCCAATCCCCCTACTATGGGCAGAGACACCTTCCACTAGACCAAGTTACTCAGAGCCCCATCCAACCTGGCCTGGAACACTTCCAGGGATAAGGCATCCACAGCTGCTCTGGGCAATCTGTAGGACGAACATATTTAAAAATACTACAACCTATATACTGTGTAAGAAGGACAGTTTGGGGAGTGTATATTAATCATTGCCCAATTTAGGCAAGAGAGATGCAGATTCCTTATTTTAGAGCTTTTTTTAAAGCTGGTGCCATCACAGATGGTGGTCATTTCAAAAGGAAAAATGTAAATTATTTACCAACAATACATAATTAGACAAGCTTATTGTTGACACACCATAAGGAGACAAAAATATCATTGAGCCACGGGCTACACAAATGGCACAAGACGGATGTTTGAAGACAGCAATCTACTTCCTTTGAGATGAATAAGTTTGGATTAATTCAAAATTGTGACAGAAGACATCCAAAAGCTGTGCTTCAGGTTGTGATGATAAATTAGATCATCATTTTGTAAAGAGGGATGTATTTACCCAACGGAGATGATTTTCTAACTGAATTACATATGTTGATACTCTGTGCATACCACATTAGATGATGCATCTTCATCTTGAGGAGAAATAGAAGATAATGGCTTCATTGATCTTTTTAGTGAAGTCATACCACTTTAGTAGCTGACAGACCCTTAAACATAAACCAAATCCAGTATTTTAGAAATTTATATACTCGGTGCAGGCAAATTTCATTTTGTCACAGGTTTCTCTGGCAAAACTTCAACAGCTATCATAACTTCTCTTGATTGTGTTTTTAGAGTCCTTCTCTGCCCTTCATAGAATCTTTTTGATTTACAGCTTTATGGAGTAGTTTCAGTGTGCTGTCAACAGTTTAATAATTGGTTGTTGCATCTCCCAGATAGACTGAGACAATATGGGTTAAGAAGACTTCAGAAAAAATCTGCAAAGCTATAATTTGGGAGGAGGGGACCAATTTGAAAAAAAAAAAACCAGATATGTTTTAAAGGGGAATTTCTAAATTCAGGAAAATACTTTGAAACTGGTTTATCTTCTCATTTTGACTATGAGTAAGAATGCTGATTCTCAATATACTGCTTCGGGGTGATTTGCTCTATCAACGCTTCTATATATTGCTGTCTTCTCAGAATCTGATGAAGTTCACTTAATTATATAATTTCAGCTGAGATTTGAAAGACCTGGATGAGATAATGATATTGGTATAAAATACTAGCATTATCTAAGGTGTTTAGACAGTGTAATGAAAGGTTCTAAATGCAACCTAAAAGCCTTGGTCCTGGAAGAAGGACAAATTGGAAAGGGATAAGTAATTTTAAGCGGTTTTTAAGAGGTGCTTCCTATAGCCTGCTCTCCTTATTCTGTCACAGAGAGGGTGCCCCTCTACTGTCAAGAGTCCTAATGTTAAGGACACACAGAGATTTGACAACTAGCTCCATCTGCAGATGACAGTTCTATGAAACATAGTTCTCCTGGAAGTACCTGGGGCTCACTTTTAGATACCAAGGGGTAAGTTTCTTAGACATCATAGCTCAGTAGCATTAAATGGTGAAAACTGGTTTGAGGGAGCTGTGAAACATAGTTCTCCTGGAGGTACCTGAGGCTCACTTTTAGATACCAAGGGGTAAGTTTCTTAGACATCATAGCTCAGTAGCATTAAATGGTGAAAACTAGTTTGAGGGAGCTGTAAAACGGGGCAGCTGCATGTTTCAACATACGTTACAAGCTTATATTTTATGCTGAAGTGCACTAGGCAGTGCAGTTTTAGACATGGTCACCAGCCGCTGTTAATTAATAACAACAGCTCTTTTTCAGTTAGTTCAGAGCAGCTTGTATTAGCAAGCAATGTTTATTGGCTCTTGGTATAGAGCATAAACAATGTATGAGAAGCTTTTGGGAGCAGAAATGTAGGCTTCCCCCACGGTTGCCTTTATTTTGTTTCCAAAGTGACCTGTTTACTGCAGTGTCCTGCCATCAGCACAGAAACTAGCAAGTCTGCTGTGGGCAAAACTACAGACAAAGTCAACTGTGGATTGCAGAGAAAGTGCTCTGCATCAAAGCAGACACTAAGTACCTCTCATTTGGGATTTTATTCATAGAGTAAAATATCACAGCAATAAATGATGGGATGTTAATTTTTTAGTAATGAAGGTACTGCTGCTTTGTGTTCTTGTATAAGTCATTTAAATCTATGTGTATGTGTGTCCACATTTCAGGGTTTTTTTAACAGTCATGTGACAAGCTTTCCTCGAAATGTCAAAATGCCTGGCCTGTGAAATGCTGAGGAAATTCTGTGCAAATGCCAAGTATGTCTTTATTAACATTAGGAGTAGTGTATGGCTTTTGAATCCAAGGGTTATTTAATTGTTGCTGAAAGCAGGAATCTAAATACAAACAAATAATTGTGCTAATTAACACAATTTAAAAGATAAGAACTTGAAAACCATTTGAGTAGTATGCAGTTAAGTTGTGATGTGATCAATAACATAAGCTGAGAATCTTCTGGTTGTTCACTGCACATTTGTGCAAGGTATTTTATATTTGTTGACTGACAAGAACACTCAGTTTGCACAGTGTTTCCTGAGGAGTCCTGCATCCTACATTCATTTCCTTTTTTATACACCATCTAAATGTTTCAGGATCAGCAGGCTATTGCATCCATCATCAGACTTGTCATGCCTGACCCTTAAGAAGCTTAAAGAGTTGTCCCTGTAAATACAAATACTTGCAAACATGAAACGTGCAATCAGTATGAAATCAATATAAACAGTATCACTATACTTTAGAAATCCCTTTTTGTGCCATGATTCAGGGTAAGTATGTGCAAGATTCAACAAAATTGTAAAGTACAAAAAAACATCAGAGACAGACAGTGAATCAAAGTAGTATATAAAGGCATGTTTTTAATCTGTGTCTGAATGACAACATTGTTGTGTTGTCAGACTGAGCTCTGTGTGGGAATTTCTGTTTACCTTCCACTTACCATGAAATCAAATCTTACTTTGCAGAGTTTGGAAATTACCACTGTGTTTGGGAACATCTACAACTCTGTGTTCAGTCAAAGCATGCACAGCTTTTATATGATCTATGAAGTACCTAAATCTACCGCTAGATCCAGTATTTAGAAGGAAGAGCCTGGGAACTGTGCACAGATGGCCTGTAGCTCCTGCAGGCGACAGCTCTAAAGAACTCTGCTGTTGACACTGAGGAGAGGGGTGTAAAGGGGCCCTTGCCTTAGTGTGCCACCTGCTTCTCACTATCGAGCTGTGTTCACAGGACACTTTCCAGAGCAAAGCGTGGCAAGGGCAGAATCTGACCCGCTGTGAATGCTCACTCAGTTAGCAGCCTCCTGCTACCTTGGGAGAACGTTGCAATGAATAGTGCATGGATGTGCCAGTGAGCTATGCAAATGTTATGTAATTCACACTTTGGAAAAAGAAACACTGTCCATTCATTTATGCCTTAAAGGTTTGAGTCTTTAAATTTCTACTTGACAACTCTATAGGTATCTGTACAATTCATTTACAATTAAACATTTTTGAACTTATTGTAAATGGAAAACATTGCTGGGGCTATTACTACTTTGCACTAGGAGGAGTTTACACTTAGCCCATCAAGTTGTGCTACAAAGTGGAATCGGTGGTTTTCCACATACATTGTGTGTAGGTATTGGCAAACTCTATTAAAAAACAAACAAACAAACAACTGCCACCAAAGAACCAAAGATGAGGAAAAGGAAAACACTGTGGCTTTCTAATAATTTAAGGTGATCTTGGTAATAACTTTTCTTCCTGACATGATATAATTCGACGCTGTCCAGAAGACAAGAAGCTTTTCTTTCCCGAGCGAGGTCCTCCCCCCACAGCCGCCCGGTAGCGGTGAGACCCACCCGGCACCGAGCCTTTCCGCCGCCGCGCTCGGGATGTGGAAAATGAATTTGTCCTTTGTGGGAGGCGGCGGCGGCAGCACCGCCTGCAGCTGCACGCCCGGGACCGCCACCAGCAGCGGCTCGGCGGTCGGAGCACCCGCGGTGCCTGCGCTCGCCGCCAGCCGCCGGGCCGGGAGGCAGATGCGCGACGCGGGACGGGAGCTGCGCGGGCTCGCAGCAGCTCCCCGGCCGCCTTCCCGCGGGATACCGCCCCCGGAGTGCCGCCCGCCCCGTAGCCAGGAGAACCCCGCGGCCAGGCAAAGGTAGGGAGCACTGGCCGTCCCGAGCGCCCCGGCAGCGGGAGGCGCTGCGCTCCCAGCGCCGGAGCCGCGCTCTGCCCCGCGGGGCCCGGGCAGGCACCGACCGGCACCTGCAACCGCGGGGAAGGGAGCTGAGCCCCTTCTCTCCTTCTCCCGAAGCTTCTCCACCCCCGTCTTTCAGGCGAGGAGGAAGGGATTGCTGGCTCGAGGCATGTGTGTTAATTGCGTTATCTTCTGCCAAAGAGGTGAACTTTTAAAGTTTAACTGAAGTTTTCTTTGGGATTTGCGTGGGGTTCCTTTCGACTGGAAGCTGCGGAATGCAAGTATGCTCCGGGGGTAACATAATGGGATAATGACATTTAGTGAGGGTTTCATTTTGCATCCTTACAAGTAATATTCTGAAGCATAGTTGAAGTTTCATTTTTGTTTTAAATTACATTCATTTAAGCATGGACTCTGTAATTTTGACAGTTGTTTTGTTTTTCGCATACCTTTTCTTTAGGTGTGCTTTGCTACATGCAAGGTGTAAGTGCAACTCTACAAAAGCTTCTTAGCCTTGAACAGACTACTGCTGTGATTAATCTCCACACTTTTCTGATTCAGACCCTTAGTGTTTACTATGAAATACATAAACTAGATGTACAAACCAATATTAAAGTATCCAAGCATTCCCAGTCCATAGTTGAAACAATTAGATTTATTACTTGGAAAAAGAAATGCCAACTGAAGTTGTTTAAAGGTTGTAATACATCTGGCTGTAATATTCAATCTACTTTAAAATTCCATGTGAATTCTGCATGAATCATGCCTTATTTTTAAATGAATGGAATTTTACACTGAAAATATTCGTAGCATATTAAAGCAATAACCATGGCCTGGCTTAGACTAACAAAAACCATAAAGTTCAGTATGTAAGCAAAGCATTTGTCCTCATTTCACCTCTGTATCCTGGGTTTCTAGGCATTTCTTCTCACAAATTATGTAGTTATTCATTGTTTGACCCTTGCAGGGCTTTAGGTTTCGTGAGGTAAGTAAATGCCAGGTGACCAAGTTTTGTTCCCAGCTACATCAGACTTTACACCATGGTAACTTTATTTGTTTCAGAGTTGTCACCACAGATTTACCTGACTGTAACTGGAACCTGAATTTGTTCAATAGCTTCTGTCATATTTTTGTGCTTTTCCACCTCAAGCCAAAGTTTTTAATACAGGATTTGTATGTAAATTGGATAATGAACAGTTTAATTGGTCTCTCTCTTTACTAGGACTTGCAGAATTGGAAATATATTTTTAGTAGAGACAAGAAACTGCAGAGCTGTTCTGTGTGGCTAAAAGATACAACTTTTTATGACTTTTTAGTGGAGATTCTGATATGATAGAACTAAAGGCTTTAGGGAAACTATTTTATGTACACACATAAATAAACTTGCAAAGTTGAGATGGGAAAGGCTTTTAAAGTGTTACAAGAATTCCAGCAATGACATTCTGAAAGAGAGACAGTTTAAGTATAGGAAGCTCATATTTTCCTTTCTGATGGCTGGACTTCAGGGGCTTCACAGGTTTCTGCATCTGGCTTCTTCTTAGTGTGAAGGGGTCTCCACCATGGCCTAGGACACCAAGGAAAGTTGCTGAAGCCTGTAGAGAGCTGCAGGGTTTAGCATAGGACAGATTTACTGTTTTGTAAGTCATGTCTTGGTTTGTTCTTGTTCTGTGTTAATGCATATGTAAGGTGTTTTTTAGGTAAAGTTTGTTTTCAGTATAAGAACCTAGAAAGGCAAACTTTAAATTATTAAAGTATATAAAGGGAAAATGCCTTATTTATTATACAGAAATTTGATATTCAAGTATGAATGAATGGAAATGGATTATCAAAGTCTTACATAAATGTCGTCACAATACTTTTAAGTGGAAATAAATTTTATAACACCTAAAGTATCACTTTTAATAGCAGTATCCTTATTTTGGAGAAAACATGGTTTAATTCCTAATTTTGTATGTGAGACAGCTGCTTGTTACATGAAGGGGAAAATGAAAAGAATCATTCTGAAGTTTTGTGGAGCTGCAGCCTAATCTAAACATTATAGAAAGGCTAGAAGTTTGTTGTTTCTGTCACTATATTTCTCCACCCTGTTGCCTTTTCATTTATCATTTTTCCAAGTAAATTTTAATTGATGAGTTTTATTTAGAGTTTGGAGCATGATAGATTTGCACTAACATGAATACATTCCGTAATTCCGAGAGGTATCCATATGCAGTAATGATTATGAAAAACCATAAAAAGGGAGAGTGCATTTAGGCTGAGATGAATGAATCACTCGCCATTCTTTCCAGTGAAGGTACTGGCTGAAGAAGCTCATCATTCTGAAATGTGCCATTGTATAGTGCATTCAAATGATGTGGCAAGGTCTGAAGGCTGTGAAACTAATCATTCCTGATTAGCAGCTGTGGACATGGTGATAAAAATTTCTTTCTTACCAGAGTCTAAAATAAAGACTGCACCTTGGTAATTACTGGATAAAGTGATCTGGCTTGCAGGAATTACAATGGGTAAGAGAAATGTCCCCATGTTAAAATGTCAGGTGGATAATTTTGCTTGTAACAAGCAGGAGTGAGTGAAATTCAAGGACACTCATTACTTTGGTACGGTATAAAGGAATGAAGATGCTGGAGTAGGAGTGGTTAGAGATGCTACTATGCAAAAGCTGCAGAATTTAACTTCTCTCAAATTTTACCCCTAGGACTTCAGCCATTATTGTGGAGGAAGACACTGACTTAAATTCACTGATCTTGAATGGCTGCTCAGCTTTTTTTTTCCGTACAGAAAAGAAGCATGTAGTTGTAAATTTATTATTATTCCTTTAAACAGACTTTTTCATATTTCAGTCCTTTTCACATGACAATAACAGATACATTCTGAGGTCTTTCTAGTATAAAGTAGTGTATTTGCTTGTGTTGATGGATTTTAGAAAATGTTTGCTCAAGATGTAAATATTTTTTGCCCAATATTGCTTAAATCTTCATCTTTGAAAAAGTGGAAAGCCGTTTCCAGTATGGAACTAGAAGACAAGTTGCAAGTCCTATGTGTATGAATCTGATAGTCACCTCCAGTGTCATCAAAGACAAATTAGTGAAGGTTTCTGTGCCTGGGCTTTGTAGGTAAAATATGGAGTAAAAAATTACATATTCACAAAATATTCTCAGTTGGAAGGGACCCACAAGGATCATCAAGTCCAGCTGTTAAGTGAATGTCCCATATGGGGATTGAGCCCACAACTTCGGTGCTCTTAGCACCATGCTCTAACAGGGATATTCTGAAGCTTGCTCAAAAAATGAAACATTGTGTTATGCCCAGTGAATGAAAGCTATGTAAGTTCTCAATATGGTTAATGGAATTGTATATTGTATTTTAAGTCATGCCTGTAAAGTTGGGCTAAGCCTTTCTGGTCAAAATACTTAAACACAAGAGTATCCACTTACATGGAAATCTGTACTTTAGTATCCTTTTTATTTTGCAGATGATATACATTGTTTTACTTGATGTAATTCTAAAAATTAGATTGCTGTGTAAATTCCTTGAGTTACAGCAATCCTTGTACAAGTCAAAATTATTGCAAGGCAGTCACAGAAGGCAAAATTTGAGTACTGAATTGCCTGAAGATGAGTGATGCCACATGTGAAATGTGGACATTACAAATAGACTTTCCAGGAATAACATCACATCGCTGCCCACATGCATCCGTGGGTAGTTGGTTAAGCTTCTCCAGAGAATTTGCAGACTAGCTAGGTAAAATTCTTAAACCAGTGGGAATTTGCTAGTGAAACCACCTCCAAAACACCAAATTTGGACTGGCTGCTCAGGTAAAGTCAGTGGTTTTTTTCCTTTTTTAAATTTGGGGGTTTTTTTCATTTTTTTTTCTTTTTCCCATTTTATGTTTTAGTAAATTGAGGATTAACATACTATGAATATTATTTAATAGCAGAACTGGAAATAGGCTGCAAGTCTTCTGATTTCCATGCATACTGTGTGGGCAGTGGAAAAAGAAAATGGAAATTTACAACATCTTTCGTAAAAGTCAGTAGAAAAGGGTAGAGTAAACCAATCAAACTGTACAGTCCCAGAGGAGCTTTAATTGCTAACAGGAACAGTTTATCTGGAAATGATTCTGATGCCCATTCTGACTCCTTTGGTGGTTTTGCTGCCCATGAAGCAGCAGCCTCATCATGCTCTACAGCTCGGTGTGTTAGGATGAAATGCTGGGTTGCGGTCCATGGAAGGCAGCTAGGATTTGGGACAGAAACCCAAACATATACTGGATATATGCTGATGACTTTTCACTTCCAAATGTTCTTTTCTGTGTTTGTGAATGTGTATGTGTTTTATGATGCATGTTTTGCTGACATGAAAACTGTAACACAATTATTTTCTTCAGTTTTTGGGGATGACTTTAGAACTTTGGCTGTTTGTGCTTTTTAGGATTCTAGCACAAAGCAGCCAAACATCTGTTACTGTAGGTGCCCTATTTTAGGGCCAAGATGTGTTAATGAGACTAAAGTATGCACAGTTCTGATGTCTCCTGTATTCTCACTCCCACATTTTTATGTACATTGTGAACAGATTTTAAGGTAGATCTTGAAATGCAAAATTAACGTCAAAACTGGTATTTTTTCTGACATGTTGGTTAAGACGGTACATTATTTAGAACATTATGTAGAACAACTGTTTCACTTAAATCTTACTAATGGTCCAGTATCCACAGATAGGTGCATTACAATAATTTAAAAAGATTTAAGGATTGGTAAAATAGACTTTGGCTTTGTTAATTTTCTGCAAAAATTTCTGGAGTGTTTCAAATTTTACTCGATAGTTTTTATATAAATAATTTTACAAGACACTTCAGACTTTTTATTCTTACAAAACCTTGGTTGTTGCAGGTATGTTTATTATTTCTTCAGTTTAGAGGAAGGTGATACATATTTCAAAATAAATATCCCAGCTTCTCCAAGTAATTATTTTTTAATAAGCTAAAAGTCTTTAATACTGGAAAGATGAAAACCACCAAACTTGTCAAAATTCTGTGATTCTATGAAATTATCTACTGCTTTTTGGAACAAAACATGCATAGTTATATGGACAAGAGTAGCTTTGTGGAGTAGAACATATTCTCATGCTTTTTGAGCATTCGTTCCTGATGCTGAATAAAAGTGTACAAAAATCAGACAGAAGTAGAGAGCACACAATATAGTGCCTGTGCCTTGAATTCAGTTGAGTTTTTTGAAATAAATGATTATGTTATGTTCTTGTTATAATAGGTGGTAGTCTGTAGTAGCTGCTAAGTGGAAAATTACGTAAGAATTTTCTCCATCATTTTATGTCTGAATGTTGTCTTTGCATATTCACAGTTTAATGAAATATTCTCCCTTCCCGATGAAAGTTTTATGTTTGGTTTTAGTCCAGAGGTTGACTTTCCTGGAAAGCTTATGGGAAAATACTTTGGCTGGTTTTGATTAAAAAAAAATTGGATGCTTTTCCCATTTGAAATGTAGCTGGAGAAAGAGACTGGTGTTGTATAAACAGAACTGTATAGTTTGACAGTTTTAGCCTGGACATTTCTCACTGAGGGTTTAGTTACTTTGGAAGTAAAAGATTGAAAAGGTATTTTAAAATTCTGGTGTCTGTTTCTAGTTTACTCTTAGTTGGTTTATGCTGTTTTGAAAGACTTGCACCCTGGTTGCTACCATTTGGTGAGGCTTTTACCACTGTGTTCTTAAACTGCTGTAAATTAGTACAAATTAATAAATACCTACTACACTTGCTGCTGCCTTTGGTGGGATGAGGCTTCCTTGGATGCTTAGTTAGGCCTTAAGGGAAACACTTAATACCTGCGATGTAAAGGAGCTTTTATTACTCATGAGAATTAGACTTTTTGGTGGTGGATTGCAGCATTGATTACAAGATCCTTGATCACACATGAGCTTTGTAACCCAAATGCTCTGATGTGTTGGAAGAAGTCTGCCTCTCAGAAATAGGTCCTGAAACCCCATAGGTAAGTACCTATGAGAGTGGTTTCTTGATTTGCTCACCAAATAAAGATGGATTATTCGCATACTCAAGGTTTCTACAGTTGTGTGCAGGACTGTAGACCTTAATAATGTAGTATAGCTGACATCTCTGTAACAGGTTTTAAAGCTTTATATAAGATTTTGCTACCTAATATTA
This sequence comes from Toxostoma redivivum, assembly GCA_013397375.1. NCBI lineage: Eukaryota > Metazoa > Chordata > Aves > Passeriformes > Mimidae > Toxostoma > Toxostoma redivivum. The sequence goes on from VXBI01013049.1 coordinate 565,908, forward strand.
TTAGGTCTGGTTGTTCTATAACACTTCCCATTTTGGGCTTTAAAAGTAAACATTTCTAAAACACTAAAAATTTGCTTAGTTTTCTTTAAAATTTGCTGTAAGATTTGTCAGGTCCTAAAGCCTTTTAAAATCTTCTCAATGTTTTAACGAAGTCCTGGATGTAGCAACTGTGAGAAAAGTCTTTTTGTCCATGGTAAATTGCAATCTGATGTATCCTATTACTGAAGCCAGCTGGGAGTGTACCCAGACTGAGTGATTCAATTGCAGTTTCTGTGTGTCACTTCTGACTTGTAAATGTCAGTTCGATTTGTAAGTTTAAGCCTCCATCTAATCTGCAGCAGGCTTTGCTGTGGGGGAATGCAGATCCTGAAAAGTGAAGCAGGATCTAGCATTAACTACAGGACTTAAGGCTTATTAGAAACAAGTGCCATGACTCTCATCAGAGTAAGTATTTAGTTACGTTGTGGCTATTTCTTACTTAAAATGTGCATCTATGTGTAATTTTTTTTCCTGGTGTGTTTAAGAGGTGACTTGCCAAGGTAGAATTTGGCCTGCATTATGCATCAGAATGGTCAATAATACAGGGGTAGTATCATATATATGTATTTTTTAGAAGTCTGAGCGTTGTTAGATTGCATCTTTTGTTTTTGTTTTTATGTTTCATTGACTAAGCAAGTATCCTTTAGTAAATGAATTCACCTTTAATTTTCAAAAAAGTTTTAAGTTTTGCATGTCTTTTCAGAGTAGTTTTTACTTTTAAACTTTATTGAAAAAAAACCCAAAACCCAGATATGTGACCTTACTTGGCACAGAAGGTCACATATCTTGGCTTTCCATCTGGTTAAGTAATTCAGTTGAAAAATGAGCTAGGCAACAGAGCCATTTTTGTCATTTTTGCAAGTGCCTTACAAAAATACTTACTTGAAATGCTTTCACTTCACACTTCTTCATAGCTACCTTCCTGCCCAGTTTTAAACACAGCCCTCTGTCTTCACTGTATTTTCTGTCTCAGAAAAAGTGAATAGCAGTCGCTAAGCTTGCATACATAGGAACATTCAGGAAAAATATTCTAAATTACTGCATGGACATTCTGTATTATGAATTTGAGCTAACTTCTAAAGTTTATTGATTAAATCACATTCAAATCTGTTATGGATTCTTTTATTTGGAAGTGACCTTTGTTTGTGAATTCTAAAGTTAATTAAGTTAAATTTACTTCTTAAGTAAATTAAAGAAGAGCATTTTACAGTTACTTTTAAACTTTAGTTATGGTTTAACTAATACATTTTAAAAGCTTTTTCAAATTAATCTTCGCAAAGGTTCTGGCTAATAAACCCTTCTAAGTTGTGGTAGGGTGGTTGCAGAGGTTACTATGTCTACTTCTCTGTTCTGCTCCTCTCCTCAGTCTTCTGGACAAGGAGCAGCAGAGCAGGGTGGATACTTGTTGAACAGCCAGGGTGGTTCACAAATGGTACACAGCACAAACTTAACGTTCAGAGAAAGCAAATACAGGGGAGTGTGAGCTGGGGAGGCAGGAGGCACGGACAGATTGCTTATTGTGCTGCAGAAAGGGCCATCTTTTGCAGAAAGTGGGGCAGGCAGCAAAAAGGGGTAACATCTTCTGTGCTCCCTGACATCTTCAGTTGCAGGTTTGGGCAGGACTTGTGTCAGTAGCAAGAACATCTCTGTAAATTATATGTCTACAAACAGTGAAGTAGGAATATGCTCTTTCCTGGAAATCTGTGTTTAGTTAAACTGTATAGTGAGGTGTTTTTGGTGCCTTTTTGTTTGTTGGTTTGGTTTTCTGTTGTTGTTGTTTTTGTTTTGTTTAAGTTTGTATTTCATTGATACTGAAAATGCTTCTTCCAAGGGAATTTGCTGGGGAAAAAGGCAGAATGTACAGAATACGCATTGCTACACACTGACTCCAATTTTCGGTGCTACTGAATATTCTTGTTCAATGTAAATTATGCTGAATTATAATGCTCATTATACTGGAGTGTTCAGCTCATTGCATGTGGAAGTAATCGTTGAGTGTTTGAATTTGTGCTATATATTCATACCCTCAATTAATACAGAGTAAATTCTTTGGTAGATAAGCTGTAAGAGTCCTTCATTCATGCAATTCTTGAATGTATCCTTGAATATCTTTCCACACTTATTCAAGTAGTACAAAAGTCTGCTTCTCATGTGGACATTCCTGATTCCAAAGATCCTCATGGAGAAACTGTGCAAGAGGAAATTTTGAATGCAGTTAGTGGTGGGATAAGACAAGCTTCCTTCTCTGGAGTAATGATTATATTCTGTACAGATTTATTTGGATAGACATGTGGAATCTTTCTCATTTATGTGGTTCTGGCTGGGAACACTGCTTTTCAAACTTAGTGTGTAGTAATGCATATTGAACTTCTTTATAACCTATAAGTAGTTACACACCACTTTCTTCTCCAGTAATCTAGACCCAATAATCTGGAATTTTCCTGGTAAGTAACCTGCAAAAAGCTCCAAAATATGCGCCCTTAAACATTCCTGATGCTTCTCAAACCAAATACTCCCTTTTGACTAGTGAAACAGATCATGTTCTTTGGCATGGGCTCTGCTCTTGACCTCAGAGAAACAGTCATGAAAATGAATTGAAACAGTTCAGAGTTTGGAAGCAGCTTCTTTGGAATTACTACGAGGTGTTGGTTTCTGCTTTCTTCTGAGGTTACCTGTTTTTGTGCTTGGGATTCCTCTGTAAAGGCTGGTATAAGTCATCTTCATAGACTTGCAACTATTTCTATTCTGTATTTTGCTCACGTAAATTAAATGTTTCATGCTTACAGCATATTGAGACTTTTAAAACTTGTTTTTTGGAATACAGATTTTTTGCTTACTTGCATTCTGTCATCATTGCAGAGCTGAGTACTGGCCCATTTTGCTTTCTTGTTGCATTTTATTCTGGCAAATATAGTATAATGTGGAAATTTGTATTTGTTTTTTCCAGTTGAGATTTTCAGATATATTTGAAAAAGTACAATAGAACTCAAGTGTTTCAGGATATTTTAAAAGCAAATTGTAGGTAGTGGAAAAAATGAATTAATGTATGTTTATAGCTGATGAGGAGAGGGGTGAAAGGACAAATGTTGCATGTACAGTTTGTATGGCAGTAGATTTCCAGATCCTTCCAGTGTACAATGAGATGAAGATGGGAAGGAAAAAAAAAAACAGCTTAAGTGAAATTATTTGGTTTATTTATTTATTTATTTATTTATTTACTTATTAAAATAGTAGTGGACTAGGAAGAGAACTCCTATTTACTTATTGCAAAAGCAGTGCTGCTTTAGCAGGATCACTGTCAATTATTAAACTGTCAGAAGAAAATGAACAATACTGAGGAGTGGAAGGATGTGGAAAACTGTAGAAGCCACTCAAACACAAGGAAGTTTCTCATGTGTCTGACCATTCATCCATCGCAAGGGACCTGTGCAGGGATTACAGAACGAATGTGCCGGTTGGTGCCTGTTGGCCTCACGAGGTGGAGCTCCTCTCCTTCCTTACCTTGCTCTGGGCCCTTGGTGGAATTGCCCTTGTCCTTGACTTTGCACAGAAATACTTTCAGTCTATGCTTCTGTCTCTGTCTTCCTCCTGGCCACTCACCAAGTGTGCCGCTCTCTTTTATGCTCCTTCTAGCATCTGTTAGCCGCATGATTAACTGGATAACAGACATGGACCAGTTGGAAAGGGATCAGGTTTTTTGTCATTTAAGGCTTTGCTCAGTGCCCAGACCTTGCAGATTCCATGCCTACATCAGTGCTATTCTGGCACAAGTAGAAGTCAGGACCCTCTTTCTTTTGGGGGGATAAGATGAAATTAGATCAGTTTTAGCTTAAAACTATGCCCTGAGCATGTGTCTGGATATGATGCTGTCTAGGACAACTGCCATTCCCATAGGAAGAAGGAGATTTCTGTTGTTACATTTCTGTGCCAATTCATATACTTGCTCTGTTCCTGGGGCAAGGTCCAGTAAACTGGTCTGATGAAAATGGTCTCTCTTTTTTGGAGGTTGGCAGAAGACTGACTAAATCTTCTGTCAGATGAGTCAGCGGGACTGTCATTGTGGTTACACAGTTACCAGGTCTGGTGGAGAGGAAGCTAAGGAAAAGAGAGGTGAGGGGGAAGGAGGCAAGTACGAGCTCTTTTTTCAGGGGAAGCCCACAGTTGCACCAGATTGGGAGGTGTTGGAGATATATTACATCTAAATATTCAAAATAACAGAGTAATTTGAGTAAAATTTCTGTTGTTGGTATGTTTCTTTCTGTCCTCACAGTTCTAGTGACTTGATTTTGAATCAAAAAGGTTGGTCTTTTGTCATAAAGGGAAAGAACTAATAAGAATTAGAACTACTTTGTTATTAACAAAACAAGCCACTGTTTTAATTCTTTTGAATGCTTCTGGGGTTTTTTTGCTCTTATGAAATGTTTCTATTTTTTCTGTGTGTTAATAAAGTCAGTCTTAATCATCAGATTTTGCAATATCCACAGAGATTAGCTGACTTGGGTCTTTAAACCAAATGTAAAGTAATATGAATAATAGTTAATTGAATAACTTTATTTCTCAAATAAAACATTAGATTTTTTACATATTTTTATTAGCAAGAAGAAAAATTACAATTTTAATATCTCGTAAAACCTGAAAATTATACTTGCTTGTTTTTAACATTTGAATACATTGATTTTTTGTTACAGATTACTCAGATTCCCACCAGCCTGCCAAGTGTTTTAATTTACAAAAGGCAGGCATAAAAAAAAGTCATAGAGTGTGCAGTGTGCCCTTCAGCACTGATTACATGCTCATTACCTCTGACTCCCCTTGTGTGGTTTGTATCCTGGTTCTTTATTCTCAGAAGACACATGCGTGTGCTACTTTGTCCTGAGTTGCTGCCTGGGAATTAAGGGAGCTGTGACAATCCTGTTGTCCATCAGCTCAGGAGGTCCAACTAGTGAAAGAAAGAGTGTATGAATGAATTAAAGCACAGCAGAAGCTGGACTGGCACAATGTGTAGAGGGTTTGAGAGTTTGAGAGCAGGCACAGGGTGATACCCTTGGGGTGGGAGGAGGGAATTGATGGCCCCTGAGGACCTCCCTTATCCAGAATATTGGTGTGTGTGTGTATTTACTGAGCTCCTGCCTCTCTACATCTGTCTTCTGGATGAGTGCCACTGAGCACTCATTTGTCATTTGCCTATTCATTATTTGTTCTCTTCCCTTGGCCCTCTGACAGAAGAGTTTGGGATATAAAGCTGTTAGTTCAAGCTCAACTCAGACAACCTGATGACATTAACAAGGGAAAGGGGGGGATGTGTTCTGAGAAAACAGTGGATTGTTTGTTCACTAACATTATTTTAGGTTTAGGACTACTGCTTGTACTTGAGTAGTACAAGCAGCAACAACTCAGCAAGTTTGTTGATGACACCAAAGTGTGTGGTGAGGTCGACAGGCTGGAGGGAAGGGATGCCATCCAGAGGGCCCTGGACAGGCCTGAGAGGTGGGACTGTGCTATCGACGACTGAGAGACAGGGACTACTGATCCATGATCAGAATCTGAATTTACTGTGAGCTACATATGCTGATATACCATTTTCAGGAATGCTAGTAATTTTTTACTACATTCATTGGGTTAAACATCACACACACAAACTTTACATTTCTACTTCAAATTAAATCTTCAAGTTAAATCTTCTTTCCTGTCAGCCAGACTTGATCCAATCTTCTTGTAATCTTCAAAGCTCTGTTTGCTCTGGCCAAGGCATCTTGGTTATCAAACTGCATATGCTAATTAAATCCACAATGCTATCAGTCTCAGTTACCACACTGTGCAAACCTTATGAACTTCAACAAGGGCTAGTGCAAGGTCCTGCACCTGGGTTGGGGCAATCCCCAACATGGGTGCAGGCTGCGCAATGAGTGGATTGAGAACAGCCCTGTGGAGAAGGTCTAGGGGGAATTGCTGGATGAAAAACTGAATATGAAAGCTTATTACCTTCTGGGCCATATCCAGAGAAGCATGATGCATGTTGAGGCAGGGGATTCTGCACCTCTGTTCCACTCTGGTGAGATCCCACCTGGAGTGCTGCATCCAGCTCGGGGGGCCCCCGGCATAAGAAAGATGCGGATCTGTTGGAGCACGTCCAGGAGAAGGCTATGAAGAATATCAGAGGCCTGGAGCACCTGCCATATGAGGCCAGGCTGAGAGAGTTGGGGTCGTTTAGCCTGAAAAAGGCTCTGGGTAGCCTTTGGAGCAGTCTCCCAGTACCTACAGAGGGCTCAACTATGCCACGTGAGCCACAGATGTTAAAGTGCACAGTGAAGCACTGTGGAGCTGAACAACTTTCCAGAGCAGTTGTTTTTTTCCCCTCTATTGCTCCATTAAACTTTAAACAAATAGTTAAATGTATAAAAAGACTTCTGCAAAGAACACTTTTAAAGGTTCCCAAATCAGGTTGCCTTCCGAATTATGTTTGTTTTAGAAATGAAAACTTGCTGGTTCTAATGTATGGAGCTGAATTCTAATACATTCTTTTTTATTTTGTCAGTGTTGGTAAATTTCAGCTTTGAAGGCATGACCACAAAGGTGTATTTGAGTGTATTTTTGTAGGATGGACAATTGCAGACACAATAATTGATTAATAACCGATTAAAATCAGGTTTCATAATATTATTTAAATATTGGAGATTTATGTGCCAAATATTGCTTATCATGTGATAGGTTACCATGAGAAGCAATGCTGTAAATGCAGGGAATCAAAATGGCACTTGCTTAAAGTCTGTGAACAGCTGCAGGCAGCCCCTGGACGTGTGCTTGGAATAGCACAGCTGGACCAGGTGAGCAGTCACTTGTGAGAGGTGATCACTCCAGCTGCCTCTGGAAGGTCCAAGAGTTCGAATGCTTTTTTGGTTGTTTACGATTATGATCTGCTCTGAAGAGCTGAATTTTAATGTCACACCATTCTCAATGCTGTATTATTCTACCAGTTTCCAATGTAAGGCCTGTGAAGGACTGGTGGCTGCTCTCTTTAAAGTTTTCATAGCTAGAAGTGAACATTGAGTACAGGGCTACAAACTGATTTTACCAGGCAGGATGGTGGCTGTAGCATGTACTGGCACTGTGCAGCAGCTCCCTGCTTCGTTCTGGATTCCACACAATTTGAAGTAGCTTCAGTTTCAACTAGGAGCTCAGTTCATACTTGACTTTACATGAAACAGTTGTAAAATTTTTAATGGCTGACTTTTATTTCACTTGAAACGGGTTGAAAGCATCTCAGGCAAATATATAAACCTCCTCATCTTTCACATGTAATGTTGACAGGCATTTGAAGAGATCAGTGTAAAGTCTTATGAGATCCATAAACCTTTTGATTGCAGAAGGAAAATGTGTTCATTTCTGAAATCTTTCTGAGAAGTGGAAAAGAAAAATAGGTCATTAATCAAACGTGGAACAGAAAGTGTGAAGTTACAGCTTGCAAATTATTTTTGTTAATGTACTTTTAGAAGATGAAGACAGAAGCACTTGTAACCTTTGTCACTACAGAATTACAGTTCTTTTTAAAGCATTTGCAGAAGATGCATATTCATGCTATGGTTTTCAATTTTCAGATGAAGAAAATATGCTTGCTTACTTGAGTTGACCTTTGCAGAGTCATCTCTCAACAGGGATCTCTAGGATATGTTATTTTCCTTACCCTGACCTTTTTTCATGGAGGAGAAGAAAAAAAATGTTGAATGAATTTGGTATATTGTGTCTTTCTCAGGGGATAGATTAGTTGATAGTTTTGGCTATTTCAGGGTGAATATGAAACCTTGTGTGTGTGACAGTTGACCTGAGAGCATCTGTCAAACATGTTTTTGAGTCATGGAAGTATTTGAAAATGTTCCTGTCCAATAATGGCATATGAAGTTCTTTCCTGACCTTGGAAATTATTGCTTGTTTTAACAAAACAGTCTTGTAGCATCTCTAGTTTCTGTGAATTACTACCAGTAGGGTTCTTCAAAATTAATCTATGTTATCGTTAATATAATAAAACAATCCAATCCCTCGTGTCAGAGCATCATAATTAATTTGTTCTAGTGTCAGTCTGCTTTCTTTCATGCTGCATTTCATTTTCTAATGGAGGTTACAGGAAGAGGGAAATCATAACAGGATGCTTAGAATTGAACTCTAATTTACATGGGAAAATATAATAATAGTAAAGTAGCAGTAAATTTCCTTTGGGAAAACAAGGTTTTCTTTGTACTGTTGTTCTTGGTGAAGTTGTATGCACTTTGACCTTGTCGTTAATGACCTCGATGGAATAATTCCATAGACTTAAATTCACTACAGGATTTAATGTATTTTCCTTTTTCTTATATTCCTTAGATAATTTTACTGATTTCACATAAATTTCATTTACTTTCAGATAACCAGCTAATTCTAGGATGTTACGATTATTTCTAAACCTTTTGCACAAATGTTCTGTAACGGAGGTAAGTGAATTGACATTTTCATTCCATATTTAAAATAATTTACACTTCTTGTTCTTACAGTGACTGCAACACAGAATTATCCCTTCGAGTCCCTGAAGAAAGAATCCTGTAAGTAAACATATGGGAGTTAAGACTGTGTTGCATATTCTATATTCTTCCTAATGGAAGAGTGAACAAGAAGTCACTATGTGACTTTTCGTATGTCCAGCTTGCCTAACAGGGCTCAGACAAAGGCTGATGTTGCACTTCCTAATCCTGTTAATTAGGTGGACTTTGAAATGACATCTCGTGGATGAATATTAGTTTAGTCAGAGGGCATATCTTTGCTATCAGACTTTATTATCAAAACTTTTGCACAGTCTTTCTAAAAAATGAAGAAGTTACAGAAATTAGTATTTTTGTAAGAGTATTTAATATGTTAGCTTTTATCTCACTGCTGTATTACATTTCTAGCCCTTTTTTGATTGCAATTGTATCATGGATATAAAAAACTACTACAAATCATAAAGAAGCAGGAATAAAATAGCATAATACTTCGACATCTATTTCATTATCTCCCTGAAGAAAATGCTTTGGTGTAGATGAAGAATTGCCTCTCTTGCTGACAACGAGGATCCTTCAGGTTGAGAAACTTTTAAAAATTCACCTTCAAGAACTGTATCAAGGCTAGTTAAGGTGCTGTAGAAGTACCAGTGTAACCACTCAGTCCATACAAGTCGCACTTTTATAGCTTGAAGAACACAGTAGTTTTGTCTTTGCCATCTCATTATCCTCTGGACGCATATATGCCCTAATCCTGGCATAGGTAGTAAAGGTACTTTGTCCTGGAAAATTCTGGATGCATACTGGGGTCTAAGAGAATTGTGAGAGCTGAAGTTACCTCATAATCTCTTGTGGAAGTTTCCTGTCTCTAAGGGTGGCAGCCTTTCAGATCTGGATTGTGACTGCAGTTGACAAAATAGTGTTTCTAAGGTGTAAGTTATGGTAACTTGCTGATATTAGGATAAGAAAAGGAAATTAGTTACAATTTTGTACTAACTTCATTATAATATTACAGCTGCTTGGATAATAATCAGTTTCCCCTTAAAAATGGGAGTGGTATTCTTTCTGGGATAGCTGGTAACCACCCTTCACTGGTAGATCCATTGTGGGATTGTTACTGGTGGGTGTTGGAAGATAACAATTACTGCTAAACTAAACTTTTTGAGGAACAGGAACTCAAGATACTGGACATTACAGAGTGGATCAAATTATTCTATCAGTAGATTCCCACTAGACTAAATGTAAAAATATTTTGTCCTATTTTATGGGTTGCCACATCTCTGTTTTGCAGCTCTTTTCAGTGGAGGAATGGGTTAAAATCCTTTCTTAGATGGTGGATAGGGAACTTGAAGTCATATTCTCTACATGTTTTTTCGACAGCCTGTGGTAGCACTGAGGAGTGTCGTGGTGTGGTTCACAGCTTATCTCCACAGGCAGTTTTGTTGACCCAGATAAGGGAGTGGGGCACGTGAATGAATAAGAAATCTTAAGCTAACAGCACCTTTTCTCCACAACATGATCTGAAGGTTTTTGTTTAAAGTGAATTAATTGTTTAAAATGGAATGGGGTGGTCCTTCATGAACTTACCTGAATAGAACCTCTGTGGAAAAAAAACCTCTCTGGAGATAATTGCAGTGTGACCCATTAGTCATTGACTTTCGTTAGTGGTGACTGAGAGAGCTGAATCATTTTGAAAACTGAAGGCTCTTTTTCTATATATAAATAAACTGGTATCAATGAATATTATTAGTGGATGACTGAAATATTGTTTAAACCAATGAGTCCTTTAAAATTATACAGAAAGCAAAATAAACATATTTTCCAAATAACAGTCTTAACTCTGGAATTTAAATTACTTTGTTCATGCAGATGTATCACCCAGTGCCTCAAATTCATTTTCTTTCCCTTTGCTGGAGGAGTCTGGTAGAGCTAATAGGCAGAGATTTGCAAGGAAGTTCCTTACTTATTTGAAATAATCTATCATGGCTGCTGTTAGTGAGCACTAGAGGGCTCTTTAGACTAAAGCAAAAGAATACAATGTCATGTTTATCATCAAGGATATGTCTGAAGCATTTTGGTATTCTGAATTAAATGATCAAAACCGCTGTTTTCATTGGAATAGTGTAAGGCTTCACTTTTCAAGAAAAAATTAAATAATGTCTTTGAAAGGAGAGAGTATAGCCTGTTGTTATGTAGCAAGTGTTTGAATTTTTGAGAAGCATGGCCTTTATATGTAGGCATCCTATTGGTTTAAATTTTTATACATTTTTTTTATTAGCAGTCAAGATTTTTTTCAAGTTCCTTTTCCGATTGGTTTATTTTAAGATAACTTGTGTGCATGGTTTATATTTCTTTCTGCTTGTCTGTCTACCTTTAAATGTTTTTCCTTACATGGTGGTTAGTTTATAATATTATGAAGCCCAGGTCTGCCTTGCAATCTAATAAATGTGATTGCTGTATGCAGAAGTGAATGTAAAATGTAGCTATGCTTCTTGGGAAGTGTTTTTCAATCACTTTGAACTTGCTTTTCGAAAAAGGGCAAAACATAAGTTTCATGAATGTCAAAAATTATTCTTAGCTGGTCTGAATTTCTAGAGCAGCCAGGAAAGGCTTTGCCATCTTACACTGGCTGATATGTGGACTGTGTGTTTATTCCAGTGTTAATTGATGCCATCTGGGGGGAGAGGAGGAGCTGTAAAACCTACTCTATGCCAATGGGGGAAAAAAAGCATAAAAGAGGACTAGTCTATAAGCTGTAGGGGAAAAGTGGTCTTGTTGTCTTGGTTTACACAGTCTTTGTAGTCAGATATATTTTTTTCATACATTCTCATGATTTTTCCTTGTATAGTGGTTCTTGTGCATAATTTCTTCGAGTGTTTTTCAAGGACACTGTGGTGTTGCAAAAGGTAATTGATATTAGAGAAAGAGAGAGACATTAAAAATTGAATTAGTTATTATGGTACCCAATTTACATCACACTAGGTAGCATAATTTTTTATTGTCAGAGGGAAGCCTGAAATTATGAACCAAAATTAATACGACTGTGCTTTCAAATGTAAAGCTTTTCCATAGACACAAATGTACCCTTGTTTCAATAAGACTTTGTAGAGAGCAATGAGTAGGCTGCTTATTTAGAAAAATGAAGGACATTTTTTTCCCAATAACAAGTCAATCATCAAAGCAGCAAATTAGACTTTAAAGGCTGAGAGATAGTTTATTTGTGGGACCAATGTCCTAGAAACCAGTGGAGATTTTTCTGTCTTAAATAATGTTGGCAGCGGGATAATTTTACTTGAGACACTTTCTTTGTCTGTCAAATGTTCCCCATTTTCTTGGATTTTCTTGGCCCTGATGTACTGTTTCCAGTCACAGGTATATGCCAGTCACAGGTATATTTTTAGCCCTTGGTGGTGTTCTGTACAAAATATTCTGCCTCCAAGTGTAATTTTTGGAAGTAAAGAAATGTAATGATGTAGTGGGCCCAAGAGCAGGAGATCTATTCGAACTGTTAAAAGATCAGAGTGATCTATTCCCATCTGGCTTTTCTTTTACTTTCCTGAGATTTGGTGTTTCAAAATATCCATTGTTCAAAAGGGGGCTGTGAATTTACAAGAAGGAATCTTTCAGCCAGGAAAGATTCTTACTGATATTGAGTGAAGAGTTAACTGACCAGAACAGCTTGCAAAGAGAGCAAGGAAAGAGCATTGTGGTCCATTTTATAATTTTCCCTCCTCCAAGTCTCATCAAGCTCACTTTATTGTTCTTACATGCTAGAAGCTCTTGGAGGAAGTGGGAGAAAGAGAATATTTGGAGAAGGGTGTCTAAGAGTGATGGAGGTGGAATTGGGCTGCTTTGTCTGCCAGGGAAAAAGATAGGAAAAGAAAATAACAGTGTTGAAAAGCAATAGGCTGAGGGATCTGCCGTACTGGGGTCAGACTGTGAGGAGGAATGGGGAAGGTTAGAGGGAAAAGAGGCAAAGAAGACCTGCTACAGGCACAAATCATCCCTGACCGCTCCTAAACCTTCTACCCCTCTAACTCCTTGCTGGTACCCACTCCCTAGGGACATCTGGGAATCCCTCCAGACCTCTTTCAGGTCCTCATCCTTTCTCTACTGCAGTCCAACAACTTCCCCACCTACCATAACCCCACTCCTATCACCTCTGCCCTACCTATACCCCTGCTCTGCTGCTGTTTCTAAAAATTGCTGGCACAGGAATGAGGACAGAAGTACTTAGTTTCTTCTCATTCTCAGGGCTCTACCATTTAGTTTTATCCATCTTGCTGAGGTGCCTTGAAGTAATTCCAAGGAGGACAGCATAGCTCTCTTCTCCCAGCACTGCTAATATTAGACCAAACAATTACCAGAATCAAAGTAATTTCGGTTTTCTTTGAGGATGAATGCACTGTCTGTGTAGTTCAGTTTGCTGCATACAAAGTGAATTTGAGCTATGGACATTAGACTTCATTAAAATGTCTTCTGGACACTCTATGGCCAAAGACATGTACGGCTGCTATATTTCTATTTTTTCATCACTGATGAAGCATGATGCGTGTGGTGCATTAGATTAGAAGATGACAGACTTGGATCTATCTCAGCTGCTGCTTCTAACTATCATAGAACCAAAATAGCATAAGCTACAACACAGTTCATAGAGCTTGCAAAACACACTTGCCTAGGGAAAATGCTAGCCAGGTATCAAATACTTTGGCAATGAGAAGGTTCCTTTGATATAATCAGCAGTTTATCCCATGAGTGCAGTCTAGAATTTAAGGAGAGCCTGTGTTGGCACTAAGCTGAACAGACTGAATGCTCAGTGAAAAGAGCATAATGCATTGTAAAAATATTTCAGTCTTCTGTGCCATGGTCAGTTCTATTTGACTAGGCTTTGTTAGATTAAAAAATAGAATGCAAAATACTGTGATTCTGGGAAGCCTGAGCTAATTTCCTAGCTCTACTAAGTTTTTGCTAATGTGACTTAATAGATACATATATGTAATTCCTACTTGAAATAATATATTGTAATATTTTTAGCTTTTTCAATTCTAAGTTTTAGGGCAAGATTCAAATAATTGCCAAGAATTGCAGCATATCAGGAGGAAACTAAATTGTGACAAATAGAGCCAGGAAAGATTAATGTATTTCACATTATTAGAAGATAAAGGCTTATATTTAAAAGAATCAAGTAATTCTAAAATGCTAACTTGTCTGAGGACAGGATCCTTTGAAGGAGAAGAATTTTGTTCTATATTATATAAATTCTGAAGCAAAAACTTGCTGTAGACAACATTTGACTATATTGCTGGTAAAAACCTTTTGAAAAATTAATGAAATGTATAATTTTGACATTTTGTAAATAAGTAATTAGGCCAAGCCTAATCATCAACAAAAAAAAAATCAAGAATTAAAAGCACATTTAGGACTCTGTGTTTCTGATTAAAGAAATTCTGTTGGGAATTTTAACATATATGGGGATTGGGAATTTTAACAAATGTGGGAAATCCTCTTTCATATATAGTATTATTTGCCTCAATGCCTCTTTTAGTTTATAACAAGTTATATTAATACTGTTCTTCAAAGGCATGGCCCTTTCTAGAGGAAATATCTTCCTGGATCGTAGAGAGGGAGTGAAAGAAAAGGAAGAAAGTGAAGTGTTAATGTTAGGCCCTGATTTCTACTGAGAGAAAATGGTGGTAATGGGGCCAAACCAATTCCCATTGCTTTGTATATCAGTAGGGGTGGAATGCTGAAGAGGTCTGTGGTTTGATGAAGTTTATAAGCCCACAGATATTTAATAAGCCATATAAGCAATATAATTAATGTTAATAGCTTTTCATATAAAGGCAGCTTATTCATAATCTCAGAAGATGGGTGTTGGTGACTTTAATCACAGCTCAGTACTTTTCTGTGATAGGTATGCAGATATATTTTTCTCTACCCATTATCTCAAATTGATGTCTCCCAGTTTTCAGCTGAGAAGTTCAGCTGGAAGTGGGAAATTTTATGTGGGTGGTGGTAAAAAATAACCCTTATTCCAATGCAAAACATACAGACATACTCAGTGTATCCATGACTATGTCCCTATCTTTCCAGTCTTGCTTTTTATTTAGTTTTCATGGGACAGCCTGTCCAAATACTCAGAGACAGACTGGATCCTGTAGGCTTGTCCTAACTATCCACGTTCATTTTGCCAAGAGTTCATACTTTTTCCAATTGCACATTTGCTCCACAGAGCAAATTTTGCTTTAGGCTTCATGACACTGTTTAAAAATACAAAAAAACACAAAAACTGTCTGGCTGCTATTGAAATCTCTCTTACAACACAGCAGCCAAAACCTTGTTAAATCTCTTGCTGATACAGCTCTGATATCTCACAGCTAGAGGAAACTCAAAAGCTTGCCACAAGTTCATCTTTTTTGAGGAATTGCATAGTGCATCCTCTTCTGTCATGCAAAGACCTTTCTGTAGGTGGAAGATAGGGCTGAGAACCTCAGTCTGAGGCAGCAGCACTGACCTTTTTAGCTTCTTATTGGCTTCAATAAAATGCATAAAACTTAGTAACACACTTACTGGCTATTTTCTGTCTTTTGAGTTAGCTGTGTGAATAAACTCCCAGAAGCAGAAGTTGTGCAACGAAAAGAATTATCTCAGGACATTTTTGAAGAGTGAATTTTCTGGTAAGTCTGTCATGCTGATGTGTTTCCTAAAAAGGAGCACCAAGGAGCATCTCAACAGCTTTTTCAAGAGACTAGATTTTCTGCTTTCAAAGGTAACACAGTGTGTGCAACCATCCCATGTATCCCTTTGTCTGTCCATCTTCTCTCTAATGGTGTTGGACTCTCTGCCCAACTTGCAGTGGTTCCTGCCAGGTCAGAGGAGACAGAGTTCAGGTCTAGTTCATTATGTTCAGCTGTTGCTGCTCACCCATCAATGCAGATGTAGCACTAGGCTGGCAGGAGCTGGGAGGGAGGAAGGATGAGAATGGTAACTCTGGCAAGGGGAAGGGCATGGAGAGGAGGCAGTGGAGAAATGCTGTGGGAGGACACTCGGGCAGAGCTGGGTGAGATGGAGCAGTTCAGGTATTGTGCAAGATTGCTGTGAGGGAGCATAGGGAATACAGCTGTGTTGTGCTGGAGGACTCACTGCATTACACTGTGGGTGCTAAATGTAGGACATGATTCTGTAGGAAACCAGGCTTCATTAGTCCTGCTGTTCCCAGGGTGACTTACAGAACAGTAGGCATGCTTTGACATATGGCTGTATACCAGGAAAACTTTCTGTGAATGGCTGGAAGACTGAGTGCTTTCTTTTGTTCCAAAGACACATTTTCATTTCCACAGAAAATGGAGTTATTGAGGGCCTGCTGTGGATAAAAAGCCTGTAATTTATCGGGGAGCTGCACTGGTAGGCATATCTAATCTGCCTAATCCATTGCCATTAGCATTGAACAGACAAAATGTTGAAAGCATACCTAAGCCTGCTGATGATATAAAAGTGCCTACAGCTGAATAGATCTTTTTTGCTTCTTGAGATTTATAGCTCACATATGTTTGGTATACAAAAAAACCAAATCCAACTAAATAATATTAATGTAACTTTGTTAAAGCTTTCTATTGACAATATAAATCATGAGGACAAAGCTAGATTCCTTTTTATGTGCCTTTAGAATATTGATATAAAAATAGATCTTTTTGTGTTCATATCTCTTCATTATAGTTAAAGAGAATGCAGAGGCAGTAGTTCTACTGAAATGGATCTTTAAAATTGAAACTGGCACGTCATTGCATGAAAAGGGAAATTCAAGCACTTCTGACGAGCCATAGTTTTGGAGGGGATGGAATAATCTTTGGTCCTTGTATGCAACTCCTGTGGTGATTCCCAGTGAGTTATTTCAAAAGCATACTTTTATATAACATTCACAAATGTGATTGTTTAACAACATTATCCCGCACATTGTAATGCAGAACAAAATAAAAGGAAGGCAGAAAGAGGAGTGAATAAAGCTTAGTGAGCCAAGATGTGGTCAGTGCGGCAAAACAAACAAACAAAAAAGATAAAGTGTAGTTTGGTGCACTGTTTGGTGCTCTGGATCTCAAAGGCATTTATCCTGCGAGTGAGCCATTGGGAGCACAAATAACCTCCTCCTCCAGCAGCATCTATCTGATTTCAGTTAACAAAGATCCTCATGAACCTGTTTGGTTCACGTTTAGCTAGTCTGAGGAGATAATGTGTTAAACCCTGTGATAGCTGGTCCTAATTGCACTTCTTTTCAGACATTATTCATCTTTTACACAGTAGTGTGTTTTTCTTCAGTCTACTAATGCCAGACACTATCCAGTTATCACAGCTCTTAATTTGCATTCTCTCTTTAATGTTTTCTGTGTTTTTTTACTGCAGTAGCTTTGACTAAGTAGTCTTCTGTTCTATTGACTATTCTCCTTTTAAGCTAGAGTAAGTAATAACTATGACCTGCATTTTGAAATGTTCAGTATTTATTTTGTTGTTGAAGAACCACTGAATAACTGGTCAGAGCTGGTTTTCAGGTGACTCATAGCATGTTCGTTTAGCACTTTGCTCAGCAGCTTTTTGAAAGAGATGGGGTACAGAAGCAGAGGACTTTTATCACCTTTTTTTCCCCTCTTGGAAACCTTATTGGAAATTCACACACAGTGCTAGTATGCATTAGTGATTTTGCCTTTGCAGAAGTTGAAGTTCATTAGATACCATCAGGTTTGTTTCGTGCATGATATTAAGACAAATAATGCAATTGTATGATCAAACTACTTGACTAAAGGTTGTCCAACACTCCAGATATTGGTAACATGCTGTGGGAACCTTTTGACTTTCATGCCAGACCCCTCTGTCAGCTGTTTCTTGTTTTACTGTAGTTTTACCCAACATGGAGCAGTCGTCTGGAGGGGAAGTCTACAAATGTAGCACAGCACAGAAAATGATGAATAGCTGCAGGGAGCACAAATGGGCCAATGCTGTTTTGTTGTAATGGGTGTCAGTATGGGGGGAAGGGACTGAAAAATACATGTATATAAAAAAGAGGAGAGCTTGTTCAGTTGGGTCAGGCTGGCAAAAAAGATTAATTGTTCTCACTTGGAAGTAGAGGTGGAAATAGAGGAGGAGCTCTGAAGCCCTAGATATTTCTCAAAGGCAAAAATCATTCCCAGTGTCCAAAATCATGGCATGGCAAGGCTCAAGAGTTATCTGAGCTTCAGGGGAACAGAGTCCTGTTCTGCACACACTGGGTTTCAATTACTCTGCCAGACAGTATTGAGTAGTATTGAATCTGCCACTTGACTGGAGGCAGGCTTGATAAAGACTGCATTCATGATAATTAAATGGCTCAAATGGACTTTGAAAAGATAAACGTGTCCAGCTAAGGACTGGGATAGTTGATCCCTTGCTGACTTTGTCAGCAGGGCTTGGGACTTTGTATCTGAGAAAAGGCAAAGCTTTGTGTGACACTGCAAGGGGGCTGAGTCAGGGGATCACTAACCTGTCTGCCTGGCTACTGCCAGCCCCAGTGACAGACAGACAGACAAACAGAAGCTTTCTAGAGCCTGGTCTCTGCATTCTTCTACATCTGTTTTTTCAGGAAGCTGATCCACACAGAATGGTTCTTCCA
This sequence comes from Toxostoma redivivum, assembly GCA_013397375.1. Classification (NCBI taxonomy): domain Eukaryota; kingdom Metazoa; phylum Chordata; class Aves; order Passeriformes; family Mimidae; genus Toxostoma; species Toxostoma redivivum. The sequence goes on from VXBI01013049.1 coordinate 584,088, forward strand.
GAGTAGTCTGTGGGGCACTCCTTGATTTCATGGCATTTAAACACTCTGCTTTGTTTCTATCTCCTAACTAAGAGCTAATCCCTCCTAGAATAGTTTCCTTGTATCGTTTTTCAGGACAATCAGTTACTGAGGCTCCGATTCCTAATGCCAGGGAAAGTTCCTCTCAGTTGTGCCTGTCAGCAAAATGTCTTCTTTTATTAAGGTGACTCCCATTGTGGAGGAAGGCTACATGGCAAAACACAAACTCTGCCAGAAACACCTCCGCATTTGAGGTGTTGGCAATATTTGTGTCATGATGATGTAATTGGAGCACCCTATTGATTACTAAAACAGGTTCTTCACAGACCTGTCTGAAACAGTGAGCATTTTTTGAGGAGGAGGGGGCAGGTGGGAAAGGGGTTGGTGGATGAACTAGGAAAAGTTGAAAAGGGGAAATCTCCCAGAAATTATTCAGTCCATGCAGGGACTGTCCACTTTGTGATAAAATGTTTTAGATTGACTGATGCAGGAGTGCTTTATGGGGCTCTTGAGTCTGGAAGAGTTTTCTTGCCAATGGATAAAATCTGCTTGAAAAAGTTTGTTGTTGTTTTGGGGATTTTGTTGGTTTTTTTTAAAGTGACAAAATGACTGCTTCTGGAAGCAGTGAAAGGAAATGTGTAGTTTTGTTGTGAGTGTTTTTCAGGCATGAGGTGTTACCATCAGACATCCTGTGGTGCTGGCTGTGGCTGTTGAGCTGTTTGTTCAGCCCCTATGCCAGTGTGTGGCTCGTGCTGAGAACCCTCTCTCCCACAGCCTGTCAGCAGGGAGGATTGCTGCTTCTCCTCTCTACATTTCTGGTCCTCCACAACGCACTGCTACTCCCTTGTCTTCTGCCATCGATGTCATCCTTGCTTGTGTTGTCATGAATTTTTATGTGGGCCATCTATAAAAAAAGCACCTTGCCTTATTATTCATAAAGGAAACATATCCTCTTTCAGCTTCTTTGCTTCCTCTATGACTTGTACCAGTGGCTAGCCAACAGTGATGACTAGTTAATGCTGGTCAAGAATTGCAGCTGTTTATTTTCTTGATGAGGAGGAAAGGAGGCTGAAGAAGAAATGTCAAATGTTTTGACTGATTCCATTGTGTACAAAGGTATCTTGTATCTTCTTCCTGTCACATTCTTCCTGCCTTGCTTTTTGTGTTATTTCACAACTCCTCCTCTGGTTCCCTCGGACTGCAACTCAGACTGTGAACTCTTTCTGACAGTGTGTTTGGGTGATGCCTTGCAAGGGGACCACAGTCTGAAGCAGGGGGCAGGAAATCTATAACATAAGAAGTATTGATACCAGGCTACTTCACAGTCTCACAAAGTACAGCCTCTTATCATTACTTTTAAAAGTAGAAATGTTAGCAGTTATGAATTGTTAAATAGGTGTTACCTGAAGGAGTTGCCTTCTGATAATCCTATGCACACATTAATGACAAACATTAAAATGTCATGGTCATGCACATTACATTTGCAGTAACACAGGAACCCAGATGTAAATACTAGAAGAAAAATTGTTTGTTCAACACATTTCACAAGAAGGCCTTTAAGGCAAAAACAAGATCAAGCACACTGGAGCATGTTATATATTTCTACAGTTACAAAAAATCATGAGCTACTGCCATATTCACAGTGAGATATTTGGGATTTTGTTTACTGACAGAAGTAACTACTCCAAAGAAAAGGTGAAGATTTTAGACTTTCAGAGTAGATTCAGACAGGTTTCAGACAGGTCGTACAGGAAGTTTTAGGAGCTGTCTGCCAAACATTTTGTGTGGCTGAGGTAATGAGATACAAAGGGCATGAGTCAAAGGCAAGATGGTGGGAAGGTGGGAGGAAGAATATAGGAAGAGATTCAGAAATGAGAGCTATCAGTGGCCACTTGGCTCCTCTGCAGGCATTTTATATTTACTTTGTATTAGCATCTAGTATTTAGGCAGATAGAGTGTATATGGCATTTATCTCTTCTACCTTTGTTAAGTCAGGATTGATAGAAACGCGCTTAGACACTTTGTATTGTTTGATCATTTGTATTATCTTCCAAACAAATATACTTCATCAGACCAGTGATGTTCACTAGAAAACTTCCTTTTATAGGGACTAACTTTACATCTTTTCATCCATTCGTTCCAGATTTCCCTTTGAAAATTTGTGTTTCACTGCTTTACAGTCTGTAACAAACCATACAGGATAGCTGAGGCATGTGATGTATACTTTGTATACAGCTACGTAAGGTTGTAGAGGGTTTTTTTGTGGTGTTACAGATGATAAAATTGCTGTGCTTTTCCAAGATCAGAGGGTGTTTGTGGCAAAGACTGGGAAAAAAGGAAAAATAAAATCTAAACCTTTTATCTGTGCTGCAGGTGTTTTTTGTTAAAGAGATGGAAAGCCTATTGCAAAACTTCTGAAGTTGACTTCCAATGGTCAAAAACAGAATGTCAAATCGAACTGTCTCCTCTGCTTCCTACTGTGTATAATGAAACTGAAAGGCTGTACGTAGTCACACATTTAAAGAGTACCCAGTAAAGTGTCCTGACTTTTGCTATGATTTTGTGAAAGGATCAGCCTAATCCTTAAAGGTTTGAGCTGGTTTAAGTCTTCTGCTTAACTAAATTTCTTAGGGAAATGGAGCTCATGTGGATTACACTGTTTGTCTGCTGATACATTTGCTAACTTTCTGAGCCATCAATGTAAAAAGGTAGGCTGGACTCCCCTGTTGTATGTGTTTTGGTACATCCAGTCAAAAAAAACAAGCATTACATAAAAGTCTCACTGATCAGTGTGCATGTGGGGCAGTGCAGTTTGTGACTGCTCCAGAGACACTTTGGAAGGAATACCAGGGAAACTAGGATTATTGTTTTAGTAGTGTTAAGGCACACAAATCATTAGAAACCAGGCTTTGTCAGTTTTGCTGCTCAACCATTTCTTCACATACAAGTTTGGAGCATAAAATCTGCCAAATTAATAAACATTCATTCCTGAGGAAAACCACAGTTTACAATGCCTTCTGAATGAGGAAAATAATTTATTCACCAACATGTTTTTCAGCAACATGCTGGAAACACTTGTACAAGTGTTTAAATTATTTTAAATTCATAAGCTTTTTGGAATCTTTTTAAAACAGAAAGAATAAAGTTGTTTGGCAATGGATGATATAGAGAGCAGAGATCTTGATCATCAGTTTAGGGATGTTTAATATGAGAGAATCTTAAACCTTCATACAGTGCCAATAACAGACTTTGTGTGGTCTAGACAGAGTGATGGATGGGCCTTGTGGCCCATAATAGTATTGAAACTCAAAACATCTTGCTATGTGGAGTGGAGTGTTGCACATTTTTTATCACTAAGAGATAAAAAATTTATTGTGCACTTGTTGCCATTTGAAGGAGGCTGAAGCAACTTCTCTGTTTCTTGGAAAGGCAATCAAAGAATGAAAGCACATTATTGGAATTTTTTCCTTCACCGTCACTATCTCCATTCCCATCATACTCTGCTGTGTTTAGTGGAAATTAACTGCAGCAGAACATCCAGAAAACATCTGATTTCCTGTAAAACATTAATTTTATTTATTCTTCCTGCATGTTTTTCAGTTCTCTCCTCTCCTTCCTAATTCTACTGACAACAAAACAAGTTACCCAAACATCAACTGTTGGCTTTATGTAAAATATTGCATCAAAATAATGATTCATTGGAAAAAGATTTCACACAGTAACCACACCCACAAATACCCACTCAGGTCACAAAACCAAAAATGTTATCAATAAGGACAAAGGAAGTTGTTATTTTAGTTTTTGAACAGTCTTGATTCATGTTTCCTGTCATTTTGCTTGGGGAAAGAGAAACAATCATCCCTAAATAAACAATTTAACAGAACTGTCAGAAATTCTTCAAATCCTTAAACCAGTATTACCAGGAATAAATTCAAAACTGAAATAATCTAGGTTCCCCTGCTCTCCAAATTTGGTTTCCACATGAAAGTTTGAGTGCTACATCTCACATCACGATCTGATATTATTTTTAACCCAAAGGCAAGAAGCCATTATTGAAAACCCTGTTTTTGTGACAGAGTGTGATGATCCTCGTATTTCAAGAGGATCTCAGGTAGAGTTTCTTGGTTCTTACCAAGTTGTGCTATATAATTACTCTGAGGTTTGCTCAGTAGGAAGCAGCCTATTTGTTCCAGTTCTGTCAGCCCAGAGAGGTGCTTCGTGCTGCTTTCAGCTGAAGCCTGTGGCAGCTTGCTCCTTAGGACACCCAGAGACTGGTGAGATGTTTGTGATCACCAACAACGGTGCTGGGGATGCTATGTGTCTGGATTCTGACAGAGTTTGTTCTCTGCAAGGCTATTGGGAAGTGCTGTTTGTAATTTTTTTGTTTATATTGTTCAAAAAACCATGAAGATATACAAAGCATAAAGGTCTTAGTGTTTTTTCATGCAATGCTAGAAATATTCTATAAGTGTATATGATTCTTCTTCCCTTTCGCTTGCCTTTTTTTCAGTATAGCAAATGTACTCTAATCATGGACCAAAACCAGAGAGACTGAAGAATGTTATGCTCAGTCTCTTCATGCTGTTAATTTCATATTTAGGAGAGTCAAATGGTTTCCCTGCCTTTGGCTTCTGTTAGAATCATGGAACATTTTGGGTTGAATGGACCCATCTAGTACAACTCCCTTGCAACAAGCAGGGACATCTTCAACTGGATGAGATCTCTCAGAGCCACATCCAACCTGACCTAGAACATTTGCATGAATGGGGCATCCACCACCTTGCTAGGCAATGTGTTCCAGGGTTTTACCACCTCCATTCCTAATATGTAATTTAAACTGACTCTCAGTTTAAAGCCATTCCCCTTGACCTATCACTACTCACCTTTGTAAAAAGTTTCTCCTTAGCTCTTGTGTAGGTCTCTGGAAAGTGCTATAAGGTCTTCCTGGACTCTTCTCCAGGCTGAAAAACCCCAATTCTCTCAGCCTGTCTTTGTAGGAGGTGTGCTCCAGCCCTCTGATCATCTTTGTGGTCCTCCTCTGAACTCACTCCAGCAGGTTCATGGCCTTCCTGTGTGTGGGACCTGAGAGGGGCAAGCATCACTCCAGGGGGAGGCTCTCATGAGAGCAGAGAGGGGGAGAATCCCCTCCCTCACACTGCTGGCCATGGTTCCTGTTGTGCAGCCTTGTNACCTATCACTACTCACCTTTGTAAAAAGTTTCTCCTTAGCTCTTGTGTAGGTCTCTGGAAAGTGCTATAAGGTCTTCCTGGACTCTTCTCCAGGCTGAAAAACCCCAATTCTCTCAGCCTGTCTTTGTAGGAGGTGTGCTCCAGCCCTCTGATCATCTTTGTGGTCCTCCTCTGAACTCACTCCAGCAGGTTCATGGCCTTCCTGTGTGTGGGACCTGAGAGGGGCAAGCATCACTCCAGGGGGAGGCTCTCATGAGAGCAGAGAGGGGGAGAATCCCCTCCCTCACACTGCTGGCCATGGTTCCTGTTGTGCAGCCTTGTGTACAAATGGTTTTCTGGGCTGCAAGTGTACATTGCTGCATCACGTCCAGCCTCTCATCCACCAAATCTTCCTTGAACTTCGTGTTAAGTTCCTCCTTAAACTTCATGTTCTCTCATACCTCTGTGGCAGATTTCAAGATCCTGGAAGTTTCTTCCCATCTGTGTTCTGCAGGTGGGATCTGACCTAGCTTTGCTCATTTGGTAAGTGAGAGAGGTGTCAGGACTTCTTCCTTGCAAGTAGGCCAGTTGTTTCTCCTTCTGTCTGAGCTCTCTTTCTCTTCTTCCACAATGCAGCATTTCCATTCCCTGTGATTTAGGATATTGTTTTTCCCAAGATATGTAAATTGCAAGCATGTAGAGAGTTATCCTAAGGATAATGTAAGGAAAAATTTAGTTTAGAAAAATTTACTCGTAGTCAGAGGTCATTGAACAGATTTCTTCACCTTGTAAGATAGAACTCATGGACACGAAAAATTTCAGAGTTCACACTTCAAGGCTTTGTTTATATTGCATAATGCAAAGTAATACTCTGTGGGAACAGATTTATTGATGCATTTTGCCCCGACTGTGTTTTGTCATATCCCAGGAAATATGTATATATGTATGAAATCAGAACTTGGAGGAAATACTTGATCTGTTTAAATTTCTTCTTGATGGGTATAGGGCAGTTAAGTGGAGCCAAGGGCTTTTCAAAGATGAAGTCAAGCTTAACAGAAAGATGAGTTCACTTGTCATTTTCTTAATGACCACAGATTGTACTGAAGCAGAAAACACTGTTTGCTTGGATTTTAGCAGTGTTTGGAAAACCAAAGGTTTCAGTGTGTCTCTTGCCCTTCTGCCCTGATCAGTCTTGTAAAACTCAAGTTTCTTTTCCTTGAGATTCTCTCTGCCCAACTAGGTATCCCTAATTTTATAAGAGTCTTAAACAAATTACTAGGTTAAAAGCACCTCTTTTTAATGAGGTTACCTGGCAGCTGATTGTAACAGATAGAAAAATAAACAACGTTAAGTAAACTCCTCCCAATTATTTTATATTTATAAATCCTTACGTCACTTGCAGCAATCAAATAATGTGCTTGGCTTTGAGTTCCCACTATCCTAATTTTGGGATTGTTGAATTTAACAACTGCTTGCTAGCTGGTGCGTGTTAAAGGTGTCCTTTGAAGGATTCTGTTGTAATTGCTGTCTGCTCTGCTTTGAGCAGAGGAGGGAAAAAGTTTTATTACTATCCTAAGCAGCAACTGGGATGTGAAGCAGTCTTGGATTTTGTTACTACAGCTGTGATGTGATAAGAATGCTGCCAGCAAACAGTTGCATGTGTTTTAACATGTTGCTGTTTCTCATCTGGGAAGTGGTACTGTGTCCTTGTTGGATGCTGCCATTACAAAGGTGGCCAGCCTAAAGCAGCAGGGAGAAGATGGGCTCACTCAAACAGCCCTGCTGTGGTGCACTGAGAGGCTGAAATCATTAGAAACTATTAGCTGTGTTATCTGACCACATGATAAAATTCCACAGAGAGAAAAGTGGATCTGGGCAGATCTTTTCATACCTGCTCTCACCATAAATGGGTGAGATTTAAGTTCTGGTAGAGAAAGGAGACTGTAAAAGGTTTGGGGAATGGCATGGAGACCCTTCCTGGAAGTTGAGTAAGGAGAAGGATGCTGGGAGAGAGGGACAAGTTCTTGGTTTTCCCCTATGGGTATGTTTCAGCTCCATTATTTCCCTGCATAGCCAGTCCATTGGAGTAACCCCTCTCCAACTCCTCTTGGAAACGATTTCTCACCTTAAATCAACCAAAGGCTAAGTGTGTCATACTTAAATAAAAAAGTTACAAATGAAAGGTATTGCATATTAGCTCCACACCTAGGTCTTCCTGCCAGATGTCTGTGAAAGTCCTATTGTTGGTTTTTATAGCCATAAAATTAAGTGCCTCAGTCTCCTCTCTGACCTGCCCATCCTTGACTTCAGAAGTTAGTCAAAACAAGGTCTGGGCTGAAATGTATTATTAGGTGCTCCCTGCCACTCTCCCCTCCAAATTCTACCTGTCTTTTACACCTGTAGATAGAGTCTCATTAGGCTAAGGCAAAGCCATCACCTAGGAGACTGGCTTGGGTTGGAAGGAATAAGGCTGTCTCTTAATATTTCCAAAAAAAGCAGTTAAGAGCTTGAGACAGGACAGAAAACACAGCAGAATCAGAGCCATGAAAACAGTGCACATTTTTATCTCATGACAAGGATAGGTTGATGACCTCCTCTGCTACAGAGGAAGCTTTCTGTGTTGGTTGCCAAGGTGGTTTTCCCCTCTCAATTTTTAAACTGATGGTGATTCTGATGTCTGAAATCACTGCAATTCCAGGTACATTACCAAAACACTTTGTTGAAAGTCAACAGAATGTGTCATTTTGGGCACACAATCAAAAGGAAAAAAAAAATCTGTGCATGACTGAAAGTCTGTGCCATGCTCTGAAGTTAGCTATAAGCATAGTTAATAGAAAATAATTTATCTGAGCCTTAATTTGTCCCCATGCAATCTTTATATACTCTTGTTAAAAATGTTGCTAATTTTAAAAGAAGGCGGTTGAAGAGACAACTCCAGTGTCTCCTCTTTCATGTGTATTTAGTATGGTTCCTTCAATGCTGCTTTATAAATTACTCTTTTCACAGCTAGAGAGTCCTACCTGTTACCTGATGCCCATAAGAACTGAGCAACTCCACCTCTCTATGTGTAACACAAGAATATGAGAGCTGTTTGGTTTCATTTTATTTTTATCATCAGTTCATGAGGTGGTGCTGGTTTGGGGGCACCTACATGTGCTGTCCAGCTGGGGAACTGGACCTGCTTGCACAGGGTGGCCTCTGAGCCCAGGGGTGTCCTGTGTCCCTGGCTGCAGTGTCTCCAGAAGCAGTGCTGGAGACATCACCCCACTGATGATCACTGTGCAGCTGGGCAGGGACAGGACTGCCTTGGGAGATGATGGCTGGTACACCTCGTGTCACAGGAGAAGGTCCAGGGGCAGTGTGACAGTAGCCTGCCTCTCCCCTGCCTCTCAGGTGCAAGGAGGTGGCTGAGGATGTGCCCTGGGCTGAGGGTGCTGCTCTGCCTGCCCCTGGGCTGGATGTCTGCTGTACAGTGCCAGCTCATCAGTGTCTTATTTATGGCAGGCTCACAGCAACATAGTTTAATTTCTTCTTGCAGGCTGGTTCTCTTACTGAGCAGGAAGGAGCTAGCCTAAGCAAAAATTTCTGTAGAGCTGTTGCAGATCTCTTTGGTTGCCAGTGACAAAATGCCTGCTCCTGGTGGTTTTGCCAGTAGAGCTCTGCCACCAGCAGGTTTTGCTGTGGGGGCAAGTACACTTCGTCTCGGTGCTTCCAGGTTCCCAAGAAGACAAGCTGAGCTGGAATTCCTGTAATACACCATCAAAGCCATTGGCCTGGATCTTTTAGCTGAAATTTCTGAGCACCTGAAACCCACCCACTGGGGAAGCAGGCTGACTTCTCATGGTTTTCTGCTGAGGCTCTATCTTAATTTTTACCTCTAGCACGGTTCTGTATGGATCAAATACCAAAAGATAGTTTAAACACAGGAAAAAATATGGATGGAGAAGAAATACAGAACTTATGGAAGCCATATGATTTTGTTTGGAGATGGTCCCCTATGCCAACAAAGCTTAATGAATATTGCATTTTGCTTTGTTCATAGGAACAGGATGAGTGTAAGTCACCTACCACTTTTCTTTGTGCCCAAGACAAATCCACACTTTCTGAGATCATAATCATAAATGTTCAGTAGACATTGTGCCATCTAAAAAGCTCTTTACACTGCACCTACTATTCTTTCAAAAGAATTTAACTTGATTTATTTCACTCCAATAGAAAACTCCTTATAATAAAGTTTTATGTTTTAGCTAAAGGGATTAATGAAGATTTTAAGCCTGGTTTGTCAGTGAGTGACTTGCATACCAACTCAGAATTGTAGAACAATAGGGTTATTTAAACAGGAAAATATGTGGTTCTGATTTTCTTGTAGCTATACTGATTAAAGCTTGTCTGCATGCAAAATATTACATAGCTCTGTATTTTTCTGCACTGACATCTGATTTCTAGCACTGTATGATTATATAAATACATATATGGAATAGAGATTCATTTTTAAAGCATTTGGTTTATGAAGGTACCACAAATGACTTTTGATGGTGTAATCCCCCCTTTAAAATAGTTCCCATTGAAGTCAACTATTTATAGTCCATGACCTCAGGGGCGTCACACTTGCAACTTCAGATAATATATGTATACTCCCTGTGCAAAACCCCTTCCTGTTTTGTTTTCAGCTTTGGTTATGTTACTCATTAGTATCTATTTTTGTCGTGAAACTGTCTCTTTTACATCTACAAATACTTTCTTCTTCCATAGGGAAATGGTTTTTTTGCATGTACACTTAAGTAAAATGGATAAAGACTCATTTTTTTAAATTAGGCTCTGATTTTAAAAAGCTTTTTATAGAACATGTTTTTATATTAAACCTATGGATAGCAATTCCTTTTCAGGTTATTTGTTTTTTGTTAGTTGAAAACTGCAAAACAGGGTAGTGAATTTCCCCCCCCCCCACATAAGCAATTCTCCTTTCTTTATGCAGAATTACAATTAAACTGTTAGTTATACACTAACTCAATGTTTTCACTTGCTGTTAATGGTATTTTGTTTGGGGGATGTGAGTGATCTTTTCACTGGTCACGCTATTACATTTTTACCCATCTATGTCAAAAATTAATTAGTAATTTCAGTTAATGCAGAGTGGCTTAGTCATTTCTGAAGTGTTTCAAGTCACTGCAAGGATGACACAGCCATGTTAGTAATTAACTATGCTAGCCTTTATTCTTTTCTGGCTAGAAACTCAAAGTTTCCAGTGATACTGCATTTTGACATCTCAAAGGGTCATCTATTCCCCCAGCCTAGAGGTATAAAAGCATCAGTTAAGAGTGTCCAAAAAATTAATTGGACCCTCTCAATTTTGTGCTTTTACATCACTGCTATCCAAGAAGAAAGCAAATGGGGAGAACTTAGCTTGTGCCTTGTGTGGAATTGTGTGACAATGTGAACTTCTTTTTTATTTGTTGGTTCAGAAAGGAAACCAATCAATCTGGGTTAAGAGATTGAGGGATTTGAGCTGGGTAGCAATTTTAGCATGACTCATGCTAAAACACTTCACAAAATTAGCTTGCCAAGAAGATGTGCTTGTGTGAAACTGTGAAGTACCTGGGCTTGAGGTATAGCTGGAAGAGAAATTTTTTGTGCTTTTTAATGTACTAAATCTAGTTTTCACAGTTTAAAAGAACACCCTCCCTAGATACAAGCTGGCCTCATCATTTATCTGAAAGGAAGATGACTAATCTTTGTTGTAGTTGTATCTCTTCACTGGTGGAGGCTACTTCAGTGAAGCTTGTTTTTGTTTTGTTGTGCCAGCAAGGAGTTAAGTACCAAACCAGATGCTACTTTTGCTACTCTGTTATTGGCAGCTGCCCTGCTCTGCTTCTGGACTTACTGCCCTGCCATTTCCCCTACACCTGCATGAATGACTTGATTTCCTTCATCCTCCCTCTCTCACCACTCTCCTCCTTGAGATAATTGCCTTTTGTTGTTCAAGTGCTGTGGTGCTGAGCACAGGGGCTGAGAACAGGAAGAGTTTTCTTGCTGAGCTTCATCTGTGGCCCATCAAGTACTTGTGTGATGGAGGCAGAGTAGTGAAGGGGGCAGCTGCAGGAGGAAAACAGAGGAGCTGGAAGCAGAGGGAAAGTAGTAAAGAGAGTAGTGATAGAAGCTTGAGCTATTTCATACTAGAACAGAACATGCAGGATAAAAATCTAACCACAGAACGAGAATAATTTTCTACTTGTAAAGTTTTCCAAAGAATTCTACATATTAATTACTGTTCTAGAGCGTAAAAAAATAGCCCTGAGCCCTCAGTGTTTCTTGAGTCTTGTCTAGGATTGGCCACTGCTGAGAATGTATACATCTGCTTCTGCTAGGAAATGCTCTGCTAGCTCAAGTGGCAGTATATGTGACATGGTTCTAGTTTGCCTAATCTTGTTGTAGCCCTGTTGAGGAACACCATAGGGATCAACAAGATTCCACATATTGGAACAGCTAAATTTTTTCTGTTATTATTCTCTCCCTCCCTAATTATATAAAAACAATATATAAATATATATAAAAATATATATAAAAATTGTATATCTAAAATTATATATCACACCCAGTGTTAAATAGATAAACTCTAAGTGTGTACTTATTTTGAGAGGAAAAGAGTTATATGATGGTAATTCAAGCAAAGCTGTAATATAAAGGAATAATTCAGCAAGAAGGCTGAATTAAAGTTGCACAAGCTTTTTTTTTTTTCCCCTTAAATTAATCTGATGCAGTATAATTGTCTGAAAATAACTAAAAGCTCAGCTATGAGCTTTTATACACCCCAGAAGGAATGCTTATATATAATTTTTCACAGGAAAGTACTGAAGGCAAAATGCCAGTAATGATTGCATGAAGTACAAAGTAGATTTATTTCATCATAAGAAAATTGTAGATTAACATTTATACTTCCCTCTGTTTTTCTGGATTCTCTGCACTCTTGATATATCTATAGTTCTTATCTGTGGGTGTGGTGCATTTCCTACAGCAGGAAAAGTTCTTGCGGGTTTGGTGTCATGTGGCACAATTAGATATTCTCCTGCTACTTGGCTGCTGTGAATCACACCCTTGGATCTGGAATACAGAATTGCAGGATTCCCAACCCCTCATGCACACAAGGACAGCTTAAAGAGTGAAATTTGAGTATTGACAGAATAAGATGAGCACCATCATCATTAAACACTCAGAGCTGAAATTACACAGGTACTTTGATTTTTTGTTGCCTTCCCCTCCAACGTGAAGAAATCACTTTTTTTTTTTTTAATGATATATTTAATAAGTAGAAGCCAGCAAGGTTTCAGCCATCAGCTGCTATGCAAACAGCTCTCCCAAAGAGGTTAATTTGGGAGGGCTTTGATGAGTGTCACATCTCATGCCTTGCTGCTTCCAGCTTTACCTGGTCAGGGCTCGGGTGAGAGCTGCGGTTCAAAGCTGCACAGAGACCCAAATCAGAACGCCGGGGCGTGCATTGGCTGGGAGCTGACAGGGTTTAAGGAATCACCTGCGGCTGGATTGAGTCTGGGATGGGAAGTAGGAAGTGCTGTACTCAAGCTTCCTGTATAAATAAATGCAGCTTTCTTTCCCACAGCTGCTGCATGCGGGCTGTGCCGCGCGGTTGGGATCTAATGGCAGCGTGCGCTTCCTAGCAGGGAGGGCATGGTGTGGTGGGGCGGCACAGGGGCCGGGAGACGAGTCCTGCTGCGGCAGCCCTTAAAAGTGTCCAGCCGTCAGCCTGCCAGGGGAGAGAGAGGAAGGGCGTGTGGGAGCGAGCTGCTCTGCTCCTCACTGCTGCGGGCTCCGGGGGTCTGTGCCATCCTGCTTCTTTGGGAATGCCACAGTGGGAGCGCAGCCACTGAGCGAGGAGCCGCGCCGCTGGCAGCCAGTGCCGCTCGCCTTTCAAGGTAGGTTGGAATACAGCTTTTTTCATTAAGGATACCCTAAAAGAACAGAAAGACAGCATTTGCTTTTAATGACTGGAAAAGGCTGTGTTTTTTTTTGTTTTTTTTTTTTTTTTTTTTAAGGTAAGGACTAGAATTATTAAATAGCTAAATGTTATTTGTGGTTGGCTAAAATCAAGTTATGTGGTGCTTAGAGCTGAGGCAGAAGGAAGCCTTGGTCTCCTGCTAAAGGCTGAAAATAAATAGACATCGAGTACTTCCCAAAAGGGGGAAATTACTTTTGTCAGTGTAACTTTTGGAGAAATGTCTGTGTGAAGTGTTTAAAAATGCTGCAGTATTAGGAGGTATCTGTGTGAAAGGCAACTGCTAAAATGGCATACTGTCAGTATGTTTTAGTTTAAATAGAAGAACTTCTTTCATACTGGAAAAATACCTGATTAAGCTGGAGGAAGCCTGAGTTTAAAATGCTGATACTTCCTCCTGCTTTAAAGGCGTTTCTTCTGCCACGGTCCCGTGCAGCTGGTATCAGGAAGGAAAAAAAATACATTAATCTGTATTGTAAGTGTTAACTTCTAATCCGTGTTAATGTACCCTTCTAATCTGCTCAGGGTTTAGGGTTATGTCGTTTATGTAAGCACATACAAAATATACTATACTTTTGTTTTCTAGTTTGTATTTTAAATTTTTTTGACACTAAGAATAGGCAACTGCATTTACTGGAATGTTTGCACTGCTTTCTCATCATAAGGCTTTCTCAGTGCAAATCAGCTTTAGTAATGAAGATGTTTCAGTCTAGTTTATTTTAAAACTGTGTATTTTCTGTAATACAAAAGTACCCTGCTTCCTAACTGCATACAGCAATATCAAATGTCTTCCTTCAGAGAACACTGTAAGTTGTAAAATATTTAGAATTACTGTAGTGAAGAAAGCATTGCAGGGTATCTTCAAATTCTCTTCGTCAATAGACACCAAATGCTTTAAAGAAGTAAATTTTAGCAGAGGTACAAGCTGTGACTGAAATACCCCCATGCAGCTTTCCAACTCCCTGTGAGCAGGCAGAGCAATCTGATATGTTTGGCTGCCCTCAGCCAGAAGGGCAAGTGGTCTCGCTTAAGGGCACGCACTGGGTTTGGGATTCCAGTATTTACATAAACAGAAATTTCAAAATCCTGTCCTTAAATATTTTTCAAAACAAATATATTGTCCTGATTCTTGTCCTGTATAGGACTTGTCTGTGCATGAATGTGAGTGGGTGTCTGGGTTGTTGCTTTAACATGAAAGGAACTGAAACCCTTCCTTCAATGAATGTAAGCTATTTTGGAGAAAGTACTGCACATTGATAAGGGCATGGCTGCAGTTATGCTACTGGAAGTAATGCCTTAGATTATGGATTGAGAAGCGTGTCTTTGCAAAGTGTCTAAAGCTGAAGTAAAGTGGAGTTATTCTTTCAAAATAAACCAGAGCTACTCCAGAGCCAGCCAGTATGATGAGACTCAGACTCATTTTCTCCCATGCATCTTAGTGTCTGATGGGGGTATTTCACACAAAGTCCTGTTTGCTCACACAAGGACACAGAAACCTTCCTGGGCTTCATGTGGAACTAGCATTTGGCAACCTGGAATAAGTGTCTGTTTCCCGTGCTGAAGTATATTCTGCATGCACCTCACTGGTGGTCGTGGGCTTCCTTCCTGCAGATGACATTTTGGTGACTCTATGTGATAGTATGCTTTGGGGCAAAAGTTAGCAATATAAATAGCAAACAGTATGGAGTTCTTTCTCTCTAGCTGGGTTCTTGGATTGCACTCTATTCTCTAAATGCTTCACAAGCTTTTTAGAAATAAATAGAGTGGAAGTGGTTGTCTGGCCTTTCCCTTTTGGTGGGGGAAAGTATGTACTTGTCCATATTGTTATTGTGAGTTTAAAATGCAACTGTGAGAAGCAGCAAGCCACTCTATAGGGAAACAAGCAGTGCTAATGCTTAACCTGGTTCACAGTTCATTAGTACACCTCTGATAATATCTGTGGTGTGAGCCTGAGCCCTGTGCCTGCAATTCATTTTGTTCAGACCTTTCAGTGACTTTCAGTGGTGAGACCCAGTGGAGTATATTGCTTTGATGCAGCTTGAAAGAACTGTAGACTTGCTGTCCCTCTTCTGGAGTGGGGAATTTTCTTGAATGTGCCTGTAGGTTATACGTGTCAGATCCATAAATATCTCCTGGGCTAGTAGTACTGTGATATCTGAGACCATAATTACAGCTCTGGGCCCATGGATATCTCAGGCACACGTGAACAAAATACTGTGGCAAGCTGCCAGTGTCACTGTGAGCTGAGTCCATCAGACCTCCTTGCATATCCTAAAGCAGACATTGCCTTCAGCTTGGTGGGGCTGAAAGTGATTCTGGAGCTGTGCTTTTCCTCTGGTACTTGCCCAGAGCTGGGTACAATTCACTCCTCCTTCTCTGGTTTCTCCATGCCAAAGCAGAGCCCAGTATAATGCACTTCACAAACTGTCTTCTTTGCCCTGACATTAATTGTATTTGAAAACTAATCTTCTTTTGGTTTGAAAGGGAAACATTGAACAAAACAAGAAAGAACAGATCCAAAGAGGAAGACAGCAATGATATTAAGCTCAGCCTCTAGCATTCTGTATTTCTGCTGAAGCATAGCTGAGCTCCAGTGCTAGACTATGAGCCTTCTCACTTGACAGAAGCACAGGTCTGAGGGCCATTGTGCACTGCAAATTTACCTAGTCTTGGACAAACATTTACAGAGATGCTTGTGCCAAATAACTTTGTGCTGATCAGTAAGAAAATAGTGTTCAGTAATCTTTCTGTGTCTCTTCTAAATGGTTCCGGCTCAGTGGGAACTGAGTGGGCCTTACATTCATAAAGTAGGTCACTGCTAGGAGATACTAAAACATTAAAAAAAAAAGTATCTCAAATTACAAAGGTCCTTATCCTTCCCTTCCTGCTGAAGTAGGACTTTTCCAAATTCTAGTCTTCCAGGAGGAACAGAGGTGCCAAGTAGAAATTTCTAGGCTTGAGAGCATAACTAGGTTAACTACATTGTAAACACACTTTCAAATAAAAAGTGTAGCTAAAAAAATACTTTGTTTTTGGAGTTTCCTAGATCTCTTTGTGTGTATTGGTACTTGTGCACAATCACATATGTGTTTCTCATTTCTGGTTTCTTTTATTCTATTATAATAATGAAAAAATGTCATGAGTTGACCAAGATCTGGGTGGTTCTTTCCTTTATTTTTGGGGGAATCTGCTCAGGCTGCAAGAGAAAACCCATAGTATGCAGTTAGAAAGGTCACCAGTTTTCCTTCTGCTTTGAGTGTCCTTGATTCCTGCAAGTACAGTTCCAGCTTTAGTGGAGTTTGGGCTAACTTTACTATGGGACCAACAAGCATCCTTGCTCCTTCTGAGTGAATCATTGTCTCTGGAGTCCCAAAGCCAGCCAGCACCAGGCACAATGATTTGGGACATATGAATCTGACTTTTGGGTCCATGCACACTAAAACAAATTCCCTGCATGGAGTTTCTTCCTGTGTATTTCCTGAGCTTGTTGTAGACACAGCCATCATGGGTACTTACTATACATGATTTTTGTTGCAAGGGGAGAAAAGAGAGCATAGAACCATGGAATGGCTTGGGTTGGAAAGGACCTCAAAGACAGACCATCTAGTTCCAACTTAACTGCCATGGGCAGGGACACCTTCCACTAGACCAGGCTGTTCACAATCCTATCCAACCTGGCCTTCCAAGAATGAGATATCCACAACTTCTCCAGGCAGTCTGTTCCAGTGTCTCACTTACCCCTCTGAGGAAAGGATTTATTCCTAGCACCTAATGTAAATCTCCCCTCTTCTAGTTTAAAACCATTCCACTTGTTTTATCACTATCTGCCTGTGTAAAAATTACTTTTCCTTTTTTTATAGACCCCCTTTAGGTACTGGAATGTCACACCGATGTGTTCCTGAAGCCTTCCCCCCTCCAGGCAGAACAATCCCAGCTCTCTCAGCCTGTCTTTGGAGGAGAGTTGTTCCAGCCTTCTGATCATCTTTGTGGCCCTTTTCTAGTCATGCTCTCATAGAGCCATGCACTTCCTGTGCTGAGGACCCCAGGGCTAGATTCAGAATTCCAGGTGGGATCTCAGCAGAGTAGAGGGGCAGAATCCCCTCCCTTGATCTCCTGCCCACATTGCTTTTGGTGCAGCCCAGGATGTGGTTGACATTTTGGACTGCAAGCACTGATGCTGTTGACTCATGTCCAAGTTTTGATCCACGAGAACCCCCCAAGTAATTTTTGGCAAAGCAGCTCTCAATGAGTTCTCGCATTCTGAACCCATGTCTGGGATTGCCCTGAGCCAGGTGCAGCACTTTGCACTTGGACTTGTTGAACCATTTAGTTCTTAAGCGCCCACTTCTCTAGATTGTCTGGATACTGGTTAGGAGACAGAATACAGAATCCCTTTTTATTAGAAGGAAAAATTACCATTTTACTGCCATGCTCATGCTTCTGCCCTTTAATTGAGACTGTTAGTATTTGTGTCTGTTGCAAGCTTTTTCTGCCTTTTGCTTTGTTGTAAAAATGAAGAGAGAATGGAAATTATAAGACATGAGTCATTACTCAAGGAGTGGACATTGTCTGAGTATCTGACAGAGGCTTTGATAATATTCATGTTTAGTTATACAAACTTGAATTTTCAGATAGACAGGAAGGAAACTAGCAGATCTGAAAACATTTACATGTTCTATATATTTGCAAAAAGGAAAAATCACTGGAACAGAAGAGCTGTATCTGTTGTCAGGGACTAGAAAGATTCCTTCAAGGCTACCTCTGCTTACCCTCTTATGTAGTTTATGTTGCTGTAGTGTGGGGGAGATTTCTTTGCACATGTGTACATGTAGCTGCAAATAATTCAAAATTACACGCTCTAAATCTCTATGTACATAGAAGGAAAAACACATTTCATGACAACCAGCATCCAGGCTAATCCTTTGCATGCAAAGAAAATTCCAGAATTAAGTAGAAGCAGTGACACGCAGGCTGCCACTGGTTATGTCTGAGCAGTAGATGGGAGAGTTCATATGTTCTGTCTGTGATTAATTTTTGAAACATTCTGATGCAGGTGGGGAGAAGATGAAGGAAAACAAGCCAGTCTTTCCCCTCCCCCCACCAAAAAAAAAAAAAAAAGGTTATGAAGCTGTAGTCATTGGGGAAATCAAGTCTATCCTGTGGGCTGTTTACCACTGCACTCACTGGAACATATTTTACAGCAGCGGGCGCTCTGCCAGCCACTGGTACTGGAACTCTTCCCCATGGGGTTTACCCATTTTAGGGCTAAGATAACATCCACAGGGCCAGCAATAACTTGCTTGTTGAAATTTTTCACAATGGAGAAGGTGCAATCTTGCACCCTCTTGACCTCTCCACAGCTGCACTGATGGTTTCAGTGGTGGGGATTCTTCATCACAGTTTCTACAGAAAATCTGTGGGAAAGGCAGTCGTGCCCTTTGCCAGGAGAGAAGTAGAAGCCACATACATGTACATAATTTAGACAATGCTACTATGAGGAGTGTATTTTTTGGATTGGTCAGTGTTTTTGTTGCAAATACCCAAGCAGTGTGCCTGGCTTGAGCAATTTCAACCCCCTTATTAACTTTGCTTATCCCATTTTGGAAGGATAGACCAACAAATTAAGGAAACATACACTTGTAAGGAGTAGAGAAAAAGACAAGAATTCTTGTCTTTTCTCCAAATTCCGCAACAATGAGGACAAAATGCCTATTTTGCCTATGGGCATTAGTTGTCATGGTCATAATTAAAAGACCAGCTAGCAGAAAGTTTCTAGAAAGGTTTCTGTAAGACTGTCATCCTATAACATTGCAAGTCTTTGAGTTCTTTTTAGTTCTACTTATTAATTTTTCTGAGAGTTTGGAAGGTGGGGCAGCTTCTTTCAAAGATAAGCTCCCAGTTGCTTATCTTTGCACACATAATGCACAGGTCCATTGAAAAATACTCCTTTGGAAACACTCCCATTGGCAGGACTTTGCATGGTTCATGTAGAGACTAGCCAGGTGTTACCAGATGCTGAGGCACTTGAGGCTGAAATCTCATCTGTTTACAGGTTGCTGTTTTCCCTTGTAATTATTTCTGTAATGAATGTTGAAATTTGGAATTGGAGTGAGGGAGTGATGAACGCAAACCTCTAACTGTGTTTCATGGACACTTCTGTTTTATTACATGTCTTCTACTAACATCTGGATTTCTAAGTGGTTGCATCGAGTCCCTGAGAAACTAACTGTGATCCCTGTGCTTGGCACAGTACAGGCAAAAATCTTCTTGTGAATTCTTGGGGCCTGAGGCACAGAGACAGAAGGGGGATGTGGAAAATAGGGTGGGAGGGGGCAGGGCAGCAAAGAGACAACGTGTTGTGTGATAGTGTCATCAGTCAAACATCAGCTTTTTTTAGTCAGGTTTTAGAAAATGCCGTATTTGTCTTACACTGTTAATAAAATGCAGAGCAAAATTTTTATAAGAATGGGAATATACAGTTTTAGAGATGCCCCAAATTCAGAGCCTGATCATGTGGGGCTCCTCCACACCGGAGCACTAGGCAGTATGGAAGGAATTACCTGCAGCAGAATTCCTCCCAGGATCTCTCTCCCAGCATGCTGGGCTCTTGCCTTTTCCCATCCACTGGCTGGCAAAGAGGGAGATGAAATGTGAATACTGAGAGTACAAGCAGAGAGATGCTCAGTCAGGGGATTGTTACTGGCATTTACTTCTCCTTTTTGCCTGTGCAGATCTGGCCAGAGCTGGAACTTGTTCTTTCTTCATCTCCAGTTGCCTTTGGAAGGACTCATTGAGGAGCTGGCAAAGGAGTGATTTAGGGATACACTCTGACTAGTTTAATTACCAGTCATGAAAAGCAGTAGCAATAGTTACTTCAGTAAATGTGTTTAGTTTCAAAACAGCCTAGTGTCCAGGTCCAAACCTCTATTATTGTTTCTTGCCAAATTTCAGCAAGTCAGTAGCTGTTCATGTTGTTTTCTTAATGGCAAAGGCTTATGTTAGAGATAGTGACTTCCCCAGGGTCTAATCCTCAGATTTGTCTCCCAGTCTTTGATTCACTGACTGTCCTTGTAGCTAAGACTTGAAAGTTTCCACTGGGTAAGCTTTCTAAGTCATTGAGATAGATTTGGTTCAAGGGCAGTTTTCAATGTTTTAATTGTTTTAATTTTGGTTACCTCAAATAACATATTTACTGTATAATAACAAGCAATGTGTTTGGCTGTAAGATTACACAGGGGTAGATTAAAATATTATATGTATTATTTTTGTTCACTGAGCAGTCACACAAAAATTGTTGTAGAAGGAAAATCAACTTATTCTGTTATTTCTGTTAATGAAAATCTAAAATTATTTTAAATGCTTTCAATGCTTGCAGTGAAAAAAGTCTGTAGGACTTATTTATTCTTGCAAGTTTGCACTTTCTGTGGCTTGACAAAATGAAATGACAGAGATGTTAAAGGTACCACCTTATTGCAAGCACTGAAAGAAAAATTCTCAGATCACCCCTTCTAAAAATAAACACATGTTAATTTTTTTTTTCAATAGATGGCTTTCAGTACATTTTGCAGAATTCAGTGGAGGATCAGTTTCCTTGTTCCTGTCAGTTGAGAATTGTTCCTTGGCTTCTGGCAAATTCTGCACACTTCTCTTGACGTCAAGAAGTTTCTTGCTGGCCCTTTGGAGGCCTGGCTTTGTGTCACATCTCTATTTGCCTTGTTCTGCTTGCCTTGCAGTCAGGACACTGTTTGCTGCAGACACAGCTTTGGCATTCTCCAGCCAGGGGACCCCGAGAGCCCAATTAGTTTCTTGTTAGAAGAGTGCAAACTGCAATCACATGAAGCTGTTTCCACTGCTTTTACTTTAACAGTGTGTGTTTACAAATATCTCCTAAAAACCCTTGTTTTAGAACAGGCCAATGTTGCAAATGTCTTCTGAACACACCCTATCTAAACTGTAAACATTCCAGCTCAGAGATTTAGCACATCCCAAGGTTTTGTTATCCGATCAACAAAAATAAACATTTTTTCTGTGTCAAAGGCAAATTGTTACATCTGACTTCCTATTCTTGTTTCAGCAGAGACAGCTAGGCAAGTTATCAACCCATTTGACCTCCCAAAAGCTCAATTCCTTTTACTTAGTAAATGCCACAGTTACCAAAAGCCTTCATGTGGTCTGAAAGAAAGATCTATCATTTGTCATTGTGAAGAATGTGTTTTTATTTAATAGTGGTATATTACCTCTTGTCAACAGGATGTTAAAAGTAAAGTGCACCAGACTAGTTTGGGTGGAAATTCCTTGCAGCTTAGCATTAACATGTGTTGCATAGTGTCATTAAGAACAGAGGATGTTATTTAGAAAAGCTTTAGATTTTAATCTCAGACCTGGTAACCAGTACTTGGAATTCCACTTGGTATAATTTTGTTGTTTGAATATGTTTTGGAAATATCTGGAAATGTTTGATGCCAAAACACTCTAGTTCTCTTGTCTGACCACACTTTGTTTCGCCACATTTTGTGCTGATCAACTTTGCTGAGCGCTGTGACCAAGATGAACATAAAACTTCAGGAGAATCCTGCTGCTGACCTCCTGCAGGACCAGGCATGTCACCATAAATAAGCCTGTGCCTGGGGCCAGCACCATCCCACTGCTCAGGCACAGTAAGCCTGATACATCTGGGTCATCCCGAGACTGAAACCCACAGGCTGCCCAGGACTCACATCCAGGAGATCTGGTGCAGGAAGCTGTGGCTTTCCCACCTGCCAGTGTTGATAGAGCTGTGTTCTCAACTTTGATATGTCCTAGTTTCAAGCTCAGAACTGAGTGAAAGTGGTGGCTTCTGCAGTATGGTTTGAGCTCATCCCATGCATTGTTCCCATCCTCGTGGATTCGATGAGTATTGCCATTGTGTGGCTCCTGTCAGTTTTGGAAAGAGTTGAATACCATGTTTTGATTTTGCATTTCTGTTTAGTAACAGGCTGAGTTATTTCTCTTTTAGTTGGCATGTTTTTAAGTGATCCAAAAGTGCTTTTCCTAGCTCTCTTCAGCTGTGAGTAGCAGCATTTATTTTGCCATTAGCTCATAGATTTCCTGTTCTTAGACTCTCCTGCTTTTTACGAGTGGAAGGGGGAAAACCCCACTTTTTTCCCTCTTGCCTGTTCTCAAGCAGTATTGCAAGGAAATCTGTAAAGAATTCCCACAATTGTAGAGTCTCATCTGTTTCAGAAAAAAAATAAATTCTGCTATATTCAGTTAATATCTATGGTTTTCTTGCAAAAAAAACCCATATCCCTGAGGACATCTTGACATAGGGTCACAAGAAGTTGCTGTGGAGAACTGGTGTTCTAAATTTTCAAAGTTATTCATACCTCACAGTATTAAAGTAGAGTAAACAAGTTATCCAACAAGTGTACTCACAAACCCTGTGGAGACTGATGTATATGTGTCCTAGTGGTGTTTTGGTTTGTTAAAATGTTTTGGAATGATTGGGTGCATGTGATATTTGGGAAGCTGTTCAATGTGTATTTTAAATATCCCAAAGTGCTGGTATAAAAATTCCTGGCAGAAATCTGGATAATATTCTGAATTACTATAGTCAGTCCCTTAACTTTTTTTTTTTTTTTAGATGCAAGAGGCTTTCTACTCACTGCGTTCCTTTAAAAGTATTTGATATATTTATTTTTGGGTTGCTAGCATGATACGAAAATGCTCCATATAGCTACTGCTTCTTGAACAGCAGCTCAGGGTTTTGGGTTTTTTTTCCCAGGCATTCCAATGAAAACAAGTGAGAGAAATTGCCTTTGGTTTTTTCTCATGTACCAGCACATTTACCTAGGCTGCTTGTCCTTTAAACAAGTTCTCTGACAATAAAAATTTTACAGTATAGAAAGCTGTCATGAAATATTATACATCTGACTTTTCTTAAGCCTTGCTCAAAGAGAACAGATATTGAATGCTTTTATTCTCTCTAATGCTTCATCTTGGTAGCATATTATGGTAATCCAGAAATGAGTACTCCTCTTACATGCATGTAATCAAGTGCTTGCTGTTTTAAGGCTCAGAAGTAATACAGTAATTCTGAATATATTAAAAATGTATTTAAAATGAGACCTTCTATTTGTGGATGTGGTTGCTTTTTTTTGACACCATGATTTCAGAAAATCTAAGTACTTGTTTAACTTCTTAATAACCTCATTGCAATAAAGCAGAACATTCAGGCTTTGATACACAGGAGCACTTAAACATATGATTAAATGTAATTCTTGAAGAAGAAGGATTTTTTAAATTGGGGCTTTAATCATATGTTTTACAGCCTAACTGGATTACTGTCTGCCTGATAAGTAATGCTGTATGGAGTGGATAGGTAGCTCTGTGTAGGCAGTGCATATCATAAGGAGAAATGAATGCATCGTGGGTTAGTGGTCTGTCTGTAAGACCACAGAAGCTCTAGTGCACTTGACTCAAACTAATTCTCTGAGCAGAAATGCTGAGTTTAAAAAAACTGTCTTAGTAATGAATTTTGAATGACATTATCTTGAGAGAGTTGGGACAGCTAAGGACTTGTAACCAAAACTGGTAATGATGGCGTGTCACTGAAATGGATAGAAATGTGGGTTTCTGACAGCTGTCTTCACAAGTCCTAATTTCATAGCTCAGTTTTTATCTTGTAATTTGACCCCATTATCTTTACACCACTCTACTTTTAAAATCTTTCTGTAATTACTCTTTTTCCCCAAGGGTCTGATTTTTAGGATTGGTTTTCAACAGTCATGTTTTTCAGGTAGTTTTCTTTTATTATTTTATTTTATAAGGAGGGAACCTTAGTTACAGGAAACAACAGAA
This sequence comes from Toxostoma redivivum, assembly GCA_013397375.1. Taxonomy (NCBI): domain Eukaryota; kingdom Metazoa; phylum Chordata; class Aves; order Passeriformes; family Mimidae; genus Toxostoma; species Toxostoma redivivum. Next base: position 608,118 of record VXBI01013049.1, read on the forward strand.
TCCTGAGTGGACAATGTGAAACCAGGTTTTTGTATGGCACTGAAGTAATTCCACAATGGGTGGAGTACTTGAAAAATTTCTAAGGCATGAGAAAGGACTTGCAGTGTTTGCAAATGTTTCTCCTAGAGACTTTAGTAAATACCTGGTACACTAAATAGGAGTGTAGCACACATGCTGAGAGTTTGTTTTGATGCTAAGTTGGTTTTTTTTTCTGTAAAAGGGGGACGTGCTGTGCTAGGTGTTAGACCCACATGTATCCTTATACCTCTTTTCAATCTTACCATGTTTATGCAAGTCTACATGCCTGGGTGCTGTTTTATGGGTGTATGGGGCAGAGGGGCTTCTCAGGTCTCACCATGCCCACAGGATGGACCTGCCAGCCCAAAGGGGAAAACACATTAAGGACCCTTTTTGTTCCATTAATGTTTCCTGGAGCAATGTGTCTCATACTTGTGCATGTCTTGGCTTCCTTTGAACTCTAATTGCAGGTAAAAGCATACAGCTTGACTAACTTCAGCAGAATTGTTTGTAAACACAAGACTTGAAGTAGCTTCTCCAAGAGCTCTGTTTTTGCAATTGGATGCAGCATGTGAAAAAATGAAAGCAGAATTTGTGGTGCTGAACATACTCCATTCATTCTCCTCCAGCTTCAGTGCAGGGGGCTTTAATGATTCTATGTGATGTTTCTAAGCAGTGAAAGTCACATTCAGATGCTTTTTTTTTTTTTACTAAATACAGTGAGTTGGTTGCAGGCACACCGATAATGTCGTGATGTTGCAGGTCAGGAGACTGCCTAGCTTGTTTTCTCTATGGCATACACAGAGTAACTTCTGTTCTTTGCTAGTAGTCATGGTCTGAGGCAGCTGGACAGACTCAAGAGAGCCTTTGTGTGACTCTAACAAGATGTTACCTTAAAATTCCTGCTTACAGGGAAAGTTTCAGCAGTAGGTTGCATCGATTTTTGATACCTCTGTGGATCTGGGATGGCTTGACCTTGGCTGTCTCCCAGACACCCACCCAACTACTCTCTAACCCCTATTGCAGGGAGTTAGTAGTTTCCCCTTCAGGACACTAATGCCAAGATTTGCAATGGGTACCTGTCTAGAAGCAGGCATTGCAGATACTTGCTGTTAGGAAGTCATTTCCAAGGTTAGACATCAGACAGTCTGGTGTCAGGAGGCCCTGAAGGCAGACAAGTTCTGCATTCCTTCCTCCAGTGCTTTTCATCTGTTTTTAGTATTTCACTCAAAATCTCCATGCTTTGGTGTTAGTGTTTCTGTTTGTACCTACCCTTCTCAGCCCCTTCTGCTTTGAGCACACTCTAATGTTTTCTTGCTTATGGGCAGTGCTGAGATGTTTCAGGGCTACAAGAAAGCACAAAGCTTTGTCACCTCCCAGGGACAAAGCGAAAGTATCTGCAGGCAGATGAGTGAAATGGAAACGTTGACAGGTCTGAGTGCTTGGCAAGCTGTGGTCCTGGTGACCGTGCAATTCACACCCCACCAGGGCTGACCCTCCATAACTCGCTCACATTTGTTGTGACTTTCTGGTCCTGCCTTATCCTGTGGCATCAGCACCGTCAGGGTCACAGCCAGGGAAGTATGAGTCTTCTTATGAGATGAGCAGCATACAATTTGAGGAAAGATGTCCAATTTCCTGGAAATCCTGTGCATTGTGTAAGGAGTGTGATCTGTATGTGTGTGTGTATGTGGCTGATAGAAGTAGACAAGAAAAGTGGATCTTCAGAGTTCCTGAGTGTTTACACATCATGGGGCCTGTTTGACCTTTCCTTGCCATGACTCACGCTGTATATTTCAGTGTATTCAGACTAGTATATTTCTCTGGATTACAATGCCCTCAATAAATATTTATCCATATTCCATACTATCTCATGGAGCCTGTGCTGCTGTTCAGTGGAGGTCTTTTTTTGTGGAGTTGAGGCGCTGCACTATCGTTTCAGTGACACATTTCTTACTTTGTTTGGGATGCTTTCCTAAACAGGTCATTTGTGTTTGTAAGCATGAAAGGGAAGGTTTTAACGCTTAACAATGTGTTGTACTTAGATGAGTGTCCATTGTTTTTCAGAAACTTTCCATTTACTTTTATTTCCAATCACTTTTGTTCATATAACCAAATATTGAATGGTCTTTTACTTCTTGTTCCTAACTCATTCTTCAGTGACTCTCTTCCCTGCACAACATGTACACCCAAGATGCTTTGTTTTCAATCTAACTTACTGGCAACTCACTTGTAATTACAATAGGAATTTTAATCCTCTGTAAAGAGGGCTGATGGATGTGTAGTTAAGTAATGACAGTCTGTGTGGGATAAGTGTAGCAAAGTGAAAGCCATAAAAATTCAGAGTAACTGAGGTGGAGCTTCATGGCTTCCCTGCAGCACCTGGAAAAGTCAGTTCTGCTGGACTGATAAAGTTGAGGAGATAGTTGGAGAGCTTGAGAGAATAAAATGCATTTTGCAGTGTTGGGGAAGAATAGGAGGAGCAGAGGGAACTGGAGGAAGATGTGTCTTTCTTTCCCCATTGTTACCACCATCTGATCTGATGATGATGAGAATGAGCCTCCCCTGCAGAGCTGATTTCAGAGCCCAGCTGCTGTTGAATGGGGCTTTCCTTGGGCAGGCAGGTGTTCCGCACTGACAGGATGGCTTTGCCTGTGCCAGCCTGATCCGGAGAGCTGCTTGTGGACAAGCTGGCCTCTCAGGGACCATGGGAGGAGTGCCCTTCCTGGTAGCCACAGCGTTTCCTTCAAGGGCTGAGCAGGCAGGACATGCAGCTGTCTCCGTCTTCTTGGATCCTGTTCTCTTCATTTGATGAACTCTGATGGAGTTAATGAGGCTGTGGTGAGGTGAGCCAGCCTGTGCTGTCTGGGAGTGGATCCTCGGGTGTGCCAGGCTTGCTTGGTGTTGTCTGCTGGAGATTTCCACAGGGTGCTCAGCTGTGCCCTGGCATTGTGGTGTGAGGGAAGGATGGATGTGTGGAGGGACAGGGAGCAAAACTGAATTTAAGCAGCAGTCTTCAGGGACAAGAGTTATCATCAGTGACAACGGGATATCATAATGAGGGCCTACAGCCATCACACTGTGGCATTAGGTTGCTACTAGCGCAGAGTGGTGTATCAGGAGCCTGCTCTTCACTGTCACACTGAGTGCTGGATTTAGGCCATCTAAAATTAGCCTCTAGCCCTAAACCTCAATCATACACCTGAATCTTCCTACAGCTGCCTTAATGCAGCCTTCATGCAGGGTCATAACCCTCCTAGTTACAAGAAGACTTTTGAAACAGCTTTATCCATTCCCACATCCTGAAATATTCCTACCTGTTCTTTTGTCCATCCATCCTTTTAGTATTGCTGCCTTTTACTGTGTAAATGAAGAAATTTCAGATCAGTGCAGAGTGAGGGTGAGTAGCTCACCTGTACAGATGCAGCTGCCATTGAAAAGCAACCTGAGTAAATGTGTTGCAATTCTCCTAAATACTGAGATAATGTCTAGCACGTAGGTTTATATAACAGGTAGCTCTTGATCTGCCATAGCATTTCCAGTGACTCGGTGTTCCCCCCCACCCCACTGCAGTAATTACAGAAGATTGTTGCAGTTCCTGACTCAGAGGGAGGCTTCCTCCTAAGGCTTCTGGCCGTGCTGAAGCTCCAGCTCTGCAGCTGTATGGAGCAAATTGTGAGGGGCATCATGGTACCAGGCCCCAGGACTGCAACAAGGATAATGTGGGGATAGCATATGTTATGAGTTAGTGATAGCAATCCATTAAAAGAGAGTTTGCTTTGGATTTCTGGCCAGGAATTTGGTTGCCAGAATCTTGGCCATGATGCTCATATCTCTCAAATCTGTGTGCTTACAAGAAAGACATTCCAAGGTACAAATCTGATGGCTTCTCTGACAGGCTAGGCTAAGAAACTGCCGAGTGTTAAAATTAAAAAGGGGTAAATGTTCTCTGGCTCAGATTTGTTGTGGTTTTGTGGCTTTTGAAGAGAAAGTGTCTTCCTGCAGATTGTGGGAGTGCAGGGCGTGAGGCTTTGGGGACAGGCCTGGGGATGGGCTCAGCTGTGGGTAAGGTCATGAGGTGGGAGCTGCAGGGAAAGGTTCCACAAACTCCATGATCTCCATCGTCTTCCCCCTGGGGAGGAATTCAGCAGGCACTGTCACACGTGCACTGATGGTCTGCAGCTGTGTTGGCTGCTCTGGCAGGCACAGAATGGCAGCAGGGATGTGCTGCCAAATGTGCCCTGACAGCCCTGCCCAGAGGGTGCAGGGGAGGCCAGCAGAAGAGCACCACAGGGCTCCAGTCTCTGGTTTGCCTCATGAGATGTCAGATTTGACAGGCACATCGATAGGTCTTGATTGGTTTCATGTTCATGAACTTCATTTGCGATGCAGCCCTTGAGATTTAGTAGAGTTGCACTCTTGGTGCTGCTGCAAGCAGCTGTGCACAGCTGGCCATCAGGTCTCTGCTTGTAAAATATGTGTGAAGGTTGTCTTGCCATCAGCAAAGAGTATTCAGAAGGAGGTCTGTGGAAGTTGGGCCAAGTTTCTTAGAGGTGGGGATAGATTTTCCTGTGCCTTAAATACTGTAGCAAACCTCACTGTCCCTGCTGAGTTGAGGAAAATTTGCAAATAGGCTTTGCATTGTTTCACCTTAAGCACAAGGATATTCTCTTTAATTCCTTTTTCGGTGTTACTGTGTAAGGATGAGGGTCTTGAGATTTTTTTATGATTATGGTGCAGTGTTTTCAAATGCTTAGGCCAGAAAGCATTACATGCAGGCATGACATTTCCATTTGCTGCTCATCAGAGAAGAGAAATTTCATCCCCAAACCCTGCTGTGATGTGTAGTGAAAACATGGCTCTGGTGAGCATCTCTCTGTTGAAGTGCTAGTGCACTTGGTTCACAAACATCAGTTAAATGCCTCAGAGGCCTAATGAAATAAATAGAAGAGCTGGATGGCAGGAAGTGGGATGCACAAAAGCTACTTTCTGGCATCATTAAGGCAATGCAAAAAAGAGGACTGCCCATGAAATGCACACTCTTACTCATTTGGTTTTAAACTCCAGTGTGAAGTAGCACATGCAAACTGAAGTCCTTTCCTGGGTTTAGATGCCTTCACCACCCCTCTTGCAATAGAGTGACAACTCACTCTCAGTGACAGCTCATGGAGAAGGTGGAGTTCATGGTACCCACCACCTACATTACAGACTAAATGTTTAAAGTGCTTGCCTAGAAAGTGGGAATCCGTTCTTGTCTTGCACTGCCTAGGGGAGTTTCCAAGCCACAATCATTGTAACTGTGTGGGTGCAGTAAAGACTGAAGAATCCCATTTGGGTAGGAGGAGTATGAATCTGAAACTCATTTGAAAAGGCAGAGTGATATATATATATATGTGTGTGTGTATGTATAATGCCCCATCTGTGTGAATGTTATTTAATGTTTGTTTGGGTTTGTTTTGTTTTGTTTTGTTTGGTGGTTTGTTTTTTTATGTTAAGCAGCCTGCCTGAGGTGCTTTGTGCCAGCAAGGTGAATGTTCTCAGAGAGCCCAGCCAGTTCAGTCTTTTGGGGAGGTGTGCTCTCTTTGTAAATTTTGAATGGCCTGAAGTTGAGACTGGCGCCAAGATGTTGAGTAGTATATTTGGGTGTGCAGGTACTTTTACTGATCTGAGGTATAAATTCTCAGAGCACTGGAAGTGACTGCATGGCTTGTGCGATGTTTCAGCTGCCAATTTCTCTTTTCAGGCTGAGTTGCACCATTAATGACTGAATGGGCTCTGCTGGGAAGACTTGTCCTCACACCATGACAGCTGATGAGTCAGAAGCTGGAGAGTTAGCTCTGGAGCCTCTCCTCACTTGCAAGCTATGTCTCTGTGAATATTCCCTGGATAAGATGACCACTCTTCAGGAGTGCAGCTGCATCTTTTGTACAGCGGTAAGATCTGTCAGTGCCTTTTCATTACAGAAGCGGGGTAGTGGCAGATGGACAGAGCTGTTAGATGGGATTGCTTGTCTTGTACAGGAGGCATGTGCTACCCATGCTCACACAGGATGCTTTTCTAAAGAGCATTTGGTGTTCCCCTGTCTTGCCTTATTTATAAGATTTCTCTTGTCATTTTACTTTTGATAATTTGTTAACTAATGTATATTCCCGTAGCAAGTACTAGTAAAACCCAGTAATGGAAAAAGATGCAGTTTAAGAATGTTGGAGAACATACACTGTCTGCATGCAATCTCAGTATTTACTTTTTTCTGAAGCAAAACCTTGAAACATCACAGAATAGCTGTAAGCTTTTGTTTTCTTGCTATCCTTTTCTGAGTTCTCAGAGACCTTTTAAGATCTTCTGTGTAACTTTTAAGGGCAATCAGAAAACCTAAACAAAAATGGCCTCTTCAACCTTTGCGTCTCTGCTGCAGAGAAGTTGCCCAGGTCATGCATTGCCTGTTGTAGTCAGTAAGGACATTCTGGCTTGCAAATTCAGATCAAATAAAGCTGGTGGAAATGATAGAGGGAGAAGTTGAATGAAGTGATAAAAACCCTACAGATAGTAGTACTCTTTGGTCTCTTTGTCAGCATGGGAAAAATGGACCTAGTTTCTGTGGTGATAGAGACTTTGATGTACCTCACTAATGGTAACTAATGTACCTGACCTGAAAACAGCTCAGAAGTCATTGGAGGATGTTGAGGATGTTGGTGTGGTGTTTTTGTTTTGTTTATGGGGGGGAGGGCTAGGGAGTTTAACTCTAGAATAAATGTACTTGGTTTTATTTTTAAAAACAAATTGCGGATAAGCATCAAGCAAATATGTTTAAGTTCTACCCTTGATTGTTTGAATTCATGAAGAAATTCGATATTTGTGAAGCCAACTAGGGTGAAAATATCTTCACTTATGCTGAATTCAAGGTTGCTTAAACAGGATGAGAATCTAGCTGTGTGTTTCAAGAAACTGGGATAAGATTGATTAATATGTATTTCAATCTGAACTTCATGAAGTTTGTTTTTCACACCAACTTGCATGGAACATTTCTGTATTTTAGTTTGTAACAAAAGTTTCAAGAACACATACCTAAAAGGTCTGTGTGAAGATACTGCTTTAAATACAAAAAAAGAAAATTGGAGAAGTTGATACATTTACAGTGGTCCCACCCCTATCCAAGAACTAAGTGTCCCTGATTTAGTATCATTAATGGTACATTAACCTCAGTGTTAGCTGGGTGGAGTAACCCTTAGGGAAGGGTGAACTGCTAAGGACTGGGCCAGGCAGAGCTGGACTCTGCACTCCAACATGACACTGGCCAAAGGGAAAGGTCAGGGATGGCTGGAGATGTTGCTGTGTCCACATGTCCCCTCTTGGTGCTACAGCTGCCACCACATCTGTACACTCCTTCCCTGGCCAGTCTGCTGTGAGCTTGGTGCTCCAATGCTGTGACAGTGACGTGGAGGGTGCAGTCACAGTTACTTGGCATCTGTGCAAACTTCACTGACTTTGAACCAAGAGCCAGCCATGAGTGAGCCCAAATGCAGCTGGGAGAAGCCTTTAGACACGCTCTATTTATTTCAGGGGGCATAATAGGTCTCAGTTGTGTTTATGCTCCAAGTCCAGCCTTTGTCTGACTGTCGTCTGTGTCCCAACGTCCTCCCGATGGATGCGTCTGTGCTAATGCATGCCCAGACACGTAGATCTTGCATCCTATAACAAAGAGGGCTCTGGAAACTTTTAACCTGGCTACATGGCTTTCTGTCTTGAAGCCAGAGCAGTTTCTGGAAGGCCATGAGTTGCACTTTTGAGCAGCCTGCAAAAAGTGGTGTCAGGAGCAGCTTGATACAGAGTGCTGGGACTTGCATGGGGGATTGCTCAGGGCAGAGCCTGCAGCAGCTCTGTTGGTGTGCCAGGCCCTAAATTTCCTCTCACCCATCCCAGGACATCTAGATACATTCACAGAAGAGTTTTGGTGTAAGAATATCCACTGTGAGCTAAGGGGTTGAGCACCAATCAGTTTCGCAGTTTTTCAGCTAGCAATGGTCTCAGCTTGTATAGCTTATTCTTCTGTCACTAAGGGTAATTTTATAGATCCAGGAGTCATATTAAACTTGAAATAGAAATAGAAAAAGGCCTTGACATGGACATAATAAGTTCTGCTTCAATAAGCTGAAACCATGGCTTTTGTTAATTTTTCCGTTTTTTGTTCTGTTACACGTGAAGTCTTTTTTTTTTTTCATCTAACTGTAACAGTGATGCTGCAATGATGATTGTTTTTCACAGCATTTGTGGCTGTAGAAATAATTGGAAATTGTTACTATTTAGATATTTGTGGGAGTGAGGTTATATCTCCTTTCCATTTGTAGCCTGTAAAACCAAGGCATTCAAACTACTTAGAATTGTGTACAGCTATTTTTTTCAGCTAAGAAACTCTTGCAATAAATAAAATACCCCATAAAAGCTGTGTTCTAGCCAAAGGAAGTAAACTGTGCTTTAGAATGTGTATGTTTGCATTTTGGTGGAATGTTGCTAGTAGGGCAGGAGTGTTTCAAATAACTATAAACATTTTTACTCTCTCTGTTCTCAGCAGAAAAAGCAGATGGCTTGCAGAACATACTTGCCATCTTACTTGGTAGCTCAGTCAGGTCTCAAGAGGCATCAGCCCTGTATTTGTCAACATGTGTTGCACTTGGCATAAGATTCCACTGCAGTGTGAGATAAAGCACACATTTACATATCCCAAGAATTTGGAAATGGCTGTAGTGTACCTAATGACTTGGTTTCATTGTGTTCTGATTTATATTAGTTTTGAATGAAAGACTGATTTCTGAAGAGAGTTGGGAAGGGATGTGAGATATTTCATCAGTGAAAATTTTAGAGGACTGAAGTTTACATTATTCAGTTAATTCAGTTACATTATTTCAGTTAATAAAACCTTTGCAGAGTGTCATGCTGTGGTGCACACTTTTACATATGGATATTCAGCAATATATGTACTGCTCAAGCTGCACGATTTTATGGTCCCTTTGTCACCTTTACTTGTCCCTTTCCCAAAAGGGGAGGGGGGTCTCATCTATTCCTGATACCGCTCATCTTGTTCCTTGTCTTCCCACTCATCCTTGTATATTTGGGGGGGATGTCCTTCTTATCAGCAGTCTCTTAGAGACCTTTTATTGCAATTCTTTCTTCCTTGGATGTGCAACTAGTCAGGTTTTTTCCGCCATGGTGGTCATGGTGCTCACATATGTATGTGAGATAATTATACGCTGTGTCTATCCACACCATTATAGTGTTAAAAAATATAGTATTTTGGTGCATTTTAGTCTGTCCAAAGCAAACTAATGTTAATTACTTATTGACTGATCCACTTACAGAATAATACTTTGAATATTACACTTACTTCTGATAAAAGTTCCTGAAAGTTTGCTCTCTTCCTTCCTTGCTCAGAGAGCTCTTGCAGTGCCTCACTCAGGTAAGACTCAGGAGTGCTCTGGTGGGGCAGTGCCAGGAATGGACAGGCCACCCTCCCTGCTTTGCCTTTGCATGGCGCACTGGGTGTTGCCCAGGTTTTGGTGCTCATTAAACTGTCTGGAAAGTGTGCATCTAGGAGACTCCTGCCTTTTCAAAACATGGCTGAAACCAGGGAAGCAGCAGGGAGAGACAGTGAGTGCTGTGACCACGTGCATCTCACATCCCCTTGGCTAGATATGCCAGTGTGTGTGGCACAGCATACTCTGCCCTTTGGAAGCACTAGAGAGGAGCGCAGGACTAGCAGTAACACTGGAAATACCAAGGGCCCTATGAAAGAGTCTGTGTGAGTCTGTAGCCTGTAAGCAGTTGTGGAGGTGAGGTTTTAGCAGGATAAGATTGCCCTAGTGGCAGTGGTGACAGGAGGGAGCCAGTGCAGTGCTGTTGCAGAAACATGGTCTTAGGGGTCAGTAAAAAACCCAGTGTTGGCTTCTCCCTGCACACCAATTCTTTCTGGTTTTGTCTTTCCTCTTTTCTTTCCCTCCTCTTAAGCATTTCAGGGCCCCAAAAAGCACCAGGTGAGCAATAAATGGGATTGCTGCTATTTATGTCAAGCAGCAGCTTATCTTGTGTGTTACTTACTGGCACAGGGTTTGAGATGTTGAAGACAACATGTGACAAACTGAAAACAAGATGCTTTCAAGTATGCTATTCTGTGTTGTTGGCACAGGTTTATGCAGAACTAGCATGATTCACCTTTTTTTTTCCCCAAGCAAATTCTTTGTTGAGTCTTGTACTTCTGAGAAGTGTGTGAGGCAACTGGGTTACAAAATGTGCAAAACAAATACCATGATTGCTATTTTGGTGCACACAGTGCAGTACAAATGAGATTACACTTCATGCAGCCTTAGGAGAAGGAGAAGTCAGCGTTCAAGCCCAGGTAGCTTCTGAGCTCTCTTATGCTTCTACAAGTAGGAGGTGTTCCAAAGGCAGTTGGATTTTCTGCTGTAGCTATGTAAGACAGCAAGGCTAGGGCTCAACATGGGCTCAAAAGGCTCCTTTGCTGCCATGGGCAGTGTGGTGCCATGGGCAGCAGCCTGCCTGGGCCCTGGGGGGCTTCAGCCTCAGAAAGAGGCTGCTGCTGGCTACTTCTACTAGAGAAAAAGAAGAAACTCTCAGAGAAATAGGAGTTTCTCTGGTGGTACTTCATCAACAGGATGCTCTGAGGCTCCTCTGCTTTCCTTAATCTTTTCAAGAGCAGCTATGCATTGTCCTGCCTCCTTTGGGTGTCTGAACAGTGATATTTCGCCCTTCGTGCTGTGAAGTTTCAGATGGTTTGTGCAGTGGAGCACTGGAAAACTGGAGAAACTAATGTGAGGGGTCTTCACAAAAAACATGAGCAGAAAAGTCTGAGAACAGAGGGGAGACAGAGTAGATCAAAGACAAGGAGGAGGTAGACGGCAAAAAGAATGGTATTCCTGCTGAGTGAAACAACTGTGTATGAATAATCCACTGAAATAATAGTTAAACTTACAAGTAAGGGAATATTTGCCATCATCTAGCCAACACTGGATTTTAGTATCATTTCTGTTTCTTTGTGTTCATTTTCAAGAAGGGGTTTATTCTTCTCTTTTTCTCCCCATCCTGTGAGACATCTCACAACTGCACCAAAACACTCACTACCTTCTCCTTTTCCTAAATATACCTTGTGCTGCAATGCCCCACTTACTTTATATAAAGCTCACCTCAGGTTGTTTTCCATTTGGAAGTGTTGACATTTGGGGTTCTTTTTTTCCCAGCTCAACATCTGAAATGTTTCAGAATAATTTTTTTTTCAAGTTTTAAAAAAGAGAATTCCTACACCTGTTAATATTGGCACTGAACACAGAGCTATAGTAATTTAGATGGTTTAAGAACTTCTTGCATGTATTTCTCTGTAACACCAAAGTAACACCAAAGGCAGAGTTGGGATACCAAAAGAGTACAGATGTACCTATTGACTTTTGGTGGATACTACTATTCAGGAAGAGGGACTGCATGTTTCTGAAGTCAGTAGAGGTGGAAGCCTCTGGAAGGTGGCCAAGGGAAGACGGGAGGAAGAGGGAACTCATATTTTAATGACAGCATTGCATCGATGTCGTTGGTGTTATCTCCATTTAACCAATGTTGAAATCAATGTGAAGTAAGTTGTCAGTGCCTTGAAGTGCCACAATAACTGAGCCAGACTGACATAAGCCTCATGCTCATGTCTGTTTAGTAGCTGTTGGTAAGACCAGGTTTGGTCTGACACGGATTTTTGGCAAGAGAAGCTGTTACTTGCAGCTAGTTCCATTTTGTGAAGGGTGAGTTTCTCTGGTCGTTTTCTGTTTGGTAGTACCACTTCCTGGCAACGATTACAAGGAGCCTTTCCTGCTTTTTATGAAAGGCTTCCAGGATGTGTTGGGCCATGAATAAATTGGTTTTCAGACTGTGTTTCTGAGCAGAATTGAGCATCACTGGTAGATAGTTTGAGACAAAGCTGAAGACAATATATTTCTCAGGTATATTTGAAGGATCCCATAAAAAATAGGCTTGTGGACCAAGAGGAGGCAATTATATTCTGGTCCATTGCCAGGTTTCCTTGATAGTTTTCACTTGGTCATGACAAAATTAAATTCATGTTAGTGATGTCATTCCTTCCTTCATACTGAGCCATGAACTGACTGTATGTTCTTTGAAGCTACAGGGGCATTTTTTCACTTTCTTTCAAGCATCTTTGTTGTTAAGGCTCTTATGTGGCCTAGTCTTCTATCCATTTGATCTTCTATCCATTCATTTATCACTGTATCTGGTCCTTAGCAGTTAAAATAGAGATTGGGCAATATGCATATTTCATTGGAATTTTGTTTCTCACTTTATACCATGCCTATCATAAGTTCATCTGCAGCAAATTAAGAAATTACTATTTTTGTCGTGTAGTTCCTAAAAACTTTAATTGGAAAAGCCTTACTTTTTTTTCCAAGTGAAGTGCAAATGCCTCCAAGCTAATTGCCACTACACTTGTTTCATCTAGTTTTAAGACCTGATGAGAGATACTTGAGAGACTCCAGGAGTTTGAGTACCACACATTGAAAGTGACTGATCGATTTTGGAGATTGAACATGCAGAAGTGCAGATGTCACAGCAGTGATGAACACATCATTAAACATTATATAGATCTGCTATAAACACTGAGTACTGTCTAGGGGGGTATATTTATATTAGTACACAATTGATTAGATACTGTGTAGATCAGGTGGTTAAATTCAAAGTTCTGACGTGAACTGTCTCACCAAAATTAGTAATACTAGATTGTGTATGCACTGAAGAATGGGTAACATAAGTATAAGAAATAAATGAACATTGTGTCTTACTGAATAAAGAGTACATAACTATGGCCCAGAAATAAAATACAAACTAAATGCTCATCTGTTAATCTGTTCTGAATCATGAAACACTCTGGAATGTCAACTGAAAAGTTAAGTATTCTCTCCATATACAGTATTTCCACGCCCTGCCCCCAAACCTGGAGTTTCTAAAAAAGCCTAGGCTAGACAGAACCTGAACCCTAGACAAATATAGTTTTGAGGACAAATCTGGAAGAGAGACTTAACATTGTAAGTAATTCCTGTGGATTTTAAGAGTTTTTCTTTTTTTTTCTACATGGAAATTGTCCTCAAGTTATACGCTAGGAGGAAAGACCTTCTTATATTGGCAAGATGCCTTCAATCATTTTGTGCATTTTCACATTAATGTAGATCATGGCCTAGTACTATCTAGGAAATACTATAGAACTGTATTTTGCCTTTCCATAATTGAATTAAAGACAAATACCCTTACTTATCATGTACCAACTGCTACACAGTGGCTGGCAGCAGTAGTATTGGTGTTATTCGACAGGAAAATAAGCCAGTGTTTTTAGTTTCTTTTTTCTTCCTAGCCCTCCCTCCATCTTTCTTAATAAAGGTACCTGTTCAGTTTTGTCATATCGCATATGGGGTTTCTTTTATGCTTTTGTATCCAAACTAATGAGGCTGCATTTTGGGAGCTGAAGAGCTGCAAGAAGGTCAGAGAGGAGCAAGGTAATGGAATGTGTCCGGGTATGTGAAAAGCAGTATGTAGGAATGACTGAGTTCCATCTTTTGTCTTTGATACATAAATTATCTGAAAATGGATTTGAACAGAAACTTTAGATTTCACAGTGAAAGGGATACAGTGCCTTTGTCACATCATTACCTAGCAACATAACGCTGAAGTTACACTTTGAACTCATTTTTATGTTAAAATGCAGAACTGTTGTGATTCCTTTGCAGAGTAAATACATAACCAAACAGACATCTTCTTCTTGGTCAGTACATTAAAAATGTCCTCTGTACAGTATACTTCGGGGAAAAGAGAAATGGAGCAGCATGCAGAAGCGTTGAAATGAAAAAATCCATGAATAGCCTGAAGAGAATTTTCTTTCTTGGGCTCAGAGCTGCCCATAGAAAGCACTTCTGTTTATTACTGAAGAAGGCATCTTTTATATTACTAGTTTGTGCATTTCTTGATTGTGTTTTTAGTGTATTTTTAAAGATGATTCTGTCACATTTCAATGTATTCTTTGAACAAACCCTTAGCTCCAGGAGGGGAATATGTACTTGGGGCATTTGTAAGAATTTGCCTAAATCATCTTTCCTACAAATATTGGAAGATAAAAAAAAAACAAAAAAAAAAAAACAGAAGAAATAAATGCATATATGTTGCATGATAATTTGATCCAGGTACTTTAACTTACTAGATACTCATGAATAGTGTTTTGTGAAGTAGGTAACTGGATATTGATCTTATTTTATTAAATAGAGGAAGGTAGTAGCCTGAAAGACAAAACCAACATAAGAGGAAAAGTCTTGCTCCAAAACTCTTAGCAAATTATTGGAAAAAGATGTCATTATGCGTTATGAATCTTGGGCAGAGAAAAAACACTTGTAGTCCTCTTTTAACTGAAGTTGTCAGTAGTAGTCCAGCAGGAGCAAAATATGCATTTATGTTTCCCAGAACACAGATACATACATTATATAGTAGCTCACTGGGGAAAATCTGAGTAAACAGAATGTAACTGATCAGAGCACACTTGCAGGTATGGGAATTAAACTACTTCTGTTGGTGTCTGCTTTTTATTTGAGGGGTGAACATAATGGAATCAAACCTCCAGTGTGTGATCTGTAGTCAGCAGGATTCTAACCTGTTCAGCAAGACCTTGGTCGATTTTTAGTTTGTCTCAACCATTCTGCCTTGGCTACGTGACACATTCATGGAAACGTTGCTGGCTCTGGCCATGGAAAGTAAGAGGATGGCATTAATGTCACTGTAAGCCACAGTTTCTGTGTTGAGGCCGTTCCAGCCACTGAATGCTTTCCGTGCTCAAAAGTCACCACGCTGTGGGAAATTGGTGGGAGAGTGTAGCCCAGGGTGTTGAGATCTCATGATATTTTGGATGTCAAGATTTAAGACCTTTTCAGGCAATGCTTTGTGTCACAGAAGGCAGAGCATCTTGATTTTTCCTTCACTTTGAAGAGCAATTAAGTAGCATATGTAGTTTATGCAGTTTCCTCAGATACTGCTGATTTTTGTAGACAGAATGCACAAAAAATCTTGCCATTTTATGTCTGTAATAATGTATTCTCTGAAGTGTGGGAGGACACACTGCTGAGAAGGTCAGTTGTGATTCACTATACAGACATGGAAACATCTTTTCATCACGTTTTTGGCTTGCATCTTTTCAGATACTCTTAGTTGCCACTTCTCAAGTAAGCAGCTAAATTAGTAGTTGAGCTGTAAATAATGGTAAAACCCCTGTGAAAACAGTTTTGCTGCAAAGTTAGGGCATTTTTAAAAATTTTTGTGATTTTTCCAATGTTTCTTCTTTGGTGCTAAGAGAGAACAAGAAATTCACATCTTCATTCATGCACATACTTTGGTAAAAAGCTTAATCCTTCAGTGGTAGATATTAAATGCTTCCTTCAGGTTTCCCAGCAGCTTTAAGCCCTTATTGTATTGCACCCAAAGCACCTTCTCCAAGCGTATAAAGTCAAGACAAAAGATTTAATATCTATAGAAATGATTTAACAGGGAGATTTTCTGGGAAATACTTGAAGATCCGTGGCACTGCACAGCCTGATTACAAAATCTCTCCAAGCTGAAAACACAGCAACCTCTAAAAGAGCCACAGAAGGCTTGGTTGCCCACCTATGCTCACCTACAACCAAGCAGTGGGTTGGAAGAGAAGAAGAACCCAGATCCATTAGCGATCCTTGGAAACTTCTGTTCTCCTGGCTTGGTACCCCTAATGACTTAGATGCTGCATATGGAAACTGATTGCAAAATCTATACTGTGGATCGAAGCTCCTTAAGAGCTTCATGCCCATCCTTGTATGGAAGCATAATTGTCAGTGCTCCGAGCTCCTGTCCTGAGAGTCTAAATTAAGAACAAGCCTCTGGGCTGCTGCTGGGCCTGCAGTAACTTCTCAGGCTTTGTCCTCCCTCTGTAGCCACCTGACCTGAGCTGCCCCCAGAATACAAATCCACTGTACCATGCTGTCAAAACAAATTACTAAATATCAGGCGGCACCACAGAGGAGACAGAACCCAGCATCTTAACAAAAGTGAAAGGTTGCTCTCTCATGCTTGCTGAGGAATTAAGGCACCCTAAATGCTTTGGTGGGAGGGAAGCATTTGCCCTTCACCAAATGCTGCCCTGAGACTTGATCCAGAAAGTAATCAGGTCTCCCATGAGGAGATGGAGTGAGATGCAAGGAGGTTCTGCCCATGTATCTAAGAAGTGCACTGAACACATTGCAGCATGTGCAGCCCTTGGGGAAGGGACTCTGAGGACAGAATTTTCTGTTTACATTATTTGTGGAGGGGGCTGGGTACAGGTACAAACCAGGGAGGAAATCTGCGCAGGGAGTGAGCGCTTGCTGCCCCGTTTCTCCTGCGGTATGTGCTGAAGCATGTGGGCAATGCTTAATGAATATGGAGCTGCAGGACAAGGTCACCCACAGCCTCTATCTGCACCAGTAATGGCCCTGGGAGCCACCCTGGGCTCTGGGCATGCTTTTTTTGGGGCTTTCCCCATGTCACTTGCTGCCACTGCCCAGACCATGGTGGCACATGTGGGCAGGGCCCTGGCAGCTCCAGTGTCACCAGGAGTCCACTCCCGAGCACCACAGTTCAGGTTCCACACCTGCTTCTGTTCACTGCTCAGTGCTCTGTGATGGAGCTGCTGTGCTGGGGGGGGGATTTGATCCCGTGGGTAAACTGACTTTGTACAAGCACTGTGCATGGGTGCCTTTGGGAGGAGTGGGCAAGAAGATGGGACAGGGCACTGAGACTGCTGTTGGAATAATAAAAGAACAACTCCTGGTTAAATCTGGGCTGATAATTCCTAGGGAGCTAATACTGCCTTCAGTGACTGACATGATTTCTTTTTTGCTTTTCACCTGTGAATATCTCCCTTGCCTCCCACATACTGCTTGCACCATCAATTCCTTACAGCCTGCTCTGCTGCTTTCTTATAGGGGTACATGCTGGATTTGAATACATTAGTACTTAATGAGATACATATTTAAACCCAGTTAGGTTATATCCCAACGTTCTTCTAAGAGAATACACTTCAAATATTTACAAATCAAAAGTAAGTTAACTTAAAGTGCCACTAAGTTAAGGTGATTCTACTCGCTTGAGGTAATATCTCTGTATAGCTCATCAGAACTAAGCAAAATGTGGATGTGGACATTTCAGTAGAGAGACAGATGGAATAATTTTCCATTTCTTTTCCATTTATAAAGGTCATAATTATCCTGATGGTTGAGAGGGAATTGAGTTTTCCAATAAAAAATACAAATGAGGAAATTTCTTTAATCAGACCACAGTATGCAAGGCCTTCTCAGAATAGTCCAGACTAACACAGACTTGAATGTTACGTGCCTATAAATAATAAAATAATGGTTTTTGAAGAGTCTAAGGCCGCCATACTTGGAAGGGCTGTGATTTCCCCATCACTCACCTATTAGCTTTTGATCTAAGTGCCTCTTCCAAAAGTTGGCAGAGAGACAGAGGTCTCAAAACCGTATTTCACTTTGACATATTTCTTGAAAATTGTTGGGGCAACAAAGGAAGAAGTCAGCAGTACTGGGGAGGAGGTTTGTAATGTGGCATGAAATATAAAACTGTAGGAAAAAATTACATTAGTCCTACTTTTCATAGCATATGTTTATTTTCATTTACAGTAAACTATGCAAGTTGATACCAAAATCTGTCAGAAGTCCATGCTTTGTTATTCTGTTAATGGTGACTTGCAATTTATTGTATGCTTTGCCATTATTTTGAGGAGACTTTGTTGTTTTTGTTTTATTTAGAAGTGACCTTATTTACATATCTGTGCAATTTGGAGGAACAATTCAAGTTGCATGAGTTTTGTGCCATGATTTTACTGAAAGCTATAATATGTGCTATAAAGGCAAGTTGAATATATTTCAAACTGGCATTCCAGATAAAATGTGGGGAGAATAGAGGGCTTTTTGAGCTTGGAGGGGAAGCCTGCTGTTTTTGTAATGGAACAGTTTGGAGACATTCATGAAGTGGCCTCCATGCTGGAAATAGACTTTGGATAGAGTAGAAGCTGATGATAAATTGTGATAAATTATGGAAATTACTTGTTGGGGGGAGGGGAGAAGTTGAGGGAGAGGAAGAACTGGTAGCTGCACATCTTCTAGAGCAGATTGTAATCTCCCAACCAGGTGCTAAACCCCTTTCCCATTTTGTGCAGCTGAGAATAGTAGTGTCTTTCTTGTAAATGAGTTCTCCTACAATGGAGACTGCTGGCTGAGAGTTTGAATTAAGAACATAGGAGGAAAAACAAAGGCACAAAGCCTGTTTAATTAGGATAAAAGATACTCGCCCCTGCCAAATCCTTCAATCCCAGTTTAGCAGAGCATAGGGGTTGTTAGGGCTGAAAAGTCTGACTTGCTGACTTAGGTAAACGCAGTGCCTGGCAGATGAAGTCATGCATAATTAATTGTTCTTTGTTGCATTCTTTCCAATGTAATGACTTGTAGCATTCACAATTATAATAATTGATGTTTGCTGTGTGCTGGAGCTTCAGGACAGCCAATTAAGGTGGTGAAGGTGGGAACTGCACAGCATCTCTGACATCTGGTTGTTACCAACATGTGGGCTGTAACTTATTTTAATTTTTTTTCATTTCTTTGCTTGTTTCTAGTGTCTGAAACAGTACATGGAGCTGGCAATTCAAGAAGGTTGTGGTTCCCCTATCACATGTCCAGACATAGTATGCTTGAATCATGGGACTCTACAAGAAGCAGAGGTATCTATATTTCTCATATGTCTTTCTTCCTTTCTCTCTCTCTCTTTTTTTTTTTTACATATATCCCCTTAATTTCTTTATCTGCATAACAATAAATATAATCATACAATTTTCCCTCCCTTTAACTACTTTTAATGAGCTTTTGGCAAGAGGCCTGACTGACAAGAGGAGATAGATACAAAGAGATGTTTTTCAAGGGTTTTTCTTCTTTTTTCCTCCTTCTGTGCCTTGGGGGAGAAGTTCCCTTGGCATCTGGACAGCTTCTGAATTACCCATGCAGGTGACTTGACCAGAGTACCCTGCATCCCAGAATTGCTGAGCCTCCATTAAGCTGTCAGTTCAGTCAGATTTGATTCAACTGCAAACACTGAAATTCTTGCATCTTTCTTAAGAGCAAGAACTCAGATTGAGGGTATGCAAAACTAGAGTTTCCTTGTGTATGTTGATCTTTGGCTGCAACAACCAATTGGCAGTTCAACATAATCATGCAGGGCTGCATAATTATATGGAAAGAAAGGTACCTTCACAACACCAAGTAGAAGTAGGTCTTAAGAGATATGGAATATGTCTCTTGGGACACACCCAAGGGATGCTTGCTTGCTTGCCTGCTTTGTGAGGCAGGAATGTCCCTGCTGGGCCTGAGAATACAAGTAGGAAACAAAAAAAAGGCAAACAAAAAAAACAACAGGAAAAATAAGATGGCTAAGTGATTTTGATTGGTTTTGTGCATTCTCTCAGCATTTGTTTGCAGGAATAAAATCAAGGAGAAGTAGATCTCCGTCCCTGAACTGAAGAAGAGAAGTTTGTCTTCAGGATTCTCTTGAGCCTTGTGCATACAGATACCGTAACTGTGGCAGAAGTATATAATCCTATTCAAATGCCATCAGTGACAGTGTGATTCCCTTTACCAAAAGAGACTTTTTCTCCAGAAAAAAATCTGGATCTGCTCTCCAAGATACATTTGAAATGCTGTGCTTAGTTGAATCAGGGCATGGGACTTTCAGCTATGTTTGTTATGGCATGCAGGCATATGGTAGAGCCTTTTTTTTTGGCTGAATCCAGCTATTGCAAAAAGTAGCCAGCTGTTTCCCTTCTTCCTCTTTCTGCAAAGATACAGAGAGGGTGTAGCAGTGTCCTTCAACCCATCACACCATATTGGAGGCATCTAGCCTTTATTGAAAATGTATTTTTAAAGAAAAATTACCAAATGATAGGAGGAATTCTGCTGTGTTCAACCAGGGTTATAATGCTATAGGAATTAAGGAAGATATATTTCCCCTTCGTAAAGGACACTCCAGGGACATGTGTTAATGGACCACTGGCCTCATCCTTGGGTGCTTTTTGGGCTGACAGCAGAATGACTAAGCAGCCCAAATGTGCACTAGTGTCCCATGGATGACTGAATGTTCTAACACTCCCTTTTGGCTATGTGCTTGAAACATAAGCCTTCTGCTTGAATAGCAAACAATTTCCCAGCCTGGTTAAAATTACTGCATATATATTTTACCAAATACCTATTTATTTAAGGAAAAAACCCCACCCAGAAAAAAACATAATGACAGAAAGAATGGATTGGCTCCATTCACAATTTAAAAGAACAGTATATGAACTACAAGTTTATGTATGAACACTCTCTATTAATTTTTTTCTCTCTATAAATAAAGGCTGTTCTTTATGAAAATGTGGCCTTTTAAAGCTGTTTCTTAAAAAAGCAGAACCTTATCAAATGATACAGAATGTGCTTAACTAGGGCTGTTGTTTGGCATGGAAGTATAATTTAGATTTACAGTTTATTCCTTACACACTCTCAAACTCCTGGTGTAGAAGTATGAGGCTTCTCACCTCTGGGGGGTCTAGATGTTTTGTCTCTGGCTTCTGGCAGGACAAGGTTCTTCACCAGGACCATGGTCTGAGAAATGACGTGTTGCTTGTACTGTGGGGAAAAACAGAAATAAAATGTCCTTTATTTTGTTCTCTAAAATAGCATCAGTGTTTTGAAAAGGTGTATTTTTCATGCCATGTTCGTGTTCAATTCACACACATGCTGTGACTGCTGTTCATCAGGTGCTTTCACAGTTTGGAGAAAAAATAGCAGTTCAGATTGTGTCATGGACATGATGCTGAATTGGTTCCTATACTTTGGGCTAAATACATCTTGCTATGTTAGCTAAAGTAGTTGTTTTGTTTGCTTTTAAAAATGTCTTTTGCCATAGCCTGCAAAGGGAGATAAAGGTGAATTTAGGCATAATTTGAAGTGAAGGAAAGCCTCTTCATTGACTTCAGTGCATTTTGGATTGAGCTTTCTTCAATAAGGAAATGGAACAATTAATAACAAAGCTTATAAGCATATATAACACAATATAGCTATGAAAGTTCCTATTCTTCTCCCCTCAAGGTCCTTATTCAAGGTGTGTAATATTTTTTCCAGTGCTTTCCAGTAACCTGTTTTACCTCTTCATTTAGACAAATCAGAATTAAGTCCTATTTATTTTCTCAGTAAAATTCTGAAGAGTTCATCTAGTTTTGTACTAAATTGCTAGAGCCTTTTCCAGGCTCTTGCCTTGCTTCTGATTCATGTTCTTCTTCTGTTGTTTTTGGGGAATAGAGGGAGGAAAAAATTCTGGTTAATTTAAACACAGAACTTCTTCTTGTATGTCTGATGAAGAAATAAACAAGTGTGAATAGTAGGAATGTGTTTCTCTAAAACAGTTGAATATTTCATCAGTGCTTGGGGAGTAAACTTCTTATTCATAGAGTATAGGAGATGTTGGGAATTAAGGCTTTACTTTCTGAGGTCCCTCTGGACCTCAGAAAAAAATGTTCCAGGTTTTTTTGTTCTTAAAATGCATAAAGTGAAAAGTCATTTGAACTAGGAAATCGTACTTTTCAGTACTTTGAAAATATGTTTTCTGATACCCCTCTGGCTTGGGTTTCCTTTTCCTTCAAAAAATCTAGTTGAAACTGGTATACTTCCCAATAGGTTTTTTTTGTTTTGTTTTGACAAATAGTGCATTCAAACAGAAGGAGCTGTTCCACTGAAGTGCTTGAATCAAGTGCAATCCTAGGTCATATCTTGACCTGTTACATCTAGATAGCAGCTGCTTGTAGTATAGCTGTCTTTCAGCAGAAATAAATGAGGGGTGGTGGTGCTAAGGCAATGGCCTTGGCAACAGACTCTCTTTCAAATAGCTGGTTACACAAAACAAGGAAAGTTCCAAAGCAGTCTTGTTAAACAAAATGTTTGCCCTTTCAAGCTCTAATGGTACAATAAACAAAGATTATTTGGATTCCTTCCTGGAAGCAGACGATAGAAGGAACATCTTATGTTAATGCAGTTGTCTTTAAACATGGAGACTTCTGTCTAGAATACTCTTGTCTCTTGGGAACTTGCTCCATTGATTTAATTGGAGGAGTTAATATGCCTAATCTAAATAAGGGGTAATTTATCATGGTTTGAAATGGTTTTTCTTGGTGTGAATCCAGTCACCAGTGTAAGCTATGATTCAGGGTAAATCTTCACTGCATACAGGGATTTCTAATGCAGTACTCACTTGGATAATATCTAGCACATTGTGCTTTGCTGTTTCTGATTTCTGTATTGTTCTAAGGTTTATAATATTGATACAGTGATCCATGTACACATAATCTGATTTGGATTAAAACTGTGCAGCAGTTAGTAAAGGAGGTAATGATTTGGGCTGTCAAGTTTGTCAAGAATCACCCCTTTGCATGCTGTGCAAATTCTGCTCATTGTCCCTCTGTCTGTGTAAATCCATGATCCACACCAGTGCTAACCTGACAGAGGGTTGTCAGCACTTTGTAAAGCGATGCTGAAATAGGACAGTAACCCAGATCTTAGAATTCTTAATTGTGTTATATTCCATACATAGCCAAACACAAAATCCCACTGGGACTCGGTTTAAAATACCAGTTTTATTTTTAATTTCAAAATTGGTTTACGTTTTGCTGCAGAAGAGATTGAAATGGTAAAATGAGAAGGAGTGTGAGGAAATGTTGCAGGCTGACCTGTCTTTTTCAGGGTCAAAATAAAAATTTTGTTCTTCTTATTTACTTGTTTTAAATAAAACCGAGGGGAGCAAGTGAGAGAGCCTTAATTTTGTTTTTATTTGTTTCTAAATAAGAGAAGAGCTCTTTAATGGAGAACCTGAATAATTTAGTATTTCATTATGACTCTAGTGAGCATGGTAGCTTGATGAAGAAAGTTGTGGGTGTAATTTTTAACAATATAGGGATTGAGCTCCCATAACCCTTTAAAGAGCAAACCAGAGCCCCTGTTGAAACCGTTTTATCCTGCTTGCAAAACAAGACAGTGCCTCTGTGAGTGGGGCTTTGGCAGAGGTGGGCAATGCCACCCTTTGCAAACTTCTGCCAGTGCAGGATCTGCCCTTGCTGCCTGTCTGCTGAACTGAGAAAGGGAGAAGCTTTTGTCCTGCTGAACTTCCCTCTCCTGGCATTATCAAGGTTTGATTCATATGGGTGTGAAAGGAAGTAAGATCTATTCAATTTGCTTGATTGCCTCCTTGCATCTCCCTTGAAAGCCAGAGAATAGGTGGAGTAGTGATTTTCCCTTTCCACTGTGGTAGCCAGTGTTTAAAAGCAGGGGAGTTGTTCTTCCTTGGGTCTTGGTTACTGACTGCACTGCCTGGAAAAGTTTGCTGCTATATAGACTGAACCAAATTATTTTGAACCCTTTCAATTTCCTTTCTTTGCTCTTTTGTCTCATGTAGTAGCAGGGACCCTGGTTATTGCGACACATTTCATGACATGATCATTTTGGATGCTTGACAAGGGTCCAGCTGGAGCCCTTTGTGGTAGTAAGCCATCAAAATTTTGCTTTTGCCCATGGATGTTTTTACTTCAGGTGAATACTGCTGTTCTTAGCAATAGCTCTTGTGTGTTCTTGTACTCTATAGCAAGTGTTTTAACTGCAGATATTAGTTAACAGGGTATTGGAAATCAGAAAATTTTTTTCAGCTCCTAACAGCCTGATAAGTCTCAGATCAAGGAGAGGAGAGGAGAGCTCTTGCCTGTATTTTTTTTATTAAAACTCCCAGTATTTAAAAAAAAAAAAAGTTTGCTGAACTGTCCTCTTGCATTTCTTCCTACATTGAATAATTCCATAGCCTAGAATAAGAAAAGCCTGCTTTCTGGTATGCTCTTGGTCTTTCTCTTTTGGCTCTTTGCCATCTGCTGGGTTGCTGGTTTGCTGTCTCCCCAGATTTCTGTGCCCTGACATGAGTGGTTTTCATGCCCAGAGACATGAGTGGTTGTGCAGGAGAGGAGGTGTTTGGGATGGACAAACCCCCAGCCAGGTGGGGCTTGAGAAGTTGTCTAGAAATGAACATTGGACTGATGTCTAATGGACATCAGGAGGAGATAAACACCTAATCCCCTTATTGTACTTATGACTGTCCTTGATTAGGTGTAAATGAGATTAAAAGTTCACTGAGGAAAGGATTTGCTGGTTTTTTATGGGGACCTGATAGTCATGTTTGGGGTTTTTTTTCAATTAAGTATGCACATACAGCTTTCACGTGGCACTGAGTTTAGGCAGCAGGAATTTATGCATTGTTTTCCTCATGCCTAAAGACACTAAATCCATGAGAGGCTTTGGCTGAGCACCTCTCAGTTTGACCTGTGTGTGGGTGCCATCAGGACCTGGTCTTTCCAAGCCTGTGGGAGTGAGTGGCACGGGTGATGGGTTGCATGTGTTCAGCACCCAGAGCTGCACGCAGGGAGGGGGAAGCTGAGCTGTGAAGAGGATACGTAGGAAACAGAGTGGAGCTGAGTGAAGCCAGTGGGGAAAGCTGGCATGGTAAGCTCAAGTTTTCCCCAGGAGAATGGGAAGCTTTCAGCACTGCCTCTGCTTCCTATTGAAATCTGCATTAAGATGCATAACTCCCCTCCCACTGTAATCAAAAAGGCTGATTTTTAATACATGGGAAATTCTGGGCTCAATAGAACTGCTCGTGAAAAAACTGTTAGAATAAAAGCAAGTACAGAAGGACCCTGGCCAACTAAACAATTCACTCAAGTGGCTCTCACAGCATTGAGACTCACTGTTTTAATTTTGTTGTAATGAAGGAAAATTTAAAGCAGTTGCCAATGCTCACCCAGCTTGAGAAATGTAGATGACTCTTTTCATTTTCCAAACTATTTATATGCAAAGCTGCCCTGGGGAGGAGTGGGTAAAACTGAAATGATGTGTCATTGCTGAAATTGCTAAACTTCACTCTTTTTACCCATTTGTTTTGGTTTTTTTGTTTTCCAAAAGTGTTTCAGCTGACTTCTGACGAGCAGGTGAAGACTTTCCCAGAAAAATCTCTGTATCTTACAGTCATATTAATTTCAAATATTAAATAATTACAGCCATATGAATCTTTAAATTATTAAATCTTGATTAAAAATTACTGATTAAAATTAATTTTTGTATTACTCTGGCTTAAGTTAAATAAATGATCCAAGCATCTGCTACAAAATACAGTTGTGTGCAATCAAGTCCAATTGATTTGAGATATTAATAAAGCAATTTTGTATTTTATAATACAAATTTATTTTCTTTTTTCCATCTGAAAGAAAATGTATTCATAGCATGATATTGAATGTATGTTGGATTTTTGTCATTATATGTCTTCCCATGAGTATTATACCCCACAACCAAGGAGGGCAGCAAGGGCCAGTGTCTGCTTCACTGAGGGCAAATTTTGCCCTTTACAATAATCTGAAGGACTGTGGTTGGATACTGGGTGCGAGATTTGAAAGCTTGTACTTTGAAGCTGTCAGTTCTATACTGTTACATACTGTCACACAGTGCTTCAGATGATCAGGTCCCAGGTCTTGTATTAGTCTAGGTTTATTTTCAGTAAAAGAGAAAAATCTTTCCAGTGCTGGTACAATATTACAAATGGATCAGATAAAGAGGTTGATCCCACATTCTGAATCTGACAAGCACATGACTCCTGAAGTGCTTGTGAAGTTTCTCTTAAACCCCTGCATACCCTGTGTGCAGGTTTGCTTATTAGTTTTAAATAGGGCACTTGGTCTTACTAGGTAGGCTGTTAATTGGAGATTAGAGCATTTAGCCTTCTAGGCAGCTAGATTAATTGTGGTAATGTGTAAAATGTATCAGCAAACCCTGTTTGTCTATGCCAACTAAATTTGTTAACTTCAGTCGGGTTCCCAATAGGCATCTCAGTGTCTAAAGCAAATTCCAACAGCAATGGCATTAGCTGTCTTGGCCCAAACCCCATGAAATGAATAAAAAATGGAAACCAGAGTGGCTTTCAGTTCCTGAGAGCTGTGACCCCTGCCATTAACACTGGGAGACATGAATGAAGAACCATTCATTTGAGCTGTATTCTTGTGCATGAAGAGCGTGCTGCAGTCTCCAGGGCTGGCAGCATGTCACCCTTTGTTACACTAAACCAATATGAAATAAAACTGGGAAGCCTGAAGTAAATACAGAATCCACAGAGAAGATTTTTATGTGTATGGTAAGAAAGACATGGGCTGAACTACTGGGATGTGTGGCTGAAATAGGGGAGGTTAAGAATGACATTTTTAAGTTTTGGAGAAGAAGTCAGGATATGGAGGAATGTGGTGCTTAAAGCAAGCAGGACCAAAAAGGTGAATTTGAGAGCAGGAAAGCAGGTGTGTAGGACATAGTGCTTATTAACTTTTTAAAGTTTGTATTTCTAATGCTTATTTTGTGTATTTCTCATTTCAGATTGCCTGTTTGGTTCCTGTTGACCAATTTGAGTTATACAAGAGGTTGAAGTTTGAACGAGGTGTGAACCTTTTTGTTTCTATTACCTTCTCTTTTGTCAATGGAGGCAGCACTGTTACATATGACAGAGACAGAGCCTGTTGAGTGAGTTAAGGAAAAGACAGAGAAGATGTCTTTGCTTTGAAGTAGTTTAAGAGCATTCACTAGGTCTGACTGTGCTCCACAGACCAAAATTCTGTGTTTTGCAGAATCAAAAAAACAGCATCTTAATGAATTACCAGACTTTTATTCAAGCTTGTGGGCAGATTTTGTGCCTAGGGCTCCACTGTTCTTCCAGTGGCATGTTCATCTTGGGTCCTTGAGGTGGTTGTTCTGGTAGAACTTGTCAAGGTGCTAGAGGCTGGTGCAGCCGAGGGCACACAGTTCTTGTACACATCCGTAGGGATCTTCAGAGCTTCTGGGGGACACATACTCTGAAATGCAATGTGAATTTTTGCAAGCAAGCATCCCTCAAAATTGCTTTGCTTACGTAGAGGTCTTGTGTATTCATCTAGTAGTGTTTTTCTTCCCAGGGAATAGTAGGTCCCCTCATTCCTGAGGAGGGCCTATTTTGTAAGGAAGTTTGAAACTGAAGGTCTCACTGAGGCCAAGCTTTCCTATTCCCAGAGGCAACCCTTCTGCATCATGAGATGGTTCCTTGTCAAGGCTGAAGAAGAAGTAAGAAAGATGAAATCCCATTCCTGGTTTTAAAGACTGTCACCAGTTTGAAGGTTTCAGCTGGAAGGTGCAGTGTTTCTCCAAGGTCTCAGTGCATGGTAGCATGCAGAGTGGTGTGTCTGAGACTGCCCCACTCTGCCTGCTCTCAAACTTTCCTCTGTATTTATATTCTTGCTCTGCATGCCTGCTTAGATGCAGTGAGTTGTGTAAGACAATACAGAGGTCTATAAAATTAGGCAACGTAATGTACTTGAACAGTTGGTCAGATAGAAGAATATATAGGTTTTTACAGACTCTCATCTGACAAGAGTCCCTATGAATGACCGTAAAGTACAAAAACTGCAAAATACTCAAATATGCCCCAGAGTTTATGGGCAAGTGCAGGTTGTAGCTATGATTTTCAGACACTCAGGTCAAATAAGAAGGAAAAAAAATCCCAAACTTTGATTTCATTTTTTATTTCTTTGCTTTCATTATTTATTTATTTCTCCTGTTTTACCACCTTATTTATTCTTAATTTCTTATGAAGTCTCTCCAGTTCATAAGCTAATCAGCGGCTTGTCTACAGTTCTAGACAATGGAAATCAGAGCCTGTTAATCACCATATTAAAAGGTTAAGAAAAAGAGAGTTTCTTGCAATACATTAATCTGTTTTATGTAAAACCTTTTTTAACTGAAGACTCTGAAACTATTGGTTTCCTGGTATCTCCTCCTCAGCCAAAGCTGAACTCATGATCTTTTGTCCAACTCACTGTACATATTTTTTTTAGTACTGCCTCCCACACAGAGAAGCCTGAAACTTGTCTGTTTTTTAAATCCTCTGTTCCTTTTCTTTCTTGCCTAAGTCTGGCAAATCCTCTTCCACCTCTGCTATCTCTCTATGATTCTAAGATCTGTCCTTGCTCCTTTATGATAAAACTGATGTCCAAGCAGCAGACTTAGACATAGCTCTTTTGCTTTGCCTTTTGGCCCCAGCAATAAATCCAGCTTACTGATGTCTGGCAGCAATGATTCCTGCTAGCTAAAGCTCTGACCTGGACACCCAGCACTAATCCCAGCCCTAGCCAAGACCTTTTGCATGTCCTGGATTTAATGCAGTCCCCAAAGCTAACCATTCTGCACTCCTCAATGGAACTTGGCTTATTAGCTTCTGCTGGCCTGGAGCTCCATTCTCAGACTTGAGCCTTACCTGGCAAAGCCTGTCTGCCCTGGTCTGACACTCTTTTTCTGAAACTAGCAATAAACCTCACTGATGGCATCTGCTGGAGATGAATTCTGACCCAGAATCTGTCCAGAGACTAGTTCCTGATCTTCAGGTGATTGGTAGAGCCCTTCCAGACATTTTTCATTTTGAGATGAATTTTGAAAATTTGAATTTGAAAAATTTGGAACACCCCTAGAAGGATTTACACATCCAACATCTATTTCCCCCATCCCCCATCTGTGCTAGCTGTGTTAATAGAATATATTTCTTCTCAATTTCATTGCTTTCTTTTTTTAATGGGCCAATAATATTGTATGAAAACATAATGAGAAGTAATTGGTATAGAATGGTATATCTACAGACAATCATTAAATTTAATAATAGATGTGCTGACAATGTGCT
Source organism: Toxostoma redivivum (assembly GCA_013397375.1). NCBI lineage: Eukaryota > Metazoa > Chordata > Aves > Passeriformes > Mimidae > Toxostoma > Toxostoma redivivum. The sequence goes on from VXBI01013049.1 coordinate 637,038, forward strand.
ATTCTCTTGTGGGCTTTGTGTTCATAGAATGCAAATGTGTTTTTAAAAACAAGATTTTTTTGCATATCTGTAACTTCTTTGCATCCAGTCAGGTCCAAGCTGCAGAGCTTCTGTGAAGCATATTTATTAGAAGAAACAAGAATTGTTCTATGTTTGCCTGGGGTGGGGTTGATGTAGTCAACAGAAGTAGAGAAATAGAGGAATGGTAAGTGGTTAGGGCACATGCATTGTGTTTGTTTCTGTGACAATTACTCAGTAGGCTGAGTGGTAGATGAAGAGAATCTCCATTTTATGCCTGACTCAAAAGTAGTCCGTTTTAAATGGAGATTTCTGTGAAATACAGTCATAGTCTTATCCTTTCAGTGAGTGCCTCTTCTGAGCTAGAAATTATTTTCTTCAGGGTGCTGCATTCCCCCTGTCTGCCACCCACATCTCACCTGCTTGCTTGCATGTTTTATGAGAACTGGCCAGATCCCTGCCCAAAACTGGCACTCTTTGGGAAGGCTTTCCTCCCGAGTGGAGGGAGTTGTGGCTGAACTGGCTGTAGGGAAGCAGGGGAAAGGCTTGGGAGAGAAATTACCCTAACCAAGAGATAGAGCAACTTGCCAGAACAGGATGATAGCCTCTTTCCTTTTTTTGGCTGTGCCTTTTAGTTTTTTCTGGTTTCGCTTTTACTCCATGGTAAACCAAACAGTATGAGACAGCATGGATTGCAAAACACCATCTGTAAGTTCTTTGTAAAATGGAGGAAATGGGAGAGGAGGGAGTTTCATCTCATGCATTACATCTTGCTGCAACAAATTCATAAAAAACAGGTTTACAACCCAACTTCCCTCCTCCCAATGATGTCAAAACCAGGCATTCTGTCTTTCACCCAAAAACGGGATAGGGGAATTTAGGTTTTTGAATTTTCAACAGAAAACATACAGAACCTATTGTGTGAAGGATTAGTCTTACCCAGTTCAGGGTTTCTTTTAAGAGACACCAAAGGAACCTAGAGAAATAAAGATTTCTCAGTCAGGTCATTACCTTATAAAAGTATGTAAATATGAAAAGTTACTTGTTTTGCCATGGCTCTCTTCTCCCTACAAATGAAGTTGAGAACTAATTTGTTTTTGTTTTCATTCAGTAGAAAGCAAAATGTTTGTTTTGGGAGGCAAAGAAAGCATGTGCAAGACAGTAAGAGAAAAGAATGCAACTAGATCCGTGAAGTGGCTGAAGATGGATGGTACAGGTGTTTTGCTGTCACTGCCTAAATTGTAAGTGACAGCCTTTGCATGGATATAGAAGTTCTCTACATTTGTTGGAGCACTCTGACACAGACTCAGAAATTACCTGAAGTCAGAGCACTGTGTGTCCTGCAGCCAAGAGAGAAGATGAACATCCATATGTGCTTTCAACAAAATTTGCCAGAGAACATACACATGAGGTCCTTGTGCAGCTTTTTGTTTCAAGTGGGACAACAAATTTTATCTGCTGGAGGTACCTTGTAATGGCTTTTGCCATCTCACAGTCAGGATTTCCACTGACTTTGGAGACATCCCCTCCATCTGTTTATTTTCAGTGGTGGTACCAGAGAGCTCCCAGGGAAGGAGGAGGGACAAGGTAGCTCCTGCAGGCATGACAGCCCTTTTCTGGGGAGGCTCTGCAGAGTGTGAATGTTCAGCTGCATCTCGTGGAATTGAGTAGCAAATGAGCAACAGTGAATGTGTCCCAGCTGGGTTTTTGTTCCAAATTCCCTTGAATAAAGATTAGGAAGTGAGAGAGAGAATCAGCATTTATCATTATCTACTGTGTGGTAATGACTGTAACTCAGTGTCTGCACCCTGAATCCTGACTCCTGTAATAATCTGATACCAGACAAATAGTAATGATATGATAGAGTGAATATGAACTTCAGTTTATAGATAGAGGAGACTAAACAAGGCATGAAGAGTGTCTTGACATTAATTTAATTACAGTCTTGCTGTTTATATGGAAGTTACTGTATGGCTTGCACATGTGAAAGACATGGAGTGGCCTAGTGTTACAAAAGGCACGTGCTTCTCAGCAAGCAGCAGTTAGGTTCATATTTTGAACCTCCCTATAAAAAGGCAAAGATTACATTCTGTGTAGTGTGTTTCTATTGTTGCAATGCTTTCAGTGCAACTGCTTAGCAGAGCACAAATTCAGACCTGCCTAAAGAAGAGAAGGCCCAAATGCCCATGGGCATGGGTGCGGAGCGTTTTGGCTCCCACACCCTTGTGCAGAATTGGGTGTTGTATACCTAGGCACATGTCACTGGAAAACAAGGGGACTGTATAAAGAGTTTTGTTTCTCTCTCTGTTGCATTTCAGAAGTCCACTTGGACCCCCAGAGAACATGGTGCCCCACAGCCGACTGCCAAACAGTGTGCCACATTGCGCCGAGCGAGTTGGGAGCACCGGTGCCAGTGGAGTGCCCTGCCTGCCACCTGACCTTCTGCTCCTCCTGCAAGGAGCCCTGGCACGGGCAGCACCTGTGCCAGGAAAACCAAACTACTCCAGTACCAACTGAGCAGGGGTAAGAGGGGAATCCATGATGGCCATGCAGTCTTTTGGTTCTTTTCATCACAGGACCTCACATCAGGTTCAAGGAGCACCTTCCTTCTAGGTTCACAGGTTCAGCTCAGAGACTGTCCTGGTGTTTCCCAAGTACAATTCCAGTCTAAATATTACTTTAAATGATAAGTTTTATCTTTTAATACTTACTATTATTTGTGTACTTGTCAAGCTTGGATTGCAACTGACACTTACGAAAGGTGAAGCCCTCCAGGACTTTAAATCTGCCTAAAGGCTTTGTTCACATTCTAGAATTATGACCTGTTCCCATACAAAAAAAAATCCAATATACAAATATTGCAGGATCCAAATTTTGCCTATACTGTAATTAAGAAATCACCCCTGCTTAATATTTGTAGAATTCTCTGCATAGAAAAACCTTAACTCCTACACAGAGTGTAAATTTCACTTGGTGTGAGAAGCCTGATTTATGCTCGTTTTCCTTAACTGCAAACAGCCAGCAGATCAGGTTGTAAAAGTCATTAATCTATAGAAGAGAGACTTTTATGTTTAAATTATGTCATGTCTTGGCTAACCATCTTTGTTTTCAGAATCAGGTTATATTGAGTCATGTGTTCAAAGTTTTCTATCTATTTTTTTCATGAAATGAAAGACTTAAAACCTAGAGCATTCTGCTTGCTAGAGACTGTTGAATAGGAGTTGCCAAAAAGCTCTTGCTGTGATTTTTCTTCTCTAGGTGTGATCTCTGTCTGTGTTGGAGTTTAAGCCTATTTTATTCAGACAAGGACAGTGCTATGAGTTGCATAATCCAGTCCTGTTAAATGAATTGTGCAAAGTCTCTGTAACAAAGTCATGAGTTTTAATGGTATAGGTGATTAATTGTGGGTGTAGTGAGTGTTTGCTTTATATAGGATAAAGGAACAAGGCAAGGGATTTTCACTTTTATGTGGTATTAATAGTCTTACACCTAGTAGTGAGTATGCTTCAATGTATTGTACTAAGAAGCTTCACACATTGAATGCGTTAGGACAACATTAGATGCTCTGAAAAATAAGCACAGTACACATCAGGGAGTGGATCTGAATACCGACAATTATGTCCATATCTCATTTTAAATGTTTCTGTACTTTTCTAGATTCCTTATTGGAGCAGAGACAGAAGCACCAATAAAGCAGTGCCCAGTTTGTCGAATTTATATTGAACGAAACGAGGGCTGTGCTCAGATGATGTGCAAGAACTGCAAGCACACGTTTTGCTGGTATTGTCTACAGAACTTGGATGTAAGTGCTGCAAAAAAACCCACCAGGATAAAGAACGATGGGGTTAGGGTTAATCTGAGGCCCTGCACAATCTCTTTGTTAGTTCGTTGCTGTCCTAGCGAGTTTCTTGGCTCAGTTCAGCTTCTGACTCAATTTCTTTCTCTTCTTTCACCCAGTGCTTTTAATTATATCAATGTAATTTTATTTCTTCCATCAAGAGTTATAGTCATGTCTGTGGATCCCATGTTAGTGCTTTGAGGGAAGTGGGACTAACACGTTGCTTTCTGGAGGTTTGTTCCAGCAATACCTTGCTTGGATTCCCTCTTCCAGTAGCTAAAAACAGTTTGGTTGAGAGTGAAGGAAATATATGCCTTCCACCTGTTTTAACAGCAAAGGACACAGCCTGTTTGGAAAATGGTATGGTACTGGGTGAAGGGGGTTGTTCCATGTATAGTTGCTTAAGGGCTCCCTGCCAGGCAGGACTAGGTCTCCTTTGCTAGTCCATCTCTAGTGCCATGTTTGCTGAAGAGAATGATTGGTTATTAGGCTTGAGGATAAAAATGTTGGATCATGAACATGGATTGTGAAGTGCATGTTGCTAGTTATTTCTCAAAGGCTGCAAACCAGTCTCAACTTGTGTGGACTTCAAGTATCCTAGCAGCATGAAGAGTCCTGGAAGTAATGCACTTGTATATATGGCAGCTTGCCCTTTTGGCACAGTCATGAGTAACAACTGTGTGAGTGTGAAAAGGACTTCACCAGCACTTAAAATAAAATGTTATGTGCTGTGTGGCTTTTTTTGTCTTCTTTTTTGTACTCCACAGCCAGCAAAAAATGAGACTTCCTCAGTCTTCATCCTTTACTTAGCACGCTAAACAGGTTTCCCTTAGTGTTATGTTCCCTTTCTGTGTGGGTGAATGTGCTTTTTCAACATGAGTCTTAGGGCTTGCCTCAGAGTACATGCAGTACACGGTGATTGCTTAACACTGTGCTGAACCAGAAGAGTGTCACATTCCTGCAGACTCTGCAGATATGCCCTTATCGAGTTTTTGTCAGTTCAGAGGGAGAAAGAGAGAAAGAAACTGTAGTTGTGTGATTCAAATGTAGTTTTTCTAAATGTGAAGGGCTTACAGGAGCTCCAGGCATAGATGAAGATAATAGCTGCAAAGCCTGAGAGCAGAGCTGAAAAATGAAAGGAGAAGCAGCATCAGGTTACAGCACAGTGGTTTAGGGAGGGTAAGGTAGGGCATGAGTCACCTTCTGAAGAAAAGAATGGGTAGTTTAATAAGTATTAATGGTAAAAAAGAAATGAAAAAGGGTTTTTGTACTTTTTATATTTTCCTGTTAATTCTAAGAAGAAAATTACTGTGAAGTAGGTACAGCAGGAGAACAGAGTACTTCAGGAAGATGATCCCTCACATTGCTAGTTTCTGGAAATGCCTATTGTTTTCAGTCCCCTTTATCATCACCAAATTATAGACCAGGTACTTGTGCAATCGGTGAAACTCGTGTGCTTATGCTTTTTAAAAGTGGAGGAGGAAAGATGCTGTATGATAGCTCAGGTGCCAAACATACGCCGATTTCTGAAACTGCGAGAAGTTATTCTAGGCAATTATTTAGAAGACAGGTGAACTTGTCTGCTGGCAGCTGGCAATTTCAAAGCAGTGCCAGGAAGGTTGCATTTCCACTTGGGTCTTGAACCTCTCCCTGCAGTTCTGTAACCTGCTCTTACAGCTTCTGCTTTTGTTTTTCAGAATGATATTTTCTTACGACATTACGACAGAGGTCCTTGCAGAAACAAGCTGGGCCACTCACGGGCTTCAGTGATGTGGAACAGAACACAGGTGTGTTCCTAGCCAGCTGGGCAGAGCTCTCATGCATGCATGAAGCAAAGAGATTTTACCCTTCAGAAAAGAACCAAGATTATTATTTTCTTTTTTTTTTATTTTGTGACCTATGCTATGTTTATGCATGCACATGCATATTTTATTTTCCATGCTATCTAAATACGTATTTTTCACCACCCTGTCTTTCAGGTTGTGGGGATCCTCGTTGGACTAGGTATCATAGCACTGGTGACCTCCCCCTTGCTGCTTGTGGCATCTCCATGCATCATCTGTTGCATTTGCAAATCTTGCCGGAGCAAAAAGAAAAAACCCAGCCTGTCGACAATCTAAAACTCTGTGTCTTTTTTAATTTCCATCTGTACAACATATGTATGTGAGAAAGCACAATGCTTGTGTTTTGGTGCCATACCTACCAAACAATGCTCCCTTTTTTTTGCCAATTCTTGGGATAAGTGCCTATTCTTTACAGGCTACTCTATCACTAACAGGTCCTGGTGGGGAAAAAGTCTAAATTATTATGCAGAAGATATGGTGTAGGTTTTTGCTTCCTGAAGAGGAAAACAGGCCACGATTCAGTACTTTATACCATAAATATGATCTACCGTTCAAGACTGATAGAACATTCCCATTTTCCATCAGCTGCACATGTCTTGATCGTGCTGCATTACTCTGTCTTTGCAGATTCAGTCACTTTCATGCTTGCTGTTGGTTCTTGGTGACACTCAGATTTCTCAGAAAGTTTTAGGTCTTTTGTAGAAGAGGGAGAGGGAAAAGCCTGATTAGGTTCTTCTGTCTGCTAGCTTGTGTCCAGTTAAATGTAAGAAGCCATTAAGAAAATACGTTTGGTAGTTTCCTGTCAATTAGCTGCCATGGCATTTCTTTCAGCATTGAAATCCATTTGATTTTTACCATTGATCTCAACCACAGAAGTAAAAAAAAACCAGCAAAATTGTTTCTAAGATAGGGCTTTCTTTTGAGAGACTGGACTACCTGAGAAAGCTGCTATTTTTTTCTGTGTCAAACATGACGTACCTACCATGAAATATTAGGAATGTGCGTATTTTCCTACCATTGGACATGCCTTTTGTCAGTACTATGGGTGTATAGCAAATCACAGTGAAGGTAATATTGTAAAAAAGACTGTGGTACAGTTCCCATTTGGTGCAGAGTGCTGGGATTCTGGTTGTGTGTGTACAGAGTGGTGGCATGGGAGCAGATACACCAAGTACATATGGGCAGTCAGTGTATTTTTTTCAACAGTTTACATGGGGTGGCAGCAAGAATCCTGTTAAAAAGTTATTGAAACCAGGCTAAGCCAAGCCCTCCTTCAAAACCTCATGGACCTGCTGAAGTGAGTACTTGAGAAATGCTGTGTAAATGTGAGCTCCATCCATTGGTGAGGTTATTTCTTTCATCCTGCTCAAGGATAACAAACCCTGTTACTGATATTTTTTAGTTACTCTAAATCTGGAAGGTTGTCATTTAATAAGTGCTTCATTTTAATTTGGTGTCTCTCCACCAAACAAATTCAGACCCTGGTATCATTTACACCTGTGTAAGTTCACTGAAGATCTGGAATTACTCCAGGCTCAGTCAGGAGTAGCTGAGATCAGACTCTACTCCCTGGAGTTTATTTCCGTAATGGATGGTGCTCCTCACAGCTGGAGCTGGTGGCGCTTTTGTTCTGGACTCCTGTCTATGCATTCTGTATCTGTGGGAACAGATACAAGTTTGCACTGTATAATTGGTTGTAATTCCAAACCCCTTTCCATAAGGGCTGTGAGGTTGGAAGGAGATGCTCAGCCTGAACGTGGTGCCAGGCTCTGCCCCAATGCGAGCACACAGCGCGGATCACCTGGAGAGTGCTGCCAGGGCATGTGTGCGTGGTGTTTGCCTTCTTGGCTGCTGTAAATGTGACCTTTTTTCTGTTTAACTTCGCTCTCTGGTTACTGTAACAAAAGTGGCAGGTGTTCTTCTTTTGAGAAAGTGTAGTCTGTTGAGCAGACTAGCAAGGACAGAGGCCTTAAATGATACTGTCTGTTTAACTTTTTAATCGATTCCTTTTATTAATACCGTCTGACTTTGCTACCAGTCGTGGCTGGAGGGCAGGCAGTGCTTTCCAGTGTGAAAAGCTATATTTATTCTTCATCCTCAGCTTTGAAGGGAAGCAGAACGGTAGACAGTACATTCTAAATACAGAGTGCAATGCAGGCAACTGCCATTTATAATAAATAAAGAATGTTTTCTGTGTGGGTTTTCTTGAAGAGCACTAATGGTAGTGCTTTGGGGTACTTGTGACAGATTAAAGTGTCCAGCCCTTGGCTTTGCACTATTTTTCTACCTACGTCTTTATGGCACTACTGTCGTTTCCATTTTATTTATTAACTTGAAGTTGCAAGTCTTACTTTAAAAAAGCCTCAAGGACAAAGATGTAGGAGCTGTACAGTCTCTTTTAACCATAACCAGCATTGCAACCAATATCCTTTGCATGTTAAAATTTGAGGGTTTTTCATGTTTTGTGATCTTGCCCATGAGCGATGCATCCTTTGCTGGTCTGGTTTCTTTCCTTGTCCTCTCCCCCTTTCTGTTGGCCTGTTTTTGCTAAAATGCCTATTGGAATGAAGGTGTCAGATCTTTTTTCACAAATACTGTTGTGTTAATGAAACTGTCAGTTCTTTCCTCTGTTAAAGAAACACAGCTGAAGGCAGCTCTCTTGCACCAGTTTAGGTATCTGGTGGATGTACCAAAACTGGTATAAATTAATCATGCAGGAGTTAACACAGCCTGGCAGTCTCAGTGCCAGTCCAGGCATCTGAGAAATCTAGATGTGGATTGGTAGCCCAGACTTTTGCTGGAGGTCTTTACACAAAAACTGGATAAGGACAGCATGAGCTACAGGCACTCCTTGCTTTGGCTGTGTAGGTGCAACAAATGGACCAAGAAAGAAGCTCTAGACATCTTCAGAACTTAAAATTAAAGCTTTACAACAATGATTTTCTTTAAAAGGCCGTGTCCAGTGCCCTGGCTTTTCATTGCATGGGAATACTTGAGCATGTGCACTAAGTTGACCGTGGCCTGGCTGAGTCGAGCCGTACCTGCACTGAAGTGCTGGGAGCAGGAAAGCCCTGTTGCTTTGTTTTCCAGAAGGCAGCTATTTTGCACCAACTGGTTATGCTCACAGAGTTTCCAGAGAAACATTTTAGCAGCAATCTTTTTATAGTGTTGGCTTTAGTTTCTGTGTTTGTTTTTTTTTTTTTAATTTTATAAGAAATATTAAAGTTACATTATAAAAGATTTATTGAAAGCATGACAAATAATACTAGTAATAATTAGGGAGAGCAAAAAAAATCAGGACTCTGACTACATCTGACTCTTCTTATCCAAGGTGTCTGTAAATCCACGCTCCTGAACTCCATCTGTGTGATGTAGCTGGTGCACGTTGCTACCAGGCTTCACTGCTCTTCCCATCTCTCTTCTTGCCCCTGTGGCAAGTGGCTGGTGTGGGGGCAGCAGCCAAGGGAGAGCTCAGGGCTGTGGCAGTGCAGGCATCACACAGGAGCACATTGCCCACCTTGGACTCATCACCAGTTTGTTCTTGGGCCTTTAACCACTGAGAGACACCTTGGGGGTTTTAGGCCTTTAATGTCCCATTGAGAGCATTCACAGATGTCTCTCTGGGAGAACAGAAGTGGAAAGTATTCCTTCTGAACCAGGCCTTATGAAAATTGAGCTCTAAGTATTTAAAGGCCAGTTCCTAATCTTAAGAGACTAGTGCTAGAAATCTGGATTTGTACTGCATCTGGCCACAAATCTCCATGGCCACATATCATGTCATTTCCCGTCAGCCACTGGGTCTGTCAAATACAGCTGAAGATCCCATTCAGTATTCCATGTCCCTGTGTTAAAATGAGGATCATCATACCTGCTCCCAAATCCATCTCTTAATGAAAAGAAGATATTTGTCATGCTACAGCAGAAGTGCATCTCTGCAGTATTTATTCCAGAGCTATAGTGGGTGGTCAGTGCTGCCCTTCAGTAAGTAAGTGATGGTTTATTTTTGGTGCATGGGGTTACTTACCCCAAGGAAGGGCATGAGGGGTAACAATAATGAATGTTTCTCTGTGTTAATGATGTTAAATGCTATGTCTTCTTGTCTGTCCAGTAACACAGCATGGAGTCCAAAGATAAGTTTAAAATGTACACAAATTTTATTTGAATGAACTAAGATAAACTGGATATGGCCTCCATATTTGCATGAAGAAATAAATGCAAGTGGACAGATACAAGTGCATTTCTACAGTGGGACAATAAAATCTACTTTTGGCTGCTCCAGTTTTTGGTACCACAATGGGTGGTTGTGCTATAGTGCTTGCTGCTTTAAAAAATTTGAAATCTGTTTTACATTGTAATCTCCTTCTCCCAGTCATTCTTTCTCAAGCTAATTCCTTTTATGATCTCATTTTTCATCCTGTATTTCAGGCCAAAGATTCTTAGAGGAAAGCTAGTAGATTTTTTTTTTTTGTATGAGGATAGAAATCTAGCCATTTTCTCCCAGGTTTTAAAAAGAAATTTGATGCTGAGTTACCTGACCAAAGATAGAAATTCCAGACTTGGCTTGTTTAGAAAAAAGTATTGAGACTTAAGAAGTTCTCTTGTAAATAAGGGCTGCTTTGTTAGAGCTCAAAGATAAGGAAGCCCTACAGCTTTTGAGCTTCACAGAAGAGATGCTTCTGCTGTTAAGCAGATTTCTTTGGAAATATGCTGAGGGAAAAAAAATTAAAATCTACATCCTGTATACATATTTTTATTATATAAATCAAAAAATTCTCTTGTATATATTCATAATTTAGGGATTCAAACTCTCTGGAAGCTTTCTAGGGTATACTTAGCCAGGAAGATAATCTTAAAAATATACTGAGGCAGTTGAACAGAGTGTGCTAGTTATAAAACAGTTGTCAGACATCTCTCACCCATGGGTGTGTAGGATGAGATCGTAATTTACATGGCTGGAAATAAAGATGTGAAAATTTACCTTTCCTGGAACAGCAAGAGTTGGTTCTTCTGCAGTCTTCTGAAAGGTTAACTTACTGGTAAGACTCTGGAGAACTTCAGTCTCATTTTCATTTGTCCTCTAGCTAGTAAAGTAATGAAGTGAGAGCTGAATGGTGTTGCTGAACAGGAAGCCCAAAGGTCTGTCTTGTGTCACAACACTCAAGATTCTCATAACCAAGTGGTTTTATAATTTATTGTTATAATTTACGCAATGCAAATATAATTTATAACTAGTAATTATAAAATACTAAGGATGAAGTATCATTGCCTTTATCATATGGTAGATTTATTTTAATTACATTCCTACTAGAAGGTTTTTCTCTGCTGCTTCCCATAGAGAAGGTCATGGTGCACCTGGCCAGGTAAGTTTCTGTGATCTAGTGCAGTCCACAGTGAATGTTTCCTACTATTTTGTAGTTATATCAGGGTTTTTTTGTGATTCCTCAAGTTAGCTCTTTGACTCAAGCAAATCTCTATTTTTAGGAAAGGTAATTTCCTAGCAATGAATTGTATTGACCATCACAATCTGAGCTATAAAAGATGATACTGGTTGACAAGGTCCACCAGCTCTTCAGAGGATGCAACCTCATTCTTCTCCCTTCTTCCCAAGAAACGTTCTCTTTTCTTGGATGAAAATTAAGGATGTCAGTAATTTGCTTGTGCCTTCTGGATGTCCAGACAGAAGCTGCAGCTTCTGGTGGCCACGTGCCGGGAGATCCCAGACAGGTTGAATGTGTGATGCCGCAGCATGTATGCAGTGAGTTGCTTAAATTTCAAGAAGGTGCCTGAGCTTTATGGCTTCCTGGGGCCCATACAGTGGATGTGGTGCACAAGGGACTTGTCCAGGTGAGGCTTTGAGTGCCACCAGTTCTATGGCATGTATTGTGCTGGGCTGTCTCATCATGTTCGAGCATATCCTGGGTGTTCATCAGGGGCCCCGTCTCAAGCTTGCCCTTTCCATGGCTACCCGCCCACCTCCAAAACACCCCAGAACCCAGAGCAAATCTGTTCATTTTCCAAGTCTCTTGCTGCTGGCCTGGTCCAGTTTCACAGAAGCTTCAGTTCACATGAGCTGCTTGGAGCTCAGCTGGTCTGATCATTCACTTTTCCCTAGTGAGCAAGGCTTGGGAATGAAGAGGAGGAGAACTGTTCCATACACTGGTATTGGCATCCTAGGCACTCGGGGTTGCGGTGTGAGAGCTCTTTTAACTGCCCCAGCATTGCTTATTTCTGAAAAAAGCCCGTGCTTTAAGTGTGTGTAGATGGAAGTGTCCAACACTGACACTGGGTGTGTTTGTGCACGTGCTGTGAACCTGCAGCAGCCATGGCCCCCTGTCCTCGCAGATTTTACATTCTGTTTGTCTATTTTTTTGGTTTTTTTTCTTTTCCTCCAGGTAATACACTTTCTTCACCACTTTTCTTCCGGTGAAGGGCAAAAGGGTTTGATCTTTGTAAGATTTGTTAAAATATTTTTGTGTTTATAAGAAGAAAGCTGACATGTATAAAGAAATAAGTGCTTTTGTAATTTTTTTTTTTGTGGTATGATTCAGCATTTAAGTGTTTTACAGATGCAGTTTTTTGCACTCTCTCTGCATATATTCATGAAAATTATATTTATTTTCTGTCTTTAAGGTTTACTTTGGGTTTTTTTTCTTCTGATGTTATAAAATGTGATATGTGCAACATTAAAAAATTAGTGTAAAGACATTGTCTCATTTTGTTGTAATCTTCAACTGCCTTTAAAAAGATAACTTAGAAAATTTATGGAAAGAATTTGAATACATCAGATGTGCTTAATGTAAATTTTGAGGATAAAAGAAGGTAAAAGAGCTGAGATCAAGAGTCTTGACTCTTACTTACTTTCTCAAGAATAATTGACATTAAAATCCTTTTTAAAGAGTGTGGGGCAGGCTCTGGATTAGCCCTGGGAGCTAATCAGAGACAGCGGTGGTGTTTGCTCTCTGTAGGTGGGAGCAGGATTACTGAAGATCTGCTCCCCTGCAAAGTCTGGTGAAGACTGTGGCTTGGGAGCTACCAGGAGCTGGAGCTACCCCAGGAAGTGGATGTGGGATGTGTGGCAGGCTGCACAAAGCAAAGTCTGCTCCTCCAGAGCCCCTTTTCTCTTCACTTGCTCCCTCAGCCCTCCCTGTCCTTGCAGCAGAACAAAGCCTCCTGCTCCAAGTTTCCAAAGGACCTGATGGAATGCTACATCCTGCCGTGCACTTTCAGACATCCATGCTCCTTTGTTTCCTCATGCTCCCACATCCCACAGTGTTTACGAGAGACAATCACAGCTGTGGTTTTGAGCATCACACATGAAGGCAATGTTTGCAGTTAAATATTTCTAGCTCAGCTACAATTACTCAGCATCTGAAGTTAGGATTTTCCAACTGGTTGACACATCCTTGAAAACTCTGTGTGTCATCTGTGAGGCTTTTCACCTCAATACATTATCTGAAAAGTCTTGATAGTTATGCCTCTGAGAGCATGTTTTCAGGATGAAGATTGAGGAGAATACCACTGTTTTTACTTAGAGCTTAAAATTTTGGTCATGCATGTACATTTTTCCCCCTCACCAGATTGTTTAGAATAAATTCAGCACTGATACTACTCCACTTAAACACAGTAAAATTTTTTTTATGTGTGTGTGTGTTCAAGGTTCTGGTCTTGTACAACACAGCAGGAGCAACTTACCAGTCCACACATTAACAAAGATGATGACTTGCAGCAGACTGAAGGTTTCCAGCACAGCATTATTCCTTCAGAGAATCTTGCTGATTACTGAGGAACCAGCTTTCTGATGGGAATGTGTCTGTTCTGTCAGACTTGTGATGGACACCAGCTGCTGGCAGCCAATGTGCCTGGTACCCTGCCAACCTACCAGCTGCCAGTGGTGGGCAAACTGCCCGGCTTCTCACCTGGTGGACGAGTGAACTGCCAGCTCCTCACCTGGCAACTTTGAAGAAAAACACCAACAAATCTTTTCCAAGGAAAAGATAACGCATTTCTAAATTTCCAGTATTTAAAATTCCAAATCAGACTAGTCTAAGCAACCCAAACATCTTCCAGCCAGTTTTGGAAAAGAAAGTAAATGGATTCAAATTTGATTTGATCCCAGCTTCAAGGTGCAATTTCCCCTCCCAGCTCCTGCACTTGTCATAAAGACTAGTTTTATACAAAAGCCTTTTATTTCAGAGTAATTTCTAACCAAATCCCTTGATTTTAAATTCTCCATGTTTTTCGGGATTACGTAAGATATCATTCACCTTTTTAACCTCTGTGTGTGCACATCCATCCACCCACCCACAGCCCTTTCTATACTACCCTTAGTGTGATCCATCCTTCCAGTTTGACAGACACAACCCATCCTCTTAAAACACCTTTCCTGGTCTCATTTTTGCTCTGGGGTGACCTTATGGGTGATGCCACCCACCCCGTCATCATTCTGTCACATTCCCTGTGGGGCCTGTGACTAATCCCGGGAATTCTTCCTCCTCTGTAGGCAGCAGTGGCCTACCTCTCAGAAGGATTGCCCTTGTGAGTACCTTTCCCAATGTCCTTTGATCCTGGTGCCTACTTGGCAGCTCCTTTCTCTTTCAAGTTCTACAACTTTCACAGTCTGAAAACTTCTTAGTTTTTGGAAACCAGAAATAAAAGAAAATCAGAACAAAAAGTCTTGTCTTTCTATAGAGCTTTCCATGGATATCGCATAATTAAAAAACACCAAAAAATCGAAAAACCCAAAATTACCCACAACAAAAGTAAAACCAAACCAACGTCCCATACCACCACAACATCATACTCAGAGGAAACGCTTTCCCCTTGGTGCCATGGGTTTCTTCTTGCATGGGACGTGTCATGCTGAGCTTCTCAGCCCAGACAACACCTTGTTAACACCTCTGTAGTGCTAGAAGGGAGAGCCATGTCTGCAGCCATTGCCATGCTGAGTCCCACAGGTGTCCAATGGGCAAATTCAAGGCTTCAAACCTGTACCGTTATACTCAATATAAAAAAAACCCTTAATCCTTTCTTGTCATTCCTTTCCCTAATCTGAGCTCTAGCTGTGCTGGCAAGCAGTGCACCTAGCAATAGGTGCACTTTAAAATTCAGCAGGGGTGCTAGAATAGCCTTGTCAGAGCTTTTAAGCAAGTCTTGTGTCCACACCTGCCTGAAGATGTGCTTGTGTTTTATCCAAAAGGGGAAAATTGCAGGATCTCTGATTTATCAAAATGGGATTATAAAAATATCTGCAGAAGGTCGAAGCCTCTAAGCAAGAGCACCCCATGCCTTTTTCCTTAGTAGTGTCACATAGCAAAGAAATAAAAAATCCTTTCTGATGCTCACCCTTTCTTCGCATAATCCATCATCAAGCACAGTCGGTAATTTCAGTCTCATCTTCTTGAGATCTGTGCCAGTGTCAAGAGGTCAGACTTTGAGAAACCTGGAGGACTGGCTAATTAGTAGGTAATTGTGTTTTCCTGGGTCTTGGCTGAAAAATTTGTATTTAAGCCCAGGTGGGTGCAGGTACCTGGGGTAGTGTGTGTGGTTCCCAATTGTGAGAGGCATAAGGCTGCTGCTCCCAGCAGCTCCTGCTCATCCTGAGCACTGCAGCTGCTGGGGAAGCTGTTCTGGGAGCTGTTGGATTGACCCATGTGAATGTATCTGAACATTAAATTGCTTGGTTGGGCTGTCCAGAGAAGTGGGTGCTCTATCCCTGGAAGTGTTCAAGACTAGGCTGGATAAGACTTTGAGCAGTCTGGTCTACTGGAAGTTGTCCCTGCCTGTGACAAGGGGTTGGAATTAAACGATCTTAAGGACCCTTACAACCCTAACCATTTTGTGGGATGGGAGCCTATGGGTCAGGCCCTTAGGAAGACAACTCCAGGGAGTGCCCTGTGAAAGAGCTCAGAAGCAGCGCTCTGGATACTGGAGGAAGTAGTTCAGGACCTTGAGCTTTGCTCAGCTGAATGTCTCTTGAGAAAGCTTTGGGGTTTTTTGTTACTGTACGTGCTCCCATTTGGAGGTTTTTCCTCCTGATCTCCCTGGAATTCACAGTCAGAGAGGACAGTGAGATATGGCAATGGGAAAGATCAAGGGATTGATGTCTGACTCCCTGGGATACTGAAGCTTGACTAAGCTCTGCTGCTCTGCCCTCAGTACTGCCAGGAGAGGGGAATTAATCTGTTTTCTGCTATACTGTGTTCAGTTTTGCTGACATGTATTTTGCCTGTTTAGCTGTTGCCTGGAAGGGACTGTTCCTGGTGATCTTTCAGCTGGAGAGGCCTTGTGGCATGTCTGCTACTCAAGCTGGCTGATGTGAGTAGTGTAATTTTAAAATCATAATCAGAATTGGAAAGAGACTTCTAGCTTTGCTTAGGCTATGACTACAAACAACTAAAATGTGACACACCCTGGAGCCTCTAGCCTGTGGCATCACAAGGTTCAGTAGGGAGCACTTTGTGGCTCCTCAGGGGCACTGGTTTCAAAGTGGTAACAAGGATGTTCTGGGCTGTAGCCAGACCTGAGTCCCTCTTGACTGGTCAAGGAAGTGCAGCAGGGCCTAATACAACTGTGGTGGCTCAGAAACCAGAAGAATGCTTGTGGTAGTGATGGGTTGGCTGAGTTTTGCACTCATTTCTACCACCTCTGAGCTATGTTTTTTCACATCATCTCAATATGTGGTCTAGGGCTCTTGGCCACAGGAGAGCTCTGGTAGACAGAGTGGAGGCTTGGGCTGCCTGTAAGAAAGCTTTCCTCTTCTCTCTTCTACCAAATGTATAACATTTGGCATGGTGATATGTGTATTTAATCAAAGTCTGTATTGCAGGTCGCTTTTGGAGGAAAATATACTTCACTAGTTAGCCAAAGGTGTCCTAGTTAAAGTTCAGCTTGTAAATATAATCCTCTTACTAATTTAATTTATGAAGATCAATGATTTCCCATAATGTCCCATCCCTCATACAGACTGTGATGCTTGCAGGTTTTCTCTCTGCCTGTTCCCTCCAGACAAGTGGCACAGCTGTTCATGCTGTTATGTGATTATTTGAATTGGCACCTGGCACAGCCACTCCAGAGGATCTCTCTGCCTGAGCACTGTGAGAGGTGGTAAATGTGTCTCCTTTACAGGGCTGTGCTGCTGCACAGAGCTTGGCTTGGACCTGTTCATCACTTGTAGGGAGCTTGGACAGGATCCTACCATGGTGAGAAGGGAGAGGTTTGTCATGAATTTGGTCCTTTTACCTCTTTTCTCCATGTAAGAGTCAACTTCTTTCAACAATGCCCTAATCCCATCTTAGATGAGCCAGTAAAACTATCTGTGTGGTGAAGGTGATACCTGTTTTCAGAGGAAACACAAGGGGAATGGGCATTGTTGTAAAAGCTTTTTCTCCAATGTCCTGAATCCCAGCTTGGGAGCTGATCAGGGCATATGAAAGAGGCTTCACAAGAGCCTGGAAGAGGAGGCGGGTTTGTGGACCCAGGGGGAAACCTGACTGCCCCTCTCTCCTGCCTTCCAGGGCTCTGCTTACATTTACTTCTGGCAGCTCCTTGTGTGGCAAGACCCTTCTTCTGACCCCTGCCAAATCCCTCCAGAAATGCATATTGCAGAGAAAAAAAGAAAAAAAACCAAAACTGACTGCCGATAGAGAAAAACCCTTTCAAAGTAGGGAAAGGCAAAGGCCTATGTAGGAGAACAAATCATGGGAGTAATGTGTAAGACTACGTTATTTTTGTTAATTTTTGTAAGATAACTTGGTTCAGCTGCCAGAGTTGAGGCATATGGGATCAATAGAAAGAATTCAAAGAAAAGAGCATGTATGTAAACGACAGGGGGTAACTCAGCAAAAATCAAGCATGTACTTCTTTGCTAATTAAAAGCAAGCCCCTAATTCTAAGCTTCTGGTGGTTCATAATCCCTCTAAAGATTTTGGTCACTCTTCCCAGCTGTGGCTTGAGTTTTGATGGTGCCTGGGCTTGTGGTTATGCTTACATGTGCATGTGTGTCCCACTGCTGCCAATATGGTCTGTGCCAAGTTTGTGCCTATGTATAAACTTATGTGATATGACAGCTCTGCAGGAGACAAGACCTGAATGGCAGTGGGCATGGAGACTGGTGGGATTGCATACCTGCCTCCCACCAGCAGCCTCATCTGCTGCTGACACCACCCAAGGGAATGGAGGGTGGTGCCCCCTTCCTTTCCTAAGCACCTCTGTCTCCTGATCCTGCATCCATGTATTTTGGGTGTCACTGAGGCATGGTGAGACCCAGCCCTCTAGTTAAAATCAAGGAAAGACTTGATTTGAATTAGACTGTTGGCTTTTGTAAGTTAAAAGTAAGCACCTTCACTCCTGCATGACTCCATCAGACCCTGGAGCCTGTGCAGGCTGGGATGGGGGGGGATGTTACAGCTCTAAGTATCTACAGGGGCTTCTCTGGCACAGGCTGTGAGGTGGCCGGAGGGAAGTGTGCCCCCACCACATATAACCTGACAGGGAGGTATGTCTGCAGCTCACCTCTTTTCTCCCGGGTCAATCTGTACAGGAGCGGCAAGGTACTCAGTGATCCTGCTTCCACTCCTCTGGGAAGGCAGGTCCCTCTCAGACCCAGGGTTTGGTGTCAGTCCACATCTGCAATTGTCATTAAACTGAGGTCACACTGGAAGGATAAACACCAATGACAACCAAGATTTGCATTTGACCTCGGCAGTGGAGGTGTTATTATAAGCTCCATTACTCATATGTTATCATTATACTATCACATAATTGTATATAATTGCCATTATCTAACTATGTATTTATATGCACACAGTGATCTTGGAACACCTGAAGTGACCAGTTTCTTCCCAGACATGATTATGCAGTAGTGCATGTGAGACTAAAACACATGGCAATTGTCTAAGGCCAGAAGTCCAGGGGTGATAAAGCACTTGAAGTAAATAGGACATTGCTTTGCTGTGGGAGGATGGAGGCATTTTCTGGGGGAAGACAAAGTTGTTTTACTCTTTGCAAATCATGTGTCATCATCATCCTTGTCCCCCCTTAGCCCTGGCTCATTCTTTGAAATGACAGTGATTTTTGGCTGAAGATGTGCCCTCTGCCTCGTGTTATGGGATTTTGCACATCCAAAGCTTCCTGTAAAGCTGGCACTGATGTGGGCCTGCTGGGATTGCTGCTGGGCTGCAGCATTCCAGTGGCCTGGCAGGACAGAGGAAGAAGAGACTGCTTTATACTCTGTGGACTGCATCAAGTAAAGTATAATAGCTTCCTCCCCAAGATCTGTTTTTAAAAATGGATGCTAATGTACTAAAAGCAAAGATGCCATTTATTTTTAAATAGGGTTTAACTAGAAACCATTTGCACTGTTTCATTGTGTATCATTTGTGTTTCACTTACATCTTTGGGAGAACAGTAGGGGAAAGATATGCAAATCCAAGGTGGGGAAAAGAGGAAAGAGAAAAAGCAAATATTGCCTCGGATGTAGGCTTCTGCAATTTGCTGTTGTGGTACACACAGTAAGTCCATGGGCTCCATTCAATGCATCTCTGGGCTATGCTGGTAATATTGAGAGTCACATGCCATGGGGTAAAACACAGCTCACCACTCTCTTTGCAACCCTGAGGAGCACAGGGTGGGTGATGTGTGAGAGAGGAGCAGCAGCAACACAGGAACAGCGACTGCTCACCAGTGACTTTGTGCAGAGGAGTAAGTGAGTGTGGGAAGGGAGAAGGAGTGCAAGAGGGAAACAGTGATGAGTGTCAGAGAGATTCATCTTGCACTTCTGAAGTTTTCCTTGTCCATCATAGCCACCACTGGAATGTTACTGCAGGTTGTGCTACATCATCTCCGTTCCCGGGAAGCAACTGAGCTGCCAGGAAAGCTGTGGAGAGGCATCAATTGCTGGCTGTGCTCCTTGCTCTGAATCTCCTGCCTTTGTCATGGCAGGGAAACAACTTGTAAGTGAGGGATTACATGGGTGAACAGGCAAAACAGGGGCCAGGAAACAAAAATCAGGTTACAGTAATTGTCTGACTCAAAGGCGAAAAAAACAATGTGGGATTCTTGCCAGCTGATTTCATGGAGTGATTTAGCTGTTTTTCCTTTAATGTTGCCCAGTCTCTGCTGGGAAATAGTTGATGTGGGCACACTGTCAGAATTATGCTCCTGGAGGAATCAGAAGTGATTCTGGATGTTGGAGGTGGATGTTGAGGGTCTGGAAGCTGGGTTTCTTAAAGCTCAGGGAGTTGGCACATGGATGGACATCACAGCATGAATTACCCCATGGAGACCTGTGTGTTGCTGAGCTGGTGTTGGTGTTGGCTCCATAGGGAACAAGAGAGGTACAGCTACCCACAGAAGGGGGGCATGTGGGGACCCCTCTACCCTGCTGTCATGGGATGTCATATGAGGTCATGCCTCTTGCCTAGTGGATCCAGCACTGGGGTGGGACAGAACCCTGAGATGATGTCTTAGATACCAGTGCCTAATCTTCTTCTCCAACACTTCAGGGGAATTTTTCAAGCCTGTATTGGTGCTTCAGGTGGGCACATCTTCCTTGACTTGGTCCTGCAGATAGGGCTCTGCAGCATAACTCTTGTAGGCACCTGACTTTAACATCCTTGAGCAATAATGGGAGGCTGTATTTGTCCTTGTCCCTCCCTATTCTCCTCCCCCACTTCCCCTAAAGATCTTCCTTGTATGGAAGGAAGGCAGGCTTCACCCCTCAAGGGTGGGTGGAGTGAAGACCCTGGGCAGAGACACATTCCTGATTCAGAAAGTAGGATACCCTTTTTCTCAGAGGTGTGGATCCACCATGGTTATGCACTCTGCCACAGCTGGACCAAGTCTGGGGGTTCTCAACAGTGAGAACAAGGGTCTTGGAGGGGTTGCAGAGGAAATTGAATCATGATGTGTGCGGGCTTGCTGACTGGAGAAGGAGGCACCTCATGGCTTCTGACTGAGCAAGTGCCAACTCCCCAAATCTGGGAAGAGAGGGGCAGGAGGGGATGGGACCATGCAAGCTGCCAGATGATGTCCATATCTCTTCTCTCCCCTCTAGCAAGGGTAGGAATAGAAACGGAAGAAACTAGTGAGGTTTGGCTCTACATGGATGCATACAGAGCAATTTCCCCTTTGCAGCATGGGAAGGTTAAATACAGATTTGCAGCACAGTTGAGTGCGACCTCTGCACTTGCACTTTTCCCCTGCCTGGCTGTGCTGCAGTGGTTGTTTCTCTGGAAATAAGAGAAAATTCAGCCAGAGGAAGTAGGTTACATTTTCCAAATGCCATAACATCTGACACGTCCAAACATGGTTTGTGTTGCTGGGGTGATGTAACTTCCCATTATCTGGGATAAGGGTTTTACCATGGATTGCTGTGTACTTCTGCAGTGATGTAGGAGCAAAACAAAGTTTCTTTCCATGGAAGTTAAAGGATGTCTCTGAAATGCTTCAGACACTTCTCTGTATGGAAAATTGCTTGCATTATTCACTATTGCTTGCAGGATAGAGCCTTTAAAAGTCTGGAAACAACCTAGCTTTCTTATGTGTACTGAAGGGTTTTCTAGGGACTTTTCTTTGCTGTTCTTCTCCTTTCTGTAGGTGTGACCTAAGGCAGTGGTAAGGGGTAGGGTTAAGGGAAATCACTGATGTTCTTGCCTCTGTGCCAGGCAGCTGCCCTCCTCATGTGAGAAAGGAGAGGACTAATCCAGCAGTTTCACCTGAGTACCATTTTGGAGCCAAAGTTGCATGAGTGCTCTGGAACTGCAGAAGCAGCCACTGTGGCAAGGGCCAGGGAGTGACCTTCCAACAGGTGGTAAACATAGCTGATGATGCCAGCCAGTACTTTGCCATTTAGAAAATGAATATCTTTTATCTCTGAGTGGGCACCAGAAAACAGAGTTATACTTTTCCTGACTAAGTCTTTATTTTCTTCTTGGCATGGCTCTGAAGGGTCTGGAAATGCCAAGGATTGCATTCTGCTGCCTGTGAGGTTTCCCTGGGACTGCTATGGGGCTGGATAGAAAGATGATGAGGCTGAAGGTTGGCTGCTGCTAGCAAATATTAGTGGGGTAGTGCTGCAGCAGGTTGGGTTAAACGCTGTGAAGAAGAGAGAGAGGATGAAATTACAGCCTGTGAGTGGAATGGGGCTCTCTGAACAGAATCACTGCCAGAGTGAGGGGTACAGCAGTAGACTAACTGAGTCTGGGTGAGACATCAAAAGTCAGAGTGTGTGCTTTGAAGCAGCTTTAGCAGAGAGGAGGAAAGCAGCTCTAACAGGGAAAGAGAAACACACATAGAATGTATGAATGTACACACATAGAAAGAGCTCTCTATTTTCACTTTGCTGTATTTTCCCCCTGGTCTTTAGAAACCCAGTGCAGTGAAGGAAGGAACTTGGGCAGTGTTAGCAAAGAAGGAAGTCAGTTTAGCTGGCCACATTTGTGCAACTTAAAGGTACAAAGCACAGATCTGCCAAAATGACTTCTGACTCTTTCAGGTTGCTGTCAGCACTGGCAGCTCTCACATGCTCACCCTCTGCCATGGGACTGGGACTATGGCTGGGGGATGCTGCACCTCCCAACTCACAGGACACACCTCCCCAGGTGTGTCCTGGCTGCAAAAGGTTGCTGGGGCAGGTCCTGGCTCCTGCACCAGGCATCTGTGGCAGAGCAGGCTGCAGAGGAGAGATGAGATATGGGGTTCCTTGAGTTGTGGGCTGCTCTGGAATAAGTCTCAGGGTTTGGGTGTTGGGGAGAGGAGAGGATGGAAAAGGGGGGATTATGTGCACATGACGCTAAATGCATCTGTTTGCAGAGGGGAATTGTAACTGGAGCTTTGGCTGTCTGTTAGATCTCATCCTTCCTCTGGTAAGAGGTTCTCATGGTCTCCCCTTCTGCCAGTAAGGGGTTGAAAGGTGGTTATTATGGGTATGAGACTGGGGATTTTGTGTGTTTATCTTCTGTGGCTGATTCAGGAGGGGCTCAAGGCTGGTGCTGGCAGATTTGGGGTCCCCCAGGAAGAGTCAGGCAGCTTGCAGAAGTAAATAGAGATGTGTATTTTATATTGTGTAGCATGAACATAAGCACTGTGCTGCTGTAGACAAAGGAGTCACCTCAATCCTGTCCTGTCATCTTCATCTAAAGAACAAGCTTAAAAATGGAATGTGACAGATGTTGTACCCCAGTATGACCTCCTCAGCTTCCCTTGAGCAGCACTGGAAGCCCTTAAAGTAATCTCTCAAGGTGGCCACTGGTTGTCATTACTTTTGGAGGCTTACGAGGGGTGCACAGTTTGAGAAGATGCACAGCTGGGTGCCTCTGTGGGGGAAGTAAAGCTGGGCAAAGCAAGGCTGTGAGCAACCTCATTGCTCCTAGTTCTTGTACCACAGAAGAGTTTGAACCTGTTGTCATATATTTTAAAGATCCTATTCTATGTTGCTGTTTCTATCTCTGGATAGGAGGCACCAATGTGTTGACAAAAGCAGGATATATGAGTGACCCTTCTGCCCCCTGAGAGGAGCTGTCATGGGATATGGTGTGGGGAAATGTACAATGCATCGTCATGTGGGTGACCAAAGTTGTCCAGGGCCTCTAGGTGAATCTTGAAAAGAGAACAAAGCAAATCCAATGGGTTATTCCAGTTATTTTGTCTTCTCTGGCCTTCCACCCCATCAGACAGGTGAGGAGGGCATCTCTATAGGTATGTCAGGACAGAGGGATAAGCTGGGGCAGCCAGAGACAATTCTGTCATGAAGATCTGAACAGTTATATAAAAAGCTGGCTCTAATAGAAAATAAAGAAAAAGAGAGGTTGGTGAAAGAAACAGAAGCCTTAGAGCTGAAGGAGAAGTGAGTATGTGTGTGGGAGCACCCTGAAAAGCTGCTCCAAATCATCATTAGGAGGAAACAGCTCCATCAGAGGGGAAGAGACAGAGATAGTGGGGAGTATGGAAACCCAAGGGCACATACCTGGTAACTGAGGAAAGTTTTCAGAAAGCACAGCTCAGAGCACTCTGCTGACACCAAGTGTGTGTCCCCTGCTGTTGTAAGCCCAGCTTGAGAAAGCATCTACTAAAGAAACCAGAGGCCAGTGGAGGAAAGATGCTCTTGAGGAGGTGTTTCCTGCTGGAGGTCCTGATTTGGGATGGACTGGAGATGCAGCTGGCTGAGGGCTTTTCCAGCAGATCCCTCTCTGCCATCTGGATGTACAACATTCACTAGTGGGAAAGCAAGGAGTGATGTGGCAGGCATGATAAAAAGGGCATAAAGAAAACTTAGAAATGGGAACATCCCTCCAGCTCCTTGGAAAGGTAACACTCTCCTGCTTTGTCAAACTTGTGAGGTCTATCTCTGTGATCTTATGTGTTAGGGATGCTGTTGGTTTTGTAAAGCTGCTGGACTGTGATGGGCAGCAAGCTGTATCCCGAGGGACTGATGTCCCGGGTAAAAGGGATTAATACTCCCGGGCAAAGTGAGTTCCCAGCCTCCAGAAGCTGCCCCTGCCCGCAGGCAAGGAGAAGCTGGGGACACCAGGTGGGCAGGTGCCCATCGGGTTGCCAAGTGCAGTTTCTTGCTGCCATCTAGTGACGTTCATGGGTACCTAAAAATGTCCGAAAATGCTTGTTCTAGTGCCGGGCTGCCAGCGGAGTCGCTGAACTGGAGGAGACAAGAGGCAGGGAAACAATCCTGAAACACCGTGGGGTCTGGATTCTGCATCTCCTACAAAATAACCGTGGGAAACTCCAGCACGCCAAGACGGGTTTTGGTGGGTTATTAGTTATGAAACCTACTTTTTATTGAATAAGGGAATAAGGGTTTTTTTCAGATTTGAGACAAAATTAAAGCTGGATTTTTTTCCTCTGTAGTATTGTGGCTCTGTGTTGGAGCAGGCTGGCTTTGCTTGGCTGTGCTCATTCCTTGTAACAGTGCCCTGGTGATGCCCCTGACAGGGCAAGGATAAACATTGCTCATGAATCTGGTATCAACAAAAAAAGGGGAAAATCTATTTATTTTTATTTTTGTACTTTCAAATGCTTCAGGCTCCCCTAATAATGATGGACCACAACCCATAATATTTTTTCCCATGTGGAAGTGTAAGGCAGACCTAGAAAAGCAGACAAATAGGCCATTAATGGATTGTTTAAATGGTTTATTGGGATCACATGAATCTTGACCCTCCCAGCTCTTAACTTCTAACTGGACTTTCTTGAGCTTATAGGTGAAAATCTATGCACTTTCTACAGAAATTGAAGAAGCTTCTATAAATTCTGGTTAGGCTGAGATTTCACTATGAAACTTGTGAGTCCTTTTACTGCTTCAAAATACAAATGTGTCAAAGATAATATTTTTACCTTGGAAACATTTTTAGAAAGCTTCCTGGAGCTTCTCTGTGGGTGCTGCTGCTGTGGCCTGTTCATCCCAGTATATGTTATGGGTACTCAAACCTTTCTCCTGTGTCTCTAAAAACCCTTGACAAGAACCACCTTTGCATCCTGTTATCACCTAGCAGGCTTCTTCCCTCTGCCTCCAAACAGATTCTTGCAAGATCTGTGATCTATTACATACATTACACAATAACATTTTCTTATACCCCCTTTTTCTGTGCCTTCCTCCTAGTCTGAAGCTTTGCAGGGAGACCCACTAAGAGGTCTTCAGCTGATAAAAGCAGGATGCCTAGAAATACTGCAGGTGTCTCATTACCATTCCTTCAGTCCTTTTTGTTCCCTGGCATCTCAGGGAGCCCTGGTGCCAACAGTGATAAATCATTGCTGCTGCTGGTGTCTTTGGGGGCAGCTGTAGTAATTACTTGGAGTGACCCTTGCTTTCAGCCATCAGAAAAAACCTTGCTGTCATCCCAGAAGAGCTTAAATCCTTGATAAGATGCAAACTGCTGGCACCAAGGGCAGTGCATCTAGCCAAACAGGAATATAACACTCAAACTACTGCTCTCCAACGTGTGTATTTTTAAAACAAGGTTAATGATCTCTTGTTAGAAAGGGAACGAATGTGTAATGGCCTTAAGAATGTGGTGACTGTTTATCCATCGATAATGTTTTTAAGACTGTTACAAGGGAATTAGAGATGACAGTCCCCTTCATTGGAGTCTGGAGGTTTGTTTGGATACAGGAAGGTGATGTGTGTGTGATTCCAGAGGAGCTGACAGTGCAGTCAGGTGGGGAGGTGAGAGGTGAGTTGGGGGCTGCTAGTGACAGCCTCATGAGGGGATGGTGGTGAAGTACTTCCCTGCTCTGAAGGTGAATCTATCTTTTCCATGATAGGTTTGTTATACCTTTTGATCACTGGGGAGGTACAAAATTGGACAGGGGTAAAGTCAAAAGACTCCTGGAGGAGTGCAGTTGAGACTAATGTGGTGAAAGGTACATGAAAAGCAGAGCAGTGACTTTCACAAGGTGAGACACATGCCATTTCCACACCTGCCACGTGCAGACAGGCCAAACTTTCCCTTCCTGGGCACGTACCACGACACTGCATAACTAATAAGGTCCTTCTGGGTTTGATGAGCCCCTATTTTGCCCCTTCTTGTCCCCAGTAAGAAGCAGGAGAGATGTACCTGTAAGCTTTTGGGCTTGTGGCTGAGAAGGCTGCAGTGTGGGGGCAGCAGAGCTGCTGCTGGGCACAGCCAGCTCCTTATGGCCACTGCATCCCTCCTTTGCTGCTCCCTTTAGGAGGCCAGCTTGGTGAAACATCTGGCCACACCTCTTCTGGGCTTTAATTCTGGACTAGGGTAGAACTTTGGGTGCTACAGGCTAGATGTATCCTCTGCAGCAGTGGAGATGTCATTGATCCTACTTGATGACCAAGAGTCACTATTCAGGAAGGATTTTGCACTTTGTCTTGTCCCACTGAGACACTCTGGAGGAATTTAGCTGACAAATACCAAACCTTGGGCATGTAGTATGAAAAAAGTTTAATAATGGCAAGCTATGAAAGGATTAGGGTTTGGGTTAGGGAGAAGATTCTCATGGAGCATTATCCAACACACATGGTGCATGTCCAGACTAGAAACCAGACCCAATTTGTAACTTGGAGTGTTACTCTTGGAACAGTTTTCCTGGCCCGTATGGTGAAATCTCCATTATTTTAAGTTGCACGCAATGATACTTTCCCAAAGTAATGGTGTAACAAAGCCATGAGTAATTTGGCTCAGGGCATAGCAAGAGCAGCACTATATAACCCAAACTTATTAGATGATAGTTCATAAGGCTCTTATGTTGGTGATATCAAATCCTAATGTTTGCAATATCTTCCTTGCAAAGGATTCAGGTGCCTTACATTTCCAGAGCTATTCTGTGTTACTTTTTTACCTTTTGCTAGAATAGGGGAGCAGAATCTAGCAGTGGTCACACTTGAGTTCTTGCCCTCTATCCTCTCTTTCCCCCAATATATCTGAGGATGCAGAAATGACCAGCTGGCTTCAATGAACCAAATCAGAAGCTGACTCCAATGAAGTACATTTGAGGCAGAGGAAAAAGAGAATTATGATATTATATACAAAGTCCCATTCACAGCCTTTCCTCATGCTAGGAACCATGCACATGGGAAACATTCAGATCAACTTCACAGCCAGCTTCATCAGAGGGCCAAAATTGGGATCTCAAAACTCCTTGTAAAACTAATGAAAAACATCTGAGGAAGTGCTTTGCTTTACTTGCATGGCAGGCAGAAAACTGTGCATGTCTTTTGGAGTTTGGATAAACACGTGCAAGCACATGGGTAAACTACAATCTTCTGATATTGTTTGAATTAAATAGATGGATTAAAAAAAAATGGCCTGGCCTTGTCTTGAAAGGATGCCAGAGGATATTAGTTGGACAAAAAACCTAAGTGAGATTGCTGAAGTTTATGTATCAAGCCTAAAGCCCCCAGGCTGAGTGTTGGATGCTAAGGCAGGAAAAATCAGAGGCTTAAAGTTTCAGCCATCATCTCTTATCAGGCATTTGGGCTGGAACTCCTCAAGCAGAGAGTTTGATTTAAAAGTATGTAATTTTTTGTTGTAGTCAGCCACAGGGGTTTTATTGAGGGCAGCCTTCCCCAGAGGAGGAGATATGCAAGGGCCTCTAGTGGTGGATACAAGCAGAAATACAACAGATGTGATCACCTTGGTTTTTAACATTGCAATCTATTCATTCCCAGCTGGAGCATTCCTGGGGTAAGAAGAGCAGCTAGAGTATCACTGCATCCACACAGATTCCTTTTTTTGTTTAATTTTGTGGCAAGGGACTGTCTTTCATCTTTTCACTGGGTCATGATGCCTTGCAGATGTTTTAAAAAATCAGTGCTTCTATCTGGGCAATAATGTTTAATGAAAACCTCTTCACTGATGTCTTCTGTATCTGAAGGCATGCTTGCTTTCATATGAATGAGAATGATTTTGGCCTTTGCTTCCAGTGCCCTTGAGGTGCAAAGTAATAGTGGTTTGCTATCACATTTGTCTAGTAGTTCTTGTGGTAGGTAACGAGGGACAAATTCCTGACAGGGTAATTCTAATCAGTCCTACTCATCTCATCAGCGTTGTCTCAGGTCCCTGTCTGTCCCAAGGGAGCTGCACTTCTGGGCTCTATCAGACAGAGCTGGGTAATTGAAAAAGGAGCTGGCCTTGCACAGGGAAATTTTTTGACAAGCCTTGTGTGGATTAAAAATTAGTGCTTGTTTAGGTAACTCATAGAGTCAGAGATCACGGGTTTCTTGAACCTCCTTCAAGCTGTGTATGCTTGCAGAAGCATCTGGGCCACTGCTGTAGGTGGCCAGAGTGCCAATCGCCATGGTCCTGGCTCTTCAGCAGCTCTGGTGGCAGAGGGGCTCTGTGGTGGTGACTTGGAACAACAACTGGGGGAGTGGAAGTGCCAGGTCTGGGTCCAGAGCAAAAATTCTTCTTTCAGCCTTGGTGCCTTGTGGGACCTGGAAAATGCAGAAGTAGCCCTGAGTGTTGTGGATTTGATCTGCAACAGGGATTTGGCCCAAATTCACCAGAGGATTGTTGTATTGGTTTATTTAGGTTTATCTGTGCCCTGCTCAGAATGGCTTTCTTAGAGTTTGATTTGATGTCTGCAGGATCTACCCAAGCAGGCACTTGGCTGATCAAATGTCTGTATTCCAAGACTCTCTCTTCTGCTGAGTTAGTAACTGAATAACTGCTGAGTTAGCCCTCTCAAACATATTCCCATTGATACCTTATTTTACTTTTTCATATTTTAACAAATTATTGTGTATTATTATTAAATATATAAATATTCACAGTGAATTACATTTACTTATTTGCTTGTTTACTTAGTTGCTTGTTAAATGCTGCCTTCAAGTACATCTTGGCACACATGGGCACTTTTTTGGTTAAAAAATATTTTGAATATAAGTTATACTTTTAACTGATGCCCAGTTGAGTGAGAGTCTTGAGAAGTTCCAGCTGCTCTGTATCTGTTGCAGTGGACATTGTCACAGTTTTGATCTCTGGCTGGAATGAAACCTTCTCCATGAAACCAGACTTCCCTTGCTCTCTGTATTCTCACCCAGCACACTCGGCTGCTGTGATGCTCAATGGACATTTAGTCTCTTTGTTCAGCATAGCTGAACTTGACTATAGTCACCTATTGAGGACAAAAAGAGTCCCACCACAGCCTTCACTGATGTTGATGTCTTCAGCTCAAGATACCTACAGCAGAAAGGGCTGTGTTTAGTCAGACTAATCCCATTCCTGTTTTACTTGACTTTTCCCCTCCCTAATGTGGTACTGCAGGACATCTGTTTCTTGTCTTCAGTATATAAAACAGGTTTCCTTGTATAAAACACTTAATTCCTAAACCCATCCCATTTGTCTCAGTTCTCTCTCCTCTGAATAAATTGGCATTGTTAAAACTAATTTTTCTCATAAAGTAATCCCTTCAAGACCTGATTGTTTCTGTGTCTCCCTAAATATTTTACTATTAGTCCTTATCTTCCTCACAGTGTGATGCACAGAACTGGAGACCATATTCCAGCTGAGGCCTTACTCATCTTCCCGAGCAGAAGAAACAAATTGCTATGTACAGGAGCAGCAAATTTTCATTCAATTTCCTCTGCAGCTTTCTAACATCAGTCTTTTCCAACCACTTTCTGTTTTCCAGAATACTATCTGTGCTCTGTCATGTGTTCATTCCTCAAAGCTTTGAAGCTTCAGTATATCTGGCTTTTGTGTGCATTAAATCACTGTCCATGCATCTGTTCTGCCTGTTCCTGGGTGTGCAGGTTAACACACACTCTAGGAAAACACTGAAGTGTGTAAAGCCTGTAAATGCTGGAGGAACAGGCTGAAATAGCTGCTGCTTCCCTCCCAGCCAGATCACACCGGGGCTTTCTGTCACCTCATCCCTTACAAAATCTTCTTGGTCTGAAGTCTGGAGCAGCCTGGGACCAGGTCCATCTTAGAAATATTTGTCCATCTGCACTATTATAGCCACTAGTAGAGATTCTTTAACAGGAGAGGGCAGCTACTAAGAGGGCATTTTCTGGGATTTTTCTTTTGAGTAGTTTTTTTTTGTTTTGTTTTTTTAAGTTTTTCCCCCTTTCATTTTATTTCTATGTAACCTCAATCAGTTATTCATCAGGAATAATATATTTCCCTATCTTTTCAAAAGCTTCAAAGTTAGACTTTTGTTTGGTGTGGGTTAGAGAAATTTTCATAGGACACTCGCAGAATTTTTCATTGACTGGTATAATTAATTTATCTGCAGAATATGTATTTCCTGATATTTTTAAACTGAATACTGGTAGAGTTAAGAACACTTAAAGGAATCCAGCTGTATTTGGTTTTATTGTAACCTGGTGTATTTCTTCCACTGGATGGAGGGTAGGAGAAACATCTTGGTGAGACACCTTGGTGCTTAAAACTGGAGCATCATTTTCAACTTCCCTGTTGATCAAAGCTCAGACTTTATAATATTGAAAATATCACAGCAGTGTCTATTTTAAAATATGACTCTGTAAGGGATGAATGGATGGAGATAAACCAGAGTTAGAAAGAAATTTGAGTGAAAGCAACTGTGAAACAACAGAATCACTGTTCTGGGGAAAGAAAGGAGTGAAAGGAGCAGAAAAAGAGTAGTGAACTTCAAAAAGCAGACGTCAACAAGCCTGGGAAACAGGTAAATGTGAGTCTTCTGGGAAGATAATCCTAAAAGTAAATGAACTGTCAGTTACTGAAACTGCTGTTAACAAAAGCAAAATGGTAAGCTAACCTGATGTGAAAGAAATAGGAAACTGAGCAGGAAAGAAGCATCCAACCTTGGCACCAGGAGCCAAGACCTAGAAATCAAAGGGACTTATGTGATAGATAGAAATGGGGACTCATAACTGACAGTGGCTGCAACAGAGCAGCATAAAACTGCTGGGGTGTAAGTGGAAAAAAATCACATGTGAAGCCAGTTAGGAAAAAAGTCTAAACTGCTGCCTTTCTATAAACAGGCAGAGGAAAATACAAACATTTAATTTAATGAAAAGAAGCACAAAAAGCAGATGAGGCATAAGAGCTGGGAAATCCAGCATTTCCTTTAACTTTATTTGCATGAGCCCTTTAGTGGCAGGCAGAGTGGTGTGGCATGGCTGCACAGTGAGGTCGGGAAAGCAGAGGCTGTGCATCGGATGTAAAAATTAGAAAACTCTTATGTACAAAATGACTCCTGCCACGTTTATGGTCTGTTTTATGGCTCTTATCACTAGGCATTTTCAAGGAGTGAGAGCACATTTCCTCTATCTCCTGCAGGAAGGAGCTCATTATTCCTTATTAATTAAGTCTTCAGTCACTAATCTGTTATGTACCTTTCCAGCAACTGTTTACAGATAAGTGTTGTAGGATCTAATTGATGGAGGATAATTAGCTCCTCCCTAATTAGAGTGAAGTGTGCTTCTTTTCACTCTGTGGATGATCGCTTATGAATGAAAGGCCACAAATGGGAAGCTCAAGATGTGCAATGTGTCAGGAACTAATTTGCTTAAACTATTTCTGAAAGCTTATTCAATTAATACCCAAATAGTAGGCTTATACATGAGTGTGTGCAACTGACTTCAATTGTAGGCAGGCATGTGGTTGCCACAGAGTTGAGCATTGATGTCATGCTCAGTTACTGTACGCTGTGCGGGCTCCAGGAGCAGCAGGTCTGCAAGCGTCAGCACGGAGGATACAGCATGTGGAAATAAGGACAAACCTTCTGGAAGTTTTATCTGCAGCTTCATCCTCACACATCATTTTCTCATCTCTGGAAAAGAACGAGCCTAGTGGTTGATTTTTTTTTTTTTAATGGCTAGCCTGTGAAGTGTGCAGAGGTATCTTATTGCCAGTGAACAGATATTCAGTGTCCTTTGGAAACCAGATGCTTATAGCCCATTTGCCACCAAAATGGCTAGCTATTTTCCAAAAAGCTCCTCTAAAAAGACTCTAGATTGTTCTTTCTGTTACACAGCTATGGGTTATCGTCATAATTGGTGTCTGTTACAACACTTTTACCTCTTCCCAAAATGTGACTGCTTTTGCCTGTGACTGCCTATGGTCTCCTGGCTACAGAAAGAAAACTGAAGACTGGCTGATGATCACTGTGAAGTACAAGGGCTGAGGCTTGGCGTATGTACTGATGTATCAGAAAACCTGTATAAGAAGATACGGAATTTATAGTATAAAATGTAGATAATTTATGATTATATAATAATTAATTTGTAATTTATATATTTAAGATGTGGATTCACAGCACAGCTGGAATGCAGACATATGCTTATAGAGAGATATGCTTATTTCTGGATTAAAACAATGTTTGGTGTTTGACATAAACCACTGCTTGAGAACCCACTAAAGTTAATAGAAAGTCTCTCCTTGAGTCTCCATGTACTTTAGCTGAGATGATACAGCTAGAAATACCAAGGGAGATCAAGCAGGCCTCCTTTCCCAGTTATGAAAAAATCTTGAAGTGTGTCCCTTAGGGATCTGAAACCCCGGAAAACAACAAGACAAATCCCATAAACTTTTTCTCCCCAAGAGGTTTAAATCAGTTTAATGATTTGGGAAGTTATGTTCTGCTGCATTGCTGCCAATCTAACATAGTGAGTGTGACAGAAGCTCGGGAGTCAGAGGGGACACGGATGAGGTTAGGATTACCTGCAAATTTCTCATGTTCCCTGAGACTGGAGAATTGCTTCAGTTCCCTGGAAGCCTAATACTGTTAATCAGTGAAGAAAGATTTCACTGTTTCATTACTTGCTGCAGCTGAAACTCAAGGAAATTACTTGGGTCTCATTATCAGATAAAGCTAAGATTCCAGTATAAAAGAAAATTCTTTTTCACACTCAGGTCGAGAGTAATTTATTTTCTGTAGCTCAGATTTTAAAAATAGAGAGCCAGCAGAGGAGAATATGATAGAACTGCGCAAAAATCTGGATACCGCAGATCTGCTTTGATACAATAACAGTTTCCAGCCTCTCTTTTATCTTCATAACCATTCCTAGGTATGGTGGAAAGAGATTAGAGTGGCAAAATGAGCAGTGCATCCATTCACTGTGAGGTGCTTGGCCCACTGTATTATTTTGTGGAGGCTGGAACTGTAAAAGGGGCTGTTGCCATCACTGGGACCTGGAGCTGGCCAGTGCACCTTGGAGATTAAATAATGCTCAGGGGATAGAGGATGTAACCTTGCAAATCCTTGCAATCCTGCTTCCCTGCAGGGTCAGATTCTGTGGCTGGTCTGATCCCCAGTTTTCCCTCATGGGGGGTGACCCTGCAGGCCTTGGGGCAGTGTCTCTCTCTTTGGCATCATTGGCACCATGCTTGGGCTGGGACCCTGGGCCCCCTCTGCTCTTAGTGCTGCCTGCTGCCACATGGAAAGGGATGCCTGGGAGAGCCTGCTCACTGGCATCCAGCCCCTCCTCAGGCACCCTCCTACCTTGCTTGGGGGGAGGCTGATGACAGATGTGTGCTCCCAGCAGAGGTCATGTGGGTCTATGAATGGCTTTTGAGTGGGATTGGTGGTGTGTCTGTGTTTTACTGCTGCAGAAACCAGGTCTGTGACACTGTAAATCCTAAGAAAACTCCTTGCTGTTAGACCTCTGGGCATTTCCTCCTGGGAAATCTTGCTGTAATGAAAGCCGAGCTGAAGGGCTTGGTTACGTCCTAGGCAATGGCCAGTTTCCAGAGGGGTTTGATGCCAAAGTTCAGATGTTTTTCTTTTCCTTGATAAACACAGCGCTGACTAGCCTAGGCTAGTTACAAGATGTGAACTTACAGAAACAGGATATGCCAGCAGGGATGACAGCATGAATGTCCCCTTCTCTCTCGTGTCATTAGAAAGAGATGCAGATGCCAGCTCAGGTGCCTGAACCCAGAGCAGGACTCAAACAAAGGAGAAGCCCAGACGAGTTCTTGTTTTCCTTCTAAATAACTTGGTAAGTACTTGGCAAATCCTCTGGGAGTCTCAGTAGTGAAACGTAAAACCCTCCTGTCCTCTTGGGTCTCCAGCCACATCTGAACAAGGATCTGTAACTTTCTGAAGGGAGCTGACAGGCTAATTGAGAGGTGCCACGACCTTCACTCTGCTGCTCTTTGCCAATGTTCATCTTGCCCCCCACCCCCCAGCTGGGAGTGTGGAGAGCCTTGCTTTACAGCCCAGAGGAAGTCTGGAGTGTCAGTGTGGATTAAAAGGGGTAGAGCAGTCTTCCTTGACAGAATTCTTGAGGGTTGGTGTAGCTCCAAGCCTAAAATCACCCAGTCTTTAAGTTAAAGAAAACTTTTTGGATGTGCATTTTATTTACTAGTGGACTTTTTTGCTTTCTCTTGTTCAGTGACAAAAATTGGTGTGCTTTTTCTGCATCAGCTAAATATGACATAATGACCAATGCTAAAAGTTAAAGTTATTCCACAGAGGAGAAAAGGCTGATAGAGAGCTCAGTTGCCTCTGAAATCAGGTGGTACCTCCCATGTACAAGGTTGTGTTACCCTGAACTCATTAGAAGTCAAACACTAGAAGACTGCCTCTTTATTCAAAACCCCCATTTCCCATCACTTGCCCTCTAGCTCAAAAACCCCCTTCTCCACCTCTCCTATGGGCTGTGGACTGTGGCACACTGATGAGGGGCCTTTCTTCTTCTCCACCTGGATCAGCTTCTCTCCATCTCCGTCTGTCATCCTGGCTCTCTGAAACCAAGCTCAGCCCTGTCATTTTTAGCTGAGAGACCTTTGATTTCTAAGGCCCCTTATTTGCCTTGTTTTAGGAGAGTAAGATGCTCAGCTTTCCATTTCATCTATCTGTAGGTAGCTAGAATTAGCACTTTGCACAAAACTGGAAGAATAGTATCAGCTGTGATAGTGATATGAGTCAAATAACTCTTAGTTGTTATCTTCATTGTTAGTTGGTAGCCAAGGTGAACAGCTCTGGCTATAGAAATTGTGTGTGCACGTTTGGATACATGGTTCATCTTCAGCCTTCTTTTTTTTTCATGTAGGAAGGAGGTTTGAAATGCCAGCACACAGCTATGACCCTCAGAGAACATAACTCTTACAGTCTGGCTTTTCAGGTGCAACATCACTGGCATCTCCTAAGCTGAGCTCTCCCTTCTTTCTAACAGGGAGTAGAACAAGAGTTAAAGAAACTGCAGTAAATGACTTTTCTCCAGCACTGCTGTGAGGGCAGGGACTGCATCCTTTGCAGTGATTCACAGAGCTTCCCACTCTCCTGAGCCTGAGGACTGCTCACAGCATACAGGGAAGCAGGATGAGCAGGCAGGGAAACCAGAATGAGTGAATGCTGAGGACACCTATGAATGCTCCAGGAGACTTGCACCTTCACCTTTGACTCATTATTGCCTCTTAAATGTGATCTGGTGCACAAGTGAGCAGCAACCCAAGGAAATGAACCACAAAAGCAGCTTTGGAGAGAGCAGGATACCCCTTTCTTTAGCACTGGCATATAATCAATTCTTCTCTGAGGCTTTCCTTTATGTATTTCTTTTCTGTACCTGAGGTGCAAATGAAAGGCAAACAATATGGGTCAGGTGTGATGGTCTTGGGTAATGAACAGCTGGGAATAATTACCTGCTTCCAGGAGGAAGGATGATGGATGGAGGCGAGGAGCAGCTGTATGGCATCTTTTGCTGGCTGCTGTGACAGGAGGGGAATCAGAAATGCCCGGAGAAAATGCTTGGAGGGGCTGTGGGGCTGAGGCAAAACATTAGTGCTAGAAACAGGCTATGGCACCCTGCTGGGGAAACATTTTCAGGGACATTTCTTATTGTGAGACCCTTGTGCTTCCTTCTGGAAAATTTAATATTAGCCTTGGCTTCCATCAAGACATATATTTCCCTAATGGGCTGTGGGAAGCCTCTGCTCCACTCTTTTTAGCCTGGAACTGTGAGTTGAGGTGTTTCACTGCCTTTCCATGTAATATGAAGTAGGAGCAGAGAATGTTGAGGAGAAAGGGGCAGCCGGCTGAGGTCAGCCTGAGTGTTCACATGGGAATAAAGCTCTGGGATGCTGTGCCTGAGGAGGGAGGAATGAGTGGAGCCAGAGAGAGCCCCTGCTTTCTGGGATAGCAGAGACACACTCTCATGTCATGGGCTGTGTTATATGGCTGGGACAGTTCCTGTAGACACCAGCTTCTCCCCATGGCTATTTCCTACAGCTGGGGCTGGGAGATTGCTGTCACCAAAATGCATGAGAATTGCCTACATAGCCAGAAGGCCAGTGAAGAGCCCAGGAAACTGCTCCCCTTAAATGGTTAAACGGCTGCCTCTCGACAAGCACAATGTCACATTGAATTTGAAACAGGGAACTTTTTATATTTTCCCCCCTGATTGTGCTGGCACCTGGCAGATGCCTGTTTACCACAGGCATCCATACACACAGCAATCAAAGGAAATCAGAGGCACGGATTAGCAACAGCTGCAAGTCATTAGTGGCAGCCATGGGAAAGCACAGCTCTGCACCCTGCTTCGAAATAACCAACGTGAATATTCCAGAGCACAGGGGTTACCGCGGGGCACTCTGCGGGCACCAGGGACAGCAAACAATTGCCTCGCTTGTCTCTGGAGATGGCTTCTTCCCTCTCCCCAAGGCAGCAGTGTGTTATCGATGAATCAATCACACTTTATTGGCCTACTGAACATTAACTCTTTGGGAGGCTGACTTTCACCGACTGGGAGTTGTCAGAACTGGAGGATGGGGTCTCCACCTGTACAACATTTCTAGTTATTCTTTATTTTCTTTGGGCTGACTGCTGGCATCTTTGGCAGTGTCTCAATGCAAGTGAGGACTTGGGATCTCCTAGAGTTAATGCTCATTTTACGGGAAGTTTTATCAGAGTGAATGTAAAGCAAAAGCTGACCAAAAGCCTTATATGTGTATCTGATTTCTTTATTCAATTCATTTTGAACCAGAATAGAGTCCAAATTTTATTTAAAAACTTAATGTTGATTGAAATTTCCATTGCAGATTTAGGCAGCTTGGGTTTCTATTTTGATCATTCCCCGGAAAAGCTGATTTTACTTCAAAGCATCTCTGACTCTTGGAGGAGCAGGAAGCTGGTGCCCTATTAATAGAGAGCAGAATCTAGCATCCCTGAGGCATGGCTGCTTCCCCAGCAGTCCTGACTTATTTGGCTGTATCTGCTCTCCTTTCTCTCTGGCTCAGCATGGCTTTCACCATCACAGGTGCAGTACCCAAGCTGTGTGCGTGGTCTTTGTGGCCCACAAGAAGGTCCTGCCTACCTTGCCCCTCCCAGATGGGAGCCCCATCCCTGCCTTGCACTTGACCATTGCCATGAGGAGGTGGAAGCAGGCAAAGGAGTTGACTGCAAGAAGATGTTCACATGCTGATATCCAGTACTTCAAAATACCCCTTGAGCTTCTGCTTTTTCTCAAGGAGGGGAATAGGAAGAAAGGAATGGAAGCAAGGAAAGTAGTCACAGGGACTAGAGAATTGGAAAGCTGTGGGGGGGGACGACAGAAAAAGACCTTTCCGGAAAGGCCATGGTCAGCCTGACCCTTGTAGCCCCTGGGTTCTTTCCAGCCCCCAAACCTTCAGTTACTTTCAGCTTCCCACCTGCATCTCCCACCACAGACCTTATTTCTTATCTTCAGTCCCAATCATCACTGATTACCAAGGTTTGGTCAGACCCAGCTTTTTCCAAAGCCCTTCCTTTTATGTTCTCTCTGCTGTTACTGGAAAAGTTGAATTTGGTTTCCCCATGCATAACATAATTTACGTGGAGGTAAAAATGGGATTTAACCTTGTCTTCCAAGGCCTCTTAAGATAGCTCTGCAAACAGTAAGGAACATAGAAACAGAACATTAAAGGTAACAAAGGGAAGTATAATTTTAAAGTAAAGTAAAAAAAAGTAAAAGTAAAGTGCATAGTCTCAAAGCACAAAGCATTGCAAATACTCACATCTTCTAGTGCAAAGGTGAAACCAAGGAGAAAAGAGGGTGAAGGTATGTTAGTTCTGACACTCCCTCAGTCCTGCAGCTGTTTCCATTTGAAAACTATTTTAGGATCACAAAAGTCTACAGAGAGCAAGACAGGTATTTGTAAAGGAGTTTCATTGGTACTAGCTGCAGAAAGTAGGGTGACTTTCTGTGTGGTGCCTGGGGGAAGCAGACCAGCTTTGGGAAAAATCCTCCCTAAGTGCTTGTTTTTAAAGGATTTACTGATTTTCTCTTGAATTTGTGAAATGTTGAAAGAGTGCTTTCCTCCTTCATACTTTTGCTAAAATGGTGAGTAAAGGAAGATGCACATTTCTGAAGAACTGTTTCTACTTTTTCTCAGTAGGAGACACTGTTTTCTGCATGTTTTTCTGTCCTATCTTCAACTTAGGAGTTAGTGTTTTTTACTTGCTGAGTTACAAGTCACACTGGATTTTGTTTTGGTACTTTTAAGTAAGACTGTGGTTCTTCCTCTGCTTCAGTTAAATGTAGTCTCACTGGCGGGTGTTCTAAGTACAGTGTGCTGTGTTCACTTGTGATGCTCAGGTGTTCTGCGCTTTTCTTTACCTTTGAAATTCATTCTGCATTTCCTTCTGTTCCAGCTAGATGTGCTAATCCAGACATTTGCTTGCTAATGTTCTGAGAAGGGTGGATGATAACTTGTACCTACACTGTGAAAGGGCCTTTGTTGTCAAAACTGGAAAAAAGTAATATTAATATTATGCTTTCAGAGAAATTAACTTCCTATCTTCTTGATACTCCTTTTTTATTTTCTTTTTTTTTCCCTACTTATAATGTCAAGTTCATACTGAAAGCACCATAGTCTATCTCTGAACTCTTAGTAGAATCAGTGCTGAGGTGCAAAGAAAATCTGAGGGAAGGTCAGCAAAATGATGAGTGTTAGAAAACCTCTTTATGAAGTGAATCTAAGGAGGTGCATTTCAGTGAATCAGAAACAGATAAGGGATAACTTGATCATTCCATATAATTCCAATAAAAGCACCCATATTTGGAAGACGTAGACACCTTTTCCAGAACTATTTTTTGTGTGAAAGAGCTGCTGTCTACTCTCTGCCAGTTCTCTGAGTTTAATCTTGGTAAGAGAGATGGTGTTGCAGGTATTTGAGTAGTGCAACTAGAGGAGCAGCTCAGCAGAGGAGAGCTTCACATGCAGCTTTAAAAAAAAATAGCATTTTTTTGTTTGGTGTATTTGTTTTAGCAATAAGATTGTGTGAACTCAGCAATTACTTTTTGGTACAAGGACCCCTTCATTCATCCCTGTCTTTGAGGATATTCAGGAAAAAAGGGTTTCTTTTCATGTGGTAGAGTGCTGTGATTCCTGTTAGGCCACAACCTGCAGAACGGATGTCAAACTTTATTCTTGCTTGCTAGGAAGGAGTTTTCCAAGCTGAGGGAATTTGTTCTCCTGTTTTTAGCTCTAATTTTTCTCTGTAATATCATCATCAGCAGAGCTCTGGATAGGGGATGTAAACTCCTATGGATGGGGGTGGTTATATAATGCCCAAAGTCAGAATAATGTGTGGGGTTAAATGCTGGAGACCTTAAGGCATTGTTTGGTTTCCCTTGCAATATAGGACATAAATTGCCTTTTCCAGATGTTGCAACAACTGAAATTTCCAGCCACCACAGAGCTGTGGAGTCTAACAGTGTCACCAGCACTTCCAACTCTTTCTGATACACAGGCAGTGGTGTAAGCTCTTGAATAAACCTTTCAAAAGTTTAAAACCTGGGCTTTGTGGACAATGTGCAACACTCTGGCATAGGTAGGAAAAACTGGTCTATCAGACCACTGTAGACACTTAAGACAGTGTCTCGTGGGAAATATAAATCCTATGTTAAAGGCTTAATTTCCAAGTGTCAGATTATTCACAAACACGAAGAGGGGAAATTAAGGGTAGTTGTTAAGAAGAAATTCTTTACTATGAGGGTGGTTAGTTCCTGGGACAGGTTGCTCAGGAAAGTTATGAATGCCCCATCCCTGGCATGTCCAACACCAGATTGGATAAGGCCTTGTGCAACCTGTCCTAGTGGGAGGTGTCCCTGTCCATGGCAGGGGAGTTGGGACTAGGTGACCCTTAAGGTCCCCTTCCAACCCGTAATGTTCCATGATTACATGTGTAAGGAACAGAGTTTAGTACTAACTTCCATAGTGAGGGGCAGCAAGTACTGCTGGCAGTTTGCTTGTACTTGGAAAAACAGAGATCTCCAGTAGGTTATGTGTGTATCATAGATGCAGAACCTGCAGAGAGATGGGGCTGTGAAAATTGAAAGATAAAGATTAGTCTCCCTCCTGTAATTAATGACTTCTGTGCTAGATCAAAGTTAGTGTTTTCAGCTTTTTGAGTGTGCACAAGCAAGTAGGGGCGATACATAGGGCTCTGGGGAGCCTTCAAAGGAAACTGGGATTTGTATTTGTTTTTTCTTGCTGTTTTTTGTCAGTTCATCCCTAAAGACTAAAAGGAAAAGTTTATTATTGTAATTCTGATCCTTTCTTCACCCCAGCAGCCATGAAAAAAGATATATGATGTTTTGGCCGTTTCATTTCAA
The DNA here is from genome assembly GCA_013397375.1 of Toxostoma redivivum. NCBI lineage: Eukaryota > Metazoa > Chordata > Aves > Passeriformes > Mimidae > Toxostoma > Toxostoma redivivum. The sequence goes on from VXBI01013049.1 coordinate 677,743, forward strand.
AGTTCCCTGAAGTGCTGATTACATCCTGTTAGCTGGTTTCAACTGGTTTTCTTGTGTGAGGTCTGTTGCACACAGGTCACTGACTTGTATCTCAAAAAGTTCTTGACAGGGAGCAGTGGTCCTCACTCACTCATCCCACTCTAGTCTAGCATGGGTAGTCACAATTGTGCTTGGCCAGTCTCCTCGCTCCAGGGACTGCAGAGGAATCTTGTGTTTCTGAGTTGAGCTGCTGTGAATAATGTCCAAGCTGGATGGCTGGAATTGCTCTAAGAGGATGCTATGAATACCTGTCTTTATGTAGCACTGGCATCTCTGTTCAGGAGGGCCTTGAATGGAGCATCTATACTGACTTAACTGCTTTTCACATCTGTTGGAGGCTGTATGTGTATACCCTTTCAGGTCAAGAAAAATGATTTTGTAGAAACCTTGCTGTTAAAATTGCTGCTCAGGATTAAAAACCAGAACGATTGCATTTTCCACTCTTGACAAGGATCTCTAAGTCTCCACGAGCACAAATACTCAGGAAGACTATCTCATTCTTTCCAGGGAGCTGTAGTGTTTTTGACAAATTGTAGGGTTTTTTTCCTTTAAATAAAGCCCTAGGGTGCTTTGCAAGATGCTCTCGGTTCTGATTCACCATCTGAGTGTGTTTGTACATGCAGGGGGAATGAGGCTGTGTTGCACGCAGCCCTAGAGGCCTCATTAAATTGTGATGTGTGGTGTCACATTTCAGACTCACAGTTCTTGCTGTCCCTAGCTTAAAACTTGATGCAAATGATGAGTAACAATGGTCCAGAAGCTGTCTTGACAAAAAAAAAAGGAAAACAAAGTATAAAATGATCTGAAATATCCACTTGTTTTACGTCCTTGGGTTTTCAATTGCCCAACTCCAAGACCGTTGCACTTGAGTTGTCAGAGGTGCGATGTGCCCTTTACTCCCCTCCCAAACACAAAGCATTAGAATCAAGTAAGCACTTTGGAAAATGCTCTTCATGACTAATGTGCAACTGGCTGGGATATGTTTGGTCATGTCTTTACACTCTCATTTGTGTTTCCTCAGGAAATCTATCAGTGCTGTTTTGATGAAGGTCAGCATCTGTTTGTACTCATTTAACTAAAAGAAATGTATCGAGAAGGTCAGCAGCTCTCTTAGACCTGAGAGAATAATTAGCAATAAATTATGCTACTACACAATTGTACTTTTTTCCCTATTTGTTAATTATCTTTAGCCAACTTACAAAATGTGTCAGCACTAAAAGAATTATTCACAAATAACTACTTGACAAATAGTTTGAAAGGGTGCTGGCAGGTGCTATGGAGGTGGCATGTTCCCTGCCTGGAGGAAGGCCAACAGGGTCACCCTGTGGAGGAGAATGGGCAGACACATGGTATTGGGCTAACCTTGTTGTGTAGAAGAGATTTCTCTTGGCCACACACACTTTCTGTTCCTTTCAGGTCCAAGGTACACTCTTGATACCCTCACAAATCCCCAGATAGGCAGCAGCAGACTAGTCCTGAGGTTTTAGAGAATGCAAGCTGCCATTTGTTTGCTCAGAAGAAACAGCTTTAATTGGAGTGTGTTAATATCAAGCTCTCGAGACCACCAAACTGAAACAAATCATCCCTGGGACAGGAAGAAGTTGGTGTTATTTCAGAGAGGTCACAGTACTATGAAATGGCTTCAAATGGTGACTCAGTCAAGTTGAGACTTCTTTTTTTTTTCTTTTTTTTTTTTTTGTGTGACAGTCCTTTTCGTGCTGAGCCTAAAAATATGCATTAAAAAATGGAAGGACAATGGGCTGATGGTGTTTTGGTGGATGTCTGTCCTGTAGAAGTCTGAGTAGATATGTTGGATTTGCACCAGAAAGCGTTAAATTATCTCCTTCATGTGTCAGCAATTATTCTAATGAATGAGAACTATTGGAAGAATCTGTCTACATCAAATTCAGGTCCAACTCTGTTCTTGTGTGAAACACTAATATAAACTGGGAATATTAATTGTTGCTGATCTGCGCACTCAGTATACTACTTTTAGATTATGAGAAGCAAGCTGTTCTTATAGTTACTTAATAGATTTAAGTGATGTAATTTCTGACTTAACAATGTCTCAGAGGGAAAAATAAGTCTATAATAAAACACTGCTTCATTCAGAATTTGTTATTGTGCAATGGGACTTATAGGCAACATCTTTGTGGAGTCTGCCTGACTGTTTTAAAGCTCAGGATTTTGTGTGCACTGGATACAGTAACTTGTTGACTTTTGCTGTCCTTGTGTGTGTCCTTTTTCTAGGAGTATCTGAAAGTGTTGACCCAAAGGCCGCTTTCTATAGTGGTAAAAGATAAGCCTGTCCCTATCTTGATTAGTCTTTAAACTTCAGGGGCATAACTCAAGGAGGACAAAGATGTAATGTTAATGAAATGAGCTCAAGTACTGGCAATCAAGTTAATTCCTCAGGATATATTTGATTGAGTAATACACTGGCTAGTAAATAACCCTCCACCTGCACTGATTTCTTTTAAAATTTGTTTGCATAGTTCATGCTTAAGTGGATTTAAGATATCTTCAGAATAATCTTGACATGAAGAGGCTGCCAGAGGACAAGAACAGTCTTTCCTTATTGGTTTACTCATTCCACAGCTTGGAGAATCACAGCTAATTGATACTGCTTCCATTTAATTACACATAATTTTTCTGTTTTGCTACCCAGTGAGCCAGGAGAAGAAAACAATTCTCTATCTACATGCAAATCTTCCAATCAACAATTTAAAACCGTTATGCTCCCAAATTTGTTCTCTTTATTTCAAAATGAAAATGTATGTGCTTGGGCAGGTTCTTGCAAGTTTTCATCGACTGAGGTTGCTGTCACTGATGTTCAGACCTGTAATTTAGTACAAGAAGCTTCCCCCTCCCTTTCCCTGCACACTGGGGCTCACGGTCCACATTTAGGCCTGGTGCCAGTGTTCACAGCTCCCATCTTTTTGGGAAGAGGTGGCCCACAAAGAGTAGATGTTCTGGTCCATGGGCTTCTTGTGCTTAGAACTGAACCCCCTTCCCTGCTGTCACATCCCACCTTCAGCCCTGTGCAGGAATGGCTGTCCCTGTGTTTTAGTGAATGCTCTGGTGCAGGTACCTGGAATGTTGCATTGATTGCACTGGTTTAATGAAAGGTGCTGAGGCAAAGAGTAAAAACAGAGGGATGGGGTGAGGAAGTCACAGGCTTCAGGGGAGAGTTATTAGAATTGATACTCCAAGGTAGAGGCCAAAGGGAGTTTCCTGCGGACTTGGACAGAGCTCTTGGGTGAAGAAGAATTTTTGCATGGATGGCAGGGGTGTTGCTGGAGCCAGGCAGGAAAGATGTGTGTGTGTCCAGTCCCTCTTGGCAGCAGAGTCTGCAGAGGCCTATGCAAAGCTTTTGGAAAGAAAATAGGAAATGCTGTAGGGAGGAGGAAAGTGGGAAGGCTAGAAAGTATTTTTAGTACAGAACTGCCCATGTTTCCATGAATGATGGCAAAGCCTTCCTGCTCTAGTTTGGAAAAGTAAATATTGGCTGTGGGAACAGTGCTCCAGATGCACTGAATCTGCTTTCCTAATGTTGGTGGGCTCAAGCCTGTGGACCTGAGGCTTATGTTTGGTTAATCTAGATGCTTCAGAGGGTAGGAAGGATGATTTTTGCATTGCTGTACCTTTTTCTTTAGCCAGGCACCAAGTATGCTCCCTGAGCAAAACCAGGCAATCTGTGTTCCAAGAAAGCCTTACTGACTTGTACTGCAACTTTATGATGAAGACCTGAAAGCTGATCCTACAATGTGACAAAAATATGGAGGGTTTTAAAGAAACCATGTATAACGTTAGCTGTACTTTTTCTTTTTCATGAGAAACTTTTTCAGCACAAGTTGAGTGTTGAGTCCAGTTGTTTGAATGAAGGATGGGTTTCTCCTGCACTTTATTGCAGAGAGATGGGAAGCCACCAGGTGCTGTGGGCCACCTGCTCTAAGAGGGGCTGTACTGTATGGGACCTCCCCAACTCCCATGGCCAGGATGTCCTTTTGCCCTGGAGACTGTGGCATCTCTCATATCTTTTTTCCCCTTCCCCTTCTGTTTTATATTCTTGCAAACCCATCTGTTTGTACCAGGGCCGGTGACTAATGCAATAACTCTTATTAGGTCAAAATAGCTGAAATCATACGGCAATTACACATGCACGCTCACATGCACACAGAAGGGTTGTTCCCACTGCGTCCCCCTTTTCCCATCTCTGGAACAAAACATTCCCTCACTGTTCCAAGGGCTGGAGCAGCTGCCCAGCTGGCAGGAGCAGAGATGTTAATGCTGTCAGTGAAAGGATGAGTCACTTTGCAAAAGTTATTTAGGAGGGTCACCCTTCTTGTCCCCTTTCCCCTCCAGCCACCGACCCTTTTGGGTTCATCAGATGCTGGAGGTCTGCACTGGCTGCTGCCCGCAGAGAGCACAATGAAGGCTTGTCAGGGCAAGAAGGCTCCTGATGGGAGTTATAAAAATGAGTAGACCCCTGTTTGACTGATCTGTTAGTCTCCTGAAAAAAGCTTCTGCCTGTCTTGGAAGCATGTGATACCAGCTCTAAGGCTGCCCTTTTCTTTATTTCTGTGTATGGTGCTTTTTGTTGTTTTCTTTTTTAAAAGTTAATTAGAAGGGAGTTCCCAGTGTGTGAGAGGAAATGAGAAGTAAAACATGTAAAGAGAACAGAAAACTGTAATACAACTTCCTTTTGGTTCTTATGTTTTTGGAAATAGGTCACTAAAAATCTGTGTTCTTCCTAAGAAAACCAGTTCCTTTAAGTTTTTTAGAGGATGCAGAGCTCTTCTAAGACATGTCTCTAGCTGAGACCCCTTTCATGACCTGAATCTTATTCTCAACGAATTAGATTGTGACTGGTGTTTGCTGCCTCTCCAGACTCCTGTGGGACCAGAGTCTCCCAGGAGCCAAATCTAGTGCACAAGCACCACTTTCTCTCTCAGTGAGAGCTTAGCAATGTATTCCCAAGTCAGCACCAAGTTTGTCATGGGACAAACTTGGCTTGTTTACTTTCTCAGCTGGGAAAAGCTCTGACTTTTGTGAAGGTAGCATTTGAAAGAAAGCTGGAGGCCAGCTGCTGTGGAGGCTGGTATTGGTGTAGTCATTGTAGTTTTGCTTATTAGATACGTTCTGATAAAATAAAGGTTTGTTTGTCCTGACCATTTGCTATGCTTTTCAATTCTCCCTCTTAACCTGGTATTGCTGAGTGGTTGCCATGGCTGTGCCCATAGCACTCTCATGTGCATGCAGTGATGGAGACCAAGCTCTGCAGTTCCCTTTCCACAAAGCATGGCCCTTCAGGCACAGAGTTGTGTTGAACAGGTGTGGTGTCCCCTGCATGGTCTCAACCTCCTTCGGTGAGGATGCAGAGTTCTGGTTATCAATGCTAAAACTGAGCTGTTGCTGGGGTCATGCTGATGAGGTGGGACTAGAAGTTGTTCTGGCCCCTTTTGTGATTTTTTCAATACGTAAAGCGAGCATGTGCATGACATGCATGGATCATCTTCTCCTTGAGTCTATGTCACCTGTAAGAGGCTGCTAAGAACTTTCTATCACTTCTTAACGTCAGTAGTTTCTCTGTCTTCTAATATGTGTCAACAAGTCTGCTAGAATTTGCATTGGCTACTAGGAGGCTTCAGTCTCCTTGATTCCTGGATCCTCATTTCCTGTCACTGGTTTGGTAATTATAGGAATATTTTTAAAATTTAGTAAAGGGAGAAAGAAGTAAAAGAAAAGGAGATAAAAATTTTTTGAGAAGATTCAGGCATCCTTGATGACAATAGTTCTGGCTGGATAGAGGAATAAAATTCTAAATCAAATCTTTTGTTGCTTTTAACACTTAAAATGTTTTGACACTCTTCATCATTGCTTTAGAAATGTTTCTCATCACTTCTTAAGTGATCTGCTCATGACAGACAGGCATGCAGTCCCTTTCAGGCTGTGCCACAAACGGAGAAGCACTGGCTCACAGTACTGATGTGGCAGAGACTTCCACTGATAGTCAGTTGCATGTTCCCTTCTGAGCATCCTGTACCCTTGCTGGAACAGCTAAAAATCTAACTGGTTAATCCCACAATTAGGTTATTATATTTTTTCTTCTAGATGATCTGATGCTGCTATAACAAAAAAAGTTATTCCTTATTTCTAAAAGCCAGGAAAGTGTGCATATGTGCCCACGTGTATGTGTTTTCCCCTCTTTCCTTCCTGTGTGCAGCTTTCCCCTGGGGTACAAAGGTGACTGTTTAATTTGGTAGATAAATTGAAATTCTGGTGTTTGAAAATGGCAGGCAACCTAGTTAAGCAAACTTGCATATGTAAGCGGGAAAGAACAGTCTCTTGAGGGAATTTAAATTAATATCTTTTTAAGATATGTTCCCTTCCTTGCTACCTCCCTGGAAAGATACCCATAAGTTGACCATGAAATAACAAGTGACTAAGTGTGCTGACAGAAGAAATACAAACCCAGAATACTCATCAGTGGCAAACCAGTCTCGTGTCATTTTTTGGATGTCTAATTGGCCCCATGTAAAATACCAAATTAAGCCTGAATATTCAGATTAGAGGACTAAAATAGCCTCTATCAGAAGTTTGTTCTGTTCTCTGATATTTTTGTCCTATTTTCAACCTTTATAGAGGTGACACATCCCTGCTCAGCGTTACTGGCTGCGTATTGTCAGTCTGGAGTACTGGTGCTCCATCTGTGAGCTCCGGCTAGCAGCAGGTACTGTAAATCATAGAGATTCATGACAAGGCTGTGAAGTTTTCTGAAGGACAAATCACAGTATCTGTGTAAAAAATTACTGTATCTAGTAACAAGGAATGGCTCTTGGTTTGTTAAACGCTGCTGGGATATGCTTGGTGATGCTTTAACCATCGTGAATCAAATGTACAGAAACCACAAGTGTATTCATGTATGTTCTGCAATTCCCATCTTCCTCATGTGTTCACTTTCACACTCGTGCATATGTTTGTTGCCTCCAGAAGAACTGAGCTGAAATGGAGCATTGGGCTGTTCCAAGGTTTCCTTTTAGAACTGGGAATAGAGAAGGTTGAATCACCCAAGAGCATGTCTCCCCACGCTGCTACAGGTTGTACTGGCTTGGATGGGAGGGACCAAAGCATAGTGGATCCAGTACCTAAATAGCCACAGTCTGGAAGTCTTCCAGTCTGTGATGACACAGGCTGCTTTGTGATGATGTCTTTGGAGACTCAGCTTGGCTAGTTTGGAAGCAGATGAAATTTGGATTCAGATGTCACCTTTTGCACACATTTTTGGATCTGTTCTTCCCAGTAGGGCATCCTATGGGATGCCAGTAGATGAGTGCTCCCAAACGGCAAAGACTGATGGTAGGAGCTTTTGGGATTTAGGTGGAAGCTAGTGGTGACCAGCTGGGTGAAAATAGTTAAGCAAAGGGACCTGCCCAAGAGGATCAGGCAGCCCAAAGTGAGTAGCTCTCACTGTAGCATGTGGTGGAAGAGTGCTTAAGGCAGACAATTTCTTGTGAATCAAATGCAGCAAAGCCCAGTCAATGCAAACTCTACAGTGCTGATGGTCAGAGCTTGTCCCTACGTGTTGTGTGTGGGACTGCCAGTGCCAGTTGAGGTGGGAAGAAGGGGTGTGACTGGGAAGGGGAAAGCCTTGGGGGCTCTCTCTACAGCCTCTGCTTGTGCAATCCTGCTCCATCTCCTTGACTTCAGATGGTGTGCAGAGACACCCTTGGACTAATATGGATGTTCTCAACAACCATCTGCAGGGAACTGTGCCTGGAGAAACTGCCCTGGCACGTCCCTCAGTACATCCTTGGGACATCTGTGCGTGCCTAGCTTCATCCTCTGTATTTCCAGCTCTTCACATGAATTCTTGAGGGAGACGAGAAATGAAGCTATTCCTAGAAATTCCACTGCAGTTACATGTCTTTTTTCCTTAACTGGCTGACTCGTCCTTGCTTCTTTTTGGTGCCAATGTTAACACGTCTTTTGGCTGTTAAGGGTGGTTTTTAGACTTGTTTAGAAGAATCTCCTCCCTTTTCCCCGTGTGCCACTTGCTGTGCTCTGGGGAAGGTTGCAGGCCCAAGGCTGTTGAGTATTTCACTTTGTAGGCTTTTGATTCAATACATTTCTGTCCCAGTAAGAGCCTGGGCTCAGCCCAGAGCAGTACTATGGTGCAGGGAACAAAAAATGCATTGCAAATGGTTTCTGTGCAGTGCCTGTGCTGTATGTAAAGCATTCTAAGTAATGAAGCTTCATTTTGGCATCAGGGTACTGTTTACAGCCTGATTTGAAGACTGTGCATAAAGCCAGGAGAGAAGGGCATTCACATATGTTCTTATGTGTCAAATCTCCTTTCTTGGGCTGCCTTGCCATCCTATGCAAGACTTTCATACAAAATATGGTTCTGTCCTTGGTGTGCCTGCCTTTGTGCTCTTGGAAACAGGTGAGAGATGTGCCTCCTTTAGGGCTGGCCCTGCTCCAGATTTCCTGGAGCCTCAGATGTGCTCCACAGAGCACCCTTGCCACCACTGAGCAGTGCTGTTCATGCTTCTGGCACCAAAATGCAGCTGGTGACTTCTGCTTCTTCCTTCCCCCTCAGTCATGAAGGGGAAAAAGAAGAGGGGGGAGGTAAAAAAAAAAAAAAAAGGTAAAAACCCAAAAAGCACATGTGTGGAAGGAGAAAATTGCCCAGCTGAGTTTGGGACCAACCTCCTTCCCACCCTGCTGCCTGGGGGACTGTTTTCAGTGGCGATGCCTTTGGCACCATGCCTGGAAGCAGCTATTCTCTTCAGTTTGCTGCTCCTGAAACACACTTTGGGCAAACTGTGTTTCTGAGCCCAGTTCACAAGAGTTCTCACTTAGGACAGAATTTAATTGCATGCTGAAGTCAAACTGAGATTGGGACTTGAGTGAAGCTTAGAGAGGGAATATATAGTCAAGACCTGGATCTCATTTGCAGACTGTAACTGCCCTGTTGCACCAAGCAAGACTTGCATCTAAGGTAGGCCTGGTCCCTCTCTAATGTTAGCAGCTGGATACAAGGAGTGAAAGTGGGACTAACTACACCTGTTAGGGCAGGAGTTTGGGTTTTGTTGATCCTGCACCCTGAGTGCATCAGTGATGTGCTGGCAGGAGTGGTATCTCCATCCAGCTGCACAGGTCTGTCCCTGGACCCCCTCTTAGCTGAGGTGCTACCTCTGGACCCACAGATATGATGCTGGAGGGTCTCCAGGGAGAGACCAGAGCTGTGGCTTTTGAGCAGGGAGGATAAGAGCTGTGCACTGGAACTGTGTTTGGGTTGCTGCAGGAATGGGCAATACAAAGTAACCCCTCTTCCTTGTCCTTGTTCCCACAGAGATTTTATAGAAGATGGATGCTTCCTTTTCCTACTGCAGCAGGAACTTCAGGCTCCTGGGGACTCTGTGTGCGTGTGTGTCAGAGATCAAAGGAAGGGTATGGGAAATACAGTTTCTTCTGTATGTCCCTGCCTGGGAAGCACTCCCACAAGGCCTGTCGGCTCTTATCATCCCAGACTATGAGAGATAAACTGCTTTCCTCCAATCTGGGTAGCTCCAGGTAATTTAGGATTGACCCTATGGGCAATGGGCGAGATGCTGGCTTTGCCCATTGCATAGATGGGCTTTAGCTGGGGTGGCTCATTGCCAAGGACAGGGGGTTTTGAAAGGGTGTTTTCTGGTTTTGGCATCTGGTATCAGAAATGTCTTTTGATCAAAACAAGTAATTTTCTCTTCAGGGGAGTAAGCCCAAGAAATCTGTCCAGCAAACTTGTCCACTTCTGTGGGGTTTTATTCTTAATTTTAACAAGTAAATTGAAGAAAAGTAAGTGTGGACCTCACACAACTCTGGTTGGAGAAAGCACGCAATTCCACCGATGAAGCAGTGTTTCCTAAAATAACAGCTTCGGGAACCTCTGCAATCTGTTTCCCTGTCTCTTACCCTTTTACAAGAACTGAGGAGTCTTTCAGCATTGTGAAGCAAGGCTGTGAAATAGCAACCAGAACAAGAGTGCCTCAGTCTCTCACACTCTATCTGGGGACCTATTGGGCTATTATTAGCAGGGGATACCAAATACATTCTGTAAATATTTGAGAAGCCCTGTGAAGACACATGCTCTTTTATGAGCCCCACAATCGTTAAACCTAGGCAAAATGCAATGGAAGAGCCAGAGCAGTTCACACTTACCACCCCATTTTGTTCTTATCTGTGGAAGGAAATGCACTTGGATGCCTCTTGGGTTAAGGCTGAAAATTCTGTCCCTGATTCTTGGCAGAGAGGTTCTATTTGCAAGTGGAGAATGGACAGCAGAGCTACTGAGCCCCTGGGCTGGCACATGGTGATCTTCTGGCACAGAACTCATGTGCTGGGGTCTGGGACATGGTCTGAAGGGTCACCTGGCTCCTCCAGCGTATGGCGAGGTGCCTAATTATATATATATATATATATATTTTTTTTTTGGGGGAGGGAGAGAATTTTGTTATAGCTTCTTGTTCTCTTTCGGAGCAGGGGTGACCCGCAATCTCGGTTTCCATCGCTAGAGGGAGGAAAACTACACGGAATTATCACCCTCTCTGGTCTCTGCTCTGTCCGTCCACTCCAGGCAGGAAAGCAGATGCTCTTAGGACTTGATAGGTGAGGAACATGTAGAATTGTAGGAGGTGGGCTGTTTTCCTTCGACAGAATTTAATGAAAAAAAAAAACCAAACCCAATCTTTAACAAAAGCAGATAGAAGCTTTTTTGTATTCTTGATGCAGTGCACCACAGACATCTCTTCTTTTTTATTGAAAACAAAGCAAATTGAAATTAGTTTAAGAGAAAGATGATGACCATTTCAACCCAGGAAAAGGAGCATAGCTGTAAAGACAACCTGATCCCACGGGAAGTACTGGAGAACAACTTCCCTTTGCTTTCAGAACCTATTTCATGAAACCTGGTAACTTTTACCAGTCTGCCCTAGACTTGTGATTATGAAAATTACCTAAGGCCAGCTTTCTCACCAGAATGACACTGAGTAGCAATTCTGTTTTTACCTTCATCTGTAATTAAGGGGACCATCCATTTTCCCTACAAGATGGGGTTTGGTTAAATTAGACATGTCAGAATGAGCTACTGTCCCTGTAAGAAGAAAACTGGATGTGCATCTCTGCTCTACACATTTTTTATTATGGCCATGGTCATAGCACCGCACGGTAAAATGCTGCAGGCAAAGCTGTCGCCATCTCTTGGAAGATATGCTTTTGAGGGGATGCTCCTGAGGGATGTCAGTAGGACTTTTTTTTTAATAATGTTTAAAATGAAAGAAAAAAGGTAAGGCAGTTCATTGCAGCATGGAAGTAATAGTAATAAAAATAGAAAGTAAAATAATTATAAAAATGGAAAGCAAAACTGACCAAGAATAAATGCGACCATAGGCTGTATATTGCTCAAACCTGAACAGATAAAAACCAGAGACACTAACAAGTTAAGAGAAAAGGCACATGTCTGGGTTTTTGTTATTTTTTTTCTTTTAAAATTTATTTATAAGTTTAAGTACAAGTTATTATATGTTGCTGATAGCAGTAGAAATCAAACAAAAAAGTCAACACTTTTTTTCTTTAATTGTGAAAGGAAGCAGGAATGGTGCATGACTCTAACTCTGGAGAAAATTAAAAGATGGAACTATAATGAGATTCTTAATGTGTGACTCAGAGGTGGGCACACTTGTAACTGTCTGGTCATTATCAGGAGGGGAAAAGGACAGGGTAGAACTATACTGAACATACACCCTCTCCTTCCTCCTGCCTTTATCTTTTGATGCAAAAAGAAATGTGAGCATCCGTGTTGTGCAAGATGTGGCTTCTGGCAGTGAAAACAGCACGAAAGGGCTGAAACAGCAGCAGGTCCCTGTAGGACAGGACAGGGGGGTATTGGGCTGTGCTTCGGGCTCAGCTTTCCTCGGGGAAAGCCTCGTCTGGCTGCAGTGTTGGATGGGGCTGGCAGTGGTGGAAAGGAGGCAAATTTCTTCATCCAAAGCCCGTACAAGCATTGCCGGTGCTTGGGAAGAGAGGATGGGTTCCAGGAGGGGATGAGTGCCCAAGAGGAGGGTGTGCCAAAAAGATGTGGCTGGCAGTGGAGCAGCTGGCCTCTGCTGCTAACTCAGATTGGCTTGCCCTGGAGGATCCTAATTACAGCACAACTGCTGTCTCCATAATCGCTGCAGCAGGAGCAGTGTGGGCCATAAGGCACTGAAAGGGACCTGGATGTGGCAGAGGAAGATTATTAGAGTTACTGCGCTCTGTCCTGGCCATGGAGTTGCACAAAACCTACCAGATGTCAGGGAGGAAGAAATGGGTCATCCTCAGCGTAGGCTTTTGCAAATAATGTCATTGACTGCTTATATATGAACAAAGTGATTTTTGCAGTGGGTTATGCCTGACTGAGAGCATTCGTGGGGAAAGCTTTGGAAATGCAAAACATCTGACTGGGCACTTGGGTCTGATTTGCAAAGCAGCAGCTACTTGTGTGGCTGGTGTCAGATGGGAATAACAAAAGATGCTCAGACAACTCCTGGTGAAGAACTGTAGCTGTGTTGGATGTTCCCTGTGTACCAGGAATGCTGGTCCTCACCCACCCGCACCATCCGCTGACAAATGAAATCATCCTTGACACAACTTGGGCCTGGAAATTATCAAGATAAGCAGTGATGAGCAATAAGAGAAGTATGCTTTAGGATGTGAATGTTATTATTTTTTGTTTCCTGGTATGTTTCCAAGGTCAGCTTCTTCAGATATATTTTGAAATCAAAATAGTAAGCTCAGTCAGCAAGCATTTGAGGGGAATGCACCAAAGCAGATGTCATTTCTGTAATATGGGCACTGGGCTGGCAACTGGGAGCTACTGCCCATGCTTGTTGCATTTAGGATCTAGGGTAGGAGTTGCTCCCACCACTTCATTTACAAGACAGAAGCATCACAGATTTTTTAATGCTCTTTTTGGAAGTGCTCCCTCAGAAAAGGACTGTGAAATGTTAAACCACATCTTTGACTTTCAGGCCAAATGTTCCCTGAGTGGAAAATCTGGTGCTTAGTGCCTAGATGGAAATAAGAAAAGCGAGGTGCAGGTAAAGTGTTATTCCCTGCATCCTCCCACTTGCTTCCCAGTAGAGGAGAGCCCCCGCCTGCTTCCCCACAGGCTGTGCCCGAAGCACACATTTTTCCCTTGCGCCAGACTTTAATCACATGCAATTGCCTTACGGATAGCCGGGGCAGTAATGGTGATCTTAAACATTGCTGGATGCCTCACATTCGCTTTATCTAAGTCTGTTCACACTGTCACAGCTTTTCTTGCTGGTGACGATGTGGCGGAGAAGGACAGAGTGAGAGAGCGAGATAGTGTGGAAGTGGGAGGCCGTGCCAAGGTGACGAGCTATTTTGCATTGGCATCTGATGGTGCTAATCAGGAACCATGTACTTTAGAAGGTGTCTTTTGATAATGTGCTTTTATAATTTAACCCTCCTTATATTTTTGGATATATAATTTGTGTAGGGTTTACAACCTGAATCTGCTTAGGTGCCTCTGGTTTCTGACACAGCAGCAGCCTTTGAATCAGCGAGTGTCTGCTCTTGCTGCTTAATCTCTGAGGCAGCCAATTTGGGGACAGAAGGAGTCTTTACTTTATCTGCTCCAAACACACTTGTACTTTATTCCTTTGTATTGCGAAAACAGGGGAAAAAAAAAAAAGGAAGAAAAACGAAAGAAGTGCTGTGTGTGTGAGCACGTGTGCGTGTTTATATAGTATGGGAGACAGAGACTAAACTGAGCAAGTGTGGGAGGGTGAGAACCTTTATTGTGCAACAAACTGATGGCACCAAATATGCTGCATTTGTTGTGAGTTAAAAGGTTTATACAAAGATTTTCTTAGTAGTGTCTAAGATCTTAATAGGGTAATTAATCTTTCTAAGTGTTACTGCCAGATTATGGGATCAGCTATTACCCCTGGCTACAGAGTACTCCTTTGTGTGTTGCTATGAACAGGACTAAGTGATGAGACTACTCCGTTTGCCAAACAAAGATATGGTTGCTGCTAGCTTGTTTATGTTTGAAATGTGTTTTCTGGTGCAGTAAGAGAAGGCTGCACCATTTCTTTGGGAATATTGGTGCCCTTTAAAATGAGTCTTATTAGGAGAAGAAGGGCATGAAGCACTGTAAAATTTCCAGAGCTTTACAGAAAAGTGCATATAATAATGGTGAGTTGTTTGGTTCGGCATTTTTTTTTTTCAAGCAGGAAAATAAATAGATAGCTAATGTAATTGTAAGAAAGCAGCTGTAGGACTAGATAAAAAGTGGTCTCTACTTAAAAACTTCTGCATGGATTGCAGAAGCCAAACATTTTAGTTGAGGAATTAAAATCCAAGTTGTGTTGCAGCAGGATAGGGTAGGACATAGAGGATGTGGAAGAATTTTCTCGAGAAATAAGCTTTGCTCAATCCTATTTATTCATAAAAGTGAGTCAAAACTAAAGATTGTTTTATTTACTAGATAAGGGAACTTTTTTCCCAGTGACATTGCCACTTGGGGGGCGTGGGCAGGGAGAAGAGGAAAAAGCTGCACATTACCTCATGGTTGTCAATGTTGAAATAACTGGGTCATTCTGGAGAAATGTCTGCTTGGCCAAATTGTGCTGCTGAATGAGCAACCCCTGATCAAGGTCAGTATAAACTACTTTGTGCACATCCTTCAGACTGGTCTAGTGAAGGCTGTCATATTCTTTAGTGATGATTAAAACTCCAACTCCAGGCTTTAATACGTAATATAGCTGGCTTGAACCTAGGATTGCTTTTAAGCCATCCCAGAGCTCACTCTGATAAGTGACTGTTCATGTGTGGGCAGGTGTGCTTCATGTGTAGTAGCAACTATGGTGACACTGTCATGTGTCGAGATTAAATGTTTTGGGCTGGGTCAAGTTGCTGACTTTTTTCTAGGCATTTGGTGAGAGAACACACTCGCAGGGTATGTGGGAGGAAATCTTTGCTTTGTGGCTGGAGAGGTGGTCAGTTTGGAGAAAGGCAAGGAAAAAGGTGGTCATGGAGGCTGGACTAGGAGGAGGAGGGGAAGTTGCCACCTTCTGCCCTGCTGGAACACAGTGATGCTGATGGCATGCTGCAAGCCTGGGGTTAACAGGGGCCTTCCCTTTATGAGAGCAGGTCCCTCATACAGGGTCAGCTGGCACTGCCCACTCATCTCTGTGGCCACCATGGGGTTGTGTGCTCTCTTCTTTCTCTGCTCTACAATGGTTTACAGCTGAGCAATGATGCAAAGGAGAAGCTGCAGAACCTTGTTCACCCTCTTCTCTGTAAACTTCTGTAGGAAGTTTACATTTATACAAAGCTTGGAGAATCTTGAAACTGTGCCAAACAGAATAAAGTCATAATGCTACTGCTTGGCATAGTGTTGAAGAAGACTCCCCCAGGGCACGCTGTGTGGAAGTAGGACTGAAGTGAGTGGTCAACCAGGCCTTGCAGATGTTTATTCTAGATCGTGACATGTCCCTTGTCTCTAGATTGAGACAGTGAAATGCTGGCACTGCTCTCCTGGTAAGGCTTGTACAGTGCTGAGCTGCTCCTGGTGGGCTCATTTGGCTTCCTTTGTGGCAGCTCCTGCTGGCTGACCACTTGTTAGGACCCAGGGAGGAGTATGACTTTGAGGATGCCTACCTGGTGCAGAGGGTCTGGGGAAAGGAGCTGCTTAGCTGATGGTGGTGGGAAGGGGAAATCACCAATTCCTCCCACTGGGCTGCATCAGTGGGGCTGTTCATGAGGACAGAAAAAGAGGGTGATACTTATCCTGCATTCCTAGGAGTGGTGATGGTTGAAAGCCCACCATGGCTTTCCAACCTGCTGCAGTTATTATCCTTGCTTTAAGTGACTGGAGTATGCTTCCTAGGAATTGAATGTTTGCCTGAAAGCTACAATGAGCTTCTGGCTCCATCCTGGTGTCCCAGCACATGCAGAGCCTTTCTCCCCACACCTAGCACTGGGATTTCTCACTCTGTAATGCTGCAGAGATGTGCTCTTTTTGTAAGTAGATGTCTTCATTGGTCAAATTACATTTACTGCTTTTTGCATTCAGTATTTGGGATGTAATTTGCTTTACGAATCTCAATTTGATTCTAGAGGTGATATGCAACGTGAGATGCTAAAAACTCTGAAAGAAAGTCTTTGAAGATAATTACAGCTACCTTACCACAAACTCACTCTGAGGGTTGTAAGGAAAAAACCCAAACAAATCCCTATTAATGCAGAGTTAAGATGACCCAGTTGCAGCAGAGACCTTTCCAAATGGAAAATTCAAATCCAGGATGTACAGAATCAACATATATGCCAATAAAACATTAACTCTGCCCCCTTGGAGCTGGTGCTGCTCACTGGGAATTATCTGTAACCATTCCAGCTGCAGTCACTGTATTAGCTGGAACAGTATTGAACGGTGGGGGGATTTTGCTACTGTGTAATGGAAATTATAGTAATGTTTTGAAATATCTGTGGGCTAGCAGAAGAGGAAAGGAATTCAAAATTGTGGTCTGTCTTTCAAGGCTTCAGTATTTTCTCCTGTGGGGGCTGCAACAGCAGGCTGATACATCTCCATCCTGCCTCCCTGCATTTCAGGCAAGGTGTAGTCTGAGTCGGCAGAGATTTCAGACTTCTTTGAAGACTCAACCTTTTAACAGGAAAGATTTCCTGGCCTGTGTGTGAGCCAAGCTGGCCCTCTGATATGTCAGATGCACCTGAACCTCTTCTCTTATCCCTGGTTTTTGGCAAACCCACGATATGAGGAAAACATTGCAATGAAGTGCTAACATCATTTCAAGAAGGAGCTAAAAAAAGCCCCTGGGAGAGAAGGGATTTATTAACAAGTCATGGGACTTTGGTATGCCTCAGGCAACATTTTCAAACTGTTGCTCTCCCAAATCAGGCTCTATAATTATACTACTTCCCAAACAGAAAAGGACAACATGGGAAATTCATCTAATGTAATATCATAGGTCTGAGCCTAGAAACAGAACAAAACGGGTTATTGTAACATAATAGTAAAATAGGTGTGACTGCAGAATAGATGGTCAAAGCAAACCTTCAGATGAGTAATTATTTCTTACTATCCTACTTGTTCTATTTCATCCTTAGGTATTTAATTACACAGTTTTCTTTTTCTCCTGTCCTAACATGCACCACCAGGCAATTTTGTTTCTTTGAGCCTTGGAAACAGTGTGACTTGAGTCCTTTATTGGAGTTGCTCTCCTAAAAATAAAACTTTGAACAATCTGAGCAGTGGTAGGACCAGATTTTGTAATTACAGCTCTATCTGGAGGGTATAAGATGGATGAGAGTGTCCTTGTGCTGGGTGCTGTACCTTTTGTGTAAAGGCAGGAACTTAAAGGCAGTAGAGCTCTCAAGAAAACCACTATCTTCTGTGCAACTTGCAGCCCTTGTTTGGAGTTAATTCCATCCTTTGATGGGTTAGGTGCAAGTTCAAACAGGATTTTGCCTCAACAGTGTCCCTATCTGGGGATGAGAGACTAACTTCTCTGCTAGGTTGTTCCCTGGCTAAATGTAGTAAATGATGCCTCTGTGTTACTAGCCTGGAAAAGTAGGACTCAAGTGTTTTCTTAAAAAAAACCCCAAAATCCCTGCCTGCTTAGGTGCTTACAATGTTCCTGTCATTTTAGTCTTCAAACGCCTACTATTCTAACATCTCAGCTGATAGCACAGTGAAAAGTAAATCTCTCTCAAGCATTTTCCTCCCTCTGAGTAATAGCTAATCTAATAATAGTTTGACTCCTACCACCACAATAGCTCTCTCTATAAAATGTGTAGAGGGAGGAGGGTAAAGATTCTATCTTCTCTGTGGTGATCCCAAACTCCTTGGAAGTGGTGCAAGAATACTGAACTTGGGCCCTTCACTGCTTATGTATCACCCTGAAGATGTTTTATAGGTTTAAATGCTTCTCAGATTTGGCTTTAAAAAGTCCAACAAACCCAAGCAACCAACCTTACCCAGCAATACACGTCCCTTTCACTTTTTGTTATTTCTTCTCCCTCTTATGTTAATATTTCCCTTGTTAGTGTTTCTGCATGAGATCTATTTATTCATTTATTTTGTGCTTTTACATCAGCCCTAAATGATATTCCTATTAGCACAGGAAGCTGGCAGCAGCCGGTCTGCAGCCTTTGGATAGTAAACTAATTAAGGGAAAAGCAGGTGTGGATGGATCTATTGAGTTTATAAATAAGTGCCAAAAATTTAAGTTATTGGTCTGTGAGTGTTAACAGGTGGAGCACAGTTTTTATACCTTCAAAGGAGAGAAAAAGAAGGGTTAGAGGAAACTATTTCTTCCCTCATAATTTAAAAGCTCTTCAGTAATAAAATATGTCTGTTCTAAAAAAAAAAAAAAAAAGACCTGGACTGGGTGATGAAATGGATGGTCTGCAAATTCATATTCTCAGGCTGACACTCAGAAACATAACTTACAAATTACTACAGATGTTAGGGCTTATTGTTCCTTTGCAGTTCTGTTTATAAATAAAACTTTCTCTGCCTTCAGTCAAATGCTCAAAATGTTCTAATCTGCAAAAAGCCTCTTCCCTCAGTGCTAAAGAAAAATATGATCTATTGAGCAAAGTATTATGCAAGGGATTTTGTGTCTAAGAATATATTCTCTCCTCACACTGATTTATCCTCCTCCCCAATTTCTGTACTGGCTTTCTTCCTTTGTGCTTAATTTAGTAATTTATTCAAACACTTCTAACCAGGGGGTGTTTTTCACCAGAGTGCAGTGGCAAGAGACCACAAAAGCATTTCACAACACATACAAAATACATTAAACCATTTTCAGGGTAGTATAACGTGATAGGATAATGTTGGAATGAAAACATGTAAACCAACCACCTACTAACTCGACTGGTTTCATTAATTTTGATCTGACTGATATAAAAGTCTTCTTCATGGATATGTATTAATCTTTTATGGGCTATGTATAAATTTAAATACAAGCAGTAAATGAATGCTTATACTAAAGCTTGCATGTGTCAATCTGGGAAATGCAAGGTGAGAGAAAAACCCAGCAGTCAAAACCTGTGCATTGTTTATATTTTAAAAAACTCTGGGAGCATCTAACAGGTGTTGATCTGGAGAAGTAAGGAATGGGACTTGTGGTCTGTGGCTTTTAG
The DNA here is from genome assembly GCA_013397375.1 of Toxostoma redivivum. Lineage (NCBI taxonomy): Eukaryota > Metazoa > Chordata > Aves > Passeriformes > Mimidae > Toxostoma > Toxostoma redivivum. The sequence continues at coordinate 697,006 of VXBI01013049.1, forward strand.
GAGGCACTGATGGTTTTAGGGACTTTAATTTCTGAATATGTGTCTGGAAATCAGAATGGGACATTTGCCTTTCCCCTTCTTTTGTGCCTCTTAAGTGCTTAGACATGGGGAGGGGAAGGGTTTTTGAGGTTAGGTTGGTCACTATGGACCATCTTTTAGTGTTAAGTCTGCTTCTCAGGGCACTCAGTCATGTGTACATGTGACCTCTGCCTGCTAAGCTATAGAATGCTCTGGCTTGGAAAGGGGGATGTTTATAACTTGTTTTTTGCCCCTGGTTCCTCTCATATGGTTAATGAGATATTCACTAGAGCAGGGATTGGGACAGGGTATCCAGCCTTCCCAGCTAAGTGTACTAATTAGTCTCTCTTTCTCTGTCTCTTAATGAATTCATACATATTCATTGAGAAGCAGAACAGCTCCAATAGGAGAGAATCAAGGAAAAACTGAATACCCTGCAGCCTACCTGATGGTTATAACTTTCTCCTGATGGTTAGAGAGCGTGGTTTAATTTCTTTGAAACAGGTGGGGGGAAGAAAAATGCTTTTTAGCCTCTAAGGTGAATACTCTGACCAATAGACAATTGCAGGCAAGAGACTGGTCTCCTTCTGCAGCATGTGTGTGTGTTCATCCTTACTTCTGATGTTCTTTCACTGCAAGTGCCTTAAATACAAACTTTTTTTCAAACTGGATCTGAAGAAAAGGTTTGCCTTGCACTTGTTTCCTAGGAAAAATAAATCTTAATTTTAAAGGCTGATCTACAACAGTTAAATATTTCCTTTCCTTATATTGCCCCAGAAATATTTCTTTAGTTTGATGAAGATACAAGGAATAAATTACTGATGTCATTTTACTGAAGTGCTTTTTAAAGTACTCAAACCCTACTCTGCTTTTGTATTTAATCCTCAGGAACACTTATGTCTTGCCATGCAAAAAAAAAAATTGTCACTAGAACAGAAATTAATAAAAAAGACTTGAAGATAGGTGAGTAAGCACAGGCAGAGAGTACTGACAAAATCCATCCTGCTGATGTAAAGCTGGCTGTGAAATGGATGCTAAAAATAAACCTCAATTCTAAAAGTCAATTCTGACAGACCTGGGTCCTGTTTCTCTCTGTAACATAATTTGCCACAATCTGTGGGCTGATGTTGCAGTAAATTAGGTTCGTGATACTTACTGTTAATGAGTCACTGAATAAATACATCTGTATAAATTAGCCCATAATTTTCCTGTTGCAAAAATAAACAGTTTTGATTTCCTATGTGAACAGCATGGCAAGCAATGTAGTTTTACTAAACACTGAAGATGTGGGAAGAGAAAGTGTTCACGAACAGGTACTTGAGTGGCGTCTGGTGGGATGAAGAGATTCAACCCTACTCTGCATCCCACTAAGATGGAATGGAGATCTGTAAGGCAGGGTGGGGCAGGAGGGGGTCAGAATATGGAGAATCAAGACCCCAAGGTCTGTAGAGCTATCATCTTGTTTTAACCTGGGTGTCCTCTGTGCCATCATGTATGAGAACAGCAGCAATAAATCATGTACCCAGCAGCAGTGTTCAAGATGTTGTGTTTTGGTAGCATGGTGGCTTGAGCCTCATTGCACTAGATCCCATGTAAGACCAAAGTAGGAAATGTTCCACTCTCAAAGTATTTTACAATTCAAGTCTGAGAAGATGTAATAATACTTGGAAGGAAGACAACAAAACCAGCAATGAGGACTTGGGTTTATATAGGCCAGATATTTGCACAGTCACAGTAGATGCTCCTATGCTGCTTGTGTGTGTTTTTAATCTCCAAGTATGGTAGTCCAAGTGTTTTACAAGTTACCAAGTCTGAAAAAACTTGGCTACCTGTTTTTTTTTTCTGTGACAATCTTCCCCGCCCCACCCCCCATGCAATGACTTCAGCTGAGGGTATGTGGAAACAGAACTTGGTTCAATTCTCAGTCCTTGTGAGCTGAGTAGTGTGTTTAGCTGTGGAGCTTGCTGCAATACAGAGAATAATCATATCATGTCAGTCTCCCTGAAATGGCTGTCTGTATTAAGCTCTAGGTCATTTCCAAGGGTTGCAAGGAGCTGCCTGTCTGCTGGCACTAGACATGTGACCTTAGTGAAATGTCTCCTTCAGTATCTACGGGCTGTGATGTGTCACACTGATACACATTTCTACCTTAACACTCACTCAACAGCAGCTCTCTGATGTGACAGTGTTTTTCTAATTCATAGATATCCAAGGAGATGGATGCCTGCGTAATGTTATGTCTCTTTGCCTAGCTAGTCTGATAAAATGGATGTCCTCACACAAAGTCATTAAGCGAGTAGCTTATGATAGCATGCAGGAATAGGAACTACATGGCTTATTCCACCCCTGTCCTGTTGCAGACATTTCTTTTGGAGATGACTGACCATATTGTTAATGAAATAGATCTAAAGAATACTTAGCAATTTGTAGGGTCAGTTTGGTGGCTTCTTTGGGCTGGAGATGACTTCAAAAGCACCTGGTAAACCTTTGTCTGGTCAATACTATTCTGTATGGGTGGCATTTTCTAGGCAAAGAGTTGTGGGCTTTTTATGCAGCTGACTTCTGTCTCTCGTGCCATCAAGCATGGTCGTTGCTTGTTGGCACACAATGCTGTACTTTCTCATCTTCTTTATGTCTCAGAACACCACAGGTAGGTGGTCAAGCTGGAATTTACTGGCTGGCTGCCAGCACAAGGAACATGTGGACCCTGCTAGAGGATGCACTTGTCAGGATCCACCAGCACCAATCAGCATCCATATACACAAAACTCACTTTGTGAGTGCCTTGTGTGCTTTGGGAGGAAAAAACTGAGAGGTATATGGAAAGCACAGGATGAATTAATGAGACAGCTATGCAGTAGGAAACCCTAATCTGACCAGGAGGGGAGAGCAGGACTATTTAAGCTTAACCTTGAGATGCTCCTCTGAAAGTCTATTGCATACTGAAACAAGAATTATGAAGTTGGTTTTTGTACACACGTGAGTGTGTATATGCACACATGTGCATGTACACAAACACACACACATATATATATATATACACACATATATACACCTGCACATGATCTATATATACATGACTCAAATCAATTTGATTCTGCAAAGTAGCGAGCAAGCTTGTCCTGGATGGGGAATTTGTAAACTCTTTCATAGTGCTGAAGAGTATTTTCAGAGGTTATCATTTGCCCAGCAAGGTCAATGTCTTCAAATTCTTGCTCTGGTCAAGGGGAAGGCAGAAACTCATCCTACGTGCTAAAGCAGGAATAATGAAATTTTTTCTTCTGGTAATTTCCCTGTGGGAGAGCTTTTCTTTTGATAGAGACAGTCTTTTTGGTAAGATTGAATAAATGCCCATCACAAGGAGATGTAAACTAGGAGAGACCAATTTTTTTCTTGTTTTGAGAGAAGTGTCTTTAAATTTAAGCTCCTATCTCAGTGTTGAAAACAGACTCATGGCCTTTAGTCAGAAAGGAGGGCTCCTGGCTTTGCCCCCAGCTGCCAGCAGCAGGATCTGGAGGGGCTGCCCTGCTTGCTGCAGGGCAATCTGGGGGCCTGAGGCTGCACTCACTTTCCCCTCGATGCACTCTAAGTCTTGGCTCCATTTCACAGCTCTTCATGGAAATGACTCCTTGTTCTGGGAGGGACTCAGTCTCTCCTCAAATGATAATGCAATCCAGACATGAATTGGCAGAAATGTCATGAGACTTCTTATTCTTGTGTATTTCCAGTGTGAATGCTCTCAAAATATCCTGGGAAGGCAGCCTTGGCATTTTTTCTGATGAACTGACACTGACCTGACAGCTTATTGTGGTTTCTTCCCCCAATGACAGTTATATGGAAAAGAAACGGAAGTATCCCTTTCCCATCCCTAGTTTGTTTTCCAGCTGTACTTATATTAAAAACTATAGTTTTTCTACACTGTATTTTAATAATTGCTGCTCTATCAAAACACAGTTGAACTCCATGTTTAAGCATATGCCAACTATGACTTAGAACATATTAACCTCTGAATCATGTGTGACATGCATTTTAGGAGGCTTAGTGCACCAGGTAGAAGACGGCAAACAAGAATTTAATATCCTCTGAGAGCAAATTCAGAGAGGTAACTTCCTCTCTCAATACATGGGCAGCTTAGGATGACTTTTCTTCAGTGTTGGCACCTAAATTGACTGCTTAAAGCTGGGGAGAGTGAATAGTTAATGGTTATTTTGTTTGTGTCTTGAGATGACAGGATCCCTCTTGCTCTGCTTTCCTGTTTCCGCTGGTTGCACACAGGGATTCCTGATATATCCCAAATGATGGAGGGAGAAAAAGTGTTTCACAGGTTTTTTCCACTTTTGTTTTCATATGTAAAGGAGCTACTGATGTGGTAAAAGAACAGTCACTGGCAAAAAGGCTCTGAGGATGGACTGAGGTCAAGTACTGTTTTGGGAATATTCCAACAGCTGGGAAGCATGAATGCCTGATTTAGTGAGCTCTGATGTTGTGCAGTGATAGGGAAGGACCTTAATACAGACCTTGGCCTACTGTGTGTAGCCTGCCCATTTTAGGGGAAGGTAGGCTAATTTTGAATTCTCTGCCTAATCTAGACAAACTTTCCTAAGAAAGAGATCCTCAACTGTCAAAACCAAATAGGTGATTCAGGAGAGAAAGTTACATTCCTTCTTGTGTCTGTCCAACATATTTATAAATGGGTACAACAAGGTAGGTGTGAGCAATTCAGCTGAAGTGACACAGGAGAGATGTAGTGAAGAACAAACATCGATCTCCATCCCTATGGAGCTGACCTTCCAGTGGGCTCTCTCATACCATGTAAATGCATAATTTTCCATGGAATGGAAAGATGGAAGATATGAGGCACTAGAGGGCTGGATCTGCAGAGGTTTTTCCAGCTGTTTTTTGTCGGAGAGCTGAGTTTTCTGCCTGTCTCCTCTGGCCTTTCCTGGTGTTTCATCAGGGTCAGGCACCTCTGTGGTTCCTGGATGTTGATCTTTAGGCACCAACCACTGAGATGCCAGAGCAGATGGGATTGCTGCTCAGAGTGGAGCTTGGGAAGAAGATTTCTTCATGTTTCTACCTCTCCAAAACACTTATCAATGGCAGAGATGTGTTCCCTACGGACAACTGAGCTGCTTCTTCCATGGATAAAACCTGGAAGAGAAGCAGGTGATTCTCATCAAGCTGGTTTTGGGCTAGTGGCTAGGTTGAGCTAATAGTTTGTATGCACCTGATACAAAGTCAAATGTGTTACCTGGCCAAGCACATAATTTTTAAAGCAAACTCAACTTAGATGTGTAACAGGTAACACCTGGCAACCGAATGGTTGTTCACAGAGAATTGAACTGCTGCACACTTGTTAGAAAGGCAGAAAACATAGTCAGTACCAAAGCTGCAAAAGCACTGCACTGGTAAAACAACATAGCATGACAGGCACATCACAAATCTGTACTACAGAAGAACTTGAAATACAGTGTGTAGAAATATTTACAGACCATGGAGATTAAGAAATATTGCTGACATAGTTGGGAGAATCAATACATGAGGGTAATTATGAAATGCCACTGCCTTCTGAGGCAAAAAATATAGGTCCCTATCCTACCCTAAGAGTACTTCTTGTGGACCTTTATAACGTTTTGCTAAAAGCAATGAAAAGTTCAAGGCATTTCTGTTCCTCAGCTGAATTATATAACTGAAGCCAGTATTAGCTTATAGAAATGTGTCCCTTTCTTCTAGTTCTTTTAAGGAAAATAAAAAAAATCCTGGAAATCAGGATTAATGAAGTGATAAATGATAGGAGAAAGGAATATTTAAAATGCAGAAAATTTAAAAACTGTAAAAACAGATTTGCAAATTTTCATGTAGCTCCAAGTTTGATTCTGGGAATGCAGGGATCAAATTGAAGTATGTAATTTAGGATTTCTTTTTTCTATTAGATTTCTATAGGTGTGATTTAGTTTTTCTTGTGCTAAAGCAGTTGTAGGGAAGATAATGCCCCTGACAGTGTTTCAATATAGCCTCTGTTCATAGGTGCCAAGTGGATTTTAATTTTTTTTCTTTCTTATTACTGAGGTGTGAATTATTATGTGGCCTGTCAAATATGTTGGAAATTTAACTATTTAGCTCTTGTGAAGGACAAGGTAACTCATCCCTGCAGTAAAGCTATGAGCAGGATGGAGCTGGAGGCAGATTGGCCTCATCTGCTTTGAATGCTAAAATTCATCTGAACTGCAGTGATATGTCTGTGATTGCTGCCTGGTTAGGTGCACTCTGCAGAGAACAGGATCCATGGAAGCCATCTCAGCCAGCTGAGAATGTAATGAATAGCAGAGCTGTTCCTCTGGCCCTTGATCCATCTGAGACAGCCCAGCAAAAGCTGCAGTAAGGTCACCTACCAGCTAGGGCTTTGATGCTGCCCAGGCAAGATGGCACCTGATGTAATGGTGCCTCAGCTGAGAATTCTGAAGGGAAGCCATCTCCAGAGAGTGGAAAAAACAAAGCTGTTACATGGACAGCCTTAGAAGAGAGGGGGTAAGTAGCAGGCATGTGTTGCATAGGTCTCTTTAGATGCTAGTTGGATGAAGAGAAGTTACAGCAGAACCTGAGGGTTTGGAAGCAGCCAAGGAGGAAGAGCCAAAAAATCTGGAGGCAGCAGAAGCTGAGTTTCTGCTAGCACCAGAGATCAGTCGACCCAGCCCAAGCATATTGTTACTGTTTTATTAAAAGGGTTGATTTGGAGAATGTTGTGTTTGCAATTCAGCATCATGCCTCGGAGCCTTGATTTCAAGCCTTTATTTATATGCTTAATTGTTGCTATGGAAATTCAATATTTAAAGAGGTAATTATTGCTGATCTTGTTGCATGTGTCCATTTCTGATGTCCAGCTGTTAGCTCTTTAGCTCCAGTCTAGCAGATTAATTACTACTATTGATTACTTTGAGCTTCTCTCTTCACACCTGCAGTCTGTGTAATTAGCCGATGGCCTCCTCTGAAAATTAGGAGCAGTTTCATTTTGGCACCTTGCCATTTCTCAGCCATGTGCCTTACACTGATGAACAAAAGCAAAGCTATTTTAAATAGAGATATCTGGTCAATGAACTCTTTGTATTTTTGAACTATCTGTGGATAACTCAAATTACTCCATGTTAGCAAACATTGAACCCCATTGGAAGACCCCTGATAGTAAAAAAAAAAAAAATTAAAAAAAATTCCAAAGTACTGGTATTTGTTTTGTCTGCCCACTAGTCAGTAAATGCTGTCCTGGCTATTTGAAGTTTATTGTCCACAATGCTTTTTCTCACTAAGTGGGACCCAACTCTCTGAGTGCAATTATTCCTCCTTTCAGCCTGCTTTCCTGAAGTGGAGTTTTCCTTTCTCTGCTGTGTATGAGAGATTTCTTGTTGTTCCCACTAGATGCTACCAGGGCACATCAGGGGAACTTTAAATAGGAGGGCAGGAGGCATGTGTATGTACCCAAAAGGCCCTCATCCATCCCCTCTCTTCCCAAGCACTGTTTGTCTGTTTTCCAGTGCCCACTCAAGGCTCTTCTTGGAAAGAATCTGTGCCACATTCCCCTCTCTGCACATCACAAAGGCAAAGGCTAAGTGTTCAAAGGCTCTGCTTTAAGAAACAAAATATAATTCTTCTGCCACCAGGGTCATGGCTTTCTCCTCTCAAAAAAAAAATAAACCTTTTCTTTACATTTGCTGGGTTGCGAAGCACAGGCCCTGCCAACATTGTCTGATTTTGACATAAGTAGTGTGCTAGATGGAAATGAGAGCATGGGGAAAACTCTGTCTTTGCTCTCTCTGGGCGAGCATCCAGTCTAGATTTATAGCAGGCAATGGCAGTCCAAAAGCACAATACAGGTGGCCTGTGAACCAAAGTGTGCTGAAATTCAGTGTTCAGGAACTAACTTTAGTATTAATGCTGCATGACTGGATGCTGTCCACATATTAGCAGTTTAATGTGCCATGCTTCAAGGTTGTGAGTCTCCAGAGCCAAGGCAGCAGTGGAGGCCCTCTCTGCTTCATGGGTCAAACACCACCCTGAAAGTTGTAGTGAAGTTCAGGGGAAGAGAAGAGACTCGTCCCCTTTCTGGTCAGATAAAGTAGTTGCTGTAGACTGTTTGGTACAGTGCTGGCCTCCAGACCAGAAGGTCCCCAGCTGGAATCTCATCACCACCACTGTTTCTAGATTAAATTCTAAATTGTGTACTGTCATTTGGAGGCCTTCTGTGCAGGGTCTCACTGAGTCACCAGTTATTAGGAATGCCTCCTATTATCGCAGCCCTAAAAGCTATTTGAACAGAAGCCTAATGTGACTGTGATTTCCAAGGACCATTTGCTGTTATTGCAGCTCTGCTTTGCTATGAGTGAGAAACAAACCAAAGTTGCTTTCAGATCACATGAAAGGGAGGGACAGGGAAGCAATGGAGCTGGAGTGACATTCAAGCTGCCAGCAAATGTAAATTCACCAAAAATAAACAATCTTTTTATTAACTAAAGCAGGGTCATTTCTACTGCAAGAAAACAAATAGGTTGCTTTTCTTCAAGCAGGCATATTTTGAAATTCTTGCAAGTAGCTGAAAAATTAGCTGCTGAAAAAGTGTGCAGAACCTATGCACTGCTCTTCCCCATGGACCAGAAGGACCTTCTCCTCTGCAGAGGAGGAAGACATAGAAGAAAGGCAAATGCCTGCTCTCTGGGAGAGGAAGGCAGTAACTTGTGTGCACAGAATGGGAAACTACAAATGCAAATACTATTCTATAAGACACACAGATGCACATCAGAAATCTATGTAATATGGGAGAGCTTGGAATCTGAACAACACAGTTTATGGGCAGTCCTGATTTTACTTTATTGCTGACTCTTTCTAAGACTTCTCAGTCCTAAATCACCTCCATAAAATGGAAGTAGAATTTTGCCCAAAAGAGAGATGATTAAGGTACTAGGAAAACAGGTCTTTTCAGAAAGAATTTTTTTAGAAGTTCTGTTGTATCTACAGCTAAACGTGCTGCGAACAGCTTGCTCCTGTTTAGGAGGACTGATGTGAAATGGCATTGGTCCATTACAACTAGTGGTGCTGGGTTTGATGCTGGTTGAATATTTGGAAAAATGTATTTATCAGTCCTGTATTATACAGTTGTATACACAATTTAGCCCTGCCTTTTCCTTAGTTTAGTGCTGGGGTGTTTGGCAAGTATGAGGGGCTGCATCAAAGAGTCTATTTTGAGCATGAGCTGCCAGACATTGTCTTCATATCAGATGGACTGTAGCCAGCCATGCTTACAGAAGGACAGACGTCTGGCAAGGGAGAAGACAACAGAAAGCTGGGGCCATTAGAAGAAGGCAGTGGTGCTGCCAGCTATATTCCCTGTCCCAGCTGGATATATCCCATTTAAGATGCTGCTGTGTTGCCTCTAGCAAATAGATCAGTAAATGGGGAAGGAAGGACAGTAGGATAATAAAGAGGTGATCAAAAAGGAGAAAGAGCAAAAATGGTTTTGCATCCATTTTATGCATCCATAAAGATGCAAAAAGCTCCTCATAGAGCTAGCTTGCTGTACTTGGAAATCTTTGAAACTTAGGACAGAAGTTTCAATGATTTCAAAGTGGCAAAAATCTCAACTACAGCAGCAGCAGTCACAGTTTCTGGACAGCCTGAGATGCGAAAAGGATAATCCTAGCATGACTGTCCCCCTGAATCTAAAAGCAGCAACTGATTCAGTTTTGTGGAAAACTGTCAGCCTGGAAAAAGTCAGGCCTGAGTGTCCTGGAGTCACCTGAGCACCAGAAGCCTTTGTTATGTATTTTAAACCACCTATAGGCATTGCTTTTGCCTAATGGATACTGAGCCTAGGACAGCTTGCTCATACCCACACACAGAACTCGATCTTATGGCTTGGGTGTGCAGGTGAGGTGCTTGCCCCATATTTATGATGTGGCAGGCTCACCAGACTTACAGTCTGTGTCAGGGCCAGCTTGTTGAACCAAACTGGTAGCAAGATGGAAGATTTCTAAGGCAACTGTTTTGCCTCTCAAGAAAGATAAGGCTACTGGTAACACCTCTCAGGGGCTGCTGGTAGATGAAGAAGTGTTCTATCTACAGGCTGTGACTAAACTGCCATTAAGGGTCTGCTTAAACTAAAGAACTAAAGGTTTGATTGAAGTATCTCCCATACCATGAAGTTCTTAAAGTAAGTTTGCTCAGCAAACCATTCATAGTCATCTACTGGCATTATCAAAAACTTCTGAGTACCTAATTCAGGAGGATTTGAACATGGGTGCTTTTGGAGATTGCTGCCTATATAATTCTGCTGTCTAAATCTTTAGGTGTGTAAGCAATAATGTGTTGCTGTGCTTAAGAGAGTGTTAAAGATGTGACTTGAGCAGCCTATTGCTTCAGACCCTTTATGAGAGGTCTCATCATTTAGTTTCTTATCATTGATGCAGCTACTTTTCTCCTTTTACTAGATTGTGAGGTACAGACTCTGCCATCACACACTTATGTGGCTCTCAGCACAGCTGGCTGAGACTGTAAGTCCTCCCAAGATGCAAACAGTAAAGAGGAATAAGAGCATGAGGTGCGTATGTAGTGACAGAAGTGAGATGCTCACAGCTGGCAAGTTGTGTGTCATTGGTTTGTAGATTTGAAATGCCATTTATATCCTGACTGCTTGTCTCAGTGCACTGACTTTGTTCATGTGCCAGGTGTTGCGTCTGGCCTTTGGCATCAGCCTGTGCAACCATCACGAACTTCATCTGAAGCTGTGCTGAAGTGCTGTGCTGCGTTGCCTTTTCCTTCCCCAGAATTTGTTTGAATTGCAATGCGTGTGATCCTTCCACTTAATGACACATGATGGTTGTACTTTGTCTTTTGTCAGCTTGGGGTTTCCTTTAGCCTGGTACAACTGGGAGTTGCTTTTGTGTCCTGATGGTTTGGCGTTTTTTTTCACCAGTCCCATGAAAATCTTTTGCTCTTGCTGGAGAACACATCTATGAACATAGAGCGTTAGGAGAAGCCTCAAGCCTGATCTGCATTTGAGGTGCTTGTTAAATCCTGCCTCTCTGTGACACCAGCTCAGGAAACCCTTCCACCTTGCTGCCTATAGGAGCAGCCTGATGGAGCCAATAGCACACTCCATGTCAGGCCACTCCTGCTGTGCTCCGTCTGCCTTGCTTAGCTGGAGCGTTTATTGGTCAAAGCCCTCCTGACAGGAAACATTCTGGCTGTAGAGAGGTATCCACAGAGATTATTATGGTATTTGTTCCCAAAATGTCTCCCAAACCCACAGTGCTGACTTCTGTGTCCTAATTGTCCCGCATCTGTTTCCAGCCTTGTAATATTACCTCTTAGGTGGAGGGGCTGATGTAACCACACTGTCTCTTGGTATCCATTGTGGCATCTATGTTGTTCATGAGCTAAGGAATAACACAGTGCTACAAGGATCCAGTGGAAGCTGGGACAATCTAGGTTTATAATATGACTAGATGTCTTCAGGAGCCATTTGAAATCCTTGACATAAAATCACTTTCTTGAGAATACTTATTTTATGGCTCACATTTTTTTCTCTGTGAATGTCAATACATGTACATGCATATGCATGTGTTTGTGCATGACATATATGAGCTGTTTTTGTCCCTACACAGGAAAGACATGGGTTGGTGTGTGTTTTCATGAGCCTGTGTGTCCCATCCACAGCATCAGCTCTCACCCTAATGAGCTGAAGCTACATTAGCAATATCCCAGGCAGATAAATTGACTTTAAACCTTGGTTTGATGATCCTACTAAGACATTCAATTAATTCTGTTTTGCTACAAGCTAATTTATGACTTTGTGTTTATTCCAAAAAAATGTTGAATGTACAAATCAGTAGCAGACAAGGTAATGAATTATTCTACCTTCCTTCATGCTCTTGTCTTCACACTTCACTACTATAAGAATGGAAGAGGAAATATGAAAGAAATGTCTTTTGATGTATGAAATGTGGGTATTTTCTCATACTGAGCTGTATCTAACTGGTGTAAACACATAATCAAGCCCTCTAGGAGATGCTAATTAGTGCAGTAAATGTTAGTTTATTAATTGCCATTACGTTTCTCTTTGTTTCACCAGTGAATGTGCCTTTTCAGGAGAACAGATTTGATATGGTGTGTCTGTAGAACTTGTTTGTGTTCATGGCAAATGAAGACAAGTAGCCTAACAAAGCTGTGATGAATTAACAACATTCTGTGCGATCAACATTTCTGTAGCAGAGTCCACAAAGTGCATAGGCTTCTGTGTGTTCTGAGAAGAAAAACAACACAAAAAAAACTCCGGAGGATTTGATAACAATTTTCTGCTCCATCTCTCTACTTGGTGTGTTTTTAATGAGCCCTCCAAAAGCACAGGTAGTAAAACTTTTTCCTTTTTGATGTGGCAGAATACACTGCCAAGACATACTGCAGGAGAGGCACTTCAAAGGCAAACAGCCAGTGAATACAATTACATTAGGTGAGGCTGCTGGGTATAATTGAGTTCCTCCCATCCTTGGAAAGTGATAGGAGACAGTCCCTTAACAATTCCCTCTTCCTGCTCCTCAAGCTTGTCATTATAAATCAATACTTACCCTGTGATGTTCACATTTGTAAACTATACCATTATCACATGCTACATTGCCTGCGTCAGGTACCAGGAGCTAAAAAAAGGATCAAGTGAGAGGTCGCCCTGTAGGCAGCTGCAGCATGGTGTATGGAGAGGGTAGAACCAACAAAACCTGGAAGACATCCCTTTGCCTCTGTGAAAGCTGCCAAAAAACTGTTGAGAACGCTCATGCCAGGAGGCGCTGGTCCTTCGAGGAAGCAGAAAAGAGGATGGTTGTCCTGGTTGCAGAGAAGGGGCAGAGCTAAGGTATGGGCGTGGCTAGCTTGTTGTTCTACACTATCTACATCATCATTAGGGGCCTTGTTTTTGGGAGGAAAAGCTGGGAATCCCATTGGAACTGTGCCACGTTTTCCTTGTCCTCTCCAGTGGGAGGGTGTTTGGGTCAGCCCCTGTGTGTTTTTGTTCCCTGTGGTGAATACTTTTTGTGGGTAAAACACCTTCTCCCTTAGTATACTTTTGGTATTAATATTGCTGGTATTATCAGGCATGTCTTATTCCATTGCTTTTTGCTTTCAGTAAAATGTTATCTCAACCCATAATCTCTGCTTTTTTCCCCTCCTTTACCAAAAGAGGCGGGGGGAAGGGGAGTAATTTATTTGAAGTTTAATTTCCTGTTGGTGTTAAACCATCACAGCTGTGTGTGCTGAAGCAACTTGGTGTCCCAGAAGGACCACTGTGGAAAACAGCATTGCTGGGTGTGGATCTAGGTCAAAGCTTGACCAGGCTCTCAGGATCTACTTTTAGACTTTGTGTGGAGGGAAAGGTTTTGCATGTTTTTAATCACTTGGCTTGTGATGTCAAAACACAGGAGGAGGTGTTTCTCTTCTGTGTGGAACATGAGCACTTGTTGTGATTTCATGGATTTTGGCTAAGACAAACCAAAACCCAGATATCTTTTCATACTCCTTTCCCTGCAGAATAGGTTCTACAAGCCTTACACTATGAAACAAAGAATATTTTTCACCCTGACAAGTGAAAAAGCTTTTTCATAATTTTCTTCAGTTATTTGCCTAGAAAAGTTTCAGTAGGCCACTGAAAATCTGAGGCTGGAATTCTTGTTTCATCTTTGGCTTTGAGACCAAGGTTGCTTTGCAATGTCTTTGAATAGTTCGAGTACTACCCTAATCCTGGTCAGGACATCTTCTGTTTTATGCTATTGTAAAATAACAACAGTTCCATGTCAGAAACTTCTAGCTTGGACTTCTAAGGGTGTCTGCTCAAGAGGCAGAATCCTTCTTGCCCCTTTCCTTTTAGGCACATATCTTGACTTCTGCAGAAGTCAAAGGCAGGCATAGCTGACTGCTGGGACTCTGCATGGCAATAGTGGGTGCTGCTGCTGCAGGTCTTAATTGCCATTAAGTCATTGGTTTATTTTTTGGTGATAAATAATCATAACTAGCATATAAATATGTTGTTCTACACTGAATTCATAGGTTCTGTCCAAATGTTTGCATAATGAATGCAAAAAAAAATTTGGAGCACCTTTTATTTTCCAGATTGAGAAGATTTAAAAAAAAATTGTAGATTTTGCGTTCAGTGTTATACTTCAGCACGGCTTGAGCAAAATTTCATGTTTTAAGTAAGGGGGCTTTGGTTTTTTTGGACTCTGGTAGCAGAAGTGTATGGAAGATGGACCTAGCTTAGAAATTTGCTACAAATCTGGAGATAGAAACTAGCTTATCCTCTGAGACACGCTCCATATATGCAGAATCTATCTGAATAAATGAGCCCCTTACTTAACTGGGAACGTACTGTATATTCCATCTGCAGACTGAATGATTGCTCCATTTCAAGCCTCCTGACTCCCATGGAGCCATCTGGTACACGCTAGTTTGTACGAATAGGTGAGGATTCCTGCTAACACAACAGTCTTCAACTAGGCAGAGTGCTGATATTTAGCACTCTGCTTCACATCTGCGCGCAAAGCCATAACAAAAACCCCAACGTTTTCTGTGCTTAATATTTAAATGAACCTTCCTTTTTTCTCCTGGAAAACCAGTTGGGACAGGAACAATTAAAGCAATTACATCAGAAAATGAGTTGAGCTATTAATACATCTAACTAAGCAGAGATTTCCTGTTATGTGGCATTGTGATTTTTTTTTTACCCATTGATTACTTAGGGCTGAGTGGGGAGGAAGGTGGGCGAGGAGAAGGTATGTGTTGCACAGATATTTTAATATCACTTTGAGATATTATCAGAAAATTAAGCTAATAGACATAATTCATGTCTGTAGGCATCAGTGAGCTGATCATGGGACTTACCAATAGGTATGTAAAGGTTGTATCCTTTTTGGCTGCTGTCTTGTGTCAGAGGTCTCCATATGAGATTGGTGGCTTGGCACAAGACCACAAAGAAGATGCCTTTGTGGTAGATGAGTCACTCCAAAGAGTTTTGGTGTCAGTAGGCAGAAGAAAGTGGATAGGGAAGAAAGGGAAATGGACTAAAATCCAAAGGCTGCCTGCATACTCATGCTGTTTTATTCTCAGGTACAGATATCCAACAGATATATTTAAGACACCTAATATGTAGCTGGAAAGACCTGTGTGCTCTTTCATAATTAAAAGAGAATAAAGTGACATGAGATCCCACTTTCTCCCCAGACACTGCTCAAGGTCCTGGAGGGAAGGAGGTCAGAAGGAATTTTCAGCTGCTGTGTGGAAAGTGCAGCTGCCCAGGGCTGCACAGTGGTAACCCTCATGCCTCTGGAACTTGTAGGGAAGACTCAGCTCAGAAAAGTCCTACCAAGTCTTGCTGTCCTCAGATGTTTTACTGAGTGTATGTTACTTAAGACTTTTGCTTAGTCCAGAATAATACTTGAATGAGTAGCAGACACCTATCTGGTTTGGGTTTGATTTTATTAATTTATTAATTTCAGCAGCAAAAATAATGATGGATCTTTCCAATGTAAGTGCCATTTCTCAGCCTTTTGAACTAGCTCTTGCTTCTTATGCATCTTGAGTAACAGGGAGCCAGTGTGGATGGTGCCAAGACTCTCATTCGCTCACACCATGGTGAATACGCGGTTTAGCAGTGCAGGAATGGGTCTGTGCAGATTCTTGTGATTCACGTCACTGCAATCTCACTTTGTTTTGGCAAATGTTGCCCCTCAGACCTGGGATCTCTTACAAACTGGGATCTGTGCTCACATGCCTATTTCAAAATACAGCCTGCTAAAAACAGCTGTAAGGAGCTCCCTTTGTCTGGTTGGGGTTCTTCACTTAAGTGCTTGTGGTGCCTGATTAAATTAGTAATCAGAGATATAGTCATGCTATTTTGTGACTCTGAGAGCCTTGATTGTGGATTATATTTACACACTGCAATTTCTTTCTAAATGGAGCTCTTTGTATTCAAGGACTTTAAGAGTCTTTCAGCCTGCGATAAAATCCAGTTTGCTATAGAGACTAGTTCTTGCTGTGGTGCCAAGTTCTTGGTCGGGCATGCTGTGTAAAACAGTTTGTCATTTGCACAATAAATATGGCTATGTAAGAGTTCATGCGTGGTGCAGTGGTTTTGCTGACCCTTTACACTGAAAAACTGCATGATGGCAGGCTGGCAGATGCATTGAATGCCTTCATGTTGTGTAGCCTCAGAAAAAACGAGTTTCCTTTTTTGTCAAAACAGGGGTTGGCTTGAACCACAGCCACATAAATGGTACCAACAAACTTTGTGGTATTTAAAATCTCTGCATGCATCCAAACCCTTTGGCCTATGTCTGGTAAAAACAATAGGGCTGGAAAGTCAGGCAGCTCTTACAGAATATTTTGTAGTGTTTAAAATCCACAAAGTATGCTAAGACAGTGGCTCTGTCGCATGTATGTAGCAGAGGTAGGCAGGAGGAGATCCAACTACTCTGCTGGTTTTGAGGCTCCAGAGCCATTCAGGCAAATCCTGTGGTTGGAAGTCCCTGTTTAAAGTTTCTTCTAGTCCTGTTCAGAACAGGGATGGAAAACCTGACCTTCTGCATGAGCCCAGCTGTATTCACTTGCAAAAGTGTGAAGAGAAAATGAGAAGGACTCAGCCTGCCATGACAGGGTACTCCAGTATGAAGGAAATCTTGGGCCAGGCTGTGGTTTGAATCATTAGAGTGGGCTCTAGTCACTTAGGGCTTTCTCTATGCATGGCCAGAATTTTCACCCAGGGTTTGAGGAAACTTTTACAGGACCGGTTTTCTTGCTTGCTTTACTTAGTTTTGCTTTTCTTCCCCTTTCTGTAAACCAATGGGTTTTCATTAAAAAAATCATACTTCCTTCTCTGATGACATTTGATTCAAGCTCTGAAAAATTCTTGATCATCTTTAGTGGGCACTGTTTTTAAAGATTTTTTTAGGTGACTTTTATTAGCAGTACAGTTTATTTGAATGTTACATTGATACTAACATGAAGTCCTGTTTATAAATGTGTCGATGGGGTCAAAACAGGTAATTCTATTTCTTGTTTTTAATACCCTGCTGAAGTAGTACTTCAAATATCTCTGTCCATATTCTCCTTCTCCCAGTACTTGCCTTCTCCATAAAAATTCTTTGGAACTAGATTTTTATCACTGGTGCTAGGAAATGGAACACTGATCTCACTTGGATCTTTGTATTGCTACAAAGTAAATAATACTCTATTTAATGGAGTACCTTTAATAATTATTTTGAGGTACCTTACCAGCTACAGTAGCCATTGCGCCTATTAGAGTGGTGAAGCCTTTGGATGAATTAACAGACCAGATGCACAGATACAACTTACACACTTATAATGAAATTCACTCTTTCCAGAAAATTAGAGTACCATCTTGCAGATTGTTGGAATGATGCTGCCTAATGCCATATTCCTTCTGCCACAAAATAGTTGCAAATCACTCCCTAGTGAACTGAAGAATCCTACAGGATAGCAAATGGATCACGAATGCCCCTGGAGTGAACTCTCTTTGAGTACAGGGGGTTTCTGTTCAAACAGCTGGAGCTGCACTTGCCTCCTGTGTTTCTTCTTTGTGCCTACAGGGTTGTTGAAACAACCTGCCAGGACAAAAAAGAAGTCACCCTTGCATGGTGGCAGCTGTACTCACTGTAACTTTGTGCCTCTAAGAAGGCTCCTATCCCTGTTCCTGGCCAACAGCAAGTGCTTGATGAAGAGTGTAAGGAGGATGACATGAGCATGGTGACACATCCGAACGCCCTCCAGTTCCCATTCATGGCTCTTGACCATGGCTGGTCACAGCTCAAGCTGGCACAGGGACCTGCCAGTGTCAAGGCAGACATTGGCAGGGTGTGTAAATCCAGAGCCAAGCCTGAGGGGAGGGCAAGGAGGCACACACAAGCATGAAGAAGAAGGGATGTCCCCCAGGCAGGCTGCAGCTTGCCTGAGACATTATTTAACAAGTGGCTCCATCTACCTGGAATGTGCTGTCTCCAGTATGGTCCTGCCTGATCACACCCAAACCAGCCTTTGTCCTTCAATAGCTGTTCAAATGCATTGCCTGTCCTGTCTGGTTTTGCTGCTCTTAAGTCATATTTAGTGATTTCATCCTTCATGGGAGGAATGTGACTGTTAGGATTTGTTCTCTGTTTGATTTGGGGTTTCCCTGATCTTGGATCAGTGTTCCCCGAATTGCAGAGGTTACAGGCTACCCTGTAGCATGAAAACAGAAAACTGTGGTACATAGGTGCAGTCGCACCCAGCCCTTTTATTGGTATAAACAGCCTAGCTGTGATCTTGAAGGAGCTGTTCCGGGGGTTCCATGTGTTGTTTAGTGTTAATGGCAAGCCATAAAATCCTAACCCAGGCTTCCTCCTGAGCCTGAGTGCCTCTGCTGGTAGCCTGCTGCTCTTGATCCGGGCTCTTCTGCTTCACGCATTCAAATGCTTTTATTTTATGTGCTTGGATGTAATGGGACTCACCTGTTTCGACTGCCAAGCTAAGTCAGCAAAATAACCTTGAATTTCTATGAAGATTTATCCTAGTCTCCTGCATTCACTGGATTACTGCTCCCCTCCCCAAAATGTTAAACTCTCCTTCCCTGTCACCAGAGAAAATCCAAAGCCCTCCAAACCATCAGAGCAAGAACTAAAGCTGCCACAGTCATACGGTTTCCATAGGTAGCTCTTTTTCTGTTGGTTACTGAACTTTTTGAGGGCCTTATTACTACAGCAGTGGAATTGCTTGGTGGCTTGTGTGGAGCAAATAAAATGGGACTAAAATTGTGGCTGCAAAAGTTTAAAGGAATACAGTTACTGTGTGTTTGTTAATTCTATCTTTGCAGGAGGATAGCAGCTGCTTTTCTTTTCTTTTTTAACAGATGGAGTGATTTCTCATGTAGTGTTATAGTAATGACCAACGTGACACAGAAGGAAAATTCTGTGACAATATGGTGAGCAAGATCTTATTGACAGCTCCACTTGGTTGTAATTTGTAAGCTCTATATTGTTGCTCTATTCTTTTTCTTCCTCCCCCCACCTCCCAAATGCTGCCTGTCTTTTCTGCCATATAGAATTAGATTTCAAGCTGAATCAAACAGTTTAATTTGAAGGACTCTTAGCTAAAAGCTGTTCAAAATGTTCACAAGAGTTTACACTCCATCATAAGTTAAAAAAAATTAAAAAAAAATAAAAGCATTGCATTATGAAATGGTGGTACAAAAATTATCCTGTATTTAATGTCTCTGTTGAGACAGCTGCCTTGATTCCTTCTGTAGCAGCTGATGCCTTCTAAAGGAAGGGAATTTCCCCCTTTGCAAAAGGAAGCTTAGCTCTAGGATGGAGGAGGGCACAGCCCAAATATGGACCCTGAATGACCAGAGAGTACCGCTTGTAGCCTGCCCTGTGACCAAACAGTGTGCAGGGGCTGGAAATAAGCACAAGGACATGACTGCCAACCAAAATCTGTGACTTCTGCCATGCACAGAGGTGCCCAGAGAAAATACCACCATCCATTTGTAGAGCTGAAAATCTACCTGGAGACTCCCCACCCACAGCCCCTCTTTTGCAAGACAGCATTAACTTTGTCACTGTGTGCATTGCTCTGTTAGGCAAAGGGCTCTGAAAGTCCCCATAAGCTTCTCAGCTACTTTATGGGGAATAAGCCACAAGGCAATCTATCTATGGGATAGATAGGATGTTATTCTACTCCTCCTTTGACTCTATTAAATTGGAAACTTGAAAAATAAAAGAAGAATGTTTGTTAGCTTTATATTAGCAAAGGAAAAAGTACAGTGGAAATGTTTTTTTAAAGGGAATGTTGCAAAATACCAGAGACACTATTTTTCTGTGGATGATAAGGGCAATAGAACCATCCAGTGGATTCAGCAACAGTGTAAAGCAGAACTACAGACTATCAGGTCAGTATGAGGACAGGTGGAGCCTGCATGTGCTGCAGTCCTGACCTTCTCTGCTCCTGAGGGTTTTATAATCATCCTTGCTCCTGAGCACTGTGGACTGGCAAATTCTGCTCTTGGAAACAGTTCCCTAAAAAATAGTCCCAAGGGTTTGTTTTCATGTTTGCTACCAAATGCCAGTGGCTCTAACAATCCTGTTGCACAATGTGTACAGTGCTAACACAGCCATTTCTTTATAACAGGGAGAAATGCCCCTAAGAGAGACATTTTCCTTTACAGTTCATAAATGGGACTTAACTTTTTGTGTTTTCTACACACACAAAATGAGGTTTTTTTGATCTCTATAGCAGATTTGTCTTTAATTTCTGGAATTAGTGGGAACTTGTGATAGTGTTTTTCAGAAGGTTAGTTTGAATAGGGGGAGATTAGAATGATTCTTTATTTCACATTAACTGCCTTTAAGATTTCTCCAAGTGAAGGGCTACCAGCCTGCTGCTCAGTGACTAATAAATTTGATTCATCCTCACTCCCCACAGGGTTATCCTCCTTCTTACTAATGTTTGACATTTTACATTTTAATTAAAATCACCCTCCAAGCAGCAAACCACTAAGAGAGTGACAGATATTCCTACTGCAACAAGATATAAGAAAAAAAGGCAATTTGCTAACTGTATCTTCAATAGTGCCTCTCACTTATTTGCTACGTGAGCACCTAATGCATTTGTGTGTGTGTGTGTGTGTTAGACAAGGCAATGCCTATCTCAACATTCAGGGTGTTTCCAGTACCCAAAGACACTATCTTTTAATGTCTGCATTCCAGTAGGAGCAACTGGGACTCGGGAGTAGCAGTGCTTGCTTGATGCTATACAAGCATATATATCCTTCCCTCCTCTTGGGCTACAAGTTTGGGTAGTCTAAGAGAAGGGAGAAAGGGCAAAGAAGAGTGAAGTAATTCTAAGCTTTGAAAGTAGTTGTGATCAAAATACTGCAGATTGCCTTATCTGGCTGATGGCTGCCTGAGCCATTGCTGAGGGGCTGGTTTTGTGGGATTTCCCTGCAGAGAGGAGCAGAATGAGGATGACTGGTGGATAAACCTGGTGGACAGGTGTAGAGAGGGTGTTTGTGTAAAGACTTGTATTAGTCAGCACGTTAAAGCATCTCAAGAAGCTGAAGAGCAGGTGGCAAAACTGGTGTCAGTGGCAGCATGGAGGAGATATTTGGTGGGAAATGAAGCAAGAGGCTGGAGTGCATACGAAAGGTGTGAGGTGCATGAAGCTGGAGATAACATCACAACGTGGTTAGAAGGAAGAGGAGGTGATGCCACTGCAAAGGATAGATATCCCTTGCAGATGTGAGTCTGTAGGCCTCAAGAGGGGAAGGAACAAATGGTTTGATTATTTAAACAGCAAAAATGAAGACCTGAAAATTGAGCAAGAGGGGGTTTCTTAACTGCTCTGTACATAAGTCAGAGAAAGGATAATCCATGGCTGCTCCCCCGTAGTGTACAGAGCTTGATGACAAGATGATGGTAGAGCTGAAGAGACAAGGATGGGTGCAGGCAGAGGGACAGAACAGTGCTGTAAATACATTGAGGAATTGTGTCCTGGCTCTGTATGGACAGACAGAGGAGGGAAAGACATTGATCCATTGCATTAGGAATAAGCATGAAGACAAGAACAAACCCATCTCCTTATGAATCTTATCTACTTTGACAGAGCTCTGGTGAGACGTGTCTAGGTGTTCATGACGAACCAATTTTTTTTTAGATAGCAATGGCTGGACATGTATAATGTAAAAAATCCATGTTTTCTCATGCAGTCTAAGTTGTGAGAGGGCAGTGACACAGCCTACACCTCACTTGTTTCTTATCCAATGCAGCGTCTTCCTGATTCTCACTGGTGTCTCTTCCTCCATCTCAAATCCAACATAAAAAAATATTTTTCTCACATGTGCCAAGGCGACTTGTATTTAGAATTTGGTTTCAAATGTCTTTAGAAAAGACAGCATGCAAGAAGATCTTGCAAAATCCTGCAGGTTACAGGCTAGTCTGGGCCTTTCTTAATTATGATATGAAACCTAAAGGAATAGCAGAGAAATGGCAACTCCCTTTCATGTGATATTCTGGCTGCCCTTAGCAGATGAACAGTGGAATATGTGACTTCTGAAGAGAAATATAATGAATGAAGAAGAAGGTGGCTTAGATATATTGGTACGAATATATGGGAAAAGAGAGAAAGCTGTAAGGTAGACAGCAAGGTTTTGCATTCACAGCTCATTTCTCCTCCCTTTTGGAACAGAAAAGTCAGAGGAACATGATAGTTCCTCTGCAGATCATTTAAGTTTGAACAGCTTAAACGATCTGCATTTAAGCATTGCCAAAAACAATCAAGTGGGATGAGCTGGTCTCCTGTAACTCCAAGGGGACATTTGTTTTTGGTTTGCTGGAATAGCTGCTAGATAAAAAAACCCCTCTGTGTCACGTCGTCTTTGAAATAACAGCTTGGTGAATAGAAGTTGCTCTAACAAATAGCATTTGTCTCTCCTCATGACTTGGTCCTTAGGCAATTAACAAAAATTGGTCAAGGTGCCCCCTTACATCCTGATGTCTCAATTTTACATGGAGGAAGGTCTTGTGTCAGCCCTGGTAGAACCACCTTGACTTCCTGAGTGCCACTGCTGGGTGTCTGTGTGGTTATGATGGAGAGGATCTTGGCTATTTTCAGAAGCAAGTCTCTTTGAAAACTGCAAGGGCATGTAGATGCTTTGTCAGACTTTTTGAGTGCATACAAGTATGTGAAAATAGGAAGCAGACACCATGTCTCAGGAAAATGGCTGCGATGCTGCACAAATTCTTACCCTCTGTTAGCCATTCCTCAGATATGTTGAGTCATAGGTTAGTCTACAGAGGCATGTGGAAGAAAAGAAATCCAAGCCAGCTAAACGATCTGAATTTAAAGTGAACTGATTAAATTCCATTAAATCCCTGTGTAGATGTCCTTGTTCAGAATTAAGGTAAAGTAAGATAAGTCTCATAAAGACCGAGTTAATTCTGAAGGAGAATACGTACACAGAGATTTAATGCATTTTTAACTAATCCATTTTAGCAGTTAATTCAGATTAACTGTGCTCAGTTTTCCTCCCTGGCAAAGCCCTTCAAGGGAACAAGATGTGGAAAAACATCAATCTGAGCAGTGCAATGTTTTTAAACATCCTGTGCTGTTGATTACAAAGCAGATAATTGGTGCTACAGCACTCCTGAATTGAATGGCTGCATGCAGATCTGCCTGTGTTGGTGCTGTCAGAGGGGACAGTGGTCTTGGGAAGGACTTGGTAAGACCACCCTTGCTTCTAGTAAAGTGCT
This sequence comes from Toxostoma redivivum, assembly GCA_013397375.1. Taxonomy (NCBI): domain Eukaryota; kingdom Metazoa; phylum Chordata; class Aves; order Passeriformes; family Mimidae; genus Toxostoma; species Toxostoma redivivum. The sequence goes on from VXBI01013049.1 coordinate 720,344, forward strand.
TTGAGAAATGCTGAAGCAAGCTGGCAAGGCCTTGGGTAACCTGCTGCTACAAGGAATTTTGATCCTAAATGAGATGTCCATGCTAGCAAAGTGAATACTCCTCACAATGAGTGTGGAGTCGGCTGATACCTGTCTGCCCATTGTTTGTGTACCTGAGATGCACGATACAGTGTGAATCTTAATGGTTCCCCTCCTACCTGGAGTGATGTATTCTTGGGCCAAATCCTGTCTTCACTCTTTTGTGTAAACAAAGCATTGCTTAGCCCCGTGCAGTCTCTAGTTTAAAAAGTCAAAACCCGGGGTTTAAGCTTTATTATTGAATTTTAAAAAATATATTGCAAACAATAGCTTAAAAGGAAATGGGAGATTATGAATAAATAATAAGATGCATAGGTGTACAGGGAAAATACAGCAGTCCGTAAATATAGTTAAGAATTCAGTTATACAGTAAAAAGAAAAGGCATAAAAATGTAGATGACTAAAGCAATATGTGTGCAGAGGAATAATAATATTCCATGAATTAAAATATGCAAGTATTGGGGACTAAATTGCTTTTACTACTCTATACATTTTTTAAAGTACCTAGAGGCCTTCAGGTATGAGTGCTAAAATAAAAATATTATTATTATGGATTTTGGGGGGAACATGAGTTGGAACTCAAGGATGTCTCCTGTGGCTTAGCTCTACTGTATGTGGTTTAACACACTGGGCCAAATTTATCCCTGGCCTGCTATATTTACTATTGAAAGCACTTTGGAAAAGCACATATTAAAGCTATATGTAAAAAAGCACTGAATTTTGAGCAGGCCTGTAAGGCCAGGCAAAAATCAAAGGCATTCTCTCAGGTCAGTTTAGCTTTGGGTGTGGGGAGCAGTTGCTCAGTCACATTGGTCCAGTGAATCTGGAACAACAGCGCGTGAAAAGATATGGTGGCAAAATAATGGCTCCATGTGGGATACGTGCTAATGCTAATCACTGGCTAGGCTATTTCTCGGTTTTTACTCATGGATTTTATCCTAATTTTTTCACTGATTATTATTCTGCCTCAGTGACCAACAAGGTAACTTTTTGCCCTGTTTCATAGGGAAATTTTGAAGTCAACTTTTTCTGCTGCAGTGTGGAGTACATATAAGAAACATTTTCATAGAATTGGTTAGGTTAAAAAAGACTTCTAAGACCATCAAGTCCCTCACTAAACCACATCCCTCAAGGCCACAAATACATGGCTTTTAAAGACCTCAAGGGATGGTGACTCAATTATTTATTTGGTCAGCCTGTCCCAGTGCTTGACAGCTCTTTCTGAGAACGTTTTGGCCCTAAGATTTAATCTAGACCTCTCCTGGAACAACTTGAGGCCATTTCCTCTTGTCCTATTGCTGGCACTTGTGAGATGAGACCACCGTCCACCTGGCATGCTGGGGCTCAGTGTGGCCTTTGCTCAGCACTTGTGTAAGAAGCTTGTGCAGACATGCAAGTTGCTGCAGCGTAAATCTCCACACCTGAGTGGAAGAGGATGTGGTGCAGGGGTGAGCCATGGCACTCAAATCAGCACTGCTGAGTACTCAGAGAGTCAGCTCAGGGACAGAGCTGGAAACCAGGAGTGGGCATTATGGTCACCAGGGTGGCCATAATGAAGTTATCACATGAAAACTCCTCCAAGAGGCTGAGCTTGTCCAGGGCAGGCAGCAAAGTTGGAAGAGGTTGTGCTCCCAGTCTTTTTGCTCCCTGGAGGAGCAGGGAGCCACACACAACCACTTTGAGGCTTTGTCCTATTTTTGTCTCCTTCATTTAAATGCTGTGCTCTGCAGAGAAGAAAGGAGGGTTCAGTCTTGTCTGCCCCTGGTTTGCATCTGTGCTACATCAAAATTTGTCTGTGTGTGAGTCTTAAAATCTGTGCAGTGAGTTAATGGGGTGCATATATGAAGAGCTATCGGTCTTTTCTAGATGCTCTCAGATGCGTTGACATGTGATACCTGCCTTTTGCCTTTTATTTCTATTTCTGGTAGTTGAAAATATCCCACTAGTTGCCATGCAAGCAGCTTGTACCTCATATGGCTTGGGTTTGTTATCCTGCACTTTCCTGTGGGGAGAGGCTCTTGACCTCAGCGCAGAGGCTGCGTTTTTATCGGCAAAATTATTTCAATGTGCAAACGGTGTGAGGGGAAGCTCAATTTTCTGTTTCCTTTAAAGCATAGGGATCACCCGGGCTAAAAGGACTGAGGTGTTTCCAGAAGCATGCAGACATTTCTGTGATGGCTGCTGTGCCTTCTGGGAGGTTTGAGTCTAGTGGATGATGCCCTGCTGCGCTGCTTTGGCACAAGACACCTGCCAGAAGTCAGTCCACTCCTAGCAGTATCAAAGAAGAGCTGCCACTGATTTTTAAGGCTGCATAGCTACAGACTAGAGCAGGTGTGCAAATCATTCCTAGGGATCATAATTTATTTTGTTTACAAGAGTGAAAGTAGACAAGGCGATTTAAGCCCCTCTCATTCTTCAAGCTGAGCAAAGCCCTTTATTACCATATAATTTTCTTGGTCACTGTTTAGTGAACAGAGGTAGGTGAGTATGGGAAAGCAGAACTGTCTGTATTTTGACTACCTAGCAATGTTGTTAAAACTGTGGATCAGGCAATTGGATTGATAAAAGTTAAAATTACCCAAAATTTCCATGCAGAACTCAGTGACGCAAAAAGAGCAACTCTCCATCAGCTTGAGGCCTTTGCATGTCCTCTCTCCAGTGATGGAAACAGTATCATTACTTTCTCCCAGGTGAAAGTGTTCCTAAAAGTAAGGAACAGCAGACAGAGCAAACTGTTCTGGTGACCCAGTTTGAATCCTGGCCTCATCTGCAGAGTGGTGTTACAAAAAAGCAGGTTCAAGTGCAACACTGCTGCCCATGCTGAGGGGTCTCAGATGCCTCTGCTCTGCCACTCCCAGTGATGGAGGAGGCAGGACTGGCACACTTCAGCAGGGCAGTTGACATGGGCAGCTCAGGCCCTCTGTGCTGTGATAAGATTATAAAATCCAGGACAGAAAATAAACCCTGCAAATGGCTTTTGGGGAACCCACTGCCTTTACAGAGGGAATCTCAGCCTGTGCAAGCCGTTCCCTGCCATCCATTTTCATGGTCATCCTCCAGTGGCACAGACATAATGAGCTCACATCTTGGTTCAATAGTTCTAATCCTTTGGTTGTTCCTGGCACTGAAGTCTGTGTTTCTGATCCTCTTTCTGTTCCACGAAAAGGCAGGTGATGTTTTGCCCGTTCCATGGGTGGGTTGTGAAGGTGTAAAGCACTTTGGAGGAGATAAGTCCTGCAGGCATCCTATTTTGCAGAGCCCTGTGCCTCACCCTGGATTTGAAACACTGAGATCTACCAGCCACTTTTCCAAGTCAGGAGCCCAGAGCATCTGCGTGGAGTGGGACTGACACACCTTGGGCACAGTACTGGGGAGATGAATGTGGCAAAGGGAGTAGAAAAAGTAATACCACCTCACTTTTTTCCATCTCCTTTTTTCCAGCTGTTAGAGCTTGTTCCCTTCTCTGTTGCAGAGTTAATGGAGGGCAGCAGCAGTGTGCCCAGGCTGCCTCTGGGGTCATGGCAGCTGCTGTGACAAAGGGGAGCGTGGTGGGCTGGCTGGATCAGGGAGTGTGCTTGCAGGAGGCAGCAAAAGTTTACATTTGTGAGAGCAAAGTGAAGAAGCCTGGGATTGAAGAACACTGGGTGCTGCCATACAAGCACCATAGCCCCAAGTCTAATGGGTAATAGAGTCATTAATTCTGCTGATTAACTTGGCCTTGGGGTTCATGAAAATGACATCTACCTCCTTTCTTTTTTTTCTTTTTTTCTTTTTTTTTTTTTTAAGCTCAAACTGTGGAACGAGGGAGCATAAAAAAACAAGCTAATTAGAGAGAAATCAGGAGAAAAGAAGCAGGGAGAAAAGAGAAGACAGTCTGAGCATTAATGAGACTGATTTGGGAAGAGGATGTGACAAGCTCTTCAAAAGCATTATTGTCAAATGTGTCACTGTTTCATAGACAGCTACTGCTACCTTTGAGCTTCATGCTGATAGTTAATGATTTGAAACTATAAAAAGATTGAAAAGGTAAAAGAGAAAATGGCAGACTCGACTGGATTTTAATGAGAGTCCCCCCCTTCCCACTTTTCTCTTTTTCAATATGAAGCAGCCTTGGAAAGTAGAAAAAAAGTTCAGTTTCCCCCTGCCTGCTTGCTCTCTCAAGGCAAAAAATGTTTACAAAGGAGAAGGGAGAGTGCAGAGGTCCATCTGTCTCACTCTGACCACCATCCATCTTCCCTTCCTCAAACCCTCAGCTCTCCCATTCACTGTCAGGCGGTGGTGGGGTTGTGGTTGTACAGGCAGAGGACTGACAAAAATAAGCTGAGATTGATGGAAGAGACAGCTATAGCTCTTGTTTGTTTTTTTGTGACGTGCTGAGCAGAAGCAGTCTTCACACTGTGAAATGTAACAAAGAAATCTAAAGTGATTACACAGGTTCATTTGTCAGTATCACTGCTCCAGCTATTGCTGTGTGCAACAATGAGATGACAAGGCATTTATTGCTGATGGTTGGTTATTAGCCGCATTATAGGAAACATTAGCACAGTCTAGGATACATAGACCAGGGAGACAATAGCTTTCTGGGCTCCAAACTCAGCAGGGTAGCCTTGTCATTAAATTTGGCGGCACCAATTTAATTTTTTTTTACAATAAATTGAAAGGAAACTTTGAAAACTAAGTCTGTAACCCTGCATTTACCTTAAGACTGATCAGTGTGCTTTCTTTGCATGCTACATTTTGTATCAGAAAAGCTGTGCAGCCCAGCAGGCCAGCAAATCTAAAAGATGCAATAGAAAAGCCTCATGATATGTGGCCTTTTGGCTGATCCAATCATTACCTTCCAGGCCTAACCTCTAAAGTGCCCCTCTGCCACTGGGGTGGACCAGGTTCTTCTCAACCAAGTCACAAGCAAACCTACAAGGAGAAAAGGCTTCCCTAAATTTTTGTTATGACTTTTTTCTTGCTCTTCTTATCTTTCTCAAACCAGCTCATTTTATTTTGCTTGTCTTGCCTGGGTCCTTTAGGATCAGATTTTGGTATTTCTCCCATCTTTGCAAATGGTCCCATAGAAGTCACTGTAAGTCATAGAATTGTGGAATGTCCTAGGCTGGAAAAGACCTTAAAGATCATTCAGTTCCAATGGCCCCTTCAGGGGCAGGGACAGTTTCCACTAGACCAGATTGCTCAGGGCGCCATCCTGGCTTTAAACAGCTGGCCTTAAATACTTTCAGGGATGGGGCATCCACAACTTCTCTGGGAAACCTTTTCCAGTGCCTTACAACCCTAACAGTAAAGAATTTCTTCCTAATATCTCATCTAAACCTGCTCGCAGTTTGAATCCATTCTCCCTTGTCCTGTCACTACTTGCCCTTGTAAAAAGTCTCTCTCCATCTTTCATGTAGGCTCCCTAGGTACTGCAAACCCACAGTTAGTTCATCCTGAAGACATCTCTTCTCCAGGCTGAAAAATCTGAATTCTCTCAGGCTTTCCTCACAGGAGAGGTGCTTCTGATCATTTTGGTGTCAGTCCCCTGGACTCACTTCAACAGGTCCATGTCCTTCCTGTGCTGGGGACCCCAGAGCTGGATGCAGCACTGCAGATGGGGTCTAACCAGAGAAAAAAAGTCTTTGACAGGGAGGGCTGGGTATGGAAAGTGAAGGTTTGGCATGCATGGGACGTGACTGGATGTCTGCCATGTTTATTAAGCCATAAAAGGATATGCCTGTTCTGTGGCAAAAGCTGTGTTTGCACAGTGGTGCGAAGCCAGCCCTCAGTTCTGGGGTGAAGTGCCTACTTTTTGTAGCCTTTCAGTATGAGTTTTGCAGTAAATCTAAAAATTCTGGTGGTGGCTTGTTCTTTTCAAAGAAGGTTTTTTATTATATAATTCATTTTCTTATTAACTCAGTCACTGAGCAATATATTCCCTGTTCCATTTTTTCTGACACTCAGCTTCAGTTTATTTTATGCTACCATCAGATTTCCAGAATGCCCCAGATTTTGGCACTGACAGAACTTAAATAAACTGAAACAGTTGTCCTGGGAAAGTTGGAGGTTTTGACAGCTGCATGAGGGATCATGGGACTTCAGCCCATAAAATACCAATGTAAGGGGAATTACAATGTTTTAAAAACCACTATCACTTGATAACATTGTAAATAGCAACAGGAGCTGTATTTGAACAGATTCAGGCCAAACCTAAGTATCTTTGAATGTAAAAATGAAATTTTGCTGGAATATCTTCATCACCAGATTTGTGTGAATCAGATGTGGCTTTTTTTTTCACGTTATGAAATTTATCATATTCTGTGTCCTATATACTGTCTCCCTAGCAGTGAATTTAATCTAAACTGTTTGTTCTGAATTCATTGATCAGAGAAGTAACCTAAAAAGATTCTGCCAGACTCAGACCCTTAAGATTCATAAGGCAGGTTGTAAATTTTGTAGCATTTTTGAGGTTAAAAAGTGATCCTAAACTGCATTTATCAAATGTGTGTGAGAAAATTAGTACTCTCAGGTCTCTTACATTTACTGAGAAAGGTGATTTTTTCCCCCCACTGGACACACTTTTGGCCACATCATCTGTCTCTGGCCAGCAATTAATTTTGCCTTGAACTACCCAAACAATACTGTTTCCTGCAATTTCAGCATCACTGTGCCATTTTCTTGTTATTTCTGTTCTGGTGTTAATTTTCTCTTTACTTCCAACTTCCTGCTGAAATCCTGTGATTTCAATGAAATCTGAAAATATAGGGAGCTGATGGCACTTTAAATTGGTTTCAATTAAAGAATGTGTGCCTGCTGAGCTGGGGTCCCTTGAAACAAATATCCCTTGCAAGATGGATAGATAGCAACACCTGTAATCCAGCTTTCAAATGAGGCAATTTTGTAAAAAAGCCAGAGCAAATAATTTAATTCAACAATAAAAATATTAAACATCAACAACGATAGTAATAATAATAGTAATAAAAATATCATGTCACTCCAGACATGAGAGGGTTTGAAAGGGTAGCCAATAGGTCTAAATCTATGGTGGCAATTCAGAATAAATAAAAATAAAATATCTTTTGAGGCCATAAAGCTTGAAACTTGTCACAGAAGAGGCATCTAAACTCTCAGAAAAGAAAGCAATCTCTATTTGAGAGGATACAGGCATTTCTGACGAGTAGGGTCTGATGAGTCAGCATTTCAGCTACTGAGTTAATGCAGCATTTGGCAGCTAAGCTAGAAAAAAAGAGTATAAAAAAGCCCTTTGGCATGAACTTTGCTTCTGAGATATATGCAGTGAGTGTATCTCTGAGAAGTGGGAAGGTTTTTGAAGTTATAACAGAGGCTGTTTTAATTTGGGGCAGGCTCATTAAGGAACATGGTTTAAAAACATAGATTTTGTTCCCTCTGGCTGTACGCTGTGCTTCACACACTAAACTTGGCAAAGACAAAATACAATTCAAGAGAAGGTATCTGTATAGTAAGATAAAATGCCTCAAAGGCTGCCTGCTTTGTGGCTGGCTCAGATCAGATAAGGGCTGCATCTATCATACACTCCTCGTGGTGTAAACCAGAGCTAGAGGTATTAAGGGGTATGCTAAGATGGTGTGTCAAAATTTAATTTAAATCCTTCTGCAGTCAAAAAGGCCAAATCTTTCAAAACATTAGATGTTTAGCAGCAGTTGGTGCCAATGGATTTTTGTTGCCTGAAAGGGAAATGGTGGAAAATGACATAAAGAAGCAGTTAGCAGCCCTGTGTGTTGGTCCCACCTATTGTCATAGCTGTTTCACTCAGGCAGAGGCACACCTTGGTCTTTGTAAAGGCTGAGCTGTGTTTCTGCTTTCTCTTCCCACAGTTTCCACATGGAATGTTAGGGCTGGCTTTCAGTACACAACCTATGGAGAAAGGACAATGTCTGCTTTTCAGCTGAGTCTGAAATGTTAGACCAAAACTTAGACTTCAGATCCACAAGAATTTGTACATGAGAGAGCAGGAAGTAAATGATGACACACTTATAGGAAATGGATTAAAAAAAAGTAAGTTGTTCTTTCCCTTGGAGGATGCTAAACTTTCAGAGTAAAGTATTGACCACCTATCCATTACAAATGATACACAGGTATTTCAGACAAGGGATTTTATTGTTACAATTAATCATTATTTGTGTCATGACTGAGCCTCTGAAGGCCTAGTGAAACCACATCACCTGATGAACCAGGCCCAACAAATACTAAGAATTCATAGGTTAAATGCACAAGAGAGCCATGAGAAAGAGCAGTCTTATAAAAGCAGCACAGTGAGCTGCTGTGGAGAGAACACCCAGCCTGAAAACTGCAGCCGAGTCCTTGTGGCAGCCCCTGCCTGGGCAGCGTGATTGCTGCTCTGAGCTAAGCCTTGATGAGGCTGCGGGACCCAGGTTAACTTCTCTGCCCTGCACTGGGCTGGGAAACATGGTTGAGTGGCTTGGAGGTGGCACAGCAGCCTTTAGCTTGGTGCTGCGTGTGTTTGTGCACCCACAGCACATCCACACCTGCAGGGATCCCTCCTTCCCCTGGGCTGTGTTTGCCTTCCTGGGTGCATGTGCAAAAAACACCAGAGGAGGAAAATCAACGTAATGAGCAAACATTCAGAGCTGACCCTGAATGTTTGTGGTTGGTAGATTAAAACAAAGCTCATTGAAGCAGAGTTGCTCAGGATGACCCTTGGAATTTCACTTTTAAAGGTCAGATGGTTAAAAACACTGCTTTGCTGCTTGTAGGAAGGAGAATATATCTGTAAGGTCACTTTGTTTTCACATTCTGAGAAATGTTACCTCCACCCTTCACAGGGAATGTAAATCAAGTAAAAAAACACCCAGCAGGGTTATCAGGGTAACACTAAATCAACACCAGCTGCAGCTGCTAGGGGTGAATGTAAAATTTACAGTGAAGCATATGTCTATTGCTACTGAGTGATTAGCAGTATTTTCAATTAAAACATGCAAAGACCAAGATAATTTTTATTTTAGTGGTCTAAATAAAAGCAAACTTAGAGGCCAAACGAATCCAGTTTTTTAATTTGGTCTTCATGGTGTATCTAAATCAGGACCATATTGCAAGCTGGAAGAGAACAGGGAGGAGGGCAAACTTTCCTTTCAGCAGTTTTAAAAAACCTGCTGACTAAAATCTGCATCTATCATCTTGTTATTGAAAAGTATAAGTAAAAGGTGAGAGAAAATTGTGTCTGATATGGGATGTTTAGTTGACAGACAGCTCATTGTAACAGATGTGGCTCCTTTTAAATAGCACTGTAAATGAGATCCCAGAAAGACAAGGACAAAGGCTAGGAGAGAGCACTTAGTCTAATTAGACAGAGAAATCCATTTCCGTTTTAACTGAATGCTTCTCTGAATGTGCAGAGATTTCCAAGTTATGAAGCATAAGCAAAGGATGGAGGCTACAGCTATCGGTTCATAATCTGCAAGGCATGGAATAATAATGGTCCTCATTTTTCAAGCACTGATCTTCAGTAGTTTGTTAAACCTGCACATCAACTCCTCACTAAAGCACCTGCAGATTAATGGCATGGCTAGAAAGCTTTTCATCTGCTATGTATGTGGGGAGAAATTGTAAAGAAAGCAGAGAATGGCCTTAAAATTTGTTCTGTAAAAAAAAATGAAAAACAAACCCACGAAGGAAAGGACTGGTAGTGCAGATTTTTACTTATGCCAAACTTACAGGGTAAATAAAAATTAAGCCGCAGAAAAAAAGACACAGAAATGGTACTATGGTTTCTATAGCAATCAGCACTCCAGACTTTGCCATGCCTTTCTGTGTGTGCTTTATGCTTGCCACAAGATATTTAAGGCAGGACCCCTCTCACCCCACTTCAGCTCTTTCACTGCCAATCATTCATATACTAACTGTCCTTATAAATGTACATGAACCAAAGTTTCCCAGGATCCTCCTGCAATTAACTTTGGGAGAGAGAGGCATCTCCAAAGTTTGTTTTCTCTTGTCCAGGGCATGTATCTGAGTGTGGCACCTCTAGAGGTAAATCTGTCAACCTATTGCCCTATACTGACTGTAGAGGACAAATGTTTCAGATTAGCAGATGTGCTTCTAGACAGAGAGTTAGGTTGAGATTTTATGAGTGATTTTGCACTTGTCTCCAGAAAATGCTGAAAAATTTTCAACAGAGGTCAGGACATTTGTTTAGTTTTGATCTTTCTGTGTTCTACCCAATGAGAAAGGGGAGGAATCTAGAAAGGGAATCTCAAGGAAATGGAGAACATGACTAATTTTTTTTGAGCTAAGCAGGCAGCCAAAATGTAGTGCCTTGGACATTATGTGGAATAACCAGTATCCAGTCAAGTGCTTTTGATGCAACATTTGTGTTTTTCTAAATAAGTAATTCTACTTTCTTGGAACCTGGGGAATCAAATGAATGGAAAATGTTTCTCAGCCCTCACCTCTATACCTCATCTGCTAGCATTTCCCTGACCTCCTTGAGAGGCTTTATTTGCAGTCCTGTTACAGTGCCTATGCAAATCTTGGTTTTGCCGGTGGTTTAGGATATGTTTTTCTGCTCCCCACCAAGAAATAGCACGTGCAAACAGGGCAGTAGCAGTGAAGACAGAGCGATGTGGTTTTCAGAGAGCTATGGGAACCCAAAGTCTGTGGGTCATCTTTAATCTGGCTGCTGTCATATATTAAAGCCTGAGCTGCAGTGCATTTTCACTGCTCTTGCTCATCCTAGCTGCATTGACCAGGAGGGATATGCTAACATTAGTGAACGACTAACTGAGAGTCTGGCAAGAGAGTGAAGTGAGGAGAAATAGAAAGTAAGTGTTTTCTCCAAGGGAAAGAGCCTGAACCTCCTTTTCCAGAGCCAGCTCCTCTTTAAAAGAGTCGGAGTGGGAGCAGGGAATGATGAGCCCTGCTCCATCCTATGTCTCCAAATATAGGAAGAATGTCTAGGATAGAAACATCATTTTAGGAAGGATTTGGTATATCTGAGATGTGCTCCTTGCATGTAAAGGAACATTTCATTAATTTAAAGGGAAAAGCAAAACCTCTTGTCGGTATGAGAACAGCAGCTTTCTAGATGGTCTGAGGAATTAGTGCAGTGTCTTAATAACATATGAGCCAAAAAAATACTGGTTTTTTGAGCATAAGATCTGCCAGACTTGCCAGTGGTGTTTAACAGGCAAATTGCTTAACAATTACAGGATGGATTCTGCAACTGGGATCTGTGCAGGTGCAGGCTCCTGGTTATAGGCCAGGCAGATTTTGCAATGCCACTAGCTAAAATTATTTTTAAAGGAAAACATGATGAAACTGTGTTTGTTTCCATGTGTATGTGTACCCATAAGTTTATATACACACACCTTTTTGTGTGTGTGGGCATGTGTGAACACAGATACATGTGTCTTTGAACTGTGCATTGGCAGTATTTGGAGCAGCATAAAAATCTTGCCAGCATTTCTGGTGATGAATTAACCCCAGTAGACTGAGTTTAGTGTGATGACTCTGAAACAAAACAGTCATCCTCAGCCCTGAAGATTAGTAGCACATAAAATGATGAAATAATGGATATTAGAAACTCAGCAACGTTGTTTTGTGTTTTCAAATGGCATGGGATAACATGGGCACAAAAGTGTGTTTCAAGCACAAGCTGGGCATGGGTCAAGATACCAATCTCAGCTGGATTTCTTCATGAATGTGGGCAGGTAGTAGAGCACACAGAGCAGTATTTTCCAGACTTAGCAGCTTTCCTTTGCTTACAAAGCCACAGAATAGGAAGTGTACAGAGTTATTTATCTGATTTTGATCAGAGACAGCCTTAAGTGAGATACTAAGAGAATTAGCTGTGGAATAGATTTTGGTGACAGATGTCCTGTGCTCTGTGGTTATGTAAAAAGCTACCTTACCATCTCTGTCAGCTGCGATATCTGGCTATAATTAGAAGAAGTAATATCTGTCAAATAATTGATTATGCACATTTTGATTTATTTCCTGAGACAATTCCACTCCTGGGCCACTTCTCAATCTCCCTGTGATTTTTAATTTTCTCATTTGGGGAGAACTTTCAGTTAATTAGACTCCAAAATCTTGCAAACAGCTCTGTAAACATACGTGGTAAGATTTATTTCGGTATATTTGTGAGATCCTGGTATAAGTATTGTATGAGTATATATAGTATTCATATATATAATATATAAGCAATGCATGGTAATCTTAAAAAGAATCCTCTAAGTTATATGGCACATTGCTACTGGAAATGCAAAAGAAAAATTGTGGTAGAGAATTTTTCTTGAAAATTGAGTTATTCTATGAAGAAGGACTGTAACAGTCTCGGAGTGCTGTAAGCTTGCTGTGCTGGTTGGTCATGCTTCAATCAGTTAAGATTGTGAAAGATGTTTTTGGTGAGATTAAACGTTTTGAAATGTGAGGCTTGTTCATCCCATTGTGGATTTATAATATACATTTAACTTAGAAAAGGAGTTAACCTGAAGACTTCTTAGAATTTGAATTTGGTATATCTGTCAGACAGTGATGATTAATTAACCTCTTCAAAGTGTAAAATCAAAACAAGCAAGAGGAGAACAGATGCTTTAAGAAAAGGTGTTGTCCCAGGCACGGGACCAGCAGAAAGACAGGGAAAGGGTGTGGAGAAAACCAAGGAAATCAGCTCCCAGTCTCTCACAGGGCTACTGCTTCGATAGCATCTGTGTGTGCTGCATTGGCAGGCGCGCTGCCCGAGGGGCTGCAGTCATCTCCAGCGGATGGATCCACAGGTGTTGGAGCGCGAGGCTGGCTCGGGATGCGTGCCAGGCACCCCGTGCCTTGCTGGGCTGTGCTGCCCCAGGCTCTGCTTGGGCAGGGGAGCAGCAGCAGCTGCAGTGCCAGTCCTGGCCCTCCCGCCAGCAACAGGCACCGGCACGCTGGGATGGCGCTAGCCTAAGGAGCCTCCAGGCTCAGGGCAGGGTTTAGGATGGAGAGGTGCTTTTCTGTGGCTTTGTGTAGATAAGAAACCATTAGATATCCAGTACTTCTCCGGAATAAGGGTAACTGGAGAAAGAGCAGGGTTTTTTATCTTTTTCTTTCAGCATTCCCTTTTGGGCACACGGTAGGAACGGCAGCTTACCCTAAATGTGCTGTCATATTCAAGCAATTGTGCAATATCTTCATGGAGCATATACTGTTGATTATCTCTCCTTATAAAAATTGGGAATGAGATCCACCTGCATTTTGGTAAAGATGCAGGTCAAACAACTTAAGCATTTGATCAAGGCTCACGATGAATTCTTGGGCCTTTTGAAACACTTAGGAGACATTTACTGATTTGAAAGGGATCAAGATTTTTCCATAATGTGGTGTAAAAAGACTTTGATCTCACCATTTGATATTAAGCCTCTTCTCAATCCAATCTCTACTTATTTTCTATGTGAGTTCATCCTCCTATATGGAGAAGGCAGAGTTTTTACTTCAGAGCTGACCTGGAGATGGAGTCACTGTGACCAAATCTTGCTGGGTATATGGATTTCCCTGCTGACCTGCATGTTGTTCAGGAGATGGAGCCTGCAGAGGAACACTGGGATTGACTCAGAGGGCAAGGCAGGTGAGGCTAAGCCTCCTTTGTTCTTCCTGGGGTGATGAGCAGGGTGCACACCTGTGCAGAGGAGGGAACTGCACCAGGATGCTCCCCTCCATGGACTGCTTCCCAGCTGGAAGATGCGGCAGGCATTGCACTCAGCCATGCTCTTCCTAGCTCCATCTTGCTTTGGGGAACATAGATCTGTGGTGTTGCATTTTTTAGGCACTTTTCAATACCGGAGATAGAGCACCAAGGGTGAAATACATCCCACCTTGTACTTCTGGACCATTTGGCAAGGCCAGTCCGTGAAGAAAGTGGACTGACTGGGCAGTGCCTCCTGCTGTGCTGTGATAGATAGTGCCATGAAGTGGATGTGATGTGGTTATTAGGCTGTGATTCAGTTCATACTGAGAGGTATTGATTGGTGTTGGTTCAGCACTTGCTGCGTATTTTATCAATTGACCTTTGTGATTGTATTCCTGCTCTGCTTCTTTTACTTCTAATTCTCTTTGCCTCCAGTTTCTGTAACTTCTAATCTTCCTGCATTTGATTTCTAATAGTATTTCTTTAGTCTTCTGTTACAGGAAATCTTTTCTAGTGAAGCTATATTTTCCTTCCTTTGCTTCCTTTCCCTTTGTTTGCTTTTTAAAATATTTTTTCAAGAAATCCACCTGCTCTTCTTGATTCATCAATTCCATTAAGAGATTCAGCTTCTAAAATATTTTGCCCTCAGCAGAAAAAAGAAGCATAAATGCAGGTGTTTTGCAAAAAAGCTCAGGGGTGCAGAAATTGGTTTTATAGCAGATCTTGTCAAATAGGATTTACAGAACCCGATAACATAATAGAGTTCGATAACATAATGCCTTTGTGAACAGTTCTCCTGGCCATCTGTGGAGCCGCACGGTTACACCAGCTGAAGATCTGGTAGCCTATTTCCAAGATGTTGTTTGTAAATAGGCACTGAAAACCTGAAAGAATAATTGTAGCTAAGTGCATTTAGCTGGGTGCAATTCACTGCGGGTATTAATTTTGGACTTTCACTGAAAGCAAGGAAGACAATGTTGTCTGCTGGGTTGTTTTAGCACTGGCTGGTACTAAAGCAAGGTAGGGAGCTAAAATATCTTCCTAGATGTATGCAGCTGCCTATATAGCAAAATCAGGGTTGAAACTAAAAAGTTTCTGACTTACAGCAGTGCTCAAAACAAGGAATGTGCTACCTGTGTGTCACAGACTTTTAACATACAAATCTACATCAGATAGACTCAGGTTGTAAGAAATGCAGCACAAAAAAAAGAGTTTGTGCGAGTCAAAGAAGTTAAGGATAATAGACTCTTAAGCCACAATGTGTACAAAATTTACCTTCAGTAAGAGGATGCAGAGCATCAGAAAGAAGAGCACAGGATTTTCAAACCTTTTTTAGTTGCAAGAGATATAAAATGTCCATCAGTAAGTGTGAACCCCCACAGATATCAATTAGGATAATTTAAAGATCTCAGATTTATATTCCTGGCTGAAATTCAGAGTTATCAATTAGAAAACACTTTCTTAGGATCTTATTACAGCCTTTGTGTAGGAGGAAATTTGAAACCCACAGCCCAGAAGAGTGGTGGTTGATAGCAAAAGGGGGAAAGGAATGTCAAAATATGTATTATGGAACTGTGATAAAGTGCCATCTTTTTAGAAATCTCGCCTTGTGAATAGTGCACAAGTGCCTGTTCTCCATCCACTTTCATCCAATGCTCTCTTTGATGACCTGGATCATGGGAGGCTTAGCAAGTCTGAAGCTAAAACAAATCTGAGAAAGACTGAAAACACAACAGGGAAAGAGTTAGAATTAAAAGTAATTCTGAAAAACTGAAGATTTTTCCTAAATATAAGATGAAATTCCACAGTGCCTGGTGCAAGGTAGGGGGCAACAAAAAATTGACAAACTGTTGGCTTCTTCCAGGAAGGATCTCAGAGCACTGCTGGATCACAAGACAAGCAGATGTGAACAATGTCAGCCTGCTGTGAAGAGGAGAAAGTCCACCCTGTGACATGTAAACAACAAAGACATGGAATGATGCTTCCACTGCTAAAGCTATTTCATGTCCAGTGTCTGGCACTGTGCTTCGTGAAAGCCATTGATCACTTGGAGAGGATGAAGGGAAGATTAAGTTATTCAAAAAATGTGATCTAAACACATAGCCTAAGAAGAAAAAAGGCAAAAATTTGGATTACTTACTCCAAGGGAGAGCAGATTGATGGAGGAAATGGGACAGGATAATAGTTTTCAAGTGGAAAGAGTGTTTTTCAGGACAGGGGAGACAAGCAATCACTAGGAATGGCATTGAGATACAGCTTGTCCTACCCTAGGACATCTCAAGGTGTTTTCCAATACTGCCTTCTGTGATTCCACAATGTCTGTATTGGTGAAAGCTGCAGAAATGATGCCACATTTGCAGAAAGCATGAGAAAGTCAGAGGATAAACTAGTCATGCAACACCATGTCTGTGTTGATGCTCATGAGAGTTTTTCCACTGACAACCAGCAAGTACAGCACCCCAACATTTAACTTAATATTGTAGAACTGCACTTTAGTGTTATGCTTTGTGATGATTGAAAAAAAATTATGCCACCACAAGGATGCCCTTTCTGGAGATTCCCAGAGCTTTCTTGCACACACAATAGTCTTGCACTTTTCTGAGGAGCCTTTGTTGTAGTGCTGCTTTTCCTCTCAGTCTCTCTGAGTGGGTAAGAATATTTGTTCTGCACATCATCCATGTTACCTGCCACTGGTCTTTTGGTAGATGTTGTGGTGCCAATAGAAAGCTTTAGATAGTGGGATATGTACTGGGGAAACAAGCAATGCTAATGACACTCCTACAGAAACAGGCAGCTTGGATGCATTTTGAAAAGGTAGGGGAATTCAATTTAATGGACATAGGCTGTTCTCTGCCAGCTGATCTTCCTCCCCCAGCATGGTCCTGGTCATCCTACTTTTACTAATATGGACAGAACCTCTCTTGTCAGCAAATTCTTCTAAAGCATTAGCTGCTATTGAAGAGAAATTTGCCATGAGAGCAGTGATTCTCCAAGCTCAGTCCAACAATCAACATGACTTCACTTAAAGAAAGGTAGTCCTGAAGAGATTCTCTCTGGTTCCCAGAACAATATATGGTGATACCCAAGCTACACCAGCTTCAAGAACAACTTTCCAACCTGTATGGCTGCTCCCACACTATTTGACCCAGACAAAGCCGAAAACTAACAGACAAAAGAAGATGAACACCCTTTTGTCTAAGCTCTGAACGCAGTGTGTCTGGTCTTCATCTCAACATGGCATAGGGGGGAATTCAAAGTGCCTTTTCAAGCCTGTCTCTCCATCTTGTACTAATACTAGAAGGAAAAAAACACATGCATTTTAGAAATTGCCTCTCAGTCTGGTAGTATTTGAGTGTGTTTGTGAAACCACTTCACAATTATACTTAAACAAAAGGATAAAAAAATCCCTTCTTCAATAGTGCCTGAAGAGATTGGCCTGTCTGATATTGTTACAGTATGAGGGCATACAGTGAGAGAAGTATTTTCATGAACAAATCACTTACCAGGAAAAATGGTCCATTTTCTTAAAACTATCATAATTAATAAATGTTATATATATATTTTTTTTATTTCCCAATGTGTTAGAAACAAGCTAGCTATTTCCATTAACATCTTTGAAATTTTGAAGTAAATTGTAATAGTCATCCTAAGGATTTCTTCTAACTTTTTTTTTTAATTTGTTTTAATACACCTCATTTTTTGAAAAACTTTTCACAGTTTTGTTATCTTGTATTGTCATGTGACTACAAATGTTTGACCAGTTTTGGAGTCCAACTTGAATGTTTTCTCAGTTTAGACCTTTGTGTTCTCAATGATATAAAAATTAAAGTTGGAAATATGGTGAAGACTTAGGGTGACTTCTAGCAAAGCTGATGTTATTAAATATGAAGAATGATATGAAGAATGATGTTGAATATATGTACCTTGGTGGTCCATTGGGATCCTCTGCCTCCCAAATTTTGCAGCTCAGCTTTTTTGCTGCCCCACAAGCTGCAGGGCTTCCCTGAGGGAGCCAGAAAGATGCATTTGGTTTCAATAAACCCTGTAAGAGCCAAAAAATCCTGAGAGTCTCTGGAGGTGCAGGATAGCTGAAGACGGTCTGGCCAGGGAGACTGATGTCTGAAAGAGTATCTTTTAGGACTGAGGCAGACAGAGAAAATCTGTAAGATGATATTGAGAAAGAAATTTGTGTGCACCAGGGAGATAGAACAGCTCCTGAGAGAGAAGGAAGAATGAAAGATGCAGGAAAAGCATTTTCCAGAGCAGGGGAAAAAGAGGATGTTGGGGTAAGAGAAAAGTAACCTGGTTTTATTTTGGGGGCTGTAATCTTGGACCTGGAGTATCATGATATTTTAAGTAAGTTGTTTTGAAATAGTTTATCATTGCAACATTGCTTCTATTCAGCTTGAAAATCAGGGATAGTAGATAGCCAAAGACCATTTTTATCAACTGTCATGTTTGATCACTGGCCACCCGGGTAGTGAAAAGTAGATGAGAGAAATTCTACATCTTTTCACTTTTTTAAACATTATTTTTATTCCCAAGAGCCAAAAATGGCAGAAAAGTATATGCCTTCAGTCTTAAAAACTGAGGGAAAGTTCCCAAGAGCAAGCTGTGGAGTGACTCCAGGAATGACCACATTGTTTTCATTGCTGGATGAAGAAACAAAGCAGCTTGTAATGGTACAGGCCAGCAGAGCTGTGCTCCATTCTTTGAGCCCACCACAGCACCTTCCCACACCAGCAGCTGATGACCTCAAGTGCTCATGCAGCAAGGACTGGGTTTTGCTCTTTTTTTTAATGAACATTTTGAGCATTGATAAATTTTATTCAGTCTTCTACAATGTGAACAGAATGTGAAATTCTACATTGCTGCACAGTGGAAAGGGAACAGTACTGTCTTGTAATGTACTTATTTGTCTCCATGAGGGATTACTGCCAAGCTTCTGTGAATACACTTTTTTGGCTGCCCTTAAATGAGCAAGAATGCTTAAAATTTATTCCCACAACACTCAAAACTTTTTTCTGGTCTTTTCTGACATTAAAATACACACATAAAAACATTACACACATGTGCAAAACTGTACCACCTTTTTTTTTTGTTTGTTTTTATCACAGCATCTTTTTTCCTAAAGCCTCAGAAAATGCATGGAGATAGCTAAATTATAAGTTTACTCAAGTGCTTGGGATTTTTTATATCTCTGTAATGCTAAAATTGTTGCTATTCTGACAGACAAAAATCAAACATGAGAAATATGATGAGGTATGATGCGTATCCTCTGCAGCTTTATTTATTTCTGAGATGGAGGTAAAAAGAAGAAGGGAGAATGGTTAAGTCCGACATTTAAAAAGTAGGCAAAAGTTCACATTCCATAGCTGCATTAGTTTTTTATTAAAAGAAGAGCAAATAAAAATGACTGATTAAATGTTCCTTGCATCTTTATAAATCTGCTGCTCTCCAAAGAAGGCCAGGCACTTGCTTGGAGTGTGTACACATGAATAAGTGAGTGTGTGCATGTTATATCTATTTCTATGAGCAGGGCATATTTCCAGCAGAGGCAGGTAGTAGAAATGATGAGTACAAGATGGGAAAAAGCTTTTGTGATGAATGATCAAATTTTCAGAAACATCTCACCTCATTTGATTTGTTCATAAAATCCATTACAAGAATAAATAGTATTTTCCTACCTCAGGCATTCTGCGGTTTTTGGTCACAGGATGATGGTTTTCTGCTGTATCTGAAGTTGGAGGCTTGATGGTTTTTTGTTAAATTAGTATGTCATCAGAAAAAAATACCTGCTTTTTTTGGAAAAAACATTGTGGCATTGGGAAGGCGACAACATCATCAAACAGCAGTAGTGTGTAGGTAAGGAATTTGTACGAAGAACTTTCTAGCTAGAGTGATCTATTTAATAGCCAGGACTGGGAGAATGAGGGTGAAAGAGCCAGAGGAATGATTGTGCTGATATAAATGTTTCTCCTATCATTTTTCTTCCTCTGAAATCATGAGCTTCTTGAATGGCCAGCACTGTCCATTTCCATCAGCTTTGGTGGGGTGGAGGTGGAAGCTTGGACTCACAACCAGGAAAAATCTCTGAGCCTTGCAGAGTCAAAATCAATGTGCAGTTTCCTGCAAATATTTCTTCAGTTTAATCCCAGAAAGTATTGTCTGCTGGTACTACTGTTATTGGCTACTCCTTTTTCAATAGCATTCATCCCTCGTGAAGAAATAAAAAACCATGTTTTTATATTCTGCTGGCCTCCGATGGAAAGTGCTTTTGAGAGTCTACCTTTCTGCATGGGCTTGTGGGGCATTTGGTGAGGTTTTCTGTCCTTACATATAGCATATGCTTGAATGTAGCAGCACTTCTGGATTCCTGAGCCTGGGGACAGGTTTTCTTAGGATGAAACTAGTGCCCATTAGTCTCTGCAAGGAAAACCCAGGACCAGTGAGAGCAGAGTACACCACGATCCCTTAGGAGTCCCAGATTTCGTGGCAGATAGCAAAGCAGGTAATGTAGGTGCAACCATAGTGAATGACATTTGCTGTATTTGCAAGTGTTAATGATTAGGCTACAAAGACTCACAAATAATTAGGCTTATCAATGTATGTAAGGCTTTACAAAGCTAGGAACCTTTATCAGAGGCTAAAATAAACTTTTTATGATATTACAGTAGGGATGTTTTTGTGGCTCTTGTATCACTCAGGTGGTATGGCTTTTCCTTCTCAGTTTTAGCAAAAATAGCAATTAGTAAGCTTTCCAGAGCTCTGACATGAAAGTTTTCATGCAGCACAAGCGGTACATTGCTTCCTGCAAAATCTTCAGAAAGTCATGCTTGTGCGCTTCTCCCCATCCCGTTGTCTTAGGTTGTAATACAGGATGTGACCAAAAGAATATATTCTATCATCATCTGTTGAAACCAGGTGGGGCAGTGATCCTTATCTCCGTGGGAGATACTCTCTGCTAATGGGCCATCTGTTAAAACCAGGTGGGGCAGTGCTCTTTATCATTTCCACAACCCATCCTTCCTCCAGGAAGATATCTTCTGTTAATGGGCCAATGAGTCCCACTGTATGACTGATCTCCCATTGGGAGATGCTCCAGCCAGGGGGAGGAGCCAAGCCTTTCCTACCTAGATAAAATCTGAGATTTGGAACACCAAGGCAGCCTTTTTCCACTGGATTACAGAGGAAAACCAGACCTTTTTCTACATCATCACTGGACCTTCAGAGGAAAACTGCACCCTTCTACAGGAGCACTGCTTCAACTGAACTATATCTGTCATCCAGGAGAACTGCAGCCACCATTTAATGGGACTGCTACCAACACCCTGACTGACAGGGTGTCAGGTTGTATTCTGACTCTGTCAGTGTTTTGCGTTTGTTCTTTGTAATACTGTATTTCTATTTTAATTTTCCTAGCAAAGAACTGTTATTCCTATTCTCATATCTTTGCCTGAAAGCCTCTTAATTTCAAAATTATAATGATTTGGAGGAAGGGAGTTTACATTCTCCATTTCACAGAGAGGCTCCTGCCTTTCTTAGCAAATACCTGTCTTTCAAACCAAGACCCAGGGCCAACAGAAGAAGGGGAATTCTCAGCTGTGTGCCATCCATGGAGACTCAGAGAGGCTCTCTGCCATACTGTGGTTCAGAGGGTGTCCCTGCAGATGGTGCAGCATCCTGTCTGACAGTGTGCCACTTGGAGTCATGGTGGAGTTCAGATTATCTGCCATCTGAGATTTTACCAGGAAAAATAGGCAGGGGCCAGACTCTGCCTCCCTCCCTCAAGAATTTTGCAGAAATGTCTCAAAAATAACATGTCCCATGCGAAGATACCATGTCCCATGACTTGTGCCTGCTGCTTGAAACCATGGCTACTTATGGTGGTGTGTCCTTGAAATGGTGAGCTGTCTAGCACACTGCACCCCCTGTCTCAGTTCTGAACTCTATTTCTGCTCCCCATTAGGTGCACTGAATTTTTTGCAGTGCTTACATTGCTGGAAGATTGTGCACGCTGGTCTAGAATGGGAAACTTTCTTTGCCTGGCAAACTCCTGTGGCACCAAGAACTTGTTCCCTCATCAGGCTCTGACTGGATGTTTTGCTGCTGGTACTGATCACCCTCTGCTCCCTTGGCAAGCATAGGATAGCCCTCCCAATATTTGATCAACTCCTCTGCCTTACATACATTAAAAATTCTTCTACAATTTCACAGTGTCTTCATATTCTTGTCTGCTTTAAAACTATCTTCTGATTGTTTTCCAATTTGCAGTGAAGCATTGTTCTAAACCTTTTACACTTACAGGTTTCCAGAGAGTTTAATCTCTATTGCAGGTTTTACTGCTTCATTGTCTTCATAGATACTTGTTTAATTCTTCTGATGACTAAAACCATATGCTATGTGGTTGTCACTGAGATGGGGAGTCTGAGAGAGGTTAAAAGTGCATGTTAAAAATACAATTTTTCACAGGTTGCATTGGGAAAAACACTATTGATCTTCTGTCGGCCATTTGGGCTTTTTATGTGTAGTTCTGTTTAAAATGCCTTCAAGGAAGTCCTTTGAGAATAAAATTTTAGGTTGTGAAAGACAGAAAAGCTGAGAACTCAAAAAATTAAAATGCTTTGTTTTTTACGAGTGCAGCACGTCTCTTGCACCAGACTGGTAGCAATGTAGGTTTCCATCCACCCTCCCATCGAGGTACTGAACTGGAAGGAACTGTGCTCTGCTCAGGGGACATCATGCCAAAGGTGGGTCAAGCCCTGTCCTCTGTGAGCCTACAAGAAGGAGCAGTGGAGAGGACTGGTCAGACAGGACTGGGCTGCAGGATCAAGTTGTTCAGTAGCCTGAACCATCCAGTTTATTTGGAGGAGGCAGCAGCAAAGTCCTCAAACAAGTCCTGCCTCTGCAGTTTCTCTGGCTTGGCCCAGGGTAGGTCTTCTGGCTTTTTCCACATATCCCTTATGGGTGGCAGGCAAAAGTACACTCCAGCAAGGCTGAACTCTGCTGCTGCTGTTTGGGCATTGTGCTATTGTCTAGATTAAAAATAATCAGCTGCAGTCTCAGCTGTCTGAGTTAAATACTATAAATTTTATTGCAAGTGGGTTGACTTGAAGTCTTTGGACACCATGCCCTCCACGCTGAAGGAGCTGAACTTCTCTCTTCTCCTTTCTTAACTTACTTTTTGGCAGAAGATTGCAGAAAACACGTCTGCCACCCTTGGCAACTAAAGGCACCTTCGTTTTCAGACAGATTCTGTGTAAATACCAAACAAAACATATATTGTAGATGCTTGGCTTGTATGTAAGAGAAAATTTGCTTTCTAAGCTGGTTTCTTCTTCCCTGGTTTGTGCAGGCATAAGGGCATTTCTGCAGCTATGTACAACTTTCCATCGACATAGTATTTTCCTATCTAATTGAGGTCTAATGGCCACCATCCAGCTGACCCTCCTTCTGAGGGCATATTGCCTGCAAAAACACAATCTGAGGGAGCACTGCTGCTGTTCTTTGTCATAGAAACAGAAGGGAATAAACCCCATTCCACTTCAGCCTCAGTGCAGCTGTGTCAGGCCTCGCGTGCACTTCCTCATTTCACCAAAAGTGATAGGCACACTGAGCAAATAATTGCCATGAGTTGATTGCTTCATAAATGTTGTCCTTCCTCTCCTTTGGGTTTTGGTCTGCTTGCAAGCAAGCTGGGATTTTATCAGCTGTCCCCAGTACCCCTCTGAAGGATTCTTTGTCTGCAGAGCTGCTGGGCGCCTGTCAGGCTAGTGGAGACAGGTTGTGTGGTATGTTTCTGTCCTGTGAGTGGACTTCTAGAATCCCTTTTCTGGGATAAATATTTGGGTTTACAATTTTGAAAATGGCTTACCACAAATATTTGCCTAAAATTTGCCAGTGCAGGGAATGTTTCTTCAGCAAACACATTTACCAGCATGCTTTCAGTCAGTAAACACCGCTGAGGTGTGAACATAGTCAAAGGGAATTAATTTTTAACGCAAATCATTATTAATATAAAATAATTTGGAGAAGGCTGGAATCAGCTTTTTGTTTTCTATTTTGGGGAACACTCATCAGTCCAAATGCAGACACACTCTGTTCAAGCCTGTGTCTTTTGGGGGTGTGAAAAGAGGAGTGTGTTTTTGGAGCTCAAGATGCACTGACATGTGCCCCCCATTTGGAGAGCTGAACGAGGTACCTGTGTGTACTATGAATCAGCCCATTGAACTTGTCCAGGCATGAATGATGAATCATGGCACTGAGAAGGTCCTTGCAGCTGTCCTGGTGACCAGCCTTTTTTGTGGGGTGAAGGGAAGGTGGGAAATGGATGCTCTTGTTGCACTGAGCCTCAGTAGAGGTGGTGCTCAATGGGATTGGGAACCAAAGAGCTGATGGGACTCAACCTGATCCTGTGGTGATGTAACCCAGGGAAAAGAGGCAAGCTGAAGAAAGAGAGGCTTGGTCTTCTTTGTGCTGAGGTGGCAGCTCCTGGCTAGGCTAGTAAGTGCAACCACTTGTGTTTTGAGCTGCCTCCTTGCTGTACTTCCCCCCCGTTGAAGTTCTCTCCAATATGGTGGCAGGGCACCTTATCCTGTGATCAGCTTTCAATCGAAAAACAGGGCAGGTTCTCCTGCCCTCCTTGGTGCAGAAGTGCCACCTGGAGTTGGTTCTCTGAGATGGGGCAACTTTGGAAAGAGAAAACAGGCTGTGGTGACATCTGTTCTCTGCCTCTGTCCCCCTAGCTGCGATCAGCCTGTGGTGGAACACCCCAACTCGCTGTGCCCTCACCCTCCCTGGGATTGGTGAAAGGAGACTACCTGAAGGACTGGTGTTGGCAGTCTGTGGCTTGATAATTATGGATTCCCACTCCAGTGTTAGAGTTAATTTGCAAGCTCTAGAGAAGTGATGGCTTGGCAGAGGGGAAATGTCATTATTCTTATTAGCACCAGTAGTTTTAGACCAAACCTTCTGTCTTTGCTCTCTGTGAGAGTCTGCAGATTTTCAATCAAGAAATGTATGACCCAAGCGTGGGTAAAACATTTATTGTTAGGCTGAGCAAGATTCTTTCATGGCCAGGAACACAAGCAAGAAATCTTATTTTCATTCTAGGGCTCTCGGAAGGTTGTCAGGGCTTCTGAATATAACCAAACCCCTGTCTTATTAAAGGTTCTTTTCTTCATCAGTACATTGTCCACTAGCAAGGTGGGAGGCTCAGTCACTGATGCCAGAGCAGACTGAGGGCTTCTCATAGAGAAGCTAATTATATTTTGCCTTTCTTTTTTCTTTTACTGCAGAAAGACAGTATAGTTCTGAATAAATTGAGAAAGGGGAGGGTGAGGAAAACTCAGAATTCATTAATATTCATACTTAGCCACAAGTACACAGGAAAGGTGACAAGGAGCTGGCTGCCCAGAAACCTATGCACCTTGGCGCTAGATAGAAAATTGAATTTAATTATAGTTACCTTTAGCTCAGCACCTAATGAGCATGTTTGAAATAATGGAGGATTGCTGTATAATAGAAGATCCAGGACTCACACAGAAAATGCAAACCTTCCCTACTTCTTCCCTGCTCTGCTGAATTTAAAATAATTCTTCCAAGGCCCAGGAGACCAAGTAGATTTCAATCCTATTTTTTCAGTGATTATCACAGAAAATCATCCAGAAAAAAAAAATAAATCAAATTATATGGTCAATAGGGAGGAACAAGCACATTTTAGTGGGGAGTGAAATAATGGACACTTATTCCATTCTCACTTTGCCTAGTGACCATTGCTAGGGTCTTGAGGTCTTTGGTTTTTTTCTTTTTTTCATCTCATATCATGCTGTTTTATCCATTCTCTGATAGCTCTTAGGGGGTTTTTTAATCCTTTATCTTATTTTCTGGGAGACTACTATCCATGGAGTTTACTACCTTGTTGCTAGGGGACAAAGAAGCCAAGGAGATTTTTTCACACACATTTCCTAGGGCTGCTTCAGAATGTTGGTTCTCACAAGTAACCCTAAAACCACAGACCCAAATCCTTCTCTGTAGCCCACAGACACAGGTAGGGATGGAATCTAATGGAGATGCTCCACATAAATTTATGTGAACTTAGGGGAAAGCAGAATGTGGTCTGTTTGTCTAATACTTTTTTTTGTGTAAAACTTGGCTGTTTGTCTAATACTTTTGCCTTACTGAAATGAGAGTTGAACAAAGTATTTGAAGCTGCTTTTAGCCCTACAGCAAGGACCTGATGATTGTATCAAAAGCCCAGCTGAAATTACTTCCATTTTGGTGGCCAAGGTAGGAAAGCGAGTGTCATGAATTATCCCTTATATTCTTAACCCATGCTGAAATTTAGCTTTTCACAGTCCAGTCATGATCTGTAGTTAATGACCTAGCAATTTATCTTTAAGGTAAAACTTGTTCCAATGTGACCAAACCTTGAAAGGTTTACCCAGAGGTGAAACCATGCAAGCTCAGGATGGAGGGGAGCTGGCATGGATACCAAGGTATGAAATGATGGTGACAACCTGGCCCTGAATCTCTCAAGTTTAGCCCAGGTTTCTCTCAGCTTCTATTTTTTCACTAAGGACCATGTTTGTTTCTCTGTTCCACGGTGAATTTGGTAAATCTTGAGAGAAACAGAAACTCACACGGTTTTCCATTTGGTCTCTCTCCTCTTTGGTTCTTTGTTTGGAGAGACTGTGCTAACAGTTCATGTTGCTTAAATATCCCTACACTCCTAGCAGACAGCTAACACTGGTGCTTGAGAGATTCTTGAGATAAATCTCTTCTGGACACGTGGTAGTTTCTGCACCACATGTTTGCTCCTTCCTGCTTCTTTAGCATGCTTTTGGTGATTTGTTTGTTTGCACGAATTACTCTCAGCTTCAGAACGCATCCACGTCTTTTATTTCTTATTTCCTTAATTGGGGATTTTTTTCTGCTCCTGCTCTTTTTGGATTCATATTGCCTTATTAGCAACATTACAGTCTATTTTGGGTGATTTAGAACAGAACAGATAGAAATGCATAAATATTATTCCCTGGCAAATAAGCAAGCCTATATATGCCTCAAACACATTTTAAAACATTTTAAACCCTTATTCACAAGCAATTTGTGTAACTGACTACTGGGCAAGCATAAATCCCTAAATCCTTCTTTTCCTTTATTTTGATCAGCATTTCTTTGTCTTCTGCTTTTCTTGTCAGCTTATTTCTGTAGGGGCTGTAGGTGCCACCATGCTTTAAAAAATCCTGTTATTTTGCTTGTTTAGACACCTGCATACAACAGCAAATTTGTATCTCAGTTGTCACTTATTTTTTGAGTGAAAACAGTCTTTAATTATGATCAAGACAGAAACCCTCTCTGTGTGTCTGTCTTTAAAGGCGTGATAGATGCCTTGGCTGGATGCTGCTGCCACTGTGCTATCTTCTGTTTATTAGAGTCCAGCCCCTCACTAAGCTGTCAGCCGAGCAGAGGAGATGCAGAGTGACAGGCATTTCTGAGTACACTTCATGGATGTGCCAGAGCCCCAAAGTGAGTCATGAGGTGTGACGGGCATCCACAATTTTTCACCTCTGTGTGGAACTTCAAAAGCTGCAAGAGGGTTTTCTTTGGGTAAAATAGCTGCTGTCCCCAGAGCTGTGGTCCAGGCGCTGCAGGTCCTGTCTTGTCGGTGCTGCAGGGAAGGAGATGCTGTTGTGCAGGCTGGAAATGGCATAGCCCAGTTAGGGGAGAGTTCTTGGAAAATTTCCTTTGGCTTCTTGGTCTCTCATGTGTAACTGTCATGGCCATTGTGATACCTTGTGATGTGTAGTGAGCATCACTGCATTTTGCTTGGGGAAAAGAGAAGGGATGTCCTTCATCTGCTGTCTGGATTGGCAGTAAATGTGGTCTGAGGAAGTGTGGGGAAAGGGAAAAATACAGAGTCTGTGCAAATGTGACTGGATTTTTTATTCTATACTCTCTTTGCATAGACTCCCTTGGGGAAAAGAGAGTCAATGAACTAGCACATCTCCTGAGGGACTGCAGCCATATTTCCAGACAAAAAATTTTGGTTTTCTATGAAATACATGTCAGAAATATTTTGCTTTCCATGAAGTATGTGGCAAAAATAGATTTTTTAATTTTTATTTTTTTTTCCCCAGTGAAAATAGAGCAATTTTGTGGGGGAATAAATAGGCTTAGCTCTATTAGTAATACTATTTTCTGTCAAGAAGCTAATTCATCTTAATGGAAAAATTATAATCAAGCGTGGGAAAAGAAACACTTTTCTAGGCAGCGATCCTGTCACCTGTAGAGAAGAGATTTGGGATCTGGAGTGGTTTGCTTCTATTTTGAGCTTTAATGCTAATATTTTCAGGCTCCTCAAGTCAGCCTCATGCTGTGTGGGCATGCACAGCTGGAGCATTATGAAAAATAAATAAAAAGATATTTCTAATAGAATAGTCAGAGTTGGTAAAAGTGGCTTCACCTGCTCTGCTGAGAGGTTTGTGAAGCAATGCTCCCCTGTGGCAACAGACATGCACCCGTCCTTGCCATCATCTGTATGACTTCATGCATTTCCTTTGAAATACAATTCCTTTATGTCAGCTCTATCTTTATCAATCAGGGTGGCATGATAAAGTGCGAACACTGAGATGATAAAGAGAATTTAGATTGTGGCTACCACTGATACCTGCTGGCTGATCCTGAACTGCTGTGTAGGAGCCTGTGGGAGGATGCGGGGAGGTGTCCCTGCAACAGCATAGATGGAGTATCAGATTGCAGCAGGCATGAGAATAACTGTATGTACAGAATGTATCCCACCCTCAGGCACATATCCATATGTTTGGATGCTGGTGGGTGTTTTTTAAAGTTACTCTTTTAAAGATATCCACACAGGTGGCTAGCAGGCATTTGTTAGATGGCACAGCATGAATGTTGGAGCAATCTGACTGCTCGTGGGTGAGGAATAAAAGGAGAAGCAGTGCTGGGTGTCCAGGATTTTCTGGATAATGGTTATTTGCCTTAAGAAAGAAAGGACTATTTTTTCCAGTTAGCTTTGGGAGAATGCAGAGGGCTGTGCGGAGGCTGACAGCAGCCTCTTGTTTCATAGAAAACAAAAACCCCATCAGGTAAAGGCACTTTAGAAAAACAAACCTTGTTTTGGCGATGTAATTTTTTTTTAATGATATTTCATGCCTATGTGCAAAGTAGGTTTCTTTTAGTCCTTCAAGGGAAATAATAAAAAAAAAGAGCTCCAGGTGTGTGTGTGGGAAGGCAGTGTTTTCAGTTTTGAGGTGGGTTAGTTTTGTTTTTTTTGATGATGGAAGGATATTCTGAGGCCAGAATGTGCCATTGTAGAACAACTCTGTGATGAACCACAAGCTCACCAGAGGCAGAGTCCTGCACCATTTCCTGACAGGATGATGAGAAATTTCCCCTGTGTCCAGCTAGCTTCTCCGGGTTTGCTTTCTTCCCTCCATATCACACTCATGGGTGCATCCTTTCCAGGAGGACTGGCTTCTTGTATGGGCAGTCACTTAGAGGATAGCAGCTGTTGCTGGGCATGTTCAAAAGCAGCTGAAAGGATGTGAAAGCCACTTTCAATCCACAGCTGTCTCTAGGCCTAAGTTTGCTCAATGCAGAGACAGCAATAAACACCAAGTGAAACAGGGTGACTCACTGTAAAGGAGGTTTTCCAGGGACGTATTGTTTTGAGGAACCTTTTCTTCTAAAGCAAAAAAACCAGCTACTGAACCGAAGGAAACACATCTTTAATTTCTAAACAGTTGCTGAGAATAAAAGGCCTGTCAGAAAAAAATCCTAATTTATTTTCCACCTCTTATCCAGAAGCTCCTGAAGCCATGTAGAAAACAGAATTTCTTCAGACCATCCCATGACTTCTCCAACATGACTCCAGCCTAAACACTCTTATCACAACTTTTTGTGGCATGTACAAGATTTGTGCCAGCGCTCACTGAGGAAAACAATCCCAAAGTAGATTTGCTGGCTCATTAGCTGCGAGTCTGTAAGGACATGAATGACGTTATGAGAGAAGATAATTAAAAGAGCTATTGTTGCGAGGATGGAATGAATGCTGGTGGTTGACCATACAGGGTGGGAATAGGACTCAGGTAATATTCATATTGAGCTATAACAGGGATATGTAGCTGCCTGGGCCAAGTAGCAGCAGAACCACCCATATGCTGAGGAAGCTGGGAAAACAGAACAAGATCAAGACTTTGACTCAAAATGCTGACATGGATCCCTCACCAAGCTGACCTGCACCAAGCACATCTCTATATTGTGAAGGGAGAGCTGTAGAGACCCTAATATTTTAACCTAAAGCTCTTTGTAAGTCAGTCTGGCCAGCACTTGTCTGTAAAGATAGCAATTGTCTATCACAATTTGCTTCAAATATAATTGAAACTCAAGGAAAATTAGAACAGCCACACTGATATAATCTGGCTGCAAAACTGACTGACTGCAAAAAAGGTTAAAATTATAGCAAAAAAACTGTCACAAACACCTGGCTTTCTGTTGAAAAATTGTGATGCACCATGGGAAATCTTGGAAATGACTGAGTGATGCTCCAGGTCCTTTGTCTGTCAACTCTTCACGACTGCTGTCCATGTCCCATGTGGACTGTGCGAGCCAAAGATGGTGGCCCTTGGGACAAATCCCTACTTCCAAAATTTACAACCTCAGGCTATTAAACTGTAGTGCATTTGGGTGGTCTTTAAAAATCCTTACTGAAACCACACCTTATGCAAGCACACAAACATGTTCACCTGCGCATGTCATGGACCTTGCACCATATTTCCATCCTAAGTTTTTGGTCATTTTGGGAATACCTGTGGGCT
The DNA here is from genome assembly GCA_013397375.1 of Toxostoma redivivum. NCBI lineage: Eukaryota > Metazoa > Chordata > Aves > Passeriformes > Mimidae > Toxostoma > Toxostoma redivivum. Next base: position 750,905 of record VXBI01013049.1, read on the forward strand.
CGGGCTCATTCTATTCTTTTGCCATCTCTGAGCGATGTTTACACTGCATTATGCTGAGAAGCCCCTTAAATCTTCACATGCCACCTCATGTGCGCATGCAGACAGTCCGGCATTATCCAGCTCCGTGGTGAGGATGTTCACATCTCTTCTCATTAGCGATGTGCAATGTAAAAGGCTTGCCTTGAGTTTCTTGAAGACGGCAGTAATGAAGCTCTGAAGAAATAGTCAGGGGAACGGAGCTAATTAAAATGCAGCAGGGTGTAGAAGTAAAGGTAGCAGCAGCTCGCTATGCCATGTCTCTGGCAATCAGCAGTCCCTAGTTTACCCACACTAATTGACAGGAGACGCAGTGCTACTGAGTGTGCACACAGCCAGCGTTAATGGAGTCAGCACACGCTGCTCTTCTTGCCTGACTTGTCTCATTATCGACCTTGAACTGGCAAAGGTCAGTTGATGGTGCTGCTTTCATCAAGATGACAGGTGTCTGAAGATCTTCTCTTTGTAGTATAATAATTTGGCAGTTGTCTTATCCTGTACGTGAATTAGTGATCTGATCCCAAAGAGATGACGGATAAAAAAGACTGGCTTACTGTGGTGAGGAGCTGGGCTGTTGTGTGTTTAAAAAAAAAAAAACAGGTACCAAAAGTCCTAGAGGAAGGAAACAAAAGTATATTGCATAATTCCCCCTGGAGAAGATAGTGCCTGAAGAAGCAAACAGGCAAATTTTCACAAGTGGAAATGCAGTCAGTCCACTGTTAAAAATCAGCAGCTTGTTTGAGCTGATGATGAGCACCAGGTGCACCGCTGGCACTCGGCAAATATCTAATAATAATAATAACAATAGCCGGGACACCTGACACCTGCAGTAAGCCGTGAGTGACAGTGTTCTTGGGGAGATGTCTCATCTGAAGGCAATGCTGTTTCCAGGAGATGCATCATTATAACATGCTGCACCAGGGCTGTATCTCATGTGCCCTCGTTTTTTTATTCTATTACAGATGGTTTCAGCAAAGACACTGAAGACTAACAGAAATGCTTATGCCATCTTTCCCTTCAAATCTACCAAACCAGCATTTTTGAGCATTTTTAATGAAAACCAGCGTTTGATTTTCTGAGAGATGATCTGCAGTCTCCTGTGTTCTGTAGCTTCTCTTGTTAGTAGGTTGCTGAAGCCTGAGCTTGCATCTCCTTTCCTTTCCCACCGCACTTATGCAAGGCCTGTGTAAAAGTGCTGTGTGCTGCCATTAGCATTTGGCCACTTGCTTGTGGGTACAAATGGGGTAAATCAGGGCCTAGACGTGGGAGGAGTCTATATTCCCCAGTAGAGCAGACAGAAAAGTGCTCCTTGCTGAAGAGCTGAGGGCAAATCTTTGTGGCAACTGAATTGTTGGCAGCACTGGACTATGTTTTCCTTGGCTGAGATAGGGAGGATGAAAGTCAGTGTGAGCCCAGATGTGCAAAGCAGCACCTGCAAAGGGACTCCTTCGAGGAGGTTCCTGCTCCCTCATCTCAGTGTTGGGGCTTTAGCCCCATTTGCTCACTCATAGGCAGCTCTCTTGTCCTGCTCTGGCCCCACTAAGGGCAGTGGGAGGTGCTGGTCCCCAACCTGCTGTGCATTTCTTGAGGAAGCTCACAGAATCATAGAAAGGTCAGGGACAGGTCCTCTCACTAAACCAAGTCACTCAAATCTCCATTCAACCTGGCCTTGAATGTGGATGGGGCATCCACAGCTTTTCTGGGCCAGTGCCCTATCATCCTCACAGTAAAAAATTTCTTCCTAATATTTAATCTAAACTGACTCTTTCAGTTTGGAGCCATTGCCCCTTCTTCTATCACTATATACCTTTTTAAATAGACTCACCCTCTTCTTGCAGGCTCCCTTCAGGTACTGGAAGATCACAATTCATGATCACCTTGAAGCCTTTTCTTTTCCAGGCTGAATAAACCCAGTTCTCTGAGCCTTTCCTCATAGGAAAGGTATTCCATCCCTCTGATCATCTTGGTGGCCTCCTCTGGACTCACACCAAAAGATCAGTGACCTTCCTTTGCTGGGGGCTGCAGAGCTGGATGCAGCACTGCATGTGCTGCAGGAGTAGAGGAGCAGAATCCCATCCCTTGCCCTAATAGCCATGCTTCTTTGAATGCAGCCCAGGCTATGATTGACTATTGCAACCCTCACCAGAGCTGAGGGGACACCAAACCAAGCAGAGTTTATTTTTCTTTACCTGCAGTTTCCCAGAATATTTTTTAAAATATCATTCTCTGAAACCAAATGCTCTTTGCTAGTATAATTACCAGAATACTTCGTCATTAATCTGTGATTATAGAAAACTGAAATATTGTCTGGGGAACAAAATACTCTGTAACTTGAAAACGATTTATAGCAGCTCTCTTTTTAAAAATGTGTGAAATAAAATGCTGGGCAATGTGATGTCTTTATGGCTGCAGTCCAGCCGTAAAGGTAGAAGACCAGGAGATTTTTACCAGGGCAAGCCCGAGGGCACCAGTGAGATAATTTTGAAAATAGAAGAATATTTTTGTTATTGGGCTTTCCCAGTCTGACAGGTTTTTTGGGCTGCCTCTGTGGTGACTGTCAAGGGTATGGGATGCTGCTGGTCTCTGCCTTCCCAATACCTGCTGCAACAGCCCCCATTCCCCCTCTCCCACCCACACACACACTGTCCCCTGGCATTCAGAGGAGCTGTTTGCACCACCCTCAGCACTACATCCACTCTACTATGTCAGATTGCACTCTCCTTTGGGGACACCAGAGCAAATCTCCACCTTTGTGCTGGGTTGTGAAAGCAATTGCAAAATAAATGTTAAATGAAAAAAAAAAAGTGTTGCCTAAGTGCATACTGGGATCAATAAAATATGCAAGAATGGACTCCTGCTGTTCAGGGCTGCAGGAGTCTCCAACCTAGAGCAGGGAGTCCTGGAGGAGCACATTGGGGCTGCTCTAAGTGACAGCTGATAGGAATCCTACATTAATGTAACAGGTAGGGCTCATATGTTTGCACCCAGAGGTCTCATGTTCAGGTGCCAGCTATGAGGGTACTCTCAGGTGGCCTCTGTCTGAAAAGGCAGTGATAAAGGAAAGAAACTGTGATAAAGAAAATTCTAGTAATTATAGTTTTATGCCTGGATTAAGTCCTTCCAGCAATGGGTCATTTCTTGTTTTGCAGAAGAGGCTCTATCCCCTTTCTTCCCCAGCAAGGAGATAATCAATTACAGATATGGTGAAAAATAAAGGCAGTGACCGTTTTTCTTCTCCTGGAGAAAGAGAGATACTCCCATCCAAACCAAAGACAAATGAGACGGATTCATGTATCATTTCTTCTTATAACGAAAAGCTCAGCTTACAGTGCTGAAACCAACAAAAACATGGTGGGACAAGAGTTTCTTTTTTCTACCAATAGAAGGGGGGTACTAATATGCATATGGGAAATATAACATGAAAACTATGTTGTATAAATATATTGTGTTTGCCTGTTAGATCAACCTCGGTTCCTGCTATCTCCCAGGTTCTCTGTTTCCTTACTTAAAATAAAAAAAAATATTAAAAAAAAAAGTACAGGAAAAACCATCAAACAACTATTATAGCTGCTTCCTTGTCATCTTTGTTGGGAAGGATTGCCTAGGTTCCAAACCTTGATACTCTGTGAATAGCAGTTTGCATGTTCCAGAATTAAGGCACCACTAGAAATTTCTGAGGATAAAAGTATTTGATTTAAAGCAAAGGAATCTAGGAATATTTGTGGCTCACAGGAGTCTTTGTGTTAAGAGCAGTGGTGTCAGTGATTTGAAATCTGAAGTGTTTTGTCCCTGTCCTCCCTCTGTGTGTGCATGTGCTGGAAGGGAAGTCAGGACTGAATAGCAAAGTGGCCTCTGATACGACAGCTTTCCTAAAGGGTGTCAGGAGAGGTGTTCTGAGAGATCTGGTGCCAGTTTATCTTGTTTGAGGAGGGAGGGACAGGACCCCTGAACACTAAAGCAATTTGTGTAAAAGGAACCAGAGTTTTTGGGAGACAAAAATGCAGTGGCTCTTCCACTGAGGTCAGGTATTCTGAGGATGCAGTTTGGATGGTGCTCCACTTTCATCTTCAGTTAAGGCTTCTTGTTTTACAGCCATCTTTTAGTGCAAGCTTACACAATATCAATGAAGTGTTTCACTCAGAAAGCCTGTCACTTCTATCGCACAGCTGCTGTGGTGTGGTCAGGTGAGATCTGCCACTACCATGCTATTAATGGCATTATTAACCATTAATATCCAGGAAATTATGTTTGTGCCGATGCTCTGCCTTGGAAAGTGAATCAATCTCTGTCTTTAGACCCCTTCAGAATGCCAGTTATCCCTGCTCCAGAAGTATGGTTCTTTTTTCAGCTCTTCCCAATACTGTTCCCAAGAAGATCTGGAGTGCCTACTTTATTTTGCACTCATTTGGAGCAGCATGGAAGCCTGTCTGAATTTTCACACTGTCCTTCAAAGGAAGCGGCTCTGTCTTCACACTTTTCCGTTAGAAAAAAAATTTCTCTTGCCTTTAAGTCACAGCTTGAAATTTCCTGTATCTTCAGAGGTATCATCAACATTTCGCAATAATTTTATTAACATAATTTTTGATTCCACAACTGGAAATGCCTAAATCCTGAAAAACAATTCCTTTTCTAATCTGTAAAGATCTTAGAAGAAAATATGCTGAGAGAAGGACAATAAGTACCATTCTTTTATCTTGTTTGTTTTGTGTCGTCTTCTATTAATCATCATCAATACAGCACAGCAGAAATGTTTACTACAGCAAAAGACTATGAATTTAGTGGAAAATGTCTTTCTAAAATTTTATGCCTCACTTTGCTCTGCGATTTTTATCTGATATGCACATTCTCTCTCACATTGCCATGTCATAGGAAGGCCAAGGAAAGTGTAAGGAAAAAAAAAATAAAAGGAGACAGATGAAGCAAACTGCAATGCTCTTCGGTGGTGCTTGTGCTGTTTGGATCTGTGCATAGGTCCAGGAGCGTCGCTGCTCGTGGCCTGGTGAGCAAGTGCTCAGCAATTACAGGGGAAATTTACAGCAGAGCCATGATGAAGACCAGGCTGCAGCAGGGGACTTGGTGAGGAAATATCACTGGTGTTTTCCCTAAGTGGGTTGTTTTTTGGTCATCCCTTAGACTTCACGAGAGACAGGAGAAATGTTGATGCTAGAAGAGAATGGATTTGCCTGACTCAGTGCAAACCTGAATTCACAAGATGCCAACATAGCTTTGCAAATCCAAATACTTCAGGCATTCTTATCTTCAGATAAGAGTTAGAAGGAGACTTTCTTTTTTTCTGCTGCCTAAAAGTTAATACCAAGAAAGTAATTTTAGCAATTGATTTTTTTATCATTCCTGCACAAATGCTGTTTTGTGGTCTGGATTTTCTTCTGCATTTCCCATTTTTATGGTTTTTGGTCTGTTATGTAACAGCAAAATCAAGCTAAGGAAAAAGGCAATGCTTCTTTTCTGTATACTGCATTTGAATAAAATTAAGGTCATGGCAGAAAAGCAGATGAGACCTAGGGAACACATAGATCATCTGAAAATCCTGAGAGAAGCCATCACTGCAAATATTTGCAGCATGAAAAGTCATAGAATATTTTTATATGGGTGGCTTATTGTCTTCCAGATTTCTGGTTCTTGTGTCTAGCCTTTTTGCTTGTGTCAAATTCTTTTTTGCTTTGGATATGTATAGTGATGCATTTGGCTGATCCAAAGCCAAATGAAGTCAACAGGACTATGTATTTCCATTAATTTTAGTCAGTAAAAGGCTATATTTATATCATATTCAGCAGTTTGGAATCTGATTTTCTGTATTAGCAATGCAAAAAAAGTGCTTCTGTGCCCATATACCACTTATTCTTCAAGAAACTCTTTTAATTGTACTAGTATTTGGGAAAAAATGGAGCTATCTGCCCTTTGTTGTAAGATATCTTTTATGAGAAGATCACTCCTACACCAGGGTGTCAAGAAAACTACAGGTATATTTTCTGTGATAGAAGTTTAAAGAAATAGAAACAAGCATTAAAAGTGAACCGACTAGACTAGTTAATTACAAGGAATGTCAATAATTTTCGCCACCATACAGCTTGACCCAATCCTTCAGATCCAAAGAGGATCACTGAGTTTCAAAATAAGACAGTTTTGGGGTTTGCCCCATTCTTCCCATGTTTGCTGCTGGAACTAAATGCAGAAGGATAGAAAGAGTGGGAGGGGAAAAGACACCTCTGGGAAGCACTTTTTGGCAAAGTATGAAGTGCCAGGAAAATGTACTTGTAAGATTAAATCATGGGGGATTTGCACCCCTAATCTGTCTAAATTACAGAGGAATGCTGAGACTGTAAGGGAGCTCATTGTGTCTCAGCCTATGAATTTCTCATGTTCCCACTGCTACCAGTAATCACATATGCAGACAGTAGTTTTATTATGACTACAGCCTGATCCTCAGTTCATATCTGGGCTTTGCTGTTCATTTGCAAAATAGCAGCCTGAGGCATCCTCCATGCTTTACTGTAAGAGGCTTGAAATGAGTACCCTTTTTTCCATTCAAGAAAGAAAACAGGCAAAGAGGAGGAGAAGAAATGGAATGAGATGTTCAATTTCTCTCCATTACCTGGTAGGAAACATTTGTAGTTAGAAGTTTGGCTCTTCCCCTATTTATCAGAAGGAGACCTACCAGGAGGGGAAAGAAGAGATACTTGTTCAGTCTGGTCTATGTCCTATGAAAATGTCTGAATCGATTAGCTCTTCCTGATTATAATCAATGCGGAAATACAGGTGCTTTCCTTTCTAACCAGTCAGACTGGCCACAGATCCTACAGAAATACACCTTCTGCCTTGTCATAAGGGAAATTAGTCCCAAAACACTATAAAAATATTACAGAAATAGCTTAAAAAGCCCTTATGAAAAAGGCTACTTATTCCAAAATGGCAACTTCTTTGTCCTTGTGACAGACACCACATGGCTGCTTCCTCTAACAAAGCCAGCACCATGGCTTGACCTTTTGGACCATGCTGGCCTAGAAAAGCTAGGTACCCCTTTGCTAGCTATGGTGTGACCTTACCTCTGTGGGTTTTAGCATGTGCCTGCTTAGACTTTCATTTCTTTGTGTCCATCAGGGGTTCTCTTACAGCAACCCAGTGGAAAACAAGTCGTGTTACAAGAGTTTATTTCCTGAAGCCCTTTGTGAAATCAGTGAGAACTGAAGGTAGATTTGTGCCTCCAATATCCAGTCATAAAGAAGCTGCTATTTAGCACCCAGTTCTGCCATCCTGATCCCTATGTTATCTTCCTTTGCTAAGCCTTCTCATTAATTCCTGAGAGCCTAGTCTAATATGCACTCAGTGCAAGTAATGATGGCAGAGCTAACTTTAGACAGAAGAGGATTGCAAATGAAGGAGTAAGAGAGACAGGGATAGAAAAATAGAGAAGAAATCCAGTTTTGCTGTGGGCATTGGTGCAGTCTCTGTATTGCAGTGAAGTCTCACCACTGTGTTTAGGCAAGACCCCAGAGGTGAGCAGTAACTCTTTAGTGGGGGGTGGTTGTGAGCAGAACAACCCTTCCCATTTAATCTTTATTGTCTGTATTGGATGTTTCAGGCAGAGAAGCCAAAGAGAACAGGTTTTGCTGGTGTTGCTTCAGTGCCCAGGTGAAGGGTAACCCAGATATTCCAGGGAGATTGGATGTGTGTGGGTCTGAACTTCGAGGTCTTTGTCTCCTGCTTGCCCAACTCCCTGGGCTGCTGAAGGCTCATTGTCTCTGATCTGTCAGGATCCTTGATGAAAGCAGTTTCTCCTTCTGCTGCTGAAGCACCACCACACAGAGGGATCATCAAGACATGTCCTGAGGCGAGTGAGATATTGCTGGGGAAGGCCTTGGATTTCAACCTCATTCCTGTGTTATGAATGCAACTTATTTTCTGCAGAAGATTTTGGAAAGTAGATCAGGCTGTTCTTTAAAAAGAGCTATTACAAGGCTAAAATAATTCCAGCAAAGAAGATTGTAACATCAGTCAGTGAAAAGGGATCCTTACCAGACTCTCAATTACAACCTGCAGCTTCACTAAAAGCAATGAAGCAGTGTAGGCATAAGAAATGAACAGTGCTGTCCATTTAATTTCTGAGGCTGGCAGGAGCAGAGGCAAAGATTTACAGTTGTTGATATAAAGTATATAAAGTGTCAAGGATTTGGATTAGACCCTTTGCTTTTTTTTTTTTTTTTTTTTTGTTTTTTTTCATGGGGATGCTCAGGAAGCTGGTCATGACTTTCCTATGCTTGGTGATACTTTATCCAAAAAAGACCAAAGATCCAGCCAATGTCAGAGCAGCTGTGAGCTGCATGGAGCCAGACAGAAATTCTGCCCCTTTATCTTAACCTTTATCCATTTGGGGACTTTCCTCTTTGAAGAGGAATATCTTGCTATTCCACTTGCTATATGCTGATAAAGCTATGAATTGACTCGTTTGCTCTGAATTTTCAACAGTTCTATTCTTTTAAAGAACATCTTTCTTCTTTCCCTTCTGCTCCCGCTTCCCCCAAAGTCCCCTAGCCATGATGAAATAGCACTGGCCATGACACAGGGAGAAAGGAGAGGTGTTGAAGTGTGTGTGCTTTGTGGCTTCTCTGTTCTTTCATTTGGCATTGAACTATCCATGCAAGAAGGGAATTAAAATTATGTGAACTCTTTTTTTCCTCCTCAAAGTTTCCCTTCCTGAACTCCACATAATAACTTTAGGTTTTTGCTGGAATAATCTCCCTCAGGACAAAGCCTATGGGTCGTGTAAGACCGAGCGTTGTGGAACTGCAGCATGCGTTGAAAATCATCCTAGCACACACTTGGGGGCAGTTGTGTTTTTCTGTGATTCTGTCAAGCAGCTCTCTAAACTACAAATCCTTATCTTTGATTATAATGGCTAGTGGGATGGAAAACGTGACAATTTGGTTGATAGTTCCTCTTGTGTACCCCTGTGGAAGCTGGATAGTTACCATCCCTGTGTACCTACAAGAGCAATTGCCAGTGCTTTTTTCCCTGTGATGTTCATGAACTGCTGTCAGATATAGAGGAGCAAGTTCATTTGTAAAAGCAAAACGTGCAAGCAGTTTGAGTGTGGTGAAAGTACTTATGATTTTGTACAGGCTGAAAACAATGTCAGCCTGTGACTTAGAACAGATTCTAATACATAGCATATAGCATAAACTAACTGAAAGCCATCAAAGAAAAAAAATAAACAAAGGACAAAAAGAAACTCAGAAGTGGCAAAGAGAGCAAAATTTGGCTCATTGTACTCCACAAGCCCTGCTCTTGCTGCCAATGACCTTGCTGCCTTGGCAGGGCAATGCTGGGAGCTGCGGCCTGACGGGGTACCCGTGGCTGCCCCCTCTTCCTGGGCATGGTGGCAACCTGCTGGGTGCTGCGTTCTGCCCTCCTCAGTGGTGGCAGAGGAAGGAAAGCTCACAGAGAGAGGCTGGCTTTAGGCAAGAGCTGATCCAGGCTGCCTGCTTGCCTGCCGCCACATCAGCTGGTGTTTTGTGTGGGGAAAAGCTACCCCGGGTATGGTAGGAAATATCCTGTAGGCTGTTTCTATGTTAAATCACACCTCCTCCTACTTTTTTGAATTCAGCAGAGGGGCAGGGGTTATAAACTAGCAAAAAGCATTGGCCCCTTGTGTCTGTGCCTAGTCTGCTCAAGTTAATTCGTTTTTTGGCTCATTACATTTTCTGCCCCATTGCTAATTGCCTCTTGGGCTCTACTCATTGCCAGGGTTTTCTGACCATCAAAACATTACTAAACAAATGAACTAAATAAAATAAGCCTTCTTTAAGAGCCTTCCCCAGCCCTCCCCTTGTGTTAATATTCCAACGGCGCCCAACAGGTAGGCGTCTGCACTCATGTTATCTGTATTAATTAGACTGTAATACCCTTGGCACAAGACAAGGACAGGGAGGCAAGAGAGTCTCTCCTGCAGCTCTCTGATAATTTATACCAACCAAAAGCCTGCTGCAATGTCTTTCTCTAGTGCCACATGTACCAATAGTGATGCATAAATAAGATTAATTTCTATTAGCTGTTTTTCCTTCCTTCCAACTAATTATCCCCTTCTCCATAATATCTGAGCCCTTCACGATGTTTAATGAGCATTTTGCAGCAAATTCCTGAGGCAGAAGTACTTTTATCCCCAGACACATCGGCTGTGTCACCCATGGCCATAGAAGTTTAAGATAGAGTGAAACATGAACTTCAACTTTCCCAAGGTCTAGATTAGTCCTCAAACCACTGAACTCTCCCGCCTAGCAACAACATCTAATAGTTGTTTACTGCTAAGTGACTTTTCAGCTGTCAGGCTTTATACCTGAAGGATTTGGGCATGTTCAGCATAAGATACAAGTATGCAATCTGTCCTTTGTATTGGGTTTCCCATCTTTGCTGCATCAGCATTTCTTAAAATCAGAGGAAACAGGAGGGTAAACACGGCTGACTCGAGGGATAAGCTTGCCATGTTTTTCATTATGGCTGATTATTAATATAATCAGTTTAGTAGCAAAAGTACTACAGCGAATTACTTAACCTTGGGCCTTGCTTGACCAGGCTCTGAAGGATCTTCATCCCATGTTCATGTTGCTGTAACAGCAGGCCAGGCTTCATTATGCAGCCAGTAATGCTATGGTAATAAAACCATCACCAAAAGTGGGTTTGTTCATAACTGCCTGAATCCATGTTGTCTGCCAAGGGCTGCATCCTACACTGATGAGCATCTTCCCTTTGCAAGATAGCTTAGCAACAGGGTTTGTCCCTGCTGCTCACCTCACTCCCCTCCTCACACTCACCCTGGTGGCCTGTCTCCTGCAGCCCCTGCAGAGCTGTATCCCTCTTCCTCAGCATCAGGAGCAGCTGGTAGCTTCAGGCACCCCTTTGGCAACACCCATCTTATGCCTCTTGCGGTGCAAAGGAGAAGGTGGCACCTACAGCCTGCGTCACACTTTTGGAGGCAGCTGCACATCCAGAGTGGGAGTGAGGGATGGTGCTGGGGCCCTGTTGTCCCACGAGCTGAAGATGGGGGGGCAGTTTTCAGCAGGAGGGCAGCTCAAACCCCAAGGTTTAGCCCTCCATTTGGGTTTCTTCAGAGCAGGGCTTTGTGGCCCTGCTGCACTGTTAACATTGTGTTTTGAGCCACTTCGGGAACTTGCACATTTGCCAAGGTCTTTGCTTTACCACATTCTTTTGGTTAATAGAAATATTTAGCTGAAGCATGAAGGCATTGTATTTCCAAAAGGAAAACACACAGAAAAAGGTCCGATCTTTTTTTTTTTTCTTTGGGCCTGATTGTCTCTGCTTGTTTATGGCTGCCACTAATTTGCTCGTTTGCTTGCTGGAAAATAGCTAATTAAAACCCACTTCAGCTAACAAGCTGACTGGGACCATGCAAATGTCACTCTCTGCTGTCTGCTATTTTCGTTTATACTTTACATTATTAGTGTTGTTTTTCCTCCCTCCATAGTAATAAACGCGAGGATAGATTTAGTACCCTCTTCACAGGTGTGTGCTTGTACATCAGCACATCATCCCGAGAAAAGTGCTGCTGTTTTACTGCACTTCAGTACTTTGAGTGTTATTACCCCTGACAGTTAATGGTTTCAGACTACACTGCTTGTTAGCACTAGATTCTGAACAGCTTCATCTATCTTTTTGTTTTTACACTGACTGGTCACATTAAGTATATGTGTCTGAGCTATTAGTCCCGTCTGTTCATTGCATGCATTTCATTTGCTGCGTTTTTTCGCTAAAATTAGTATGTATTGTCATCCATATACTTCAACACATCGACTTTTGTTATAATTATGCTGTCATCATTTTGCTTCCACACACTTGCTAATTTATTGTAGCTAAATTAGACCTAATATTAGCAATTTTGCAGCTGTTCTCATAGACCACGCTCAGCCATATATTTGTACATTGTTTGGTAATTGGATTTGAGGGCTCAGGAACGGACGATGGCACTCTTTAGAAATAAGGGAAAGATTTGAGGAAATGGGAGAAAAATAAAAAACACAAGCCCCAGAAGAGGCTTCAGGGGTAAATTTCCAGAGCCTAGCTTGAAAGGTTTTCACAAGGCCAAACAAATCAGAGAGTTAGTGTACCAGATCACAAAGTGTCCAAATGGCATGTGGCATTCAGGCAGGGGATAATTCATTCCCCCCAAACATGCTTTCTATTTTAACGAAGACTGGACCAAGAAAAATCCCTGGGGACTTTGGAAGGCCTTGGGAAAAAACAGTTTTTACTGTAGTATATTAGAAATCTCCAGGAAAGGTTCTCTGCATCAGGGTAGGCTGCTCTCAGATGATTCTTTGAATTGAACCATGGGAAAAGAAGGAGAAAGAAAAATTATTTTGTTTTGAAATGTGAGCTCTCTATCCCTGAGTTTTGATGCCCACCTCTTGTTGGTTATCCAGGCCCATTTCAGATATCAATACAAATAGAGAATAAAAGGGAAAATTGAAAACAACAACAACAAAAAAGAATGCATATGAGGAAAGCAGACTAGAGCTGTACACCTCATACTTTCTGGGCATGAGTTATTTTATTGTGAAGGGGGGTACAACTCTGGCAAAAGAAGTTATGAATGCCCAGCATGGGCATTACATGGTCTTTTTGTAAATAAGTTTCTGACATGATAGAATACAAAACTGTAAGGGAGACTGTTCAGACTGACACTGTAGAATCAGTTGAATTCCCAATCCAGCAGAAGATGTAGATGAAACTTAATCACTGAAGAACATACCCTTAACCAAAATGGAACTAAATCCTGTCTCCTCATGATTCATGATTCATCCACCTGCTTAATAAGAATATTATAACGAGATGCAGTGCTGCTGGCAGATGCACATGCAAGTTTAAAAATAAGACAGTGAAATTAACAACAAAAAAAGAGAAGGGTATTTGATCAGCTCTCATCTATAACACAGAGTTCTTTCCAACTCACTACAAGCTGTTGTAGCAGGCTGCATTCTGCTCTGCTTTTCTCTTGGCCAGAACTTAATTTCTGTTTGGAGAAGAATAGAGCAAAGTGACCTGCCAAAAAGTAAGACAGAATAGGCCAAGTCATGTAAGAATCCAGGCCCTACAAATGTCTTGTGCAGAAAAGGAAAGCGAGGGCAAAAAGCCAGGCCATTTAACACATTTTTAAATGATTTAAACTCATACAAAATATTTAAAATAACCAACCCAATTTAAAACAACTTACTTCCCCCAAAAGCCCAACAGTTAATAACCAATTGATTGCCAGATTATGTTCTCTTGTACTGACAAAGCTTTCATTATGCTTTCTTTCTTCCCAAATGCCAGGAAAATATATAGATAGGTCTTGCAGAAGCCTGCACAGTTACTGGATGCAGCAATGGAGAAGTTGGTCTCTCATCAGTTGTTTCCAGTAGTGCTGTGACCATGATCAGCATATCCTGTGGGGAACAGGGAAGTATCTGCTTTGCTCATTTGCTCTGCTTTGGGTTTTCTTGGGTTTAATTTTTTTTTCATTTCATGGCAAACTTTCTTCTAGCCAGTCACCTCTTAGACTCCTTGATGTAGACACCCAACTAGGTCAACCTGTTGTTTGTGTTTGTTGTCAGCAAATGTTGCAGGTCTCCGTTTTTGGTGTTGTTTCTCACTGTCTTTTATTTTCACTCTGTATGAGATTGTCTCTCAAGTGGAGGTAGACAATTGCAGTGATTCTCAGTTGTGAAGAATATTGCTGAACAGAGTAGAAATATGCATGCAAAGAGCACTTGCAGCAGCAAATGGATATAATATATTGTCTCATATCATATATTTCAAGGTAAGCATAAAAAGATGGGGCTTGCGCATACTCTTTTTATTTTTACTTTATTACTTTACTGTACACATGGTACATTCTATCAAGCTGCTAAAGACCTACTAAAAGGGTACAAAATGAAGCCATTAGCAGAAACTTGTTTAAGATCTCCACACACATATGTGCTCTTCAGGTAGCTGGCTGGGCAGTGCTGTGAGGCTCTTACTTGGACGCTGGAGCAATAAATGTCATGTCAGGGGCCAACTGTCTGTAATCACAGTTAGCAGGTTGAACAGACTTGTGAAAATATTTTCTTTATGTGAAGGGAGACGCTGCACACTTTGCCACAGCAGAAGTTGCTAAACCTAATGTAATATGACAAGTCCTTTGGCAGCAAAAGCCACATTTAATAGACATGCTGCCTGTGAAATGGGAAAGAAAGAAAAGCAGCTTTCCTGCAGAAATGTCACCTCCTCTATTTTGCAGTATCTCTCATCTTGTCCTGCTACCACACCCTTTTTTTACTGGGTGACACTGGCCATGCATCATGGTCTCTTTCCACATCACCCCAGCCATCTTCTCCTTCAGTGCCCTGGGACCTGGCCTTTCCCATCAACAGCCCAGCTAGCAATGCCCACCTTGCATTTAGAAATCCAGCTCATGAGGGGTGTCTTGCTCTGCTAGGTGGAACCCTGGGCATGGAGTGGGATCTGGCACACCCCAGCAGCTCCTCAGGGCTGCAGCAGAAAGGAACCCCTGTCACCCCACAAAGCACCATGAGCAGGGTACATGTCCCACATGCCACTGTCAGGGACAGACTCATGTTGCAAAGTGTCTGCAGCACCTTGTTGTGCAGCTGGTGGGGAGATCCAAGAAGCTTTAGGGCACTGCTGTGAGGTAGTCAGGACTCTGTCCTCTTGCTTGGCCAGTGGCATCAAGCTAAAGGTGAACCAATGCTGCTTGTCTTGTCCAAACAAGAGTGGTGTGCATATGTACCCTCTGATGATTTCCAGACTCTCCCTCCATTGCCGGTCTGCTGGAATACTGCTGGAGTTGGACCTCTCTGTGAGCAGATGTGTCAGAGTGTTTTGCACTCACTTTGCACTGATGTAAATGATTACATGAGGTGTGAGGCAGTGGAGAATCAAGCTCCCGAGGGCTTCTTACAAGATGGCAAATAATTAATGATAGTTTGCAATACAAATGCTATAGCAGGAACAGTGAAATCAAGGCTTTTTCTTGCCAGGCATTTGTCTGTCACTTGAGTAACAAACTGCCAGCATAAAAAGGATATTCCCATGTAAAAGCTTCCAGCATCACCCAGGGTAATTTTGCATTGGCTTTCCATAGAATCCAGAGTCAATATTTTCAGCCAGCACATTTTCAGTATTGAGACATGTTCAAGGGAAGGATAAAAGGAGCTGATCAAGAAGTGAGGTTCTGAGATTTCCCCTTCCTAAGAATTATTGGCAAGCTTCATGACGACTGGCAACCATACTTGAGAGCCTACAGGGAAGAATATTACTAGTCCACTTGACATCCACTTTGGTTGTTTTCCTGTGCAGGACTTGTCTTCCCATGACCAAGATGCTTTTTCAGCTCAAAGTGGGGAGATACAGGGCTCCCAGTAATTTTCTGACCTTTTTCCATTGAATGGTTGAGATCTTAAAGAAAAACAACAAAAAAGCCATGAATAAGTAAAGCATTTTAAAGTAACTGCTCCCTTCCACAGTTCTTTTCAGCACTTTGGCTTCTTAGTAAGATGATGCCATTAGGAGAATAGGAACAATAGGAAGCATGTGTGAGTGCCTATAAAGGGAGGGAAGTCAAGAAATACCCTGCAGCAGGATGCCAGGCCCACATTCTTATTCTTGACTCATTCCCCAGCACGCTGATCCACACAAAAGGATGTAGTGATAGTGATTGGAAAAGCAAACCTAGCATCCCTTGAGCTGTAGATCGTTTCCAAGTTGCCCTGAATGTGACAGATAGACAAGCTGATTTAGTGGTGAGGGTGTATATGCTGCATTTCTTTAAAGTTGAAGCAGGGAAAATCAAGGAACTCGTTAGAAGAGACTCCAAGCGTCTGGAGTCTATAACAAGTGTTATAGATGAGAAAATAACCATATTCGTACTTAAGGTAATAGTGTTTTGTTTAAGAGAGTGATTTAAGCATGAGGAATAAAATTGCAAGAGATGTACATGTTCCCTCAAGTTTTATCAGAGGTCAGCTTTTGCTGTCTCTTTTAAAATCAGACTACCTTTCTGGCTTCTGCTTTTCTCTCCAAAAGCTCCTCAGACTTTCAGGTTCATTTGATGTAGGATCGCAGCTTACTGGACCCCCACAGCCCTGCACCAACATCTATAGAGTTCACTTGAAGGCTAGTGGTCTAAAGAGTCTGAGACTGGCACAGAGCAAGGTGCATGTCAAGGTCTCCCCAGTGCAAGCTGAAGCCAGGAATTGCTGGAAGAAATAACTGGGTTTGAGCTGGTTCATATTTAAATCACGTGAGCTGGCTTCATAGCACTATTTTCACCATCATGCCCTCTTAAAGTAGCATTTAAGCTGTGTCTTAGCCACAGCTGCATTTTCCAAGTCACTTTGAATGTACATATAGATTCACAGCCTGTGCTGCAGAGGAGGTATTTTTTTGCTAACCCTGCTTTGCTTATTAAACCTCAAGTGGACCCTGAAAATATTTCATGTTCTGCACTGGCTAAACCAGTAGC
Organism: Toxostoma redivivum; assembly: GCA_013397375.1. NCBI lineage: Eukaryota > Metazoa > Chordata > Aves > Passeriformes > Mimidae > Toxostoma > Toxostoma redivivum. The sequence continues at coordinate 767,478 of VXBI01013049.1, forward strand.
ACTAATGTTGCCATCCTGTATTTTAGAGAGCTGCAACCATACTGTTTTTGCCATAGGAGTGACACTTGTTTTGGATATAAATTCAGTACATAAATGTATAACAAATTGTTTAGTGATATTAGGGCAGTAACTTTTATTTTTTTCTGAACAAACTACCCAAATGACTGAACCAGTGTAGTTAATTAGAATCGATCTCACTTTTTAGCACCAGGAAGTGCATAATGGAAGATAAGATTGATTGTAACATTGGATCACTTCATTTAAAGACTGCTAATAGGCTAAAATGACAGAACCAATCTAAAATTATAATTTCAGAATCAATATAATTTTTATAACGTTGTCAAATCTAAAAAATTAATCTAAATTTATGCTGTGAAAGTAGCAAATCCTTCCTAGCTATTATAATGAAATGAACCAACATTTTATTATATTACTTCTTTAAATAGAAAAAAGGCTTCTTTATTGGCGTAGCATTGCAGCAAGCTAGATAACCAGGCTTTCACTTTGGGAGGTATCTGCTCATTTCCTGCTTAGGGCAAGAGTAGAAATGGATTTTAGCCTTACCTCTTTCCATTGTGGACCCATTTTCCCACATTATTAGACCACCACAAAAATGTGAAAGTTGGCTTCTTTTCAGAGGGAGAGATTAGGATAGGGAGGAGAGTAGCACTTCAGGAGGGAATTCAAGTTTTCTAAAAAAACTGTAGTGGAAGCATGTGCCTATTAGTTCACTGTTGCTCTCCCTACACCCTCAGAAGAAATGTAGACTCAGCTTGTCCAGAAGAAAGAAAGGAACTGTGGTGGTGACTTGAAGAAAAAGACTTTCCTTTCCATATAAACTTATTCTGTGTGTAAGGCCTGATGGAAAAACACAGTATCAATTTTGATGTTACCAAGGATTTTGGTGTTTTCTGCCCCTGCAGAAGCCAGAAAAGCTGCTACACAGCTTCAGAGAACATTGATGTTTCTTTGGCTATCAAGTGTTCAGGTTGATTTTTTTTTCTCCCAGTAATCAATTTTCTGCAGAACTTGCAATGACTCATTTACTGTAGGTTCATAACTGCTCTTGTGTTCTGAGCCATAATGAGTTGAGTGGGCAGAAGTGGTCCCCAGGTGCTTCCAGCTGCAGAGCTCACCCACGGCTGTGGATCATTCCTTTCACTTGACTTCCTCTGCAGCAGCAGATGTCTCAGGAGCTTTAACAGCCACATGATAAAGCAGCCCTGGCCACCACAGATGAGGGCTATTTGTACCTTTGAGCCCTTCCTGGAGCTCCTTATATTGCTCCTATGGGGGGCAAGAAGTACTACTTGGGAATATGAGAGCTACTGCTCTCCAGTAACCTGTGACTAATGAGTCTAATCACACTCAGGGTAGTGCCTCACTGTGTTTTATTTCTGTTTGCTTTTTGACTGATGTTGATGGGGGTTGGCAACAGCCTTATATTCAACTCTTTGCACAGTGCTGTCCGAGGGTGCTCTTTAAAGCAGTGATATCCCTATAAAACCTTCTTCCTGCTCAGAGTAAAGGCCAAGCTAAGGACAGTGTTTCCTTCTGAAAGTACAAATCCTGCTGAACTTCTCCCAGCACTGGCTGTCACCACTTGACTCCACAGGTGTGAGTGCCATGGTCTCACTGAAATCAGGAGAGCCTTGGCATAGACGCTAATCAGGCCAGGACTGTGATTTGACAGTTCTGTCTTTTGCAGAGGGAATGAAGATGTTTCAGAGAAGTGGGTTGGAATACCACTATCCCTACTTCTCCAGAGAAGCTGAAGAAACCCCTTTCTGCAAAAGGGGACTGAGCCTGAAAAAGTAGGGCAGGGCATCCTTGCATACAAAGCATTTCCCTTGCTTCTGTGCACAAAAGCAGAGGCAATGTGCAGGCAAACCCCATCCTGAATTCATTTTGCAACGATAGGAGGTGAGGCTGTGTGTCAGAGTGGGACCTGCACACAAGAGCTGACCCTGGAATGGCAGCAATTATTGCAGGGAAGAGCAAGAGAACACATGTACTGAGCCTCTAAAGAGCACTTTGGAGAGCTTTGTGTTTCTTGGAGGTTTAATGTATTATAATCTGATTCGGCACAAGCCAGTCTGGGAATAAAAGAGAAATGCAGAAAGACTAATGATTTGAGGTGCAGGGGGAAGTGGAAAGAAAACAGCACTTTTAAGTGCATTTTTTCCCTTTTATGCAAGATCTGACTGGGGCCAGGCAGAGAGAGCAAAAAGCTTCTGTGAGTTAACACAAAAGTGGAACAGTACTTTAAAGAGACTTTATTTGCTCCTTAGAGTCTTCTTTTGATTTTTAATATCTCTGAGACTTGTCAGGGAGAAAACAGAAAAAGACATTAGATTCTGGGTCTTGAGCAAAGCTCAGGGACTTGAGAGTTCCACAAAATGAAAGAAATTACATCCTGGAAAAGTTAATGACCTTACCCTAAGTGCTGCTCTACGTCAAACAGAAGCAAGCTGGTCCATCCACTGTGGAATTCTCTTGCACTGGCTGGAGAAGTGCTTTAGGCTGATCTCATCATACCCCCAAATTTCCAGATGAACAGTTTTGGCTGGTTTGAGAAGGATAGGGATTTGGGGAGAAGCCTGGCACCATACCAGAGCTGCTGCCTCCATTAACTCCAGCAGGCAGGAGCTGTCCCAGTGGTAAGAGCACACAGATTACAAACCCGCTTTCATACTGCCTGCTTGGGGCCACACTCTGCAGTCACCAGCCTCTGTGTCCAAACTCTGTCAGGGAAAGACCAAAGTCCTGAAGCTGCTTAAGCTTCTGAGCCAAGAAAACATGCATGGTTTTCACTCAAGGTCAACTTGATTCTGTTATTTGAGCCTGTTTCAGCTACACAAAAGAAATCATTTCAGTTTCATTGAGTATCTGTCAGCTTTCTGAGACTTTCATACATTTGTGTCACTTGCTGCCTGCCTATCATTTTAACCAGAAGAAAATAATGCTAACAGTAAAGATGCCATAAAAAATAAAGCCGGAGGTAAATTTTGCCAAAAGCCAATTAGAGATTTGAAAAAGAGTTGCATTTTTTGAGCCAACTCGAAGCTTATCAAATTGAGCTTCTGGTGGTTCCAAAAGAGTGTAGAGATGGAAGTGACCATGAAGCATCAAGCAGATGCAGCCAGAGAGATGGCAACTAGCTGGGACTGTCTCCTTGGAGAGCATCAGTGTCTGCAGGAAGCCCAGAGAGCCCAGTGGCTGCAAGGGACATAAAGAAAATGTCTGTCTCTTTGTGAAGTGGGTCCCTGACATGGAGGTATCTGTCAGTCTTGGTCATCACCACACGTTTGTTTGAAAGCAGCCAGTGACCACTGCAGAGTATTTAAAGGATGTCTATTTTCTGAACCAAGTGGAGTTTTCCAGTGATGGCTTTGTGAGTTGCACTGCTCCAGCCTAGGAACTGCAAAAATGTTGGCATAGGCCTGTATTTGACTCAAGCATGGGAAAACTTGGGTTTTCATAATAATGTGTGGAATTCACTTGTGACAAAACATAAAAGCAGCTTGCATTTCTAGGTTAAAAGTCACCAGAGCAAGTTGTGAATTTGCTCATATTTATTGCCCGATTTAGGATAAGGAAGTGACTGCCATGAAAGGAATGCACAGGGAATAAGTTTGGGAGGGTAAGATATTTTTAAATCAATGGTTTCTGCTGAGTGTAAGGCCCATGGCCATTACTTAATCCACAGGACTGCCACCATTTGTCCCAGCAAGGACTCCCACACATATCCTGTTTTCCACATTTCTGCAAGAACATCTGTGCAGTTCCTCCAACAGATTTTGAAAATACAAACCACTCATGATGTGACTTTCCATCATGACCTAAAACCTGGGATTGTCCCTTCCAGGAGAAGACTGAGTGACTTTGACCATCCGGAGAACTTTGATATATCTGCTTAAACTTGCCTTTCTGAAGGTGGAAACTGATGCAAAGATGAGAGAGAAATGGCCCTTTGCTAACAGTGAAAGAAAAGTAAGGACTTTTGAGATATCAGGAAAAATAGATCATCTTCTCCAGCAGATCAACCAGAAGGAGAAAACATGAAAGACTATGATCTTCTCCAGCCCACCCAAACCGCTACTAGTGGGATTTGCCTTCTTCTCACCCCCTGCTGCCCACTCACAGATACGTATTTTAAGAATACCAATAAATTAAATCAAAGTTTAAACAACTTGTTGTTTTTTTTTTCTTTTTTTCTGAACAGATGTCCATGTTTTCCTTTAAAATATGAGTATATATGCACTGGAAGAAGAAAGCAGATTTTCGGAAGACAGCAGCAGTCTTCCTCCTTCTTTGATCCAATGCATTAACTCTAGATAGGAATGATCCAGGGCTAAAAAGCACCATAATTCCAAAGTTGTTAGAGTGTACAGATGATGCAACCAACGCTTCCCTGTTGTGTTCGGGGAAGAAGAGGGTTTGTTCTCTAGACTGCCTACTTCAGATAAAAAATTCCACACTCTTCAAGCTCCTGCATTCAGCAAGGATTCCTCAAGCTTTAGTCCCTCCAGTCTGACTGCCAGGCTGAACAATACCGGCAAGGTAAGAGCTGGCCCCCAGCCTGTGCATCTGAATCAGTTCTTCACATCTGCTTTAGAGCTGTCCTCCAATGCAAGAGAAATGGCTTCAGGATGCTATGAAACCCCTAAATAAGCAACAGTGCTCATGGTCAGAAGTTTTCTCTCACATAGTGTTTAATTCATGGGAAAAAATACTTTAAAAAATTCAAACCTCCTGCATGTGTGTATGTTTTATTTTCAATTCCTTATCCAAACTAGAAAAAGAGCTTCTTTCACCCTGAATAATAGGTTGGGGTATTCACTAGAACTAGAGACATAAGTCTCTCTCTTACAGGTTGGAAATATGTGTCTGAAGCGCCAAGTCTCTGGTTATTCTCAAGCATCTGCTTGAGAATTCCCTCTCCTTTTCTATGCATCCTAGATAACAATTCTCCAGTTCTGAGTATTTTGAAATGGTAGGAGAGTCTCTAGTTGTCACACACGAAAGCTTTTACAAGGTGCAAGTTCTGCTGTAGAAGAACCCCATCTTATTTTTTTTTTCTGTATTTTTTTTATCTCAACATGTGTTTTTGGGGGATGGCTAAGCTGTTCTCCCACAGCTCTTGTTTTGATAGTTTGAAATCTATTTGTAATCTTCAAAGAGATAACTTGTTTCCCGAGGGCCTTCATTAACCGTAAGAATACAAAAAGTGTCTGGGCGTGAAGGTCAAGCGGATTCCCTCTGGAAGAGAGACATATTTTTAATAGTACCAGTGACTAGTAGAGACCTTCACTGGTACAGATGACTTTCCTAAATCTTGAAATTGTCACAGCCTAAGCACCTAGCAGGAAGATATACTGTAATCAATCTGATGTAAACATAATAATGGAAAAATTCTCTGTCTGTAACACCCAGATGTGATCAGAGATCTCTGCACCCCCAACCTTGGCTCTGGGGAGGCGAGACCTGTGTGCATGCATGCCTGGCAGGAAAAGGTAGGGGGGTCTTGCTGATGCCCTGCACTGATGTGTGGACGTGGGGTGTACCAGGGGCTGTGGGGCCACGTCTGCACAGCCTCCTGTGCATCAGCTGGACTCTGCTGGTGTGCACACGGAGGAGCAGCACAGCAGCTGTGCTCTACAGCACTAGGTGAGCAAACACACACCTAAAAGTCTACACAACAGTGCAAATACATGGTTCGTGCTGCACAGGTAGATCTTGAACTGTTATTTTCCCTCTCTGTGCTTTCTCCTCTGAATGCTACCCCAAAGAGCTTTTTTTATCTGGATCAGGAGGAAGGGGAAGTGGAAGATAAAACCAGAAGGAAATTCCTGGGTTGGTAAGGTGATAGCTTTGTCCTCTGATCAAATTCATAAATGTGTCCAGGAAAGAGTTAAGCTACCCTGAAAATACTGCCAGGGACAGGGACTTGTGGAATCTAAATGCTGTTTAAGAAGGCAGGGGGTAATAAGGGCAGTTGTTTTTTAATTATCACTGAAGTCAGTCCTTGCAAGGCCCCCCAGCCATAGCCAGGTTAATGGTCAGCACTGTATGCTGAGTCAGCAAAATGCTTGTGCTGGCTTTCACCAGGGGCTCTCGTCAGCTGAGGGCAACCCAACCGGGCTGGATGTGCCCAACTTCATTCTGAAGCCAGTATGATTAAAAGAGAAAAGCAATCTGCAGCTTTAATCAAGCTTGCAAGAACACACCTTCCAGATTTTGTGAGACGAGGTATTTGTTACCTCCTGTCCTCTGGCATGGTAGCAGTTTAATGAAAGGCTGCATATTTTTCTGTTAGCAGCTCAACCACTTAATTCTTAAGTTCCTTCAGAGCTCTCAGATGTATGCCATCTGGTCATGGTGACTTGTTGCTCTTTAATTTGTGAATTTGTTCCAGCACTTCCAGTTTTGACACCTCAATCTCTGACAGAGTCTCATCTTCATTACTTGAAAAGAATAGCTCAGAGGGCTGTCTCTCTCTCTCTCTCTCCCTTGCATGCATGATCTTGTAGCTTCAATTTCATTAATACAATTTCAACTTACAGCAGAATTTATAGCTTTCCCAAATAGACCACCTCTCCACCTCCTACCAATACTGCAGTATTTTATTGTGCCATATTTTTATTAAACAAAAGCTCCTCTGAAAACTACACAGAACCCATGCACTCAGGTAACCAGAACCTTTGTTATCTTTGCTACCAGTACTTTTGCTATCTTTTAAAAAGATCTGAAAGTGAATTCAAATAAATATCTATCACATCCACCAAAGAAATGGTGTTAGTTCTCAGAACACAAAGAATCAAACAGCCTTTTGAAACACATCTAGGATGCATCTTCATAGCCTAACACTATTTATTTATGTATCATAAATAGTATCTATTATTTACGGTCCATTTGCATTTCAGGTTTTCAGGGAAGTTGAGTCCCCATTGTAACAGGCACCCAACAAGTGCATGGTTTGAGGCAGTGCCTCTTCTGAGGAGTTTACAAATAGGGAAGACAAATGGCTAAGAACAGACAGCATGCAAAGAAGTTGTCAAAGATGGATGTCTTTGTATTTACATATTTAATGAATTTTCCTTTCATACATGGTGTCCTTCACCTTCCCTCTCCAGTGTTTCTGCAGGCAGATATCCCCAACCAGCAACACCAGGATTTCCTAATACGTTTGTCTCCATCCTTTCCCTACTGCAGGAAGATATGACAGTAAAAACCTTGGTAATGTAGCAAGCCAGCCCATGCCAGCCATTTTTTAACTCTTCCTGGGAGACTGAAGTGGTTTTCCAGAGGTGTCTGTGATTGCAGGGTTTGGGCAGGAGGACCACCTGGCTTGCCATGTCTGTTTTCACCCACAAAGCCCAGGTGGCATGGCACCTGCATTGCCCTGGCAGCAAAGGCCACTGCTGGAAAAACTCCTTTGCCTTCAAACCACGGAGCAGCCCTGACTTCTCTACCACCCCTCTCTGTACTTTCAACATGCAGGAAACTTTTCAGCAGTGCCATCTGCAAACTTTGGAAATGGGCTGTCTGGAAAAAGGGATTATGGATGGGCAGAGAAAGGGCAGAAACTCAAAACTTCTCTTCACCACTTTATTAAATCCAGGAGATGACAGAAAGCACGGTCCCCTTCTGACAAAATCAGAGGGTCTCTAGTGACATTTATGTCACTGGAAAGGCATATAATACGTACACAGTGGTTTAATTTTATCTTAATGAAACAATATACATATAAAACTATCCATTAAATATAAAACAGTGAAGTAATTTGCAAATTTTCCTACAGCATAATAAATTAAGCATGGAGAGCACTAAGGAATGCAATTTGCAGTCATTTATAATGCAGTGTTTTATGTTAATAATTCAAAATCACATGCTATTTGGAGACACTTCTAATTAATGTATTTATGAAATTGTGAACTGTGACTGTTTTGGTTCCATTTAGCTAAACATTTCAACAGAATGCGCTTGCTGTTGTTTTGTGTTTGCTTAATGGCACCAGCAAGCATCAAATGTACAACTGGGGAAAGTTGGGGGTGGTATCTGATGAGGCTTTTTTTATGGGTATGTGTTTTTGTCTGTGCACTGTATACATGTAATCATACGTGATTGCACTCCTGATCTCACTGAGGAGAAGAAAGTTCTGCAGTAATTTGAGGAGGAAATAAGGAAAGTTTTATGGATGAATAATTAATCGCAAGGAAAGTTCAGTACCTTCCTAAAGAATTGCTAAAATATTCAATACTTTTTACATAGCTGATCTTTATACGCTGCTATTTCTCCTGACTGGTTAATTATGGCTAATGCAGCTTGTAAATTTGTATTCATATTTTTATTTTGATGTCTTTCAGGGTTTTTTTCATCATACTAAGCATTTGTCAGGCTGCTTCTTTATTGGAACACTATGAGAAATGATTCCCAGAAGGTTAGTCTCCTGAGAGGAGACTTGAAGGAGTTGGGAGTATTTTGAAATTTCAAGTACATTCTAAGAAAAAAACTCCATCCATACCAGATTTTTAGGGAATTATCACATGTCAAGGCCCTGATTCTGAAAGTGGCTTGAAATGAATGAGCTTCTAGGCATATGCAGAACCAGATGCTAATAGCACTCTGTTGTAGCTCTGCACAGGAAAGTGAAGGGAAAGCTCTTGAAATAATTTTCTATGAACAATCTGTTTCACACAAGAAAAGAGGGGAAAAAGAAAGAAAGAAAGAAACCTGAAACTCCTCAAACACATTGTAAGGACGTCTAAGGTATTATCTGTGGTCCTTTCCACCTTCCAAAATAATCATGAAAATTCAGTGGGATGATGAATCAAAATCTTTATGTCTTCTGGTAATTTCAAAGCTAACTTGCAGAGCAGTAACTCCCTGTTAAATATTTTATTTCACAATTGTGCTTTCTGTATGGTTTCCACTCTTTTTCTTGCTTGCCTTTTTAAATTTTTTTTTCTAATTTTTTTTTATTCTCAGGACAATATGTATATGGCTGGGAAAATATTTAAAAAGTTCTCATGGCCTTTAGCTGTGGTCTTGGACATCGACCAATGTAATCATTAGACTGAGAATTAAAGCTGTATTTGACCACTTTGTGTGATTTATGTTTTAAACAGCATAGGAACTGTTATGATTAAGGAGGCAATATGGGTGTCTAGGACCTAGCTCCCTATTATTTGTCATCATCAAAGTTGCTTTATTGAGACTCTTTATTTTCTTGGTATCAAATGACAAATATTGGCAACACATTAGATTAGCTGAATTATAGTCTTTAATAAACTCCTTTTTCCTAAAATGAAAAATATTACTCTATCTATTTCATGCTGTCCTTTTTGTCCAGTATGAATTAATTCTGTAAAAGGTCTTATATTTAAATATTTGTCTGCTTCTGTTTAAAAAAATATTATACTTGTCACAGGGTCCTAGAGGTATTAGAGCATCGCTGCATCAACACAGGCTATAAGATGATGTAGTGTATCAGGAAATATACTGAGAGATAGAGGACTTTGCTAACCAGTTGATGCCTTTTTGACAGCAACTGTGGTGGTCTGGATACATTGCCCAGCTCCATTTTGAGCCATATGATCCCAGGTTTATATCTGAATCTGAGTTTTACAGTTTGTGCCCATCTCTAAAATGAATTTACAGAAACAGAGAAGGAAATTGCCTTTCCAATTTTTTTCCTTTCTGATTTTAATGGAAAATTTTCACTTTATTTTGAGGCATGGTAAATGCTTACAGCTTCTGTTTCAGCCCTGTATTTGAACATTCAAAATGTTGTGGAGGGCTTGTTTTAAAAATCCTTTCTCCAGTGGTGGGAAAATGACAAAACTTGGGAAAATGACAAAACTTTGGAACATGTGCATTTTTCTTTTTTTCTTTTAATTATTTTGGCATGGTTTATAAGACTAGATCTACAGCTGCCTGTGGTTACATGCTGTTCATTAAAGGTGTTGTAAAACAGAGCAAGCGCAAAATACAGATTCTAACTGCTCTGCTCAAAGCTATATTGCCGTTTTTGATGGCAAGTTTGTCTGAAAGTTATAGTTTTCTTTTTTAACCTATAGAGGCATAAATCCAGAGTAACTATATCAAAATTTATTCAGTAAAAAGTCTGGGAGCGATTAGTTTCACAATTTGTAAATATCATAATCCTTTCTCTCAAATCTTTGGAGTGTCTGAAGGCAATTCAGGTACTTCAGCACATAACAAGAGTTAAATTAACCACCATGTTCTGAAAAGAATAACAAACACAAGCACATTTGACTTGGATGTCTTATGGAAAACCACCACTTAGCATGTGAAGACTATCTCTCCGATGAACATTGGGGCCCCTAAATGTAATTATTAAATTCAGCAGATGAGCTGCCATCCCTTGGCATTCTAATTATCATAAAAGATTTTTATTTGGTGATTTATGTAGAATTCATCAATCAGAGTTATTTCTGTAGAAACAGTGCTCTATTTCTGGGGAGCCTCCTTCTCAATTTGACATGTTTTTTGAAATAGAAGACTGTTTTTAAAAAGATCTTCAAAGATATCAAACTAATGGGCTTGAAGAGAAGCAAAGAAAGACAGGAAAACAAAGACTGGCAGAACTCTTAATGAAGGAAGAAATAGCATATTTCTATTTCTTTTTAAGCTATGTCTACTAATTTAATGTCCTAGGGATAACTGTACCTATTTATCAAACTGAAGATGGATCCTAGCTAAGGTAAACACACATTTATTTTTAGATTTCATACAAAAACTTTACCTGTAAAGTCCTTGTCCCTCCTCTTCCCCCTTGGGCTGTAAGAGGACATGCCTGTCCTTGTTTGCAGTTCTACCCAGAGCTATGGTTTGGATAGGCAAGATAGTCATAAGGAAGAAGAAACATATTCTGGAGATAGAGTAGGTGAAAAAACAAGTTAGAAATATCACAAATCTCCTTGGATTGGCACAGACAACTCTTTAGTGCAGGACAACTCCTGTGGAGGCTGAAGCTTTGGGGCTCTGAAATGGCTAAAGACTGCAGAAAGAGCAGAAGGTCTGGGTCTCTTTGGTTGCAGAAGCTCATTAAAACCCTACATATGGGAAGAAATGTAGGACTTTTTGGTATATTGCAATCACGAAAGGATAAACTAATCAATCAGTAAAAGGAAACTCAGCACCTGCTGCAGTGGCAGCATGGTAAGAGGTAAAGGATTTTGCCACTCAGCTTAATCCAGCTCCCATTGAGGTCCTTGGGAATTGAATTCAGCCTTTCCAAGTTAAAGCAAAAGAAGTTTTCCAAGCTGTTAAGAATACTTTTATTCCCATGAACAAAGCTACTGGGTAAGGTGTAAGCACACAAAAACCCCCAAAAACCCCAGATACAGTCATTACCAGCAGTGTATGGAGTTGTCTAGCAGCAGTAGACAAGAAAAAATCCACACATCCTCTGCTGAATGGGTAAACATTTGTCTCAGCCATGTTCGTGTCCCTGCTGCATCTGCCTGCCACACACACTGTGTGAAGGTGCTTGACTGGACCAAATGTCTTGGAAAATGGATTTCAAGTGTCACATTTCTAATATTCTTGGGCAGAGAAGCTGAGAAATCTGAGAAGGACTTTTATGGGCCAAATTTTCTGAGGCATATCCCCATGAGCCACACCAAACATGCTGATGCCTGGCCTGCAGTCACTCCTACCAAAGAGCACATGAGGAACTTAGAAAGGCCCACATTATGAAGGCCACACCACTTGGAGAGAAAATTTCAAGTTAAATAATATTTTCCATGTACTATTTAACCACCACTGCACTTGAGAAAATAGTAGCTCTGAAACCATTAAGCAAACTGAAAAATGGAGGAAAATCACCATATACATGACCTGCCCTGGGTGACGTTTCCCCCTTGCTTGATTAAAGAGAACTTGGAATGCCTGTTTTTAAAAGCACCTGTCTCGCTCTCTCCCACCTGTGATTTCATGGTGCTTGAGTCAAACTTAGGTGGGCTATGCCAGGAATTAACAGCAAAGCTCCCCAGCACTTCTGCAACCTGAATTCAAGGGACAGGAGAAAAGATTTCTGGTGTTGGCACTTAGGCTGTGTAGAGGGTTAACAGCCACTGGTGACCCAAGTGAGATAATGGAGTAATCTTGGGCAATTCTAAAGTACTGTGAGAAAACAGGCTGGATAGAAAAGGAAAAAAACCCAAACCCCAAACAACCAACTTTCCTCTCTCTATTGCATTTATGCTGCCAAGTCCACCTCTGATGCAAGGGTGTTGTGAAATGTAGCTCACTTGCTAAATGTTGCTTTGATGTGTTGTTTGGGACATGGGGAAAGAGAAATGGACTGCATTCAATCTCTATTAAAGCAGAGGGATGTCTTCTGCAGAATTTATTTTCAGGAGCTTTGCACTAACTTCATTTTCTTATTAGCTGAAATTGCTAGTGAGACAGTTTTAACAAAGATGCTAAATGCCTTCGTGGAAAAGATGAGTCTGTGCTCAATGAATTGACTATTGTTGTGTCAGCTTGTACAGAACAGATCTTTACTATGGGATTTGGGGATCTGGGATTAGGTCCTAGTGATAATTCACATGGGAAAATTGTTATATTTAATTACATAAAGGCAATTAGATGGGAAGATTGCAATAAAATGTTACAGGTAGTTAGAGCTTCAGAAAAAAACCAGGAATTTATAACCACCCCCCCCCAAAAAAAAATCTTATATTAGTGTTAGTGATTGTTGAAAATTGAGGGCAAAACAAGAGCAGGGGAAGAAATTGAGCGGTCTTGGGGAATTAAAAGTCCAAAATAATTTTCTCAGAAAAGTGCTTTTGCGACATTTTTTTATATCATCGAGAAACCATGAAACAAGCTGAGAGATAAATTAAACAGAACCAAACCACATTTGGTCACCAGAAAAACATGTTTTCTGACCATGGTGTGGTGAAGCTGAGGATGGTGTGCATTATGCTTCCACTTTTCCTACAAGGGACTAATTTCCTGTTTGAACTAAAATTCCCACAGTGCTGAAGGGCATCCCTGGAAGCATGGATTCTTGGGAGGCAATGTGCCATTAAAAGGCCATTTGGTTTAAGCTGGAAGTGCTTCACAATGAAAGGTATAGGTCCTGTTTTATCCTGTTACCAAGCTACCATCTTGACACCCTTCAGGATGTTAAGACATAACTTTAAGGAACTTGGCAGCATAGATTTAACTCTCATGGAGATAGTCTTTTCTCCCCACTCACTCTTGTGCACGTGTTATGCATTGCACAGCCTAAGCAAAACTATCTTTATAGGAGCACTTATTTGAAAGACTTGAGGAGTTTGTGTAGGGAACCTGGAAATCCAGCAGACTACACTGTGCAGAGTTAGATCCTATCTTTTTCAGCATATTGATCTCTAACTCCTCCTCAGAGGTGAAGAATGAACTGTGATTAGCAGAGGAGGGCAAATCATTACTGGCAGAAACTGAAAATTTCAGGTTAGCAGCACTTCAGATTGCCCTCAATCCATTTGGAGGGTCTGGGATGAGGTTAATTTGGAGGGTGGAGAAGCTGTAGACTCCTGGAGAAAAACCTGCCATGTCTTGTGCTCCCTTTCCTTGGGTGAGCTTGAAAGACAAGGACTGCACAGGATGCTGAGATGCCTCCAAAGGAAATGTTGGTGTTGATCAAGCTGTCACCCTGAAGTGTGTGGAAAGCTGGACTTGGGACTGCTCAGCTGAGCTTGTCAAACCATGACAGCACCTTCCGAGAGCTCCACCATAACACTGGGTTTATGCATGTTTGTATGTACATATACAGAATGTATAGGATCATTTTCCATCTGTTTACCTGTCTGTGCATCCATCCAATAATTTTTCTCATTTCAAAAGAATTTGACGTAGGAGAAGGAGTTCCTAGGTATTTTAGATTTTTGCCAGCTTATTTGTTAGATGTGTATCAAACATGGAGATACACAGGACATGATAGCCAGACATGTTGTGATGGTTCATTTGCAAGATTGTGCTGCTGCTGTTCACTCGTGTTATCCTCACTTTCCCATTCCTCACTGCTTCTAAAAGCAGCATGAAGAGCAGGAGCAGCTGCTGCCAGGAAAGGAAGCTGCAGGAGCCGGAGGGACACACGTGAGGGAGTGCAAAGACACAGGCTTTCACTGCTGATGACACAGCATGCATGTGCTTCTAGCACATCCCATGGTTAGAGAAACTGCTTCTAGAGCTGCTAGACATGAGAGCTGAAACTACACATCCTATTTAGGCCTCAGGGAAAGGAAAAAAGTCTGTTCTACTTTAAAAACTTAGTAAAAAATCACTGAATTTCCACTTATGGTTACTGCAACCTTATGAGGGAAAAATACTCCCAGAAATTATTTTACTCCTTAAAAAAAGGAGTTACTTCTCTGTAGTTATTAGAGGGAAACAGTATTTGTTCAGTCTCCTGTTCTCTCTGCTGTTTCACACACTCTTGAAAGTGTCATTACTGACAGAGCATTGCATTTGTTCTACCACTCTGGAAGTGCAGCCCTTTAGCTTAGGAGTCATCATAGAAGCTTCATATTATGGTTTGGATTGGAAAGGACCTTAAAGATCCACCCCCCCCTGCCCTGGGATCACTAGATCAGGTTGCTCAGCATGAAATAACAGAATGGTTTAAATTAGTGGTTTCCTCTCCAACAACAAAAATAAGATCTTTTTAGGTGACTCGGGCTGTTTCCATGAGCTATTCAGCAGCATTAGCAGCTGTGTGTAAAACTTTTAGGCTTCTTAGGAAACCTTACTCAGGTGGTAAAAAATATTGCCAAAAAATGGAGAAAGTAAATCAAATTAGGTCCTCAAAAAAGTCCTGCCTAACCTTCTGCAGTGGTGTCCTCGTTCTTTGAGGCAGCTGTAAACAAACTGCGTTGGAAAACTACTAAATAAAAATGACAGGTATCGATTCTTCCACTTACCATGTTATCAGGTGACTGTGGTAGCAGTGAGATGGAGAAGAATATACCCCAGGAACCACCTCAGGACTTGCTCATCTCTGAGGCCAGCATGTAAAATTCCACATGTCATTTCACAGAATGTTCCCCTGTTGTCACAATTTTTTCTTCTCTCCTCATCTACCTTTTATCTGCTCATGCCATCTTTCCATTTATCTTTTCTGTTTTTCTCCTGCCTATTTTTTTGTTTCCATTTTCACCACTGAGATGAAAATCTGATACCTGCCTATTTGAACACTTGCTCCATGATATTTGAATGCACTAGGAATTACAAAAAGTAGGTATTTCCATTTCTTGGTGCTTTCAATTTGGGCTTTTTCTTCCCCAAGGACAATGAATGCTTAATGCAGTATAGCCGAACTTAAATATTTAGGTTCACTAAAAAACAATCAGAAATTGCCTATATAGATTTTTCCTACTGGAAATATCTCAGAGGGAAGGATGTTGGGGAATGATGGCTTTTTAATGTGGTAGTTATGTAACATGTACAAATAAAGTACTGATTAAATTTGTCCTCTTGATTTCAGAAAAGTACAATTCCTGCATGCTATTCTACAGTGCTGCTTGAATATCTATGAATACTGAATTGTTTTTCTGGAGGAAATATATAAAGTGATCATCAGCTGACCTCTGCTCCAAGCTGAATTGTGCAGTTTAGGAAAAAACAGGGAAAAGAAATTTATTTCCAAATAGAATTTGATTGCGAAATAAATAGAAGGCTACTTCCTTACACATCCATGAGCTAAAAGGAAGAGGGAAAACTTAACATGCATCAAGAAACATCTATTTTTAAAACCCTTAATAACCTTTTCAACCTTTTTCTGCTGCCATTTCATGAGAGTATAGAATCACACTGATCACAATTGGCCACTCGGGATGTTACAATTTCAGTGAAAAAATTAAGGCAAGGTATTTTCTTTTTGCATCCTGGATTTTTTTCCTAATCACTCTATACTGATGCACCATTATGAACTTTTATGTACTGTGTTGCTAGATTTTAACCAGCTACAAAACATTAGATAGCAACTGTGGTAAAAGAGGAACTACATCTCTCCTTCAGGTGCATGTGCTCTGTCTGCAGTGTTTGCAGGGATGCTCTGAGGCACTGTGCTGCTCAGCCTGCATTCACTCACCCTGCTTCCCTTTGGAAGGAAATCTGGGGCATAACCAGGGAAAGAACTGCAAAACCCTCTGAAAGGTCAGTGACCACTTCTGGGGAATATGGTGGGTAATACTTGTCCCACGGCACAGACACAGATATTTAAGTGGAGTATGTTCAGAGAAAGTGCATTGACACCAGCTGATCCCAGTAAAGGATGCTGAAATAGCTATGGCTTTTGCTGCTCAAATGCTGAACCAGGAGGAGCCAAGGCATTCTGCTCAATGGAGTTCCTGCCTTCTCATCCATAATTCTCTCTGAGGGAAAAAGTGAAAAAACCCCACTACAAATAATAAAAACGCAGCTTTTGCACAATGACATATAGCCTGGACCATGAAGAATGTAACTGAATGAGAGATTGAACTGTGTTCATTATCCACAGAGTAAAACAAGCCTGGTATCTTTTGCTTTGCTTTTGTGAAGAAAGGTTAGAGCTCATTCACTCAGTCTTGTGGCACACTGTACTCTTTTCAACTGTCTCCAGCTGAGGCAAGGTATTTGAGTAATATGAATAGAGGTTCTTATCCTGTGAGCAATTATACGTGGGTTTAAAGTAGCTGTTAGGCTCTAATGGTCTTACAAAAAAATTTTCTCGGTGTTCTATGTTTATAACAGCTATTTTATAATACAAATATTCTACATGAGGACCAGGTATAGCCTCCTTTTGATACACACAAAAGTGTTTTCAATAATTCTTTAAAAATAATACATAGGCTTTTTTTCAGAATAAAAGCTTTGGCTTCTATCTGACTATACATATTTTTGAAAGGGATAGGGGCTTTTTTCCCCCTACTGTTCTTTTCATTTGGCTTTAATTTAGTTTGCTTTATTCAGACCTTAGGTCAAAGAATTTTTACGTTTAATATATGTATCTTGATGGGGGCTCTGAGCACATTTTTGAATCTGGGAATTTAGAAGGGCACCTCTATTTGATATGTGGAGATGTACGCCTGCAAATTCTCAGCCTGGATCTTTCAAACCTGTGGGCCTTACACTTGTGATCACACACATTTGCTGATTTGTGCATGCACCTATTGTTCCCTTTGATTTCAGAAGCTGAGGGGATTTAATGTCTGAATACAGAGCTTGGGGCTCAACTGGAGGAACCCAGGCTTTGTGAATGCTGCTCTTGGTTCACATAAAGTTATCAAATGGCAAAATGCAAGTGCCCCATTCTTTTATTCCCTGATGTAGGTGTCACAGTAACACAGTGATATCCTTCCCTTTTCTTGCAGCAGCATCCCTACCATGCCTTTGAAAGAGATGAAGTCTTTCAGATCTGTGAGTTGTGTCTTTATAATGCCCAGGGAGCAATTGCTCCTGTTCTTCAACCGAAAGCAAAACAAATTCCCCCATGTAATTAAGGCTGAACACACAGCCATTGTTTCCACCCCTTCTGCGTTATAATATTATAATACAAGATGTCACTGTGTGCTTAATAGTGTTTCCCAAGCACAAACAGTAGGGTGGCCCAGCTCATCCTCCTCTCAGCACAGAAAGGCGAGGTTGTAGGCACCGCTCACTGGCTATAACTGTGTTACACCATGTGGTGTAAAACAGCTTCTGCCAGCAAAGCTGCTTTGTCTCACAGAGAAGCAGTTTTTTAAGAGATTTGATAAATTGTCTTGTCACACTTGGATTAAACTATTGATTTACCAACACCCTTTGTATGTTGACCCAGGAAAACACAGTGGATGCTATTTAGAATATTACAAACCCTCTGCCATATGCATGTTGTCTAGCCTACACTTCAACCCTATCACCTTTCAGCAGATTGCTTCAGACAAGCAATCTCATGGGCAGGGAATCTGCAATGCATATAAGCTTAGTTGCTCATTTAATACAAGAGAGTCCTAGACACTGACCTTGTCTATAGCTTCCAGCTTGGCAGGGCTGTAACACCACAAAGACCTGAAAATCCCTTTTTAACAAGGCTACCTGAACCAAATGGCCCAGGTCCAAATAGATGAAAACATGAAGATGTCCAGCAGATCTGTTGCCTACACTGCTCACTGGAAAATTGACTGAAGCTGCTGAAGTGCTGTCCGCTTTTGTGGTTCAGTATCAAATCCTGCCATAATAGCATATTTGTTGTCCATTCCTAAACGTTTCAACACATTTTCTAGGGGAGAGTTTCTATCCTAGGAAGGTGTGTGTCTTCCTGTATTCCCTCAAGTTTGTTTCTGCATCACTTCCCACTAGTCTAGCAAAGAACAGAGGGAACCTAGATATGGAAGCACACACAGTGAGGATTGTCAGCACCTGGGTGCTCTGTGGCATGCTGATGTCCTGCAGGAATTTGTTGCTTCACAACAGAGATCTTCACTTAGCTGAGATCAATATTTCCATTGTTAGCAGGGCTCATCCTATTGTAGGTGATATTTCTGGGCTCTTTCATTGTTTCCATAACTCGTATGAGCTGTCTCATGGAAGTGCTATTGTATGTCTGGCACCAGAAAGAAATATTAAATTGGAAAAATAGAAATAAAAGACTTGTGTTGGCCCCAGTAGAAAATAATGATAAAACTTAAACTGCAGTTCAGCAAAACTGTGTCAATTAGGTGTTACCAAAGATCATTCCCACTTCTGGATTATCCAGATCAGAAAATTTCAATGTAGCGTCAGAAACAATTTCATGAACAAAAACGTTTTCACTTTTTCCTGCCTAGGAATAGCTTGTGTGTTACAAATTATATCAGATTTTCTTCCACTTGTGATAAAGGAGGAATGACATGGCAAACTATAGAGTTGTTTTTAAAGCCATAGGTGAGTAGCAATTGGAAAAATTGCTAGCCTGTTGTCTATCACGGACTTATTTTAATTCTTATGGGACCAGTGACTCCTGCACTGCCCAGAATGTCCCATATAATTCTTTTGTGCTGGCTCATGGATAATGCCACTCAGCTTCTATAAGGTTAGGTCAAATTATGTCATACAGTATGATGTGACATGCCCTGTTACACTGTGCAATGTAACAACCTTTCGGCTTCTAAATAAAAAGAGACAAGCACTCTTGAACCTGGATATATTGTTGCATTCTGATTCAAAGACTTGGAGTGTGTGTTGACAGAGCAGTTAGCTGAATACGAATATTTCACATAAAAATAATAAAGTGCAAAAACTCATCACGAGCAATGGCCACCTTTAAAATTGTCCCCCTTTTATTTGCTTTGCATTCTGATAAAACAAAACCCAAACAACTGTAGTCCCTGCAGGATCATGGAAATCTAAACCGTATAAACTCCTAGAATCTCACAGAAGATGTGGCATCAATAGGCTTATCGAAGGGAGGGTTTCCAGACAAAAGTCCTTGCCTAAGGAAGGACTGTCTCTGAGCCTGATAGCTGCAGGGACTGACAGTGAGAGCCACTCAGCTGCACTTATCTCAAAGGCTGGAGGGAGGAGGTGGCAGATGTATAGACAAAGGTGGTGTCCTTCCTACGGCAGGCTCTGAAAAATTCAGGGTTATCACTGACATCTTGAGAAGTGATGAGCAAGGGACAGAAAGTGAGGGTGAGAGTGGGAAATATGACACCTGTGCTGGAGGGAAGCCCTTGGCAGGCAGGAATAGTGCACTGTGCAGTTGCTGTAATCATTGCTGCTGATAAAAAAAACCCCACACCTTGTGCATCCCAACAAAAGCAGATACAGAGTAGAAGAGGGGAAGTTTCATTTGCAAATCCTGTTTCTCAGCTGTTTCGTAATTTAACACATGCCCAGATTGTGCCCTCTAGGCACAAGAAATGAAACTCAAGGGTGAAAATCACCAACCTGTGACCATGTGATATTAGAAACACTTCCCAGAACTTACACCAAACATTACCAAAACAGAAATAAAATCAGTTGATCGAAGTGCCACAGAGGAACACAAGCAGATAACTCTCATCACATAGAAGGGATTTACACCTCTCCTTTGTCCACAATTGCCAATATTTTGATCTCCAAGCAGGCTCCTCTCTGGCTTCAGCCTTGCAAATTCTTTTCCTGCACAGATATCCTATTCACAAGGACAGATGGGGAGAGTACCAGTAATGAAAAACACTGTCTGCTAAGTTTTCTGGAAACTACTGCAGAAGGATAGTCAGAAGAGAAGTCTAATTAAAAGAACTGCTTGCTGGCATGTAGATTTCAAGGCCCTTGCTGATCCCTATTTAGGCAAAAAATAAGATATTTCCCATTGTAAGGAGACAAACTGTGCCTCATGGACAAGCCTGCTTTTTGTCTAGAATCCATTCTCTGCTGTTAAGAATAGGGCAGGGTGAATGATTTTATCTCTGTAGGCTGACTGCCAAATACGAAAAACTCCACCAAATTTTGAATACCCAGGCTATAATTCCCAGAATGACTTGTGATGTTTTTTGGTCGTGATAATCCCTGTCTCTGACTGAAGAGATCACATAAATATTCTTTGTGATGGAGAATGTTATCTGGAGAAACAGGATTCCTTATCTCAAAATATTCTTTCATCAGGCACTGAAGATATTTTCTGAAAGATCATAAACCCTTTCTTCAAGATAATTTCAAGCGTACTTTTCCACCAGCCCCATTCTTTTCTGGTTTAAAAGTTCCTATAGGTAATATTGGTTGTTCATGAACCTTTCCCTCTCTAAACAGTTTATAGATTCTACTTAGTATAAGTTGTATTTTCTTCTTTTACATATAATTTCTAGTGTTTTTCAAAATAATTGCTCCTTACCATCAAATTTATAGACAGTCCCTTTGTCTTCTCATGTCAACCTTTCGTTGTTAGGTTTGAGTACTGGTTAGGTTTATGAATCTTTTATATCACTGGGATTTTTAGCACATGCATTTTGAATCTGTATTCTCTTTCACAATCTTCTAGAACTTGGTGTGAAAATAAAGACCAGGAGGTTTCATAGTATTTTACCTCCTGCAACTCTGTGTGAGTGATGGGATCAACATCTACTATTTAAGTGGCATCAACATTATTCTGACAAATGTTATTAACAAATGGACTCTGCCACAAAGCCATTCAGGTCATGTTTGCACATGAGTTGTGGCTGGTTTTGAACTCAAGCTTTTGTTATTTGAGTGATTCAACACTAGTAAAATTTTTGCTAAAAAAAAAGGCGGGGGGGACAACTGGAGGGGGTGGGAGAGAGAGAAAGAGGAAGAGGTGCTTTTGTTCATGATCATAATAAAAATCTAAATTTTGCTGGTTCTCTTAAGGACAGTTTGGCTCAGGCAGATATAAACACCCCAAAGAAGATATGTGAAGATCCCACACTAGAGGCTCGCTGCTGCTGCCTTTTATTCAGTCACCCACCAACACAGCAATCAGATCTGGAGGTACAGGTTAATGAGATAATTAGTCAAACACAATCAAACTTGTATGCTGCATGGAAATGGATGGCTGTTGTCTCGCAGCCACTTGTTGTACAGCACCAGGGCGAACTGCCTTTCTTTTCAATGGGCAATAAAGCAGGAAATCAAGTAGATGTAGGTTGTTCTGCCTGCTCACAGTGGTGAGGGCAGCTTCACTGTTACTGAATTTTAAAGAGCAAATAATATCAATTAGCAATTGTGTCTGGAAGAGTGTTGGCAGGGAGGTCTTCCGCTCATCGCTCTCCTGAGGCAGGCCAAGCACTCAAGTCTCAACAGCTTCCATTTGAGGACTTTCCTAGGGAACAGTGCTGCCAAGAGAGGGACTGACTGCTAAATTGTCCTCTCACAGAGGACTCTGAAGACTCTTCATTTTCGGTAATTTTATGATAGAACTGAAATAGGCAGTTTTGATAGCCTGTGGAGCTTGCTCATGGACTTCCTTCACAGCTTATGGCAGACATGGATCTGACCCATGACTTGTCTCCTGAGATTGAGAGGGAACAGGCATATGTTCAGACCTAAACAATTTCAGGAATCTTTTCAGAGGAAAAGACTTTAGCTTTTAATTTGGATTTTTAGGACTGTTATAAATGCTTTTCGTTCAGAGATCTTTTTTTAGATCAGGCTTTAATGACACAAATGAACTAATATTCTTATAAAAGTGTTGGCAGAAGCTTCGTTCACCCAACACTGATTGATGAGGAAGCCCACGGAGCAATTTTTAACTAATGCCAGAAACATTTTGTGGCAGATTTAGGAATGCCATCCCAGTCTTCAGCCTTTTATTAGTGACTCAAGAGGCCATCTTCTGCAAAGTCAGTGATTCATGCACAGTGATTTGAAAGGAATGTGTTTGAATGAGCTTCCTGTGTATTTGTCACAGTTTATGACTTTTTAATAACAAATCATTATTACTGTGAATTTTTTAAGCCCAAAATCCTCCATAAATCTTTTCAAACTCATCTCTATTTATAATCTAGGGAGGAACCTGTTCACTGTTTTTTTCATTCCACTGTTGTTGATTCACGGACTATTATTAGACAGGTTACAAAAAGTTAAGATGGTGTAGGAGAGCGGATTTTTTTTCACAAACTGGTGATTTTTTACCTTCTTTTTCACTCGTAGCAGAGGGTCTGCTTGGTTTACAACATAGGCTTCATGACTGAGCAGAAAGACCCGCTCTGGAGAGTGCAGATTTCCACCCAGGAGAACCAAGTTTGGCATGCAGCAGATATTGCAGTGCATTCACCTGTAAATCAAGTGGAAGGGAGTACACTCAATGACAACAAGCCCTGCACAGTAGCACTCCATTTTCCCCTATTGGCTGCATTTAGAAAGAATGGTTGTCAATTAAGATAGAAATAATGTAAAAGGTATGCAGATAAACACCTTGAAGTTTAGCAAATAATTTTGAGCTCTCAGCATATATTTGGACTTGTCTGTCTTGTAAAATGTCCAGAGCATTCCATTTCAAGCTCAGAAATAGCATGAATATGTGAGGGTATATAGAAAGAAGGGGTGAACTCTTATTTAAATTGTTGGGAAACATATAAAAATATTAAAAAATAATGATTGTGTTTACTCCTAGTAATAGACTGTGGTTTCTATTAAGTTTCTGTTGGAGACTTGGGGCTGAAAGCTGTTTTTTTCTTAACTGGTTCAACCTTCCTATATGTGATCAGTGTGGATCCTGAACTTGCAAGATGAATCTATAGGAGGCAAAGACATTTATCATCTCATAGAAAGTGCTCATTGTCTAGTAGCATGAGGCCACGATGTTTGTACAGTCTTCTAAATTGGTGAAAGCATTAATTACCCTGAATAATGGTAACCCTGGTAATCTTGGCAGACATCTGAAACCTTGTATAATTATAGCTTCTGGTAGATAAATTTTAGTTCTCTGAATTTGATTTTAGGGGACAGAAATAATTTTTAGATAATCCAATGCCTGAGAAATCAGGATGTGGAAAACTGGAATTTTACTTGTATGGAAATGACTGATAGACAAGTAAAAGACGATTTGTAACCACTTCTAATGAGATCATAAATTTCTTCAAACTCAGAGGAGATGGAAAGCATTGAAAAATCAGTGCAAAAGCAAACAAAACAGAGTCACAGAACATACTTTTAGCAACAGACCACAACATAATGGAACATGAAATTAAAAGAAAAATCCAGAATCAGTCTTGACGAAGATTGGAAAATCTACATGTCAGCAAAAATAAACTTGTTACTTAATAAGGTTAATAATAGATAAAGTCCCCTAAAGATAAATTGTTATCACATTTGACGACCATTTTATTAAAATGTTAATGGCCTCAGGCAAAAGCAAACTGTTTCCTTAATCTGCCAGAAGAACTGCTTTCTCAGGAATTATATACACCAGAGAACTTGGAATCTAAGCTAACTGTAACAAGCATGTTTGAAAATTGGAGCATCCACAGCTTGTGAAATTGTGGCTAAAAGGGAATGGATCTCACATGTCTCAAAATGGCTGTGCCCTTTTCTGCCAAACACAACTTTCACTCACATTTTTGAATGCAAATCCTTTGGATTCAACTGCTGCAGTCAAAACAGCTGAGGTGTCAGTAATTGAAGGGAGGATTTTTTTCTTTGCCTTCTTCCATACTAACTGTGAAAAAGGTGTAGCTTAATACGTGCAATTGCTGTAATAGCAGACAGAAAATATGTTTTCATCAGCACCTCTAAGCACAGCAAAACTGTGAAGCAGCCTGGCAAGTACGCTAAGCATTCAGCGAATTGTGATAGATTGCAGTATGGTTTGTCTGGGATGAGAATACCAACAAAAAATCATTCACAAGATTTGATGAAAACTCAGCCCGTACAGAGAGACTTCTTGCTACAAGCACAGTATAAGCTCACAACAAAACGGAGCTGATGAAATTGAGTTCACATCCTATCCTTCCTTCTGACATATGAAATGCATTTCCCTCAAAGCTCGTGGACTTGGACATCTGAGCAACGAGAAAGAAAAGGTAAAGCAGAAAACATATGTGATTCTGAATGCTGCATTTCTCTTCACTGTTTCCCGATGGCAAAAGTACAAAGAAATTCATAAAAGCTACACTTGAAATACATGCCTCACACCCAAATCTCCTCTGCCAAAGTTTGCGTGAAATAAAAGGGACTGAGTAAGACTAAACCAAGTTAGCACAGTCAAAGCTTTTTCCTTCTTAGAGGAGGAAGGTATATCCTGGTTCCAGCAGAGCGGATCCAGGAATGAGAGTTAATCTGATGCAGCTCCACGACTATGCTGGATTGTTTGTGTGTGCAGCATGCAGTCAACTCCATAGCCTCTGGTTTGGGGAAGAATCTTATTTCCTTCTTCTCTCTTTCACCTGAAGTAATGATGGCTTAAGTTTTGCTGCAGACTTTAGGGGCTGGGGGCAAGTGTGCTGAGAACAAAATCCCTGTGGACCACAGCCAAGAGGGACTCTGTGAAGAGGAATAAAAGGCTTCACCCTAACCCAGATAGGATGGCCCGTGGGTGCAAGTGTCTCCCAGCAAGATTAAACAAGGAGTTATACCCATTTATTTTCAGGCTTTTAACCAATCTTCATAAGTAAAATCTCCATGTAGATTTTAACATGGGTTCTCTACTTCTTCTCATGGTTCAACTCTTTAAAGTGAAGCTTTCTCCTGTCCCTGACCTTGACAATACAAAAGGCAAGGGTTTCATGGGTGTGTATGTGATCATTCGTCTTTTGAGGAGGTACTTATTGCACTTTTCACGGAATTTTCTGTGTCAGTTGGATCAGAAAGGGGGCACAGATATTTTGGTGCAGAGATAAAGGTTTCTAAGAAAGTCTATTTTTTCTCTTTTTCACCTGTATGCACACAATTATTCTCCTTTAAGTGCCTGCTTTCCAGACCAGCTATTAACTTTCCTTTAGAGAAATTGCAATTTTCCTGGCCCTGTTTGACTACCTTGCTACACCAGCAGTTCATTTAGTATTTTCCTTTGACAATAGACACCAGTCTACCTCAAAAATGAGGAGATGGTTAAGTATTAATCACTAATTTTTCCCTCACATTCTGTCATTCATCCTTGGGATAACACAAATGTGAGCGGCATTCTCACCTATGAGATAACTTATCTTTGATATAAAAATTACCACCTCATTAGTGTAGTTAAGAACCCAACAGGGCAAAAAAATGATGATGTGTTCAGGTATCTCTGCATAGTGAAAAGAGCTGCAGAACATATTTCCACTTGAAATGAAGACACTTAATGCACCTAAGGTTTGTGCTGTGCTTGGAAGAAGTGAAGTTCAGGATATCTACCCATGGACTAAGCTGTGGTATGCTCAGCTGAGCCTGGCTTGTCCATCATGCACCAATGTTTTTGGTCTGTGCTAGAGCCCTGCTCATACCCTCTCCCAGCTGGGGATGCACCTGAGATGAGTCCATCTTTGAGCTTGAGAAAGCACTGAGCTTTTGCAACAGGCTCACTGTGTGCTGAGGTGATAGGGTAAACATCTGCCTTCTTTCCCCACTGTGGTGTGGCTTTTTCCCTCAGAGAACCCACGAATGCACACTGCCTGTTGAGCATGCTTCCCTTGCAGCAGTGCCTGCCCGGTACATGGGAGGTCAGGGAACAGCAGGTGAGTGAGTGGTAGCAGTGTCCTTGACAGAAATCACATAAATTGCCACTTTTTCAGACCCCTGTAGACATAGTCATTGCTCTGAAGCAAGAAACAAAGACCATGGCACCAAAGTAAGCAAGCATTGCACAGATTTTAACAGATAATGCCACAATGCTTGTGGGAGAAAAGCCTTTTATCACCTTCTCCTTCTTTTAACCTGATATATAACGTTGCAAGAAATTCAGACATGGCACAGTTTTGTGCTAAGCAGAGAAGAGGAAATAGCCAAACTACTCCATGATCTTATCAGACTGGAGCACTTCTGCATTGTAGTTTTGAGGAATATTGTGCAGCAACACAGTCCCCAGGTTGTCACTTCTTTTGCAGACTGAGCTGACACCACCCACGTAAAATGCACACACTGGGTCTTGGGTTTTGCAAGAACTGTAATTGCTCAAAAGCAGGATCTGCAAAGGGTGTGGGCTGGCAGATGTCCGGGGGCCTCCCCAGCGGCTCTGCACTGAGGCTGATGTGTGTAGGGCTGTCTGGGGAGCAGGGATGCAGTGAGGCAGGTGCGCTCTCCAGGCTGGAGCCAGCAGCCTCTGATGGCTGGCGGAGGGGTGGCAGAGAGCACTGTCCCTGTCCAGGGCTGGCCTGCCAGCTCTCCCCGAAGATGACAGCCTCTTGCCTGGCAGTGCCAAGTGTGGGCTGACACAGCCAGAGCCCTCCCCGAGCTCGGGAAGAGCGCGGCACCCGCACAACCACACAGCTGTCGGACCAGAGCGCGCTGAGTGCGGCCAGATGAAGCTCCAGAGACTGACCGCTCTGCGCCCGGCCCGCAGTGTCCAGAAAGGCTTCGTGATGGAAATTAACAGCTTCCATTATAGCACTCTAACCACCCCATGTAGACAAGCCCTCAGAAGCCACATTAACCCGAGTTTAGGCCATAAATTGAGCTCCCTGGCAAAGGTACTCCCTAACTAAATGCAGAAAATCTCTGTGACGAGCAGTAACAGTGCATATAAAATAAAATAACAGCAGGACTGGGGAATAGCAATTGCACATCTTTCCTTCCAAATTGAATTGTTCACTTTACTGTGAGAAGAAATAATTATCATGTTTATTGCGTTTGGCTCAATTAGGCTGGAATCTTAGGCCAGGAACCTTTCTTTTTCATTTCTGCAAATGTTGTCCATGTATGGCTGTGTCAGCATTGATTTTGCTGTCATGAAAGTACCACAGCTGCCTGCCTGAATTGGAACATGCAAACCTGAACTAATTCTTAAAGTGTCTATTTTTCTAGTTTTAATCAGTCAAAATTTCTAGTAAGCTGAAAGAGGACCAAGCAAGCTTCCTGTATTATTTCTGTAGAGTTTTGCTCTTGAGTGTGCTAGGGACAGAAGAATGGTTTGTAACTCTTTCCTTTTGCATGTGGTATACATTGAACTCATGGAACCTATTACAGCAAGATTGATTAAGACCAGAGGCACTGAGAGGTTGCAAAATATGCACATCAAGTGACACATATCTGTATAAGACTGGCATATAGCATAACAAGACCAGAGGAGAAGACAGTGAAGCTTTTGGTAGACTCCAGCATGATGAGGAGAAGATAAATACCTTACATGGAGGGCACAGGCACAAACAGTTTAGTCAGCAGTGAGTTTTCTCAGGAATGTGTGCAGCAGCTTCATACTACTTTGCATAGCAGGGTTGCATGCAAGATCTGTACATTTAAACACCGAAAGAGGGGCACTCTCAAAGATATCTTCAATCTTCAGTCTTCAGTCCACTAGTAGAAAGTGGTCACCACCAGTGATCAGTAAGGGTGAGTAGAAGAGTCTAAATCTATGTTTCTAGAAACTGATTTACATCTACTTCCTTTGATTATATGCAATTTTCCTTTTCTATATGAAAAGACAGAGAAGCATAGAGAGCACAGAGACAGAGAAGCATAGAGTTTATACATGTGTTAATATGAGATGAAAAATGAGGGACAATATGTATCTTTAGCAGTAGAAAATAATCTGGTAGAAGGCAAACCACCTGAGTTAGAGAGCTCTTTGATAGAGAAGTCTGTAATGGGTAGATTAAGGATGAAATGATAGCTGCTACCTTTCAAAATTTCATTAGAATGCTTGATATCAGGAACCATTTCATATCTCATCAAGGATTGGACCAAAATCACAGCTGAAATGTATGTAGTATAGGTTTTGGAATGGAAAGACAGTTGAGAGAGATGAGTTTGTCTGATTGTTGAATGCATAAAGGAAAGACAAATAAAAATTTTATATGCCACTCTGAGAAGTTGAGGTGAGCCAGAATGCATGACAGAGGAAGGGCATGTAAAGAAAACTGTTATGTATCAAATTCATCAGAGCTATGGAATAAGATGACCATGATGCCTGCCTGTTAGCTCAATTTGTCTTAATATCCAAATTATTAGAAGGGAGATAAATGTAGCACAGAGAAGAGGTGTTTAGAAAGAGAACATTTGGAGTTTCTTCCTCACTTCATGCTAAAACCAATAAAATTCTTTATGCTATCACAGCACATAGGTTTCAAGTCTAGCCTGAACCATACAGGAAGAGGCCAGTCCAGATGTAGTGCAGTGTGTACAGAACATAGGGTGAGTTCATATGACATTCAGAGGCCAGTGTTTAAGCTCTCCCATCTGGCTGGTTTGCTTGAATAACACCTTCAAGAAATTTAAAATCTCTTGAATCTGCTGTTAATAAAATAATAATAATAAAAAAAAATAGCATTACTAAATCCCACTTTCCCATGCTGATGCTCTAATTTCAGTGTCCAAGTTCACTTTCAATGGCCCCAGGACCCTGCATGGTTTTCCCTGCATCATAATCTGGGATTGCACATTGAGCACAACTTGAGCTACTCCTCATATTGCAAGACTTGCTGCTTCAAAGAAGGCCATGCTGCTTGTCTTTGTGCTGGTATGGAGGCATGGGCTAAGCAGGGACTGACTGCCTCAAGAAGTGAGCAGAATACTTTCTGTGATACTGGATTGCTCTGTAGCACAAAGTTGGGTAAAGTTTTAGAGGCAGAGCAATTCCATGGTGTCCTCAGTGCCGGCATGTAGGGAGTTCTTGGCAGCTCATATGGTGGGTCATAAATTCTCTTTCACTAGTTTAGGGGCTAGATTATTCTTTTGTGCTCTGCTGGAAACATTACTTATGAGAATTGGGGCATTTTAATTTGGCTGTGCTACTACTTTATTAATATTTGAACATCTCACTGTTTTCTGTCTTGGCACAATGGGATCCACAAACAGAGGCTAAAAGAGAAAATGCTCCCCTCCCTGGCACCGGATTCCTGCCCTTTTATTTTTAATTACTTTGAATTATTTCTGGAACTTTTTATACCATTCTGAGAATACAAATTAAGTTTTGACTGTAAGAAAGAATACTGTGGAAAGCAAGCAAATGTGGCCTTACATGCTCATCCAGAAACTGCATCAAAAAAGCAAGGGACAGACACTTGCCAATCTATCCATTATATCCTGGCACAACAAAGATCCATTAGCCTGAGCAAGGCCTATGTGAACTGTATGCACATTTGGCTTAACCCACTCAGTTTATTTAGCCTCTGGTGTGCTCTGGATTAAAGCAGGCAGTCATTAGAGAATTGTATTTCTTCCACAAATGCTGTTTTTCATCATCTGAGAGAAGTGACAGAGCTTCAAAAGCCTTTGGTATTTGAGGACAAATGCTTGCTTCTTGTAAATACTCATCCAAGACTCAATAGGATTTAACTGTTAGTGTTTCTAAAAGTAGAAGTCGATCCTGAGGCTAAAAGAAGAGCAGAATCATGGAAGATTGTGCACCTTTAGCAGGGATTTAGCACTTGTCTGCAATGTGTTTTTCTCTTCCCCAGCAGCTTGCTATAAAAGGCTGAACCCACAAAGTTCAGCCCCTTGACATTTCTGAAGCATACCTTGAGACCCCAAAGTAAAACTTGTCTCATGCAGCAGGATGATTCTGTTCTGTGACTTTCCAGGAGGATTCAGTCAACAAGTCAGGAGTTAGAAGGAAAATGCACTACCAAGTATTAAAAAATTCTCTGTTTATCACATGGAGGGGGAACCTGATTCTTAGTAGAACTGTACCATTCTTACACCAATTGTATAAAGAACTTTAAAAGAGATGTTTCAGGCCCATTTTAGTCCTCTTCAGGCATTCAGATTCCAAACCACTTTCTAGGAGAAGAGGGAACCTACTTCACATGCCAGGGCAACAGAGCATTTATTTTCTTAAA
The DNA here is from genome assembly GCA_013397375.1 of Toxostoma redivivum. Taxonomy (NCBI): domain Eukaryota; kingdom Metazoa; phylum Chordata; class Aves; order Passeriformes; family Mimidae; genus Toxostoma; species Toxostoma redivivum. Next base: position 797,843 of record VXBI01013049.1, read on the forward strand.
ATCACATTAGTATATTTTTAGCAGATTCATTGGGAAAACTATTGCTCATTACTGTAAAGTCATTTAAATACAACATGTATCTTTCAGTCAACAAAAAAATCCCTGTGGAATAACCCCTGAATCTAATTAAAATCAATGCAAATACTAATATTTTTTTCACACAAGTTCACAATTCTAAGCTGAAGTTAATGATTTGTTCAGATGAACTTTGCTGCACTAGACAGTTCAATAATAATTTTATAATGTGTCAGACTCAGTCCTGGTACAGTTGTGTTATCCAGAACTGCTATGTCTGTTCCTATCCAACTATATAAAGCTTCACAGATTAATTTAGAAGACTTCAATTTGCTTTTATATTTAATCTGAGTTTCAGTTCCTTGCCATGGACCAAACCCACACACTTTTGAAATTATATACTTTGTGGATTCAGACATATAAATAATAACACCTAATAAAATCAAGAATTAATTTAAAACAACTCGCAGGACACAGCTGATTTTATACTTTTTTTATCCTTCCATTTTTGGAGGACGAAGTCTGTATACTGTACACAATATTGTTTACTTTGGAAGGATAAAGGGAAAGCAAGTGTTCCTGAAAGTCATGGCTTGCCTGTAGTCAACATTGTCACAGTTCAATATTATTCCTTCCCCCTTTCAGCCAGACATTAGGGGCTGTGCTGTCTGATAGTAAAGAACAGCTAGGTCCAGGCTCTGTCTCCATCCCTGAGGAATTATGTATTATGTATGATTGTATTTAAATAGGCTGTTTAAAACTCACTGGTTCATAATATCAGAGCTTAAATGGAACAGGCCCAATGGATATTATTAAGATATTATTTCCTATTGATTTGGTGAAAGGTATTAATTCAATATTCTTATTTCAAATATGAAGATATTTATTGATACAAAAAGAGGCAGATATAAGAAAGAATATATATTAACATTAAAAAAGAGATTTAAAAAAAGGAGCAATTTCCACAAATTTGAAGATTTCCCCATTTCTCCAAAACACAGACCCAAATTAATGCATCCTAAATTCTACTGGGCATAGGATGAATCTTTTCCATAGACTTTCAGAAGCACCAGACTTATAGCAAGGGGCAGCACTTGCTGGAAAAGCAGGGGACGTGTAACCTGGATGAACCTGCACAAAAACCATGTCTCTTTAACAGAGATTGGGAAGATTTGGGGTTTTGTTTGTTTTGCAAAACAGTTTGAAGGTGTGCAGACGGGTCTGTGAGTAACAACAGGTCGGAGATTAGGCGAGCTGCACCAGCAGCAGCCTCCCATCACAAATCGTGAGAGGGGTGAGGCAGAGAAGGGAATGCTGCCATCAGCACCTCGGCTAGTCTCAGCTACTGCCCTCAATAAAGTCTGTGTGAAACCTCACGTGATAAATGACAATGACAACTACAACAGAATCCAGAAGCAAAGAAATTGGTGCAGAAGACAAAATGTATGCCTATTCTCTTGGAAAAGTCCTGGCTGACTTCAACCAGTTTGTGGAGCAAAAGGTACGGCCAAAGGGCACCCCTTCCTGCCCTGTGTTTGCACAGCTCCTGTGGTCTGCCTGTCTGTCTGCCTCTCTTGTTTCTCCCAAATCAGTGAAAGGGTTCCATGCTCAGGTAGATGGGATGAATTCAGGCTGCCATACTGTCATTGCCTGCAGGGCTAAAAGGCATCTTGAGATGCTCTGTCTGCTGTGATGTATCTAAGATAGAGAATGGTAAATAGATCTGTCTGCTCCTGCTGTTTCCTATCCTTCAATATTCAGGAATGGATAGGAGTCTCTAGCTAACAGACCTGTATGAACTAACAAGTTGGTTTTGTGCCCATTCCCCGAGCTGAGAGACCTCTGCTCCTTCTCCCCAGGTTCTTCCATCTATCTGCCTGACCTCACCTCTGTGTCCTCCCAGTGAGATCAGACCTACAGCATTCAAGCCTGGGATCCAGCAGTCAGTCCCAGATAAGCAGGATTTGTAGGCGGTGCTGCTGTGCTTTAATTCCTCTGCTGTGCACTGAACAGAAAGGGAACCAGACCCCTGTTACCATCAGGAGAGACAACATATCAGTCTTCTCAACCTGCTCACAGGACGGGGATGGGGCTGCTGAAAGGCAATGTCATCATTCCTGCCATGTCAGCAACACCTCATATATCAGAGGCAGCTGATGGATCACCAAGGAGAGTAGTAACTTTATTAACCACTTCCCTCATGTTGAGCAGCTTTAGCAGGAATCTAACTGCCCCATCCCCTGGGTTTATTGGATGTGGTTTGTTTTGCAAGTGGGAAAACAATTGTGAGCTTCATGCCTGGATGAGCTAACATGTTTACACAAACACTGCTGACGCAGCAGAAACAGGATACAATATGTGTCAAATATTGCTTGGGCTGCAGGCAAAAAAACCGTGGAGCTGAAAGGCAGAGCTTAGCACAGCGCTCCTCATGCCAGAGGCAGCTCCTGGGTACATGTGACAGAAAGGGAGCAGGTCTCAGTGTCCCAATCCCTTGTTGCCAAGCAGTTCCCAGAATAAAGAAAAGTTTCCCAAAGTTGATACTACTCTTCTGGTAATTATTAATACCTATTCTCATCAATCAATTTGGTTAAAGAGGCACTTGAATGGTGCAGAGACTGCAGCTTCACCCTCAGTATCTGACTCAAAGCCATTTGAAGCCCGTGGGAGACTTTTCACTGACTTTGATGTGAGGCTCATTTCTTATTTTGGATTGTTAGCAGATAGATTTTCACAGCCTAATTTCTGCATCGGCATGTCAAGGAGAGAGGGGGATTTGCTTTTTCTGACACAAAATATCGCCAACCACAGAAAGATGGGCATTTAAGATGATTGGCTTAAAAGACCTATCCTATAATGGCAGCACAATTATAAGCCTGCAGGGAAAATTTCTGGGCTCTTGTATGAAAAAAGAGCAAAGAAGAACACAAAAAGGTTTTACTGAGTTACAGTGCCAGGGTTTCAGCTACCAGTTCTGCTGGAAAGCCAATAAGAGGGTTTAACAAAAGACATTTCCAGCTTCAAGCCCATGCACAAAATGGGTGATTGTGCAAGAGCAGGGCAGGAGGCAGAATAGGAAAGAAGGGAGTGTGATGCCAGGTCAACCTGCTGCAAACAGGTTGCAACAAAGAATTGCCACAGCAAGTCAGCAGACCAAAAAGCAGTAGAGACTTTCTGGACAGAGAAGGGTGGGTCTGATGATCTCTAAATAAATGAAGATTTAAAAAAAATTAAAAGAAAGGGAAAGAGAGATAGTGAAATCAGCTGCCAAGAAGTGCTGGGGCCAGAAAAAGCAACAAAGACCTATTTTTAATGTAACTTTTTTATTCTGCCAGTAAAAAATCAAACGATAAAATAGGCTAGAGAAAGGAAGCAATTGGGAATGGCTGAAGAGGATTCCCAGCTGTGCTTGCAATCAGTGCAATTCATGACTCACAACATGCTGGCCACATCACTTCCCAGGAGCAACATATTCTCATGAACAAGCAAAACAAGTGGGAGACTATCTTTAAAGGCTTTTTGGATCATTCATGACTTAGTTATGAAGTCGCCCGTGAAGCAGCTTGCTGGCTTTGAGGGTCAGGGTAATTTGAGGACTGGTCAGCTTTCCTCTTTTTTCCTCTTCAGCTGCTGCCCCTTCCACCAGCCCCTGGCAGCATGGCTGAGAACATCCATTCTTTTCCTTCTTCTGACCGAAATGAAGAGCTGGAAGTGAAACTGCTTTACAGGCTTTTGAGCAGTCCTTGTCCTTCTACTTTACCACAAGGACCTTCTGCTACCCTACAAAGAGTGAGAAAAGCATCTGAAAACAATACTTAAAGGTTTATGTGAAACCAAATGTCTCCGAATTGACTGCCTACACATAGGTCTTGCTACTTCTCACCTGGCTGGTACATAAATCATCTGATTTAAGTGATAACAGTTCACGTCCCTCAAAATCTCAGCTTCAATTCTACTGAGTCAGACTGCTGCTTTTACTAATATTTTTCTAAAATAAAACTGTGTACTTGCTCTACCACACAGTGAAATGTGTCACAATTTGTATAATTAACACATAACTATACTGCTAAAATGAAAAAAAAAAACCAAACCAAAACAAAACCATTTAGCACTGCAATGAGTTTGAGATTTTTCAGTTTAATTTTTTTCTCATTTTTTAAGTCATCTCACTGATGAAAGGGTACAGGTCTCATTTATAATTGTGGGTTTCACGCATTTACTGTTAGTGTTGGAATCCAGCTAAAGTTCCAAGCTTCTGGGCAGTGCCTTTCCCGTCATCAGCTTTCTTACCTGGCTGTGACATCCCTCTTGTGTTGGAGTTTTGTGTGCAGAGGATACAGCTGCACCAACATGCAGCAAACAAATCCTTTTCCTCAGGGAATGGCAACCTTTTCAAATTGATCAGTTCTCTGAATCTGAATTCCAAATCAAGATTTTGAAATTTTCAGGGAATCAGTACTGTGAAAATTGCAAATAAAAAACATCAAAATGTTTTGGTTCTCTTTGATTGAGATGCTGAATCTTAAAGTATTTATTGTATAAATTATGTATTTTTTTATAACTAGAGATATTTATATCCTTTAATATCAAGATGTCAGAAGTGAAGAGATGCTTGATGGATATTTTTAATGAATAAGGAAAATAACACATGCTATATAGTAACACAGGGTGAAAAATAATCTCCAAATTAAATATTTTTACATTCTTGGAATAATGTGTTCTATTATAATTGAAAAAATACACAAAAATGCTGAAATATTAATGTAATTGGATTTTGTGTGGATTTTTTTTAAACAAAATATATTCTGTGATGGAAGAGCATGTCTGATGTCCTTCTAACCAGCTCTCTTTTTAGTGCATCTTAGAAGAATCTACTGATGAGTTTCAATGGAGAAAGAGTAAACTTCTATAAGGAAAACAAAATTTCAGCAGTAAGGACATAAAGTTCACAGGCAACCTGTGTCTCAGTAACATCCTGGTAAACCAGGTGACAAAATGTGTTGATTATTTAATGCTGAACCTCATCCTTTAAATAGACATTGTAAAAATATTAACCCAATGGACCTGTTGAGTCCAGGAGGTCTCTGCTCTGAAATGAATTTGATGAGAATCGTGTGAAGAAGGGTGCAAAGCCTTATACATATCTTATACTGCAGTAATTAATAAACCCTCTAAAAACAATTATAAAACAATTTTAATGTGTTCAGAATCACTGTTAACTTCTGCTTAAAGCTGGGACCAAGAGGTTTCCAGTGGTTCTGCCCTCTTTTGAGACATTGCCTTTGGGGCTGTCCTGGACTTCATCTCAGATTTCTAGGGAGTGAAGTCTTACAGCTGAATTTTAGATGAAAGCAAGTGTGTGAAACCCATGTGGTTTTTCTCTTCTCAGTTTGTGTCTACTTTTTAAGGAGGTGGATCATTTCCAAGTCACTGAGAAGTTTAAAGTTTAACACCAGTCAACAGACCATTAGCTTTAGCATTTGATTTAAAGTGGGGTCCTAAAAAGTGGGAATCAGGGGCATACAATAGCACTGGTTTAGCCTTGCAAAGGCCAATTTCACTATAAACAAGTCACATCTTCAAGATGTTGACCTTCTCTTGACAGAATTCTTCATCCCTCCCAGCAAGTAAAAGGCCAGAGTCTGATCAAAATAACAACAACAAAAACCCCAATAGTTTTCCTGTTGCCAAGAGATTTCATTAAAAAAAAATCCATGAAGTATTGACATATCTATTGCTTCTTCGCTTTGAAATTCTTGCTAGACAAGATTTGACTGATTTTGTGTAGTCCAGCTGGCAGAGGCTCTGGGATTGGCTACCTGAAATAACTCTCACAGCAACATTTATCCCTTCACAGTTTGGAAATCTAGAGAAACTGCAAATTACAGTATTAAAATGCTGAGCCAGAAGAGAAACAAGGAAATAACATTTCAATTTTCAGCATGAGAAAGAGGACATTTCAACCTAGCAATATTTATGAGCTGGTAAAAAGCTGTTCATGCCACAGTGGTTGTATGTTCCTTAAATGTCAAGTCCCAATCAATAACCTCTCTGAAAATTGACCCTGTTGGGCACGGTGTAGGAGAATTGGATGCTCTCTAGGCTATTGGTTGAAAGGCAAGAAACAGCAAGCAACTGATGAGAAGCTATCAATAAAACCACAGTATTGTTTTGAGTTCAATTTCAAGTAATTGCCAGACATCTGAGATTGAGTCTGACAGACATGAAGAGGGCTAATATTGGTTCCTGGTAATGAAAAGTAGGTTTCTTGTTCAAAATAGCACAATGGGGCCTAATAGTGAAATGCCTTCCCCCTTGAAAAATAAGTTGCTGTATGAGTGTAGGAATCAGTGAAGCCTGTGTATTTATGGATTTGTGCCCTGTGTCCTTACAGCCTTCTCCTGTGGAAACTTCTTTGTCCTTCCCTCTTCCCATCAGCTGCCCCAGCAGCTCCTGTTTCTCTTTTATATCCCCTGTTCACTGCTTAAAGCAACAAGTGTCCCTTATTTGTTACTCCAGTGTTCACCAAAAATTCCAGGACAGAGATGGTTTTCCCTTTTTTTTTTTCTTTCCTTTATTGCCTTCTCTTGCTTCACAATAAAAATTATGCTCGCACAAAATATGCCATGTCAAATGTTTTTCAAGTGAGTTCTCTGTAGAAGTGCCAATTCTCTTCACAAAACTGGGGTTTCCTTGGTACGCTAAGTTAGAGCAAAGGTCTAAATGGTACATTTTGCCTCTCCACCGTGGCATGTGGGGAATTACAGTAGCAAAATTGAGAAAGGGTTGTTTGTTAAGCTGCTCTTAACACAATTATCTGTGATCATGTGTTGGAACCCCCCTTTTATATTATTTAACACATCCTGCAAAATAATTTGTCACAAGGTTCTTCAGTGGTGCATAATTCAGGAAAAAAAATTTTTAAAGAAATGTCCTTCCCCCTTCTCAAGCTGCTAGCTAGGAGCTTGGTAGAACAATCTTCTGGCAGAAATTGAGCATATAATAGCACCAAAATCATTGAAGGAAATTGCAGTCTTCAGGAGGCTTTCACTTCCCACACATCACTCCGCAACAGTTTTTGAGCTGAGTTCTCTTGTACTTTGACCCTGTAGTATTTTGGGAGGAAAACTCAGAGGCAGTGGTGCTAGCAGGCATATGAGGTTCAGTGTCAGGCTCAATCCTGAGGCTGATTTAGGACTTAGTGTTCAGACTGCCAAAAAGAGGGGCTAAAACTTACTACAGTTACATCATGACCACCAAGTTGATACTCAGTGACATTTAAAAAAATTTCCTTAGCCAAATCCTCACGGAGACAGGTAATTATGTAAAATTAAAAATGCATTTGGAATCTGTTCAGGTGGGTTATTTTTTCAATTCTGCCATCTTTGGGAGGTTTCTTCTTAATTTTATTCTATCACTTGCCTTCTGCCCTGGCTATGAGCTAGGGCTAGACTCCTGGAGAGCATGCACATTGATTATAGTGAGGGACTGTGATTTAAAATGTGCACGCTAAGTCTCTGGCAAGAAAAAGCTCATTTGCAGGTGAATTTTCCTGCCTTTTACTGAGTATTCAGGAAATTTTTTTAGAAAGCTTCTCTACAGAACAGGAAACCAAGACTAACTGGACCTACCTGATGATTAGTCCCATCTATAGAGCTGATGCTACAGCTGGCTTGATACAGCAGCAATGTGATTTATGTTTCCAAATAATCTCTCTTTCTGCAGGTCTCTGCATATGCTTTTCCTCCCACTGCCAGAATTCCTGATCTAGTTTCTCTTCCTCAAAAGTACACAGGCCTCATTTTCAGTTCTTTGGAGAAAAATTATTCCTTTGTTTCCACATCTGCTATGAGACTTTTTTATACTGGGTTTATTTTTTTCTCTTGTTATGGCCAAGATATTCTATTATGTTAAAAGACAGAGGGCAGGAATCATACAAGGGGTGAAAATTCAATCTGTACCTTCTCTCTGGCAAACCGAGCTTTACTGCTCGAATAGCTAAGCTTTCTTCTTCATCTCTCTGCTGAGGTCTTGTATGTGCTGAAGGCAAGCCCAGGTCTAAGTGTGAAGATGTGCAAATCTCAATATAAGTACTGCACAAAATTTCCTTTAAGCATTCAGCCCAGAAGTCCTGTTAGATGTGAGTTCTTAATGAGGTATCCTAGTGATATCCTAGTGATAACCTTGCAACTGAAGCTGCATAACTGCTTCATTGGCACTGTCATTATATTTCCTTTTGCCTGTTGGAGTTCACCTCTTCTGATGGGGTCAGGAGTGGGAGATCCTGCTATTGCTCTTGATGTGCTTTTTCTTTTTCTTTTTTACTACTTTCATGAGCTTGACATTTGGAGATTCTAGTTCTAATCTTTCTCTTGACATGAATGTGGATAGATGTGGTTATTTGCCTGTGGAAATCACTGTGCTAAAATTCATGGTTACTTTTAAGGTCAACTGACATATCCTGAAATCACACCTGCCTCAAGCCGCTTCCTTCATGAACATGCTGTGCTAAAACATATAAAATTGTGCAGCCTGAAGCCTTTCAAAATCTTTTTAATAGCAAAGAGTAGCTTGATCAAGGGAAGATTTGTGATGTGAAAATAGCTCCAAATGTGGCAGAAAAACAGATTTTCTTTGTGAAAGATTCTCAGTGCCTGTGATTTGCAGAGGAGAACTGCATAGAAAAGGGGCTGCTCAGTTCCTAACAACCAAGTTAGGTGCACTTTTGCCTTTGGATCCAGGTCACTCTCTGTGCCTTATGTGAGATCAGGAAGCTGCATTACAACAGGAATCAGCCTAATAGAAATAGAAAGCTCTATCCAGCCAGGAAGTGCCAGTTCCAGGCCGAGATGTCACATATTCTGGAGAGGATAAAGACCACCCTTGCTTCTCAGCAGTGGTATCTACCTCCACTCTGTGCCTACACCACTGATCTCGTGGACGAACAAGCCATGCGAATATCATTCACGTGTATTTCTTATAAGGATAATCTAAGTTGGATCCATTTGGATAGTGTGAGCAGAGAGTGAATTTTGCTTTTTAAATGCATATTTGAAAGAAATTCAAGTAATTTGAACAGCATGGGTGGTCTGAGAAAAAGGTTTTGGTGTCACTCATCTATATTCCCAATATTCCCATTGTTGGTCATTTGAGGAAGTATTCTGATTTTTAAAAAAATATTTGTTTTTGGATGGAAATAAATAGGAAAAAAATGAGAACCTAGTGGTAACAAGAACTATCCACCACTTTTGAACTTCATTAGTGGTTTGATTCGCACTCAGTTAGGTTTCAGTCTGAGATCTGGAGACAAGTGTTCTTCATTTAAAATAAGTGTCTGTGTGGTGTATTGCTTACTGAGGGCTGCCACTCTTCCTATGGTTTATATGGCCTGCATAGATGCGATGGGAAATATGGTGTCATTAGTTTGCTTTCTTTCTTCATCAAAAATATTTGCAGAGGAGTTCTGGATACAGTCCATCCCCAAAGCATTTTTTGTTTTTTCAGAATAGGGGAATTTTGATGTACAGTGAAAGCAGAACAGACATTGACCTTTGAGCTATAGGGAAACTTGATCGTGGCAAGGGCAAATCAGCCACTTGAGGCTCTGCTTCATGGGGTGCTTTCTAATGGGGTCCTGCAACCCCCTTACCATCATCATACTGTGAATACTTACAGCACTTAAATGAGTCTGTTCCCATGTACGTGTTGGTGAGGAGTCCCACCAGCAAAGCTCAAAACAGACTGAGTGTAAAACAATTGCCAAGATAGCAGAGATGACCTTTGTATTTGTTTTTGTTCAAACTGTGTTTCTTCTCTATTATTTTTTATTTTTTCACAGAGGGATCTCAAAGTGGATGGGTGTAAGTAGGACTGAGGAAAAACATTCCTGCTTTTTCTCTGTTCTAGAAACACAGTCTGTATAGTACACAAGCCTCGCTTTCTATGGGAAGAGAATGGAAAAAAGAAAGCTGTAATGAAGTTTATCTGTATTCATTTTTCTCCTTCAGGAATGCTTATCCCAAACCTTAGAGCCTCTATTTCCATGAAGTTAATCTATCCTGCTAATAGCCATGTGGAGCAATAAATTGCCTTCTTGCCCAAGTGGGTAGAATGCATTCAATCTAATCACCATCCAGCTAAAGGGGTTCAAATTAATCTTGTCTGGCTGCTTTTTCTATTGTTCACTTCCCCCCAACTCCCTGTCCCCAACAGCACCCATTCCACCTTGATACTCTACTTTTTCTTACACTTAAATGAAATTTTGGCATTTGCCATGAAAATGGTGGAAGATTTTCATGTTTCTTTTCCTCTGCAAACATCCAAACTGGTGCTGGGAAACTATGAACCAGCCTTTCCTGAAGATTCTCTGACCATTCACTGTGGCATGCTTGACAGAAACTCCACGAAGGGTGACATCCTCCACAGACAATTTTCTTTAATTCCTCCATATTCACAGAACTTCCCAGCAGGCACAAAGGCCTTCCCAGAGCTTCTGGAGTAATATAGGACATTGGGATGAATCTGCTTATGATGAACAGTTCATTTCCTGTTTTTACTACATTTTCTAGTATCCCTGAAAAGAGAGATGAAGAAACATTTGAACTTCCACTAGGGGTTATCTCCTGTGGGCAGTGATTTCTGTTGTTTTAGGAGCAACCTCCCCATGTGCAGCTGTCCGTGGTGGCCAGCAGGAAATACTTATCAGTCCAGCCAGATCTCTAACCATGCACTTCACCAACAAAAGCAGAGCCTTGCATCTATGGCAATTTTCTTTGATCAACAGCTGTTAATCTCATTACTTTAAAGACTTGCCTTCTTGGGATTGGTGAGTCAGTAATTTGAGTACAGTTTATAATCCAATCTAATAGAAGTCAATTATGAAAAATAAGAAATGAGAAAGGAAGCAAGCTTGCTAAGTTCATTTCTCTTTGGATTTGTCATGAGCTGATTTAGAGAAGACAGAGAAATATTTCCTTCTGATAGCGTTGAAAACACATAATCACAGAATGATTATATGCAGGTGCTTTATTGAAGAGCTCTGGGAATCAGGGGTACAGACCCAAATCTGACTCCAACATGGGTCTGAGATGAACATGTTTTTATACCCTTTTCATTATATAACTATGTATTAATTATTAAACCCATATTGTTCTATTGTATACTATATATATATTGATCTTATTCTTGTCATTTTCATTAGGCCCCCCAAATATTCTTTCTCATGATTCCTGTTACGATTACATAGTTTCTCATGATTCTTGTTACAATTAAACAATAGTTATATTCAATTTCCAAACAATTGTTACATTTAACAATTATATCATTTATCATATGATGATTACACAGGTGTAGCTTCACATGATCTAGAAAGAAACAAAGCTCAATATTCGTTCCCAGGGCCTAGTTCTCTTTCCCAGGCCTACCAGACCCAATCTTTTCCACACCGCCCCGAACCTATTGTATGCAGTTTTCCTGAATTTAGAAACATTTTAACCCTATGCTATCACTTCTAGCCAGCTTTGACTATAGTTGTGAATACAAGTTGGGTTTTAGAAATTCAATCTCTGTCAACTTCCTACCATGTCAGGTTGTCATAAGAATCCTGATAAGGAGTCTTTTGGTCTAATTGTTTGTTTCCTTTTTTTAGGCGTTACTTTGCTTCAGAGATTTAAAAATTCAGTTTATAATAATATTGGGCAGATGTACAAGAAGAATATATTTAAATAATCTCTTTGCTCTTTGTAAAAATATTTTAAAAGATCTATAGGATTTACAGCAAAAAAAGTTGCATTTTGACAACATATAAATATCTAGCTGCATAGGAAGTTGAATACGCTATAGCATTGATGACTGTCCTTGAAGAATCTGGTTTTCAGTAAATCTCCATTTTATTTACTTGTCTCCGTGAGGGTACTTGCATGTACCATCCCTTCCTATTTCTTGCAACAGAATTAAGCAAATCTCATAAATGGATGTTTTCTCCACATCAGACACTGGATGTTTCATTAATTCTGTAAGATTTTTGGTGGCCTTTTCTTCCTTGAGGAATTGCTGAACACAGTGCTCTGATATAAAGGTTTATGTTTAACACTGGGGCTATTTGCAAGGCTATTTGTAGAAAGACATATAGTGTGGGATCAGTGATCATATATCATAGCCTCAGAATGTCATTAAAACTCAACCTTTTTGTAGTGCACTGTTGTGAACATTTATGATTAGGCTGTAACAAGAGAAGGGAGATAATGTTAATGAAGCTGAAGGTATTTAGGATGGTGCCATCTATTTAGACATGATGTAGAAGAAAATTTACTTCCAAAAGGAGACTGAACACAGGGTAGATTCAATATCTGACCTTCAGTTAAGGTACAGGTTTGGGGTAAAGAGGGGCCAAAAAAGGAGAAAGCAAATTGTGGAAGCAGATAAGCCCTAACCTGGTCTCAGTGCAGCTTTCATTCTCGATGTAAATTTAACATCACAACATCGTAAGGATCTTATTGTATTATCACAGTAGTATTATCACAGTAGTGTTCACATTTTCAACTTCATAACTCTCATATGTGTGACCTGGATATTAGTGTAGCATTGTAAACATACTGTACATACTGGAAAAATACTACATAGTACTGTGCACTGTTAAACTGCTGCCTTCCACATCAATAAAATCCAGTCTTCAGCTGCAAGTGAAATCACAGCAGTACACTTTATGTGCTTGATTGATATGGGTATACTCTTACTTGCTCTGAAATCCTGTTGGATTAGGCAGTGATGATGCTACTCATTATCCTAGATGTTGTCAATCTGGAACTCAATGCACCTCATGAGAAACAGTTTGAGAAACAACCCTTCTGTTAAACCACAACAGTTTTTTCCATGGGTATCATTGATAGTTGGATTTTTTTTAATAGTAAAGACTAGCTGCACCTGAGCTCCACCACTTTAGTTTTACTGATTTTTAGTTTGGTGTCATAGTATGAACTATTGTGAACATAAGAAACTTGGACATACAGCTGCGAGGAAAAATTCAAATTAGATTCAGTCAGAATTTTGAATTATTACTAACACAGAAAATTATTTTATATTTGTTGCAAAAGCTTTAGTAAAAGTATGATGACTTTTAAGCTGAGAGAGATATTTTTTTTTGTTTTCACAAGAATGTTCTTGCAATGTCATTTAATTCACCTACTGGCAGCTTAAAAGAAGATTCAGCATTCAGAGGGAGGAAAGATGCATTCAGCATGCTTCTAGCACACTAACATTAGTAACTTCCTTCTCCTGGACTTCAGCTTCCATATCCTGGTGCACTGCTACTATTAGGAATGATGGTGTAAGCCACCAATGAGATGTGCTCATTGGTTTAATTCAGTAAATGATTGTGTTTTCATTCAGATGAAGAGGAGGCATAGCAAGGTTAAGGACCTTTTTTGGAATTATTTTATTAAATCCCATTGGTTGCTCTGACTTCTGCCCTGCAAACAGCAGCTCATCAGCCTGTCAGTTGTCTCTGATCTAGGCTCATTTGAACTGAATTACAGAACTGTAATTCCCACCACTGTTTATGTCATGTGGGCATGCTGGTCACATCCTACCCTTTCTAGGAAATATTAAATATTGCAAACCAAGAGATTATGGATGCTTTATTTACAGGGATATCTGCTTTTCTTATGCCTTCTCCAGTGAAAAATAGATAATTGGTCTATATTGCCCTTATAATCAAATGTAGGTATTATGTCAGCCTGGCATTTATTTTGCTTTACTATTTGGAGTTGGGGGTGGGTGGGGGGGGGGGGGTTGTTTGTTTGTTTGGGGCCCTGTTTATTTTTTGTTTTGGGGATTTTTTTTATGTTTCAAGGACTAGGTTTGGCAGAGTTTTTTTGTACTGGCCTGTCCTTGCAAAGAAAGAGAAAATGCTGCTGGTAGAGGGGCTAGAACTGGATGTCATTAACCTGCCTCTCCTGAAAAGGCAAATTCCCAAACCGTGTTTTGTCAGCATCTGTTGAGGTTTGCTGTTGGTAGTCAGCACTGCCAGTGAGCGTGCCACCCACAGAAACCCAGTTCAAATTCTGTCAGGTACAAACATGCTGGGCCTAAAGTGAATATGGTGAATTCCCACTCTGGCTGCTCAGTCTCTGTCTCTCCTCACCTTCCCAGCTCTGGAAAGCAGACACATTCCTGTGTAATATGTGGATATAGTAGCTTGCATGACAGTGCCAACATTTTGAATGCAAAGATATACAAGCATTTTGCTTCCAGGGCCCTATGGGTCTACCACAAAGGATGTTGAGAGCTACATGTTGTGGTCATGGCAGCATGTAGTGTCATCAGTGTGCCCCCACCACATAAGACTTCTTGATGGTGTCTAGAAAGGTTTATTTAAAAAGAAGACAAAAAGTTCAAGCTCTTGCTTAAAAAACAAAAGGAAAATAAATGACATTGTCTATAAGCTCAATGAGCCATATTTTTGACTTACAAGCAGTGAATTAACTGCTAAATAAATGGGTTGACACAATCAGAATGTAAATTGTAGGGAGGGGAAAGGAGAAGAAGGGAAATAATTTGGGGAACTTTAATTGTTCACAGTAGGTTAAATTCTTACCCTACGGCACACTGACAATAACCCCTTACAAAGCCTTCTTGTAGTAGTCAGTGAGGGTACCAGATTAGCATCTGAGTTTGAATCAGGCATGCATTCCTGCAATAAATCTCCTGACTGCCCCCACAACATGTTTTGGTCTTTACTGTGGATGGTCTTGGAGCACGCAAACTGGATTCCATTTGGATGAAACTCAATTGTAGCATGTGCTCCAGCAGTACACTTAGTGTGATCCAACTGTCCACAGTATTCATATCTTGGGGATCAAACTGAAGCTAGTTTAAATTAAACCCCACAGAAAGACATAGCACAGACACAGAATGCTCAGCACCATTAATTCCACTCTATAGATGCTCTTCTGGCTACAAAACTTGCTACTGAACAGCCAAAGTGCTTGTTACGAGCTTTTCTCTGTTTTCACTCTTCTCAGACTGTTCCTCAGGCTCAGGAAGTTCAGCTGAACTGAGCTATCTGAAAGGTGTTCCAGCCTAGGTGAACACAGCCTGAGTTAGTCCCTATGAATGTGCACACAGGAGTTGTTGCATAATCATCAGTGATAATCAGAGAGAGCTTAAAACCAGAAGGTGCCAAAATAGAGAGCTGAATTGCCATCAAAAGACCACAAACATCTGAGGGGTTAAATCTAATGACACTTTTGTGCTTAAACTTTGCAGACTGGGTTGTCTGCTCACAGCAACCTTAAGATATAGTTTCCTGAGAAGAAAATTAGGCCAGAGCACACATCATGTCTCTGTGACGCGTAGAAGAGCAAGAATAAGGGATGTACACAGTGGTTGTAGCTTCAGAAAATCTGGGACTCTTCCTGACTTGAAAGTTGCATCTACATTATCAGGTTCAACCCATCATGGACCTTTCTTCCATTAATTTGTATAATTTCTTTTTGAACTCATTTATGGTTTCGGCCTTGCAAGCATCCTGGGTAATGTGTTCCACAATTTCATTATCCAGTGTGTAAAAAAGTACTTCCTTTTGCTTTTAAGCCTGTTGCCTGATAATTTCATTAGATATCTTTACTTCTTATAATAGAAGAAAGAGGGAATTGTTGTTGCTTGTTTATCTTTCCTAAGTAATCTTTAATTTTATAGACCTCTATTATAGCCTTTTCCAACCACCTTTCTTCTGGTTTGAACAAGAAAATCCTATGCAATTAAAAAAGCCCAAAACCCCAAACAAACAACAATTCCCTTTGCATCTGCATTAGTATTTTTACTCAAAGTGAGATCTGCAGCAACTACTTTCAGGTACTGTACATTGCTTGGTTGCTTCTGGCTGGGCCAGACTAGAAGCTCTGCTCCAGGGTTGCTATAAACCTGCTCCAAGTCCTACCAGAAACAAAAGGGTCCAACCCACCACTGATTCTGCTGTCAGCTTTGACCCCCACGTATGGGAAGGACATTCATCCCAGGTGATCAAACTATATCTGGCTGCAATGATTTCCCTTCAGGTGCAGAACTCTCAACAGCAATTGCTTTGATCTGTCAGTCCACCCTTCAGCACCCAATTACCTTCTAATGCAGATGTGACCTTATTCTTCCTGTATGGGAGCTTTAGCTAAATCCCAGTCATCCCAGTTGCCTGCTCTGCACTTTGTCTCAGTCTAGTAATTCCTCTTCATAGTTGTGGGTGCAACACAAAATATTTATACAATTTGGACAATACATGTATTGATGCTTTCTCTTGTTTTGCCCTTGATTTCTTTCCTACTGATCACTAACAGTTTATATGGTGTTTTAGCAGATGATAGGCACTGAAGGGATGTGTTCAGAGCCTTATCCACATTACACAACATGTCTTTCCTGAGAGGCTCAAGTTCAGCCAGAACACACTGTGTGTATGAGTGCACACATAATGCTGTTTTCCTTGTGCATGGTATGTCACAACTGTCAGAATCAAATTTACTTTGCCCTGTTATTTTCCAGCTACTCAATATCAAGAGATATATCCGAACTCTTTGCAGACAAATTGCATTTTTGCTGCCTTGAATTATTTAGTAACATCAACATACTTCATTATTTACTGAGGCTTTCATCCTATTTTGTGAATATAGTTTCAGTACTAGAACTTCAGTTCCTCTAGACTTCCCTCCCCTGTGAAAACTGGTCATATATTTCTCTGCTTTCTGTCTCTTACCAAGTCACCACCTCTCATGAGAATCTTATCTTTTGATATAAGGCTTCATAAAAAACCTTTTGGATATGTAAGTAAACTTTATCAATGACAATGTCCTTTTCTACCTGTTCACCCTTTGAAGACCTTCATAAATTTTGATGATGTGAGTTCCTTTCTGAGAAGCTTGGTAACCATACAATTATAATGAATTTATCTATATGTAAACTGATTACTTTCTTATTCACAGTTGGTGTAGAACTTGGACAATTTACCTGTAGTTTTCTGGACGAGCTCCCCTGCAGAGCCTTTTTTTCAATAGTGGCAGCATTTCTGTCCCTTTTTGGACCTCTGATATGAAGACCAGTTTTGTATGTTTGACTTTCTTCAGGAGTTTGGGTAACACCATATGAATGTAAGAATTTACTATTAATTTTGATGATGTATTTTAAAACTTCTTTTACTGACATTTTGATATTAAACAGTTGCTCAGACTCATTCCTTCAGTTTTCATGTGGAAATTCCCTAAGCTTTCCCGTAATGAAATCTGATACAGAAATTATTTGGGTTCTTGGGATTCTGGCTGAAGTCCCCTAGGTTTTGATTTGCAAAACTGCTTTAGATTTTTATTAATAAAAAGCCCTATATCCCCACTAAAGTGTTATGGATCATCAGGAGTTAAAGAATTTGCAGAGGAAAGAACCCTGTTAGTTCAATTGTTTATTCTCCTTGTCTGCTCTGAGATCACTGTGGGGACTATACCAGATAAAGTTATCTGTGGAAACTGGGCATTCTCTTATCTCTCCTACGCCCATCAGTGAAATACCAAGATATCTAGGAGACATTTAGAAGTAGAGATAAGTTAATATTTTTTCTGCCTTTTACTGCTTCTGCCATTTCCTTTATAGAAATCTTGTTGGAACTTTTCTTGCTGAAAGTATATATGAATAATAATAATAATTTTAAAAATCAGTATCTATACACCCAGTCAAGAAGGATTAATTGACTTTTCTGGTTCCTTTGCATAAGACCATGGCTGTCTACTCCTAGGACTCTAAAGACTTTCATTTTCAACTTCCTTCAAACATTCCGGGCTCTCATGTTGTAGATCTTTAATCATGAATTACCAGACAGCTGGAACAGCAGGAGAAGGAAAGTTCATACATACCCTGTGCTCCAGTTAGTCACTGTGAGAAGTGCACAGGAGCTCTGCTGTTCCTGTCTAATGCTGGCAGAGAAATTACCAGCAGCTTATCACCCCAGCAAGTTTTAAGGTAAGCTTAGCAGCTAAGTGTTGATACTGGAATATTTGTCATCAGCACTCAGGGGAACCATTCACACCTCAGATTTGTATAAACTTTACATCTTAATGTGAAAAAACATATGCATCCAACACATGTAAAGCTGCATTTGAATTCAAATGAGATTAAGAAGTGGTTCCCTGACAGTCTTGCTTAGGATTTTTTTTTTCTGGTCCCTAGTGATATATTGAATACCATTTACCATGAACTGCTGAACCTGCAATACAAAAGCAAGAACAAACCTTGGTTGCAATGGTACGAGCCACTTTTGGACATTGTGAATAACTGTTCCCATACATTTTTGCCATTTTTGTTTCTTAGGGCTAAGTCCAGCAAAGAGCCCTTTGTGGTACTGATATGAATCAATGGAGACACATGTAAGTGGGAGATGACAGTAACTGGAGAACCTTGATGACTAAGGAGCTGCTAGTTGGGACTCCCAAATAACAACCCAGCCATCTGCCCAGCCATTCAGCTGCCTGCTGTGAAGGCTCTGCATTTAAAAATTGTGTTATCAACTTTACAATAAAGAAACAACCACTTGAGCATCAGCTTGCAGAGCAGACAGGACTAAGGGATCCATTATTTAAATATAACCCTTTCAGTCAGTTAGGAGTAGGAGGGGAATAAAACAGGAACTCTCTCCCTTATCACTCAACCTCCCCAGCATCAAGAAATGAACAGAGAGAGGCAGTTGGAATAGTTAATTCCAGTGCTTCATGTTGCTGGAGAAAAGTCAAATTGGTGGTGGTGTGTCCTTTCCATCTGTTCCCCACTGCCTTCTCCTCCTTCCAGAGGACCTCAGAAAGTATTGTTTCATATAAAATGCAGACAAGATGAAAGGCATTGTCAAAGCCAGTACCTTAAAAATAGACTACTGAATGTTGTTTTCTTAGGTGATGAAAGTGAAACAAATTGATGGGAATAAAACAACCTCTGGAAGTAGTTAGATAAACAAAGGTCTCTCTTGGTCTAAAGAATAGCCATATATGGTTTTGTGCTAAAATGGATGCTTTCCTCCTCAGTAAGCTAATAGAGCAATTTAAGACAGCTTTTTTCTCTTGATAAGTTGGAACAGTTGACATGCAATTGCCAGAGAAAATAAATTCCTTCCAGCACCATCCTTACAAGCAAAAACTTTATTTACTGTGTAGAAAATTCACTGGACATTTGGTGAGGCTTCTGTAAGAAAGCAGCCCCTTCTGCTGCTGTGAATCCATGATCTGCTCAATGCAGATAATCCAAATTCCCTTTTGTTCTGGCATTTAGTTTTATTAATGCTTTAGATTTTCCTGGGTACATGCTGTAAATGTTGTCAGACTGAAGCAGCCCACCAAAGTAACTTTTCTTGCTATTCTGGGAGTGAGGTACAGGTTCATTAGCCATAAGCAGAGTACTTTTAATGAAAAAATAACTAATATACAAGTAGCGAAGGACTTGGCAAATTTCAGGGAACTGTGTGATAGCATGCTGTGTGGAAAAGCTGGGAGGTTGGAGACATGTCCAAGTGATAACAGTGATCCAGAATATAGCATTACACAAAGAAACATATAGGTGTGTATACACGTGCCTACCAACCATCAAATGTCATTTATAACAGCCAAACAAAAGCTTAACCATGAAGGGCACATTCTTGAGGAAAAAAACCCACCATTTTTTTAGTCTCATATTTGTATATGAGTAAATGTATATATGTTGTAATCATAAATTATTTGTATGGCTCATGATTACAACATATATACATTTACTGTATGTATTATGCTCCAGTGGAAAAGACAGGTCCCACATCAAGACTGAAGGTGAATCTCACTTCTAATTTCATCCTCATGATCTATCAGTCAGCAGTAATTGTCAGTTAAGAGAATGAAGCACACAGTTTCAAATTCGAAAAATCCACAGGAGCTTTCAGAATGGATGTGTTTTGAGCCTTGGAGATGAGACTGTTCCCTTGCATTTTGTTGAGCCTTGTGGATGTTCCTTATCTATCCTTCCTGAAAGATGAGGGTCCCATTTTTTGGTGGTATGCTGGCCAATTCTGTGACAAGAAATGAATAAATCTGGTTATCTTCCCTTCTCTCCAGGTGAGATCTCTGCTGTTCTTTTTCCTTTGGAAACCTGTTTCTCATCCAGAGAAAAGTGAAAAGAGAGAGTGGGTGAACAGACACAGGGAAGTGCAGAGGCTTCACAGATATATTTTTTTCTTTTCTCAGCAAGGTATCATCTGTTCCTCAAAGTACTTTATTTTCTCTTCAGCTTGCTTGGAAACATGGTCCAGACAAGGATCAGATGGTTTTTGTCAGCTCCAGGATGGATTATTGAGTTGTGTCATGTCTGAAGCTGAATGTGAACATAACATGCAAATTTGGCTGTTATAGAAGTTGGATGTGCACTTGCTAAAGAGTTCAAGCTTGTGCTCACATCTCTGCCTTACTGATTCCCAGACAGTTTCCAGAAGAACAAAAGGTTCAAGCCTTTGCTACACAGGACATACCACCTTATTTTAGGAGGTCTCCTCCTGGTCAACAGATTTCAAAGCCAAAGGTGAGGTGTTAGAGGCCTGGGAGTCTCTCACTGCTTGTATTGGTCCCCAGCTGTGTAGCAGGACACCCTCCAGAGAGATCAAGAGAATCATGAGTCTGCCTGGCTGCATGAAGCACTGAAAAAAACAGCTTTGAGGAGCAGATTTCTTTTATGCTTGCAGATCAGAAAGTCCTTTTATTCCCATGAATTCTTCAACCCCAAACACAATTTTGACTTTCTAAATGCCAAACTGCTAGATAGCACAAAGACTGCTGCTGTTGTGATTTTATGCTGATGGGGGTCTGTCAATAATGGGCAGCAAATGTAAGACTCATCTTAAAGTCAAATGTTGATACCAAGCCCCCTTATGTAATCTTCTTGTGCTTAATTTTGGTCTCCTGTGTAAACAGGCATTGTAGAGGCTCAGAACAAGGATAGGGAATTGATATGCTTAAGGATGGGAAACCCTTTTACTCCTTGCTTCAAAGCTTAAAGGAAAAACACAGAGAATAAAAGAGAGTCTTCAGAGTCTATCTTCCAGCCTAAGGCAATGGAACAACCCTATAACAGGCTCCTTTTTTTTTTCTCAGGCACCCTGGTAACATAAATTCTGTTCTGTCACAAGATCACATTAGGGATGTGTCCTGTAGGATACCACAATCTCAAGGCATGACTCTGAATGGCAATGGAAAACCACACAGTGCCTCACAGTTATTAATTCAGCTCGTGTCACACCCAGAAACAGCCAGATATAGAAAGTGCCGTGGCAAATTACAGCCATGAGGAGCTTTGGCAAAAATGCTGCTTGACAACTGAGCTCTTTGTCCCAACATTTTCCCTAAAATTACCCATTGAAGATGAACAGACTTGCTTTTTTCATATTACTACCAGGAGGATGCCTACAAATCACAGTGGCTGAGTGCTTCTTGGTCTTGTGAGTCAGTAGTAGCTACTGAGGGCTGGGACACACAGCCAAGAGAGTCAAACTACTCCAGTTTACTCAGTATTTTACCAGGTGTAACAGACTGTCGCGTGACCTGTTTAAATAGTGGTGCAAGCACATCCCTGACTCAGACACACACACAGGAACTACTGTAGAGCTGCCCTTGATGGGGCCCATGTTGTCATGCTGACAATTTGGGCCACCAGCTCCTCCTCCTGACGTGTCATGAACAACATTTAGGACGTCTGCTTCTCTTCCAGTGCTCACTTTTCTTTCAGAGATGCATAACGCCCTTGAAACAAGCAGTATGTGAACGTTTGTGTGGGAGGGGGTGGGGAAGCATTTGGGATGAGTGGGACACCTTCATGGAGTACTGTATGTTAAATAACAGAGTGAGAGAGGGAGTGATGAGTCTCTCAAGGAAGCATAAACACTATGTACTCATTAGAAGACTCATTATAAATAAAGTACAGGGAAGGTGCTCTGAGACAAAGCTTTTTTGTTGGTATTTATTAGGACAAAGAGCTCCTTTAATAGGGCAACTGAAAAGCACTCTGCTGCAATCATTAATAGGCATTACCACTTTTACTGACTTCTTGGGAACAGTTTTGCCCTTCTCACTTCATCTGCATTAAAGGGACAGGCTCTTTATTCCATATTTATCCTGAAAAATACAAACCAGGCCAAGACTAAGGGAAAGGAGTGAGAACCCCAAGAACTTTTACATGTCAGCCCAGTGGCAAAGTTTGGCTGATGGAATGAAACACAACAGGCTGCTGATAGACTTGGATATGCTCTTCTGCCTGGATTTCCTCTATTTTGGGAGCTCCAACTGGGTACCTCAACCCACCAGAGGAAAAATATAGCAAAAAAGGGGAGTAGGAGAGAAAGAGAGGATCTCACTCTCTCAAGTTTCACTATGTATTTTATCACTTCTGCCAGACTGGAACAGAGTTGTCTGCTTTAACTAAGCACTGTGCTTCTAGCTTTCAAATCTCAAGGATGGTTGTAATTTGGCACCTGAAAATGGTAGCCATTTTCTCTGTCAGGTTAAGATACCCTTCTTGAAGTTGTAGAACCTATCAGCCTGCTGGAATACAGCTGTGGTGAGTGTGATGATTTGCTGTTTATACTTTTTAGGGGTTTTTTTCTTCTCTACAGTGGAATTTTAAGGTCTGAAAACACTTTTTCCTGACATTTCTTTCTTGCTTGTTGTTGGATTTTACCGGACTGTACTTGATAAATGTGCATGGAAGGCTCAGCACTGCAAAGAATTTGCAATTTTTGCATTATGTGATCTTGAGCCAACACATGTGATGAGCATGTGGAAAGGGAGATATTAAAAACAATTGTAAAGAGAAGGGAACTTTGTTATTTTCCTTTAAAAAACATACATACATGACTTTGAATTGGCTGGTTCTCCTATCTGCACAGGCACAAGCACATAGCAGTCCTGCTTTTCAGAAAGAAATGAAACAGTTGACTTTTTTTTTGCTGAAGGCCAGTGCCTGCAATTGCAAATGCTGCATCCCATACAGGATGTTGCCACTGCAGGACTGCACAGTCATCCCAGCAAGGTGCAGTTGAGAACTAGACCCAAGCTGAATTGTATACATTGCTCCTGGGCCAGAGATAATTGCTTCAGGCTGTCCCAAAACTTGGAGGGAGCGGACACATGACAGTCTCTGTCCAGAGAGGTCGGTGTCAGGCACTGCCTGAACACAGCAGACAAACACTGCGCAGAATGTGAACTTCTGTGCACCACAGCTTTTGGTTCTTCTTATTCCCTAACTTCTTTTCTGAGGCAAAGCACATCAGCTACCAATGAAACGCTTGAGAAGACTTTCTCTGCAGCTCACCTTCTTGATCCTCTATGTTTCTATTTCCTCTTTGCTTACTTTCTCCTTCTCTCCTCTAGTTCTGCTTGTGCAGTTCTACTCTGCAAAGTCCTCACAGCCCCAGAGGTATGGCAGTGCTGGGTGAGATCAACAGTCCATCCTGCTCAACACCTTGCTTCTGATGAGGGCCAGAACTGAAGAGTTTGAGAACATGAAAAAATGTGGACAGAAGTAACATCTTTGCCTTTTCATGTAGCTTTAGGTTTACTCTGGTGTTAATCTTCTCTATAAAGAAGCTTGCTTAGAATGATGAAAGTAATCTAGATGGATTGTCTGGTCCCTTATTTCTTGTTCTTATTGCTGTCACACAAAATAAGTATGTTTTTCTAGGTTATCTGTACTATATATTCGCTTAGGCAAAGTATTAACCATTCTGCTCCCCAAATAACTTTCCTCAGCTGTCTGTAGTGAAGGTTAATGAGAGAACTGTCAAAACCAGTATAGAGTTGTGAGTTTTGCCTTTGTGAGAAACCTGCAGCCTTTTGGTCAAAGGTTTTTATTTCAAATTCATGAACTTAAAGAGTGCATAACACTCTTCAGACATGCTTAGTTCATTTGAAATCAGGCTTATATCAATTTAGATTAGACAGACAAGAATCAATGCAAGGTGCTATCAATGTCAACCAACAAACTGAACTGAGAGTGAACACATTGTGCTTTACACCAGTTTAATCACTGGTTTAAAAATGAACTTAGATTGAACTGCTGTGACCACCTTGTAAAGAAAGGACTTTGCTTTACCCCTGTGGGCTTTAGCTGAAACAACAGGACCAACAATGAGCATTTCTTAGCTTTTTCCTTCTGTGGGCATTTCTTTCAAGATCTTTCTATTTTATTGGGTAGAGACCCCAGGATCTTTTAAGAAGGGCACATGCAGGTGGTACAACATAGCCCGTGGAGCAGCACTTGCTTCAAGCAAAGCAGCTCAGGGACTGTATGATGTGATGCTTCCCGCAGGGATATGTCCAACCTAAGGAAGCCAGGTTATACCTGACTTAAAAGGCACAGCTAGGTGGGACTGTGGGCTGTGTAGCATCCTAGAGGTACATGGCATGAGGAAATGTGGATGAGCATTTAACCCTGTTCTTGCTTATCTCCCATTTTCTGCTGCTGACTGCTAGGGTCTGGGTAGGATATTGGCAGGATACTTGCTGCCCTTCCCTGTAGCACAGGCTGAACTCAAAGCCTACTGGAGCAAGTGGAAAATCCCCTCAGAGTTTCTTCCCTAATTGAGACAGATTGGTGGAGGAGGTCTCTTTCTCTTCTGGATGCTATAGAGGGGGGTCAGTGTTTGGTTATTTTAGAAAATGTCTTTGAATTTTAATTTGAAGAGCAAATCTAAAAAGCAAAATTCAACAGAGGTTTGCCTCTCTCCTCAAAAGGTCCCAAAAAATTTTCAGCCATGGAAGAACTGGGGGAGCTTGAACTGTGTCTAATGTCCCAATTGCCTACAACAGTTATAAGCAACATCACCCTCTCCCTAAACAAACCAAGCAGAAAAAATCTCCACAAAATCCAAACAACCTTCCTTATAGCAGGCCTGTATTGGGAATTTAACTCCCTCAGAAATGAATCTGGACAACTTCCCAGATAATGTATCTATCCCCCCAATTCCTATCTCAAGGATGAAGTTGATCATAGAAGAACTGTAGAGGACTGGTGAGTTATTCTCAGTGTTTATCAGGATAGCACCTGGAGGTGATCTGATCTTCCTGCCTCCTCAAAAAAATAAATCTGTCTTCCCTTGGCTAGCTCACAAATCTGCACTCAAACCCTTCTGTGCCAAACATGTGCAGGTGTACAGTATGTGTGTTACTACTGAGCCATCTGCAGCCTCCCCTGCACGGCAGTTGTTGTACTTTGGAGTTCCTTCCCCAACCAAATGGAAGTCCACAGAACAGTTTCAATAGCACAAATTAAGAAGCTAATACTTTCTCACAGTGAGATCAGCTTTGCCTGAGCTCACGTTGCAGGAACAGATTTTTCTCTCATCCTGCTTGTCTCACTAAAGAAAATATATGACAGGCAAAGGAAGTGATAGTTTAGGATCCACCTTTATCACCCACACAGGGCATTTGCTGTACAGGCAGTCCCAGTGCAGGGAAACAAACGCTAAGATTAATTTTTACTTGAGGGTGTTTGGTCAGCTACTCAAAATATCATTATTTCACAGTATTGAGGATATGTGTCCCCCCCAGGCCTGGCCCCCTCAGCAGAACCACACCTGATCTCAAGATCACACTGAGCATGCACCATCAGATGCATGAGGTGTTACTGCTTACCATTCCTCTGCAAAAATGCACTAGCTTCTCCCCCATTCCTTAGCCTCCTCAGACTGTGACAGGCACGGCATTTCTCTGAGGAGAAAATGCAGCCCCTGTGTTTGTAAGGGAAGGAAGGCTGCAATGTGTCCATGAAACCAGAAACATTGCCCTTTCCAGTTCTCGATCCAGTTGGTGCAACACAAAACATCAACGTGCCCTCCTGTTTTCCGCAAACCTCAAGGAGCTGCCAGCCAACACGCTGAGCTGGTGAAATTGATGACTGACTAGATGAACAAAAGTGCACTTTGGGGACCTCCCCATAGTCTGTCATTCACTAATGTTGTCCTCCCCTTGACTTCTGTGGGCTTCCTGGGGAGCCAGCTGTTCCCCACACGTAGGTCAGCAGCTATGTGGTGTTTGTGAGTGTAGGCACAGCTGTGAGTGGTGAACCAGAAACAGGTGAAGAACTTGTCCCAGTGCCAGCAGGAGGTACTATGTATGACATGTAATCTGGAGGCTTTCTGAAGCATCTAGGCACTTCTGCTTTGTGTGGCTTTGGGCTCCCAAAGCTATGCCCAGCAGACCACAAATAACACATACTTTTAAAAAGCCCCAGAAACAATGATAAAATTTTAGCTCCACTGAACCCCATTTTTTCAGAAATGTCTTCCCAAGAAAAGGCAAGTAGAAACTTTCCTCTGTTTATGGTTTTTCCTGTGCCACTAGCACCACTATTTAAGAAAACCTTACTGCAGAAACACACTTTGCCTGTGTACAAACCTGTCCATGCCCACAAAGAGAGGTGGAAATAATCACTATATGAACATATTAGTGTCTGCTTCAGAAGAAGTTAGAAGAATTCCTCAGAACTCCTCAGAATTTCAAGAGGTTTTTTTTTTTTTTTAAATTTGCCTATTTTCCATGGCCCTGTATGGTTCTGTATTTTAGAAGGAGCGACAAAAGGATTGGTGAGATCATATCATTTGATGACAAAGAAATTTGGGATGTGGAACTCTGTGTATCAGTGGGAGAAACATATCAGCTCAGATTTTTCTGGACTGAATTACAAACGTTTACAATTTTAAAGTCAGCTGCACAGGAAAGGTGGGCTTTCCCAAAGAGTATAAAACTTACACCCCTGAAATTACTTCCTCTAGATCTTCCTCTATATGTGTTGCATAAATAATCTGGAGAGCATAATATTTATTGTAAGGAGTCAAGCTGTTTATGTAAGGTTGAGTTGCATTGGAGCATGTACTGCACTAGCAGGAATACTGCCTGTGTTTGCTGAAGCAATAGAGGGATTTTCAGCCAATGGCTCTGCTGAGTGTGGAGGAATTAGGCCTTTGCTTCTCCCAGTGCCTACAAAATGCTGAGTGTCTGCATCTCTTATAAAGTCACCAATGTCTCTAATTCTAAGAAAGCCCTTAAAGTCTCTTGGGTTCAAGTTTGTGTGCTCTTTCATTTTTGTTTTCCTCCCACACTTCCCCTCCCAAGCTTCCTTTTGCATGTTAGTGCCAAAACAGAAAAAGAAAAGGGAGAAAAGTGGCTCCAAACTGGCATTTAAATTTTTCAGAACTTTTTTGTAAATGCATTTTATAAGTTTTGGTGTGTGTTCCTTCCACTAAAAAGATTTGCTAATCCCTCTGGAATGAAAATTATTCAAAAAATGTCAGTTCAAAGTTATTCTGAAGAGTAATTAGCAACCTTAGCCAGCTCTAAGAAATATCAGTTTAGGCTAAATCCTTCTGCACAAAACTTTCTAGTGACTTAATTGTGTCTGCAGTTCTGACCTTGGATAGATACTCTGTTCATCGGTGGTCTCTACAGTCAAGCAGCCATTAATCTAATCTGAACATCAATTATTTTTGTAAAATATTATCTCTCCTCAAAAAAAATTTATGATTCTTTGGTTTACAAAGGCCTAAACTTAGTTTAAAACACCACAATATTGTTTATGGTTAATTTCAGAGTTATTTCCCTGCAACAATCAGGTGTTATTCCCACAGAACTTCTTGGCTGTCCTTGGCTCTGACTCAAAAGAGAACACCCCCTCCATGAGGCAGAGATGCAAGAGTAAACATTTGGCAGGGGTATGTTCCTTTTCGCCCTGCTCCCTCTGTGTGCAGTCAAGGATTTTATTTTATCAAAGGTATTGTATCCCTTCCAATGAACCTGAACACTCTGCTGTCTTACTGACATCAATCTGGCAGTTTCAGTGTGAATGATATCAGTGTCACTCCCACCTAGAGGAACTGTCCGTAAAAGTGATCAGTGGCACCAGTTTCCAAACAGACTGGAGACAAAGGCTTGTCTCACTTATAAGCCATTTTCCAACATGACAGTTGTCAAAGTGCCTATCTCCCAGCACCTAGTGTGCACTTTGTTTTCATTTTTAAGCGAACTCCAGTCAAAGCATTGATAGGCATGCATATTGTATACAAAGCTGCCTATGAAAAGGATCCTTTGCTTCCAGCCTCCCCGGGTTTCATGGAAGCTGATCTCAGTTGCATGTATAGAGGAAACCAGGCTGGGATCAAAAAATTTCATCCTTACCCCAGAAATTTCCACTTTTTAAATGCTGAGGGTAGAAGATGGCATTCTTCTCTATTTTATTTTTTTCCCAGGAATGCATTGTAGTATTCTGCAAAAGGCAGGAATCCAGAGCTTAGCAACATTTGGGAAACCAGAGCATTACTTTAATGGAAGAAGTGATCAAATTAGCCAAAGAAACCCAACTATGACAGATGCCATCTCAACTGAGCAGTTTACAATTTACTACCACAGAAGGAGAGCAGAGAAAGGTGAATACTGACAAAAGAGCATTCTTTTCCAAGCTAACTGCTTTTGAGATGAATGTCAGCTCCTTACTTTATAATGAGACATATCTATAAATCCTTTATGCGAGAGGTTAATAGGAGCTGGCAGTCTCTTGACTCGTGTGGCTCGTTCAGTGCTGTAAGGGAAGAACCATGGCCGGCATGTTGACAGAAATGAGCCTAAGTGCCAGGAGTCAAAACTGGTATCCCCCACTGTGATTAGATGGCACATTTGATATATGCTAGAGCAGGACAACTGACAGATAGCTGTGTGGAGGTGGTAAGCCCTTATATATAGGAACAACTTCAGCTCCTTAGAATTGCGCTATCCCAATAGCTGCATATGTTTTTTAAGAAGCCCTAAAAACCTACAGCCAACCACTGTAATGAATTCAGGGGGTAGTTTAATGGAAATCTCAAGAAGGAATGTAATTAGATGAAGTCAATTAGGCTGCTTGGGGATTTCTAGCTGCTGTTGTTGCTATCTGGGAACCCTAATAGGACGATTAGGATTAACTGAAATCAGCCTGATTGATTAGGGCATATAAACCTACATATGCCAAATTCCAGGGGGACAGTGTGCTTGAGCTTGAATCCATCTGGAGCTATGAGTCAAGAGCATGAGTTTACTTTGCTGGCCTTGGAGAAAGCGACAGATCAAGACTGCATATATACAACAAGCAAAGCCAGGCAGTGACACAAAAAGGCTGCTAGGGGAAGGACTGATTTTATCTGTTATGGCACTGTATGTGAAGGCCATTCCGTCTATCCTGAAAAAGTGAGACTAATACTAAGCAAATATTTTCCTTTAAAAGAATACACACGTACAACAAAATAAATCTATGTATCCTTTGTACAGCTTTTAAGGCTCAAATCCTTACTCAGTATGGCTGTGAAATTCCCAGGAAGTCAGAATTACGTGATTATTGCAGTTTTGTTAATTTCAGAGCCAAACTGGCAAACATGAATTCAAAAGTGCAAGACAAAACTGTCAGTGAGTAAATCTTGATGCTTCTGTGTCATGGGTCGAGCACACAAATGCTTACTTGCATACATTTAAAATCCAATCTATGCTGTGCAGGGAAACCCCACCTGCAATCTTCCTAGAGGACAGCTGAGTTATCTTGGCTGTACTTGTTGTAGAGAACGATCCTTATGGCCACAAAAGAGTTTCAGAAATAAAGGCTGGGGGAAAGAGGGGAGTTGAGGGTGAAGAGCAGAGAAGAGGAGAAGGGACAGACCAGACCTCTGTTATTCAAAAAAGCTGCTCTAAATAAAGGTAAAGCAGTGCAGGCAGCAGCCTAAGGGATCTGATCCCAGTCATTACCACTCATGCGAGGGAGAGGATATGTCAAGGGTAGGGAACGTCTTGGGGGACCTGCAATATGGTAACTCACTTTCAGCTAAGTGGAGAACAACAGCTTTAGCTGTACAGTTTAATAACAGGCTAGGCCACTTTGTGCACCGGCAGGGCTGTTAATGCACAGTAGTCTGCCTTTCATTGTTAGGAGAGGAACCCCGCAGCTCCCATTTGACAGCCAGGAGTAAAATTATTTTGCCGCTAACATTTCTCTTTGGCATGAGGCAGTGGGGTTGCGCATTGCACTCATCCTGCCTGCAGCTCCCTGCACCTGCAGTTCCCTCCTCACAACACAGGAAGGTTCCCATGGGCTTGGAAGCAAGGGATTTTTGCTTCCCTCCTGTGGCTCTCATGCTATTCAGCTCTATTTGGGTGGCATACCCGCCTGTGTACCACGGCTGCCAGCTGTGGAGTGCTGTGCAGCATCCTGGAGTGCCTCCAATGGTATTTTGAACAATTAGTAACCAGCCCGGCATGATCATATCCTAATGAATTACTGAACTGCTTTCTTCTGGTTGAATACTGGGCTAAATGCTGAAAGAAAGTGGACACCTGCAGATTGTATTGGCCAAGACTTGTCAGTGAGAATTTGCCTGAGTTAGGACCACAGGACTTGCCTCAAACCTTCCCAAATATGTCTCATATTGACCTTAATATTGTTAATTTCTCTTACTGTTGTAGGAAGCAGGCTTCACACAAGCATCCCGCAGCAATTCAAAGAAACAGAGGCCCCTACCATAACACCAAATGCCACAATCACTAAATGGCACTCTCCTTAGTTACCTGTTGACCTGTGAAAATACTTGTCTTCCATTAACTGGGCTTTATTAGAAAATGACAGGAAGAAGAGGATTTTTCCTAGTACCACCACCTTGCCCATATTATTAATAGTCCAGCTCACATATTCACAAATCCAATGTACATCTTCCAAGAGAAAAGTCATTAGAAAAAATAGATTATTCAGAGAAAAACGTCTGAATTTATCCAATATTTTTTGTATCACTTGCTCTATTTTTCAACCTCTTTATCAATATCTTAATTTGAATGGTTATAAAAATGCTACTGGACACCCTTGAATTAATTTTATTCAAAGTACTTGCTTCATTGAAAAATATTTTATATTTCCAGTAAAAACCTTAACATAAAATTTGGAGAAAATTATGAAAAGAAATCTCCTTTGAATTCTGCTCAGTAGAACTATTTTGCTATCATCCCCCAACAAGTGAGAAATTTTTTCCTTTTCATAAATGTTTCATATCTATGGGTCTGATTCAGCAATAGGTGCAATTATACAGGTAATTCTTTTACTGAAAAGATCACCTCTGACAGAAGATACTAGTGTCTCTTGTTTCCTACAGAAAACCAGTTATAATTCTCTGGGGCATCTGCTAACAGAGATCGTCTTTGTGCTGCCTTTTTGGTGTACTATAATACTTTTCATAATCTATTTTTAATTTATTTTTTTTGTACCTGGTTTTCTGGAAGATTTCATCTGTATCAGAAATGGTTTGACTCTTCATTTTTCATTCTAATTTAAAAAACTAAAATCACTAAATTTCATGTAGTTAATGTAATTTTTCTTCACAATGAATCCCAGTATCTGAAAATCCTGGATAAGGAAGAGAGACTGCAGCCAGCACTTGCTTCTGTCGCTAGACCATTTCACAGCTTCTTTCATATGCTGTAAGTTTTCACAAGATTCGATAGAAAGTCTGTGAGACTTGGGGGGGAAAACACAGGATTGTTTTTAACATGGTGGCATTTGACCAAACAGGAAGGAGGAGGAGGGGGAATGTGAAAGTCAAAAGTGTAATAGAGGCTGGAAATTCTTGAACAGATGTAGCAGGTGTAAACATGTTTCCTTATTTTGGTTCCTGGATTTAACATCCTCCTACAAGACTTCAGTGTGCTCAGAAAAAAAGGTTATATGTGCAGATGGTAAACTGCTAAAATGCCCAGAAGGTTCAAACTCATCTGTGCTTGTGAAGATAGGGAGAATTTCCCATCTTCTGACTCACAGGTGTTTGGAGCACTCCGAGTCAGAGGCAGGTTCGGCAGTGCCGAAGCACAGCAGTGATTTTCTTAAGCAAATGCCTTTGGTTGCGTGCTGGAGATGTGCAGGCTCTTTTCCTTGTGATGTCCAAGTGGCTAAGAACATTAGGAGAGCTCTCTGGAGCAAGGAGGTGGGGAGAGACTTTTTGGCATGTGGTCCACACAGTCATTACAAATTGAGGCTCTGGGCTGTTGCTGTCCCTGGGCTGCTGCTCTCTCTTCCTGACACATTGCACTGCCTCGGGTCACTGCCTCGCTGCTTGCCTGCCCATTGTAGTTTTGATCATACATTCCCTTTTGGCACAGGACGATTATTTTCTGCATTCTGCTAGGTCCTCTTCCCGTTTGTCCCTATTAGTCTGTGGCCAGCGCAGGAGCGAAAAGAAGCAGGTGTCTTAAACGCTTGGCTGACACGCTGGAATGGGGACGCACCGGGGACAGCTCTGGCTGTGCGAGCAGCGCTCACAGCACGCTCTGACCGGCCGTGCTCAGCACTGACAAGCAGCAAGGAAGCAGGGGCCTGCCTCCGAAAGTCTTGCTTGTTATTAACAGCAAACATAACCTGTCAGGTTGTGTGGAGGGAATGATGATGGCACCACCACAAGGTGGGCAAAGAATGGCCGCTGCCTCCGCAGGCTTGCCCTCAACCCAGCACTGCCCCACAGACTCTGTTCAGGCCACCCCACCTGTCTCCATCACCGTGTCCAGCTGAGGCTATCCCACCTCCATGTCAACTGTCCCCATGCCCGTGATGGCTGGCTTCTTGTCTCCACCCATGAATCGGTTGTGTCAGCTGAACAGCTGGCCTTGCACACGACGGACAGCCTGCACCAGCATCCCTCCAAATGTGCTGCAGAGTCAAAAAGAGCCTGCCAGCACCTCCCTGAGGAGCAGCTGGCTCAATCCAAACCTAGGTGGAGATGCAAGCTGTGCTGATGGAAAGAGGAGAAATAGTTTCCCACTACTTCCTCCTCCAGCACCCCTCTAATATCACCAAGATCTTAAGTAAGTATCAAACCCATCTGCCAGACTCACACACTAGAAAGGGGTTGAACAGCAAGGTGGCAAACTTGTGGGTGACACAACGTTATTTATGGTAGCAAAAACATGGCACATGACAAAAACATAATCTCATGATACTGAGTAATCGAGTGATAAAACAGAGGAAAGACAACACGGATACGTGTACTGTAATGCCAGTGGGCAAAGCAGGCTTTACACACAGAGCTGAGCGTGCTGGATTCACTGTTAGCTCTTAGAGAAGAAACCCTGAAGACCTGTGAAATCTAGACATATTTATGAAAATGCCAGATCCATTCTCAGCAGTGTTCAAAAAAGTAAATAAAATTTTAGAATTTAGTATGGAAGAAACAAAACTAAAAAACCTGCTGCATCTTGATATAAATATATGTGATGTGCCTATACCCTGAAAACAGGGTTGTTCAAGCCTGCTAGCTCCAAAATGGTAACACTAGGGCCAGAGGAAGGTCCAGGCTGAGACATGGCTTCTGTGCTGGGATTTCAAAATATATTAAGAATAGATATTTTGAAAAATCAAAATGTGAGGGAGGACATGAGAGAAATCTGTAGAATCATGAATGGCGCCGAGAAGGCAAATAGGGAATGATTGTAATTGACTCTCATACCACAAGAACTAGGAGCATCAGATGAAATTATTAGGTGGCCTGTTCAAAACAAACAAAATAAGGGCTCTTCTTTAAACCCTGCTTTGTTGGAGTATGCCACTAATTGTCACAGGATGCTGCAATGTCAAAAATTGATATGGGTTCAAAAAGCAATTACACAAATTCATGGAAGCAAAAATCCATCAAGGGCTATTAAATTTAAAGATACCACATCTGTCTCAGGGAAGTCCCTGAGCCACAGCTTGCTGGAGTTTGGGACAGCATGCCAGGGAACTATCATCATGTGCTTACCCCTCTCTTATGCTGTTCCCCAGGCATCAGCTGTTGTTTATGTTTGAGACAGGCTATTGGGCTGGATGGACTTGTCTCAACCAGCATGGCTGTTCTTATGTTTGGATGCCAGGAAATTAATTT
This sequence comes from Toxostoma redivivum, assembly GCA_013397375.1. Taxonomy (NCBI): domain Eukaryota; kingdom Metazoa; phylum Chordata; class Aves; order Passeriformes; family Mimidae; genus Toxostoma; species Toxostoma redivivum. The sequence goes on from VXBI01013049.1 coordinate 831,792, forward strand.
TTCCACATCCAGTCTGTTGGAAATGATGCTCTTTCTTTCATACAAGGACTTGGGTAGGGTGATTTGGGAATTTGTTAACTCTAGATTATTTAAATCACCTGTAAGGGGATTTGAGGACTGAGGCACCACAGACGTTGCTCTGAGCAGGATTTGGTAGCACATCTCCAAAGCATGAGAAAAAGCAAAGGGTACAGATTTCACTACTCTTACACTCCCTCCACATGTTAATTCCAGACCTAGTACCCACTCTTCAAAGCCTGAGTAGCCAGGGCTTCACTAATAACCAGAAATTCATCAATCAGAAATCTCTGAGATACGTTTGGAGTCTCACTTCTGTGGGACTGGAGCAAACTGCAGAGGCTTATGACAGCCTAAACCCTCATCATCAGCCTGTGCCAGACAATGGAAGTTTTCTTCTTTATTTATTTATGATGTAGAAACATTCTATGATGAAGCCTAGACTTTTTTAGCTTTCCACCACCCACCAATGTGTCTAGTTGAGACCTATCCCTTCGGTCAGCCACTCCATGATGCTGTTTAATACACGAACAAGGGATTTCAGATCCCTTTTTTTTCCGTCACAGCACACGTCTCCTTTGTAGGGTGCTGGCTGAGGTGAGCTTGGTGGGGCAATGGCAGTGCTTACCACGGCACACATACCAGAAATTTGGTCTTTCCCGTCCATTATCTTCGACAGCAGCATGGCCGCAGAGCCCCGGTCCTGCAATCCTGCACTTTGCAGGCGCACAAAGCTCACGCAGATCCGATTTTGCCGGCAGCAGGACGGAATTTATTAGCTTTCAGGGGAAAGTCGTGTTGGGAGACAACGGGCCGGTCCGGCCGGCAGCTATCGCTGCTCCAGAGCCTTCTGACTGCTAAGGGAGGGATGTCCATGCAACGATTTTACGGTAAATTCCGTAAAATCATACTAATACTAAAAACAACAGCAACAACAATGGCTTTTTTTGCTTTGATTATTACCATTATTACCACTAGTCCAGCTGCCGAAGCAGCGACGCGCCAGCCCCGCGGCCTCCCGGCGCCGCCCCCCGCCGCCTCCAGGGGGAGCCCGGCGGCCGCGCCTCCGCCGCCTGAGGGGCCGGGATGCGGCGGGGGCCGCGCCGAGAAGGGCGGGCAGCATCCCTCCCTAGCCTTTTTTTAAAAAATACCTCCCTCCCTGCTAAAAAAACCCTCTTTCCTTAAGGCCCGAGGAGAAAGCTCCGCTTCAGCTTCCTTGTCCCAAGCAGCCATCTTCGCACCCCCATTGCCCCGAACGTCCCTCTTGCGCCCAGCACGTCTTCCTTGCCAGCGATTTCAAGTGCGCGCCAGAGCCGCTCGCACTCGGGGCGTTTTTGCTGAAATCTTGAGGTGTTGGTTGTCAGGGGGAGGAAGGGTGAGCCTGGTGAATGGGCAGAACACTTCTCCAGCTCTCTTAGGTGCTGTGGGTTACCGTCTCCCCCGCACCCCATCACCGAAGAGAGGTTACAGGCTCAGACATGGGGATGTCTTTTTTTTTTTTTTTTCTTTGCCACATCGTTGTGGGTAAGTATTGTAGGGAGAATAAGTTGTTAAGTATTAGTAGCTGGGAGTGCTGAGAATAGGCTGAGGAAGGACATTGACCTGTTCAAAGGATTTCAAAGGATGGCCAGCAACATGATCAGAGAGCTGGAGCGCTTCTCCTGCCAGGAAAGGCTGAGAGAGTTGGGGTTGTTCAGCCTGGGAAAGAGAAGGCTCCAGGAGATTTAACAGCATCTTCCCTTGTAATACTTTTATAGCACCTTTAGTACCTAAAGGGGGCCTGCAAGGAAGCTGGATAGGGACTTTAGACAACAGCATGTAGAGATAGAACAAGAGGGAATGGGAATGGTTTTAAACTGAAGGATGGTGGGTTTAGATTGGCTATTAAGAAGAAAATGTGTACTGTGAGGATGGTGAGGCACTGGAACAGGTTGCCCAGAGAAGCTGTGGATGCCCCATCCCGGAAGTGTTCAAGGCTGGGTTGGATGGGGCTCTGAGCAACCTGATGTAATGAAAGGTGTCCCTGCCCATGGCAGAGGGGTTGGAACGAGATGATCTTTAAGGTCCCTTCCAAGCAAAACCATTCTATGATTCTATAAGAAGTAGAACTATAGAATGAGCATTATGAGATGGTTGTTCAGGTGTCTGATACAGGCTATTGGGGCCTGTTTTACTAGTGGGGAAGCTGGGTTGGTAACAGGTAAGTTCTGTGATCTTAGTGGTATTTTCCAACCTTTACAAGGTCGTCTGTGATTTGCTCAAGGTCATGGAGGGAGCCCTGGTAGGTGCTTACCTGGAGCCAGCAGTTGTTGGATCCCTTTCGTCTGTGTTTGAGGGCTGAGCTTTTCTCATAAATGTATTGCCTGTGTGGTTTGTTGTGGGTAGAGCCTAGGTGGGCAAAAGACCATGCTGCCAGCAGCTCAGAGGTTATATAGCCAGGACAACTCCAGCATAGAAAGGAAAATTGATTTAAAAGAGAGAGTGTATTTTATTCTTATATGACTGCACACCGGTGCTTGGCTCTGGGGAGAATGGAATAAGTGGAGCTTCTTAAAAAAGAAGGTAATCTGTCAATTTATGTTTTCACAGAAGTCAGCTCTTAGTGCCAAATCTTGTGTTTGGCACATTCAAGAACAAGGAGGTATTCTGAAAATGGAGATGGGAGGTGCAGTCACAGGACAGCTACAAGTAAAGGCCCTAGTTTACTGTAGCACAAGTGTTCCAATGCTCCTGCTTGACTCGTGCCTCTGCTTATAATCTGTGTTGGGAAAGGTTTTTTTCCCATGGATGACAGACATCCCCAAGAGTCTCAAAGAGGCAAAGCGTACATACAGAGCAGCTCTGGAGTGACATTATGAAAACTAGAGGCAAAGACTTCCCTCCTCTAGCTATTTCACTTCCCTGCAAGAAACTTTAGCATGCAGATGTGACGGCTGTGTTGACGTTTTGATTTGCCTGTGCTGATTCAGCATGTCCCTGCATCTCACCGCTGCTGTCTTGATCTGTCAGTGATTCCTCCCTTATCAAGGAGCACATCTTGCTGGCTGGAGGGCTGTTTTCTGGGAGATGCTCAGGCTCTGTGCAGCAAGGCATGTATGCCATCTAGGAAGCTGTGCTCCTGCAAGGAGACATCTTCCACTAAACATGGGATTGCCTCAAACGTGTGCAACTACCGATGAAATGGCAAACCAAAACAAGTTATCTGGGACTGCCACTGGTGGTTTCTTGATTCAGCAGGCTGGGTTATGTAACCTGGAGAGCAATATTCAGCTGAGGAGGGGCTGTGTCTTCTGCCTGAAAGATAGTATTATCTTAAAGGTGCTTATTCGATTAAGCATATACCCTTACCTTAACCCTGAGGAAAAGCAGTCCTTCTTGCAATGCTGCATTCTTTCTGGCATACCTTTACTCATCTGTCACACAGCTCCAGGTAGAGTGACAATGAAGAGATGTGAATGTTCCCTACCTTTGGCAAAGGGAGCCAAGGATGATTGCGTTAGTGTTCTTTCATAACAAACTCCAATCATTGGCAGACAACTTACAATCAAGGTTTTCTTTCCATTCGCAGCCCCACTGCTGGTTTGAGTAGTGTATCATTAGGATGATTGGATAACAGATTCATGCACAGTGCTGAAATTAAACTTGACCTGTCTAATCACATTGCAAATAGCAATTGGAGGTTGGGGGGTTTTCAGCCATCAACCACAGATCTTACAAAAGATGTGTTGGCATTCGGGAAACAGTTGTAGGTGCTGAAAGAAGGAAATATTAGCAGAAAAGGTGTGCAAAATATCAAGACACACAAGTGAGTTATCTTGTACCTGACCGGTGTGCTTGCTTAGGAAAACACTGTGGGGGAAAATACTCTGGTGTACTTGGCAACTGGGAAGGTGAAGATGAGTGCTTCGTATTGGACTTCTGCAATTGGTTTGGCATAACTTTACAAAAGGTTAACTGGTCAGGGTTGCCCTTGTCAGTGTTTGTCAACAGTCACAACAGAGCCAAAACAGAATTATCCCTTCTAAACACAGAATAAGATACAAATGTTCCTTTTCACACCGCTCTTGAGTGGTAAGTATCATACAAGATCAAACGACCAAGAAAAAACATGAAAGTGCAATGATTTAATAAAGCATCAGAATAAATAACATAAATAACTTATAGACTGCATAGAAGTGTAATAGAAACCAAAACAAGAAACAACTTCTCAGCTTCTTCTAAAACTTACTCAAATTTTCTGAAATGGAGTGTGATAGAACTGATCCATATTGGTGCTTAGGAAAGGAATTCACCAGAGGTCTATTGTTAAAGTCTTTGTTCAGTAACTTAGATGAGAAAAAAGTGAAAAAACAAGTGAGAGTTTACCATATTATGGTAAACTAAGGTGATACTTTTAATGTAAGTCATTAAAAAAAGGAAGGTAGAATGAAAGAGATAGGAGACTGCAAAATTTGACCCAGTTTTACGATGGATAGTATCCCCAAAATACCTGTGAGCTAATGTAAGTGCCTAATGCATAATAAAACCAGAATTTTACCGGTCGTGTAATTAAAACAAGAAGTATTTGGGATGTAAGCTATTATTTGTGGTACCACCAAAAAACCTCCAAGCACAAAATTGGTTGGTAACAAGATCAGCAACATGCTACTGAAAGTCTTTGTTTTCTTTGTAGCTTGCTAGGGGGAAGTTCAGATTTTATATTTCACTGGAAATAGTTTAGGTGTTTTTTGCCTTTTTTTTTTTTAATTTAGGAAAAGCAAGAGTCATAGCCATTTTTAAAGGCTAATTCAGAGATGAGAAAGATTTTTTAACTTCACTTTTTTATTTACATTTTAAAAAAATTATTCCTTTAAAAATTATTAAGAGTAATTAATAACAGATAAATTAGTGACAGATAATGATAATTATATCCATTTAGTATAACTGTCTTCATTGTTAGTACTTCCTGTTTATGTTGTAATGCTCAGGCTGTCAATATTGTTTCATTACAAAACAAATAGGAGATTTATGAGTATTGCAGTTATTCTGGTACAAGATAACAGGAGTGATATGCCAGTAAAATTAAACAATTTTTCAACTGCCCTATTACCACATAAGTAATAGTACTGCACACAGCATCAACTAGTTATATGTGAAGACATTGTGAAAAAAACTGTATAAAACTTAGCCATTACTATAACATTTTAAACTAGTTTTCAAAATAGCATTCATTTTTAAAATGTGTCTAGTATTTGCAATTAGAAATAGGAAATTTTGTGAAAAATTAACTATTTCTCCCCTCCCTGTCCTGAACTATATTGCCAGCAATCTTTGATAAAAAGAGATCCCAAATCTTGTTATGCCTGGTTTTCAGAAGGATTGGGTGTTCTGCCTGACTTTTCTGACTTCCCCCCTAAGCAGCCCCCAGGTGAAAAGTGGCTGAATGGATGCTGTGTCTCATCCATTGTTTCCATTTCCATACTTGCAGGTGCACTTATGGAAGAAAGCTGAGGAAAAGACATATGCCTAGCATAGATTTCAGACTTCTGGATATCAGGAAAGTCTCAGTGAGCCCTAGGAAAGAATCAGTGGATTGCTCTTAATTGATTGCCTCTTCTGTATGCCTAAGTTCAAGCATTGTCATGCAGAACCAAAAAATCAGACCCTACCTGTGTCTACCATTTTTACTTGATGTGTTTTCTCTGGACCCTTGTTCAGTGCTCTCAATCATTTTCTGTCTTTGGTTATTTGACAGAGAAAAAAAAGAATATTTTAAAGTTTAAAACAACGACTTCCATAAAGACAGTGTGTCCAGTCTTTAAATTAGCGGTTTTCCACTCTTTTTTTTAAATTGTAGGTGAAGCAAATGTTAATCTTTGTGTGGCCAGTTTACACCCACAGGCTGCCATTAGGCTTGCTTGTCTGGTTAGTTTTCACTGACCTCCCTCAGAAGTAAGCCATAAAGCAGGAAACTGCCAATCAAAAGCAGAAAAAAAGCCTCACTGTAATGACACATTACTGGAGACAGAAGATACGCAGGGGTTCACATCTTAGATGAAGAAAAACTACGTTGCTGGCAAGCTACATTTAGCAAAGACTTATTTTGTCTGCCAATGATTATTTAGAGTACATGCTCACTTTTCATATAGATATGCACAGATCCAAGCTAAACAGAGCTTCATTCGCCAGGGCCTCCAAGTAGTGTCACGATACAAATGCATAAGAGTAGTCACAAGGCTCTAATGACAACTGATTTCCCATTTGCTGGATACAGATATTCAGACTTTCTATTCCCAGTGAACACACTGGGTACAGTACAAAGCAAATGATGAGCCTAGATTTGTTAGGTGTGTAATGAAAGAGGGTAACACACTGAAGAGAATGAATTTCAAGTGCAACCAATAAAAACAATCTCCTTATGAAAGTATTTTAAATAGATTTGATGCTAGCAAGATGACAAATTGCAGAAATCAAAAGCAAGCCATTGCAGAATGAAACCTGCTGCAGACAGAGGAATTGTAATTTTATAGGCAACACTGAATTCAGTTCCAGGAAAAATGCACATGAAACATAGCTGTCTTGACAACCCCATTCAATAAGCTACTCAAGATGGAAGCTGTGTGAACAAAAAGCCTTCTGAAACCATAAAAGCAGCACTCAGGAGCTAAGGTGGAAAAGCTCTGAAATTATGGGAGGGTGTCACAACCTGTCAATTTATTAGCAGATGCTTCTAAATCAGTATTATGAACAAAATATCAAACCCTTCAAAAGTGGCATAATGGAACTGTTCCGAAAGAGGAGAGAAAACACGTGCCACAGAACTGGGATATCCAGGACTTTTGCTAAATGGTCTTTGGAAGATTGTAAACAACAATCAACACAAGCAGCTGATGTCAGTTTTTTCAAAACAGTAATAATTTTAAGCATATGGGACTGGAAAAAGACTTCACAGTGACTTCTTGAGCAAACACTTTTAGTTAGGAATAATAGCTAAGCAAAAGAACAAGGGTTTGATTTTGTTCTACCTTGCTTTTTGTTTAGAAAGTGTGAAATGCTATCATCAAGTCAGAATTTTCTTTTCCCACAGGGGCATGTTAATATTTTACTCCCAAAGATAGGCATTGCTATAGCTAGTAACTACAGACAGTCTATTCAGTCTAATCTAATGTTCAGGGGTCACAGCCTTTGACTGAGGATACTTTCGGCCTGTGAGGTTAAACAAGAGATGGTTCTAACTAAATGTTGAGAATACTGATTTTCATCAAAAAGCTGCTTATGATCAGCAAGAGGAAAACTGAGAATATGTCACTGAATAAAAACCTGGAACTAGATCACTCCTACCAAAGCTAAGGGTAGGATTGCTTTCGTGGGATGATGGCAAGTGCCAGATCAGTGTGCTGATAATAACTGCTGCAAACATTAGTTTAGCAGCAAATGGTATTCCTGATAGAAGGGGAGGAGGGTGTAAGGATGAAGGAAGGATTAAACTACCTATCTGGCCTCTTTAAACATGGTGGGGCTTTAAACTGATCCTGACAGCTTGTCTGCTGGTGGCACAAAGGAGATGCTGACCTCACACATGAATTTTGTCAGTCAAGTGCTACTAATCAGGTTAGGATAGGGGGAAATTGCCTGCCAAGGTACTTGGCAGCCTTAAGCCAGGTGCCATAAACAGAACAAAATAGTTACAGAGTAAGGATGCAAGCAGGATGCAGGACATGGGCAGGAGGGTGGAGTGAGCTGTTTGAAACCTCACTGTGGGATTGCTGCACTGGCCCAGAGCCACAGAGCTCTTAAAGCTTGCGCTGGAAAGGTGTGGGATGCACACATGGGGGCCGGGTAGGAAAGGACAGGATGAGACTGAACCCTCCTCCCTCATGGCCTGTGGTCTCAGCTAGAGCAAGGGGGTGGGGATATCCATTACCTCAAATGCTCTGTCCTCCAAAAATGTGTGGCTAAGCAGGACAGTGAATACTGGGGGTCTGGAGGTGGCTTGTTGCTCCTGTTGATGCTGTTCTAATTTACTGAGATGCCTCAGTCTGTGCTGAAGCACTGTGTTTGCCCTCTCCAGCAAATGCCCTGAGCCCTTCACTGAAGAGTTAGTCTCATGCTCTCCCACTCTGTGAATGTGAAAGCATTGTGAGCAAAGTGGAACACATCCAAAAGGAGAGAGATTGAGGCAAAATAGCCTCATAAGGTAATCTCCTTACATTTAGAGCATGCTTCGGAGGCTGTGGCTCAGTGCTTTAAGTTCAGTTCCAGTGCTCCCTCTATGCCATAAAATATATCACAGCTAGACTTGTATTGCAAGTGCTGACACTGGGTTCACACTGGTTCCAAAAATGTTGATGGGTTATCTTCAACACCCAGCTTTATGCTGACTGAGACTGACTGTTGTCTTGTAGCCAGCAAAAGGTCAGTGTAAGGATACAGGCAGCATAAAGACCAGTCACTTGGCAGGTTCAAGAGAAATAAGCTTGAGTGCTCCCCTCTGGTCTGGATCAGACTGGGACATGTACCAATTTGTACAAATCTAGGATTGATCCACAGGTTCAGGGCTGAGTGACGAGTTCTCAAATCCTTATTCTGAGAGTATGACAGAGAATAATTATTGTAGTGTGGACTGCTAAAGATACTTCTTTGAGAAGGTAGATCTTTTCCTAAGACTCTGACCTAGTGACTATCAATTTATTGAAAATGTAAGAAATTAATAACCTGTAAACTGAGAATACCTAATGTCTCTTTTGGCAATCTTACTGTGGCAATCTTACTAGAGCTTTTTGAAGTGTTTCCTTCAAAGTTTTAAAGTGAGAATAAATTACTCCTCCTCCCCCTGCCCTCCAAACCCATTTTCCTACTGTTCAGAATACATGACTATTCCAAACTCCATCCTCTACTGAGAAGTCAGAAGAATCATCAATTTTAGTTTACATACAACATACCCATAACAGGATGCTTCATGTAAGGAGATGTTTACCCTCTGCAGTGCTTGGAGAAAACTCATCCCCTTTCTCAAAGGCTAAACCAAATATATACTCTTCACTGTCTATTAATTAAGAAATAATGGTCTCAACAAAGGGCATTTCCTAGGAATTAAGGACTGGCTGCAAGAGTGGATAGCCTGAGATTTTTAATTAAAGGTGCAAGCTCCCTCTGTTCTGGTATATGATGTTCCATTTAAATGAGGTTCCATTGAATTCAGAGGATTTTCATGGCATGAAGTTCACCAGTGCTGACAGGACCATGCCCACCCCAGTTTAATGGGTGGAAATGCAGTGTAGAAAGACAACTTTAGACTGTCTTATCAGTGCCAACGTGTTATATTACTGCTTTGAATGTGACCAAAGATATAATTTATGGTGCTGGAGGCTTCCAGAAATTATAGCTGGTTCATCTGAAGTAGTGAAGGAGCTGTTTCCAAAGTTGCAGGTCTATGAGGTCATACCAGTGGGTCTTTCTCATTCAGAGTCTACATTGAGCCCCACCACAGACCATCACCTACATAAATACGAAGGTGGGAGGTTAGCAGGACATGGGTTTATGGGAGAAATGATAAAAGGAAAGTTATGAAAACTAGAGATGTGTCATACCTGAGAACTACTACAAGCAGTTTCCTTATGTGTTGAATGGGCCATGTTAACTGCTGGTTTCCTTAAAAGCAAAAGAAAATGCAACAGTTATGAGTTTTTGCTGTTCAAAATCAAAGACCTTTCCCTGTCTGAGTGGAGATCATGCTATTTGCAACCTTTGTTCCAATCAAAGAGCTTCAAGGGCCAGCAGCAGAGCTACTGCCAGAGGCAGTGTCTGTGTATCTCAGTCAGGCCTGGACAGGAGACCTGTTGGTCACAGCAAAGGTGCGTCCAACCCAGAGCAAGAATGCTGAAATTACTTCTGTTGACCATAAAAATGCCCTAACAGCTCAATCCCACACCTGTCTTTTGTTGCTGAGTGGGACATTATTTCTGTCTTTAGTTTGTCTGAAAAAATCAGGCATTAGCTCCCTCTAGTACTCATTAGCAAAAGAAAAGCAGGATCAGGCCCTAAATTTATGGAAATTAAATGCTATCAAATCTGTTTAACTCCTGTAGGACTTTTTCACAACTTTATTATAGTTGCATCAGAGGCTGTTTTGTTAGGAAATAGTAACATATTTTCTGCTCCCCCACCTTATAGCACTACTGTAGAGAAACTGATCTGACAGGGAGCAAAAATACACTGTTGGAAATAAATTCAGTGTTATGCTGAAAGTCATCCATGAAACCTCATGAAAGATGGTGGGTGAGAAAGCTTCCTTTCCCTAGGAAAAGAACTGCTTTCTTTTTGGGACATCCTCATTGAGACTCCAGGAGCTGCACCATAACTTTCTGCACCCTACCTACATGGCACACATGCCTGCAATGCTGAACTGTGGGGGTTGAGGCACTTCTCCAGGATCCAACTGCAAAGGCTGGGGACAAGGTGGCATATGATGAAATGGAGCAACTCAGAAAGTGACAGCAGAAACATCAGAGAAGCAGACATAGCAAGTAGCAAGGACATGCCAGAGCCAGCAAGGAAAACCCTTGTAGCCTGACCTTGAGAGAAGCCTAAGAGAGAGATAACTTGAGTTGTGGCTCAAAAGAAGCTTGAAAGTGTGAAAAGAGAAAACACTGACTATTGTTTTGACTCCTGCTGTGCCCAGAGTAACGGGATATTGTGTACAGCCTTTCTAAACAAACAGGTGCACATTAAAAAGCTCAATTCACTCCCTCATCCGTTTGTTCGCTAAACAGAAACAACTTGTAGGGACCCAACTCCTGGGTCAAAGAGGGTAACAAGAAGTATTTTAATAAAGGGATCTTTCTCCTCAGAACTGATTTTGCCTTTTCTTTTCTCTGGTAAAAGATTTTAGTCCTTATCTGTGATGATATTGTCATTAGCATTGTCATAGCAACAGATAAACAAGGAGAAAGCGATGTGCAACAACTTTTTTTTTAAAAGACAGTCCAAATATCTTACTAACAAGTAATTTGGTGACAGAATTTAGCAAAGAGGCTGCACAGTAAATGGGTTTATCTTTAAACATAATGCTCTTTTCCATTTTAACTGAGCATAAAATCGTATCTTTAAAGGATTGGCAAAAAGCAGGGCTTTATGCCTCTTGAGTAGTTCCATGTGACATATGGTCTTTCCAAGCAATAGTTTTATCGGCTGCGCACAGTAGCAGCAGATTTGAGCTAATGTTCCTGTGAAAACAAGTAAGGGTTTATCCAAAAACTGAAGAAGGGGAGGAGAAAGGCACCTTTGCCCTGCTGTACAGAAAAAACAAATCTTGTCTTACGTCAAACTTACGACATCCCTCTATAAATATAGCAGCTACTGGTAGTGACTAACTTCAGCACATGCCCTGGGTGGGTTGAAGAGGACTCCATGACCCTGTTTGATTCCCTGCCCACCAGTGATATTCCCAGGAGTGTTTCAGCCCTGTGCCACCCTGAAGCCTTGGATGGAGCAGGGTGGTTCTCAGAAACAGATGGGGTATCCCTGCCCAGAGAGGCTTAGCTCCAACTTTTCATGTGAAGCCACATCTCCATTTCCCAACACAGATGCTTATAATCAGCATCAGGCACTGGCAAACAGCACGACTTGCTTGTTGCTAGATGCATTTCATGGGATGCTGAAGAGCACCCTGTCTCCATGCTCCTCAACATCCTGCTTCACTCTGGGATTATGGTTGGGGATTCACTTAGCAGCTGGGCAGTGGTGCAGGGCAGGATGAGCCTCATATACAAATATACACACCCTGTGTTTGTTTTAACACACAACTCTCCCTAAATATTGGCCTAAAATTATTTTTGAGCTCGCTTCTGCCTCAATTGAGACCACTGTGCTAGAAATAGTCCCTGTAAGTTAATTGGTGCTGGCATAACAAGTGAAGGAAGAAGGCAGAAATTAATGGATTGCAGAACATTTCTGCAAATGAAGAATTCTGCTACAGTAGTTGTACACTGGCACACAGGATGCAAATAAATAAACACATGCTCATATGATTGTATTCTTGCATACAGACATGCATTCATACACATATTTATACTTGCATTTATATATGTGTATTTAGAATGACCTTAAATAACAGGTAACATAGTAGGGAAAACTGAGATGTAAAATTTAAAAAAAAATCCTGTAGCTCAAAAACTTACCAGAAGGCATGTTTTCAGAAAAGCTTTCAATGTGCTTGAATGGTCCTGTGATGCTTTTGTAGTAATGAGTGATTTTTTTCTCATTCTTACAACAATGCAATAATTTTTAGGTTGAGTTCCTCAAGGCCTTCTCATCAGCAAGAATGAATTCCCTGCATTCTGAAGTCTTTCATGAGCACTTCTCTCTCCCCTGCTGTCTGTGCCACTCTCTTATCCCCAAACATAAGTGTTAATTTTGCTTTTATCTGAAGTTCAGTGAGATATTTTTCTGATGGTTAGCTGAGATCTCTTTGTAGCAGCCATGCAAGTTTATCAGAGCTGACATGAAGTGTCACAATTGTGGCAGCGTTGCATCTGGCCTGGAGGACATGGAAAAAGATATTGGTTCAGGGAAACATCTGAATCAGGACTGAGGCATTTAGAGTCCAGTCTGTGGATTGTCCCAAGTCCTAAAACTATAGGGGAAACAGATATGTCTTTGATTTGAGACCTACCACTGCACTTAGAAATTGCATCTGCCTGTAGTAAAGCAGCACAGTGTAGATTAAGGAATTGCTCTTTTGCATTATATATAGATACAGGAGGAGCAGGCAGAGGCACAAAAGAAATATCCACCTTTGGTGATAGCCAGAGATGGATGGCATTACAAAACAGGAGAAAAATGGAGCTCCTGAAAGTGGCTTTCCATGTCTGAATTTCTCTCGGAACTTTGGCACCATGCAGAGTTGCTAACCCTGGGACAGGCATACTAGACCTTATATATGGCATGCTTACAAAGGACATGTAGTACACACTGCAGACAAAGTACTTTGCAACAAAGAAAGGCTTTGTGCTGACTCAACATAAATAGGTAACAAATGCAGCTTTAGAAATGACTCTTTCTCAATAAAGAGTAATCGGTTCTTCCCTTTTCTCATTGTGTGAGATACTCTATAGACTTTATTCATTAGAGAGCACTCTGCAAAATTGAAGTAAGAAATGGGAAAAATAAGGATGGCAATATAGTTGTAAATTCAGCTTACATGTCAAGGAAATAACGATAAACTGATACACTTTCTGTAAAAAACACTGACTGATGGTGCCATTCCTAGAATAAAAAGCAACAAAACATTCAGTATGCCAATACCTTCAAGGTATAGACAAAGATGCAGCTGTCACAGAATCACAGAATGGTGGCAGTGGGAAAGGACTTCTGGAGATCAGCTACTCCAACTCCCCTTGTCAAAGCAGTGTAAACTAGAACTCAGTCCTCTGGGCAGTGTCCACTGAGGCTTTCAATGTCTCCAAGGAAAGAAACTCCACATGCTCTCTGGGCACTGAATTCAACCATTCAATTAGCTTCACAGTAAAAAAGTGACTGGCCTCCAGCTGGCCTCCTTGCCAGCCACATCAGAAGCCTTTGAGCCTGGTAGTTCCGTCAGTTTACAGTCCATGTGTAAATTAACAGTCCACTGTCCATTTACTTACTATGTAGTTCATCATTTGCTGAATGTTATGCAAGTGGTGTTAGGGGAGACAATCCTGAAGGTCGTGATGAGATAAAAAGTTGAGAGAAATCAAGTCCGTTGTTCTCTCCTAATTTGCCAGGCCTGTCACTTCATCATTGAAGTTTATCAGTTTGGCCAAGCATGTGATAACTGCACCGTAGACCTTGCTGGCTTGATAGGAGAGAGCTGAATAATTTCTCAGGAAGCATTTATTGAATGGTGTCTAACTTCCTGATCACAAAATGTCCCCTGAGCAGACTATGCAGAAGTCCTCCCGTGTCCTTTTGTGTGTCCCCCCAATGTATTATACATCCTGAGACTGGAGTCACTCTTGGTTTGCATGTCATTCACCTGGTTTATTATAATCTTGACCTAATGTTCAAAACTTAGCCAATCTGACTGGCCATTTATTCATGTAACATGCTTTGGTTCCCTCATTAATTCTTAGAATGAGGTTTCAAGTACATCTTGAAAGTCAAAATTGGCTTTCAGCAAGTATTGATATGCCGTAAAAATCGTTGTGTTTCATGTGTGTCACTACTTTTTTTACAGGAAAATTTGGGGAAACTTAGACACAGACTGAAGACATTAAGTTAAAGTGAGAGCTAACGTCACCCAAAAATATACTGTCATTTTAATGGAGAACAATTACTTAAGAAAAATATTTGTTTTGCTGTTCTTAGAGTCAAATTTTTCAAGATAGTGTGTACATCCTGGGGACACTCTGATAGCCTTTCATGTTTATTTCATTAATGGGTTCTCAGCTCCTGGGTACCTAGTGGAAGAAGACCCTGGAAACAGAAAATAACTAGTGGACCCTAGTCCCATGAGTTTCCCTGCCTTGTTCCAGTCTATTGGGCCTTGCTGGAGTGGGCAGAAAAGCTGGATTTAAGGATAGGATTTAGGCTACTGCTATTCTGGCTTTTCCAACTTTTATTGAACCGACTATTAAATTCTTTAGGCTGAATTTTACAGGGAGGAGTAGAAACATCTTCTGCATATCCTTTAATTCTTGATATCTTCGCAGCAGCTGTCAGCTTTAGTTTGTTCATTGATCATTCAGTTGAGAAAGAGCAAGAAGATGAAGGACCATTCACCCCTTGATGCTGTTAACAAGCCTGTCAGGCTTTGACAACTTAAATGAGAGACATTTCATAAAATTATGAGTGAAATTTTAAATGTCTCGTTGAGGCATGCCACAAAATCCTTTGCTGTCAAATGAGCACTTGCAGCAAGTTGGGTTTTTTTCCCTGACTCAGCACTCTGCTCACGTCAGACCCATCAGGTTTTTGGAAACATCTCTTTTTTATAGGGGGCATGCTCAGAAACATTAACACAAGCATTAACACTCAATTTACCTGCTGACATTACTGTTGCACATCAGTACTGTCATTTATGTGCATGCAGCAGAAGGGCAGGATAGTTTAATGAAGACTCTTTAAAATGGATTAAGACTCTCTATTTCCCTATCAAATACCACTACCTGACTTGACAGTATTTCACAACCAATTCAATATACTTTTTCTCCTCTGCCATTGCCTGAGTGGTCCACATGGTTTTAAGGTGATGCTTTAGTCCCAGAACAAGAAATATGTGTGGTTTTTTAATGACTTTTTACTGCAACTGTGTCCTGACCGCACACATGTTGCAAAGGGTATCTATTTGGCCCTTGGCCCAAACAAAAGCCTGTGCAGTTGCTGGGGCCACCAGGACACTTAAGAATAGCTATGGCCCAGATCTGTGGCACAATAGTTGCACAAACCCTAAAATCTTCCATGTTAGAGGAAGCCTATCACCCAAAGCACAGGGCCACAAGTTTGTCTGTCTGCCTTTCACTGGGACAAACATATCCCAGCAGCCTCTATGAGAGCTTCCCAAATTTTGCTCTTCAAGCAAAGTGGGGTACTTTGAGTACAAGTTTCAGCTAAGGCAAGCATAAGCAGCATTTGTTCAGTTGACTGCAAGCCCATTTGAACAGAAAATTTTGTTTCACAAAGTCCAATGTGTGTGGTACTAGAAGAATCTATTATATTACATGAATAACAGTTATTGTAAGCTTGCTTCAAACAGAATAGGTATCTGTTTTTGAGCCAGTAGCCAAAACCAGAAGCAACCATGCAATTTATAGCTAACTATGTAATCCATCAGCACTTAGGCTCCAGCTTGGAAAAATATTTTGAGTACCAGCTTAACACTGATTTCAGTAGGGCAAGTACATATGCCTAAACCTGTGTGTGACTGGAGTTATATAAGATTAAATGCATCACTGAAAGAGTGTCATTAGAAAAAGCCCTAAATTTTAGCTGAGTGAATTTGTCCAGAGATAAATAGAAGACCAACTCCACCCTGGCTCTGTTTCTTTTTTGGTGTAGTATAATGTAAGCAGGATCCTATTGCTCTGCAATATTGATGACATACCTTCACGCATAGGTGATAACACATTCCCAGCACACTATAAAATTTAAAATTAATCTTTTCCACTGCTGGGATGTTTGGGGTTTCTTTACCCATTTTTACTTGGAAGATTCTTCTAGAAACAATAACACTGATCCTGTGTGATCAGACTATTACAAGGAAGAGTATCTTACACAATTGCCAAATTTCTTTGTTTTTCTCTGCTGCCCTTCATTGCCTGTACTTTTTTCAATGCTCAGGAGCGAATATACTTTCCGTCAGAGTTTCAGCATATTTTCCTGTCACACATTCTCCTGCTTTGAGCTCTTTTGTTCTAATACTCTTGACATTTAAGCTGGGCACTTTAAAGGTTCTTTCTCTTTACTTTATTCTATGATTTATTGATTACTTCCAGCTTCTGTTTCCCTAAGCCTATTTCCTTTCAAGTTTTCTCACCCTTCCGACTTGTTATTTCATCCCTTGATACAAATAATGCTTCACAGTCACAGTTTTAAAGTCACAACCACAGCACAATTTTTTCTCCCATTGGCTTGGCATAGCAGCATTTTTTTTTTACACATGGAGGCCCAAAGACATTGTAAATGATTACAGGGGTCATTGTTACTGATGAATGTGTCACTGCCACACATTTACAAAGGGCCTGCTGAGCTGCACTGTCCTTTGCAAGTGGTTCCTGAAGAAGTCACAGGCACTACTCACAGATCAAGGGACTGCTCCGTGTGGGAAAGTGACACTCTGCACCGGGACAAAAGTCGTCATTGTACAGGGAGGAGCCCCTTCCCAAAGGCTGGGCAGTGCTGGCTGTGTGAGTCTGACTGAAAACCAGAACAGTAGGAGATGCTGGATGAGGGGGCTTGCTAGCAGTTAAGGATTATTGCGCCTACATATTGTGGTGTACATTTTGTGCTAATTGCTACCTGGTGGGAGCCACACAGTTGGTGACAGAGTGCGGCTGTGTGTGTGCTCCCATCTGCATTTCTGCAAGGCACGGTTTTGTTCTGGTGTTGCTCCTATAAAAGGAGGCTTCCATTCACCAGAAAGACCAGTTCTAGCAGAAGAAACGCAGCAGGAGCTGTATTAGGTGTGGGTCTCAGTGTGAGTTTTGGACTGAAGTTACCTAATTTGGCTCCATCTTCAACTCCCTGCCATGATGCTGGCATAATATTTGGGTCCATCTTGGCATCTTCCAGTGATTCAAGCTATACAAATAGTTTTGGAATCATCAGATGGGAGAGCCCAGAATGAAGCACGGCATTACTACCTATGCAAGGCTTTGAACAGCCTTCTTTCTCTGTCTCCTGCTCTGTTATGGCAAAGGACTGGAAAGGACCCTTGTCTTTCTCACGTCTGTGTTCCCATCCTGGACTGAGTAATGCACTGAACCCTTTAATTTTCTCTTAGTGCCCAAAGTAGTGCAACGATTTGCTGCTGTACATATGCAACAAGGAAGCACAGTAATTCACCTGCATCCAGCAAGGAATTTGTATATTAGGCATTAAAGGGTAGACTGCCCAAGGTGACAGCCAGATTCTGTGCAGTAGAGTACTGTGTTTGTAGGGGTGAATTTGCCCACTTCCAAGTCAGATACAAGGGGGCTGTGAGGCAGACTAACCAACACTCTCATATAAAGCATACTCTAGTCAATTAGCTAGTGATTTTTCTGTCTGCCAGGATTCTGTGCAAATTAAGAGATATCAAAGATGCAGAAACTGATTGAACTCAGCTGAACATGTACCTCCTGCTTGGGTTCTAAAGTAAATAAAGACCTTTTACAAGAAAAAACGGAGCATTGTTTTTTACATTTTTCTGTTTCAATAGAGATGAAAAATTAAATTGCCAATAAAATTTTATGAGAAAGAAAATTCTTGTTAGAAATTTTATCACAGAGTATTGATTTTGCTACTGTGAAGAAAATTTCCCTCTAAAAGTTAATAAATAAAAGCAAACAAGGATATACTTTTAATTGCTTTTTTTAAAAATCTTCTAACATATACAACATTGGTAAGATTATATTATTTTAAAAAATATGTAACTTGCTGGTTTTCCTACATTTAAATGCCAGCTAGAAAATTTTAAATGGTGAAAAGTTGGTCTTAGGGAGGTCTGTGAACATGGCTCCTTATTAATCTGTGAATATAGATGAATAAATCTGTCAGAATGCACATACAAGCAGGATGTTACTCTGGTTCATTTTACATGCAGCACACCAAAGGGGTATGTTGTCTTAGAGGCTTAAACTGTGTTTTACCTTATGCTAAAAATTCAGCCCAAATGATACAGCCAAGACTGAGAGATTAATAAATTGCAATAGCAGTGCTTTTATTAACACTGGAAAATTGGAAGTTATGCTTCTGATAAGGAAACGGATTTTACCAAAACCAGCTATCAGTATGAAATACTTACATTGTGGTTTTGTACATTTGTATGTATGCATCCACATAAGCACATGTATATTATACACATGTAGTTGCCTTTCCTTTAGGCAACCACACAGTGACATTTTCCGAGGAATAAGAAGCTGAATGAGCAACTAAGACAAGACTGTGGTTTTTTCTTTTTCAGCAGTGGAAATAATGTTAATGAACTGTGTGGCTAGAAATTTTTGGAGAGGGCCTTCAGCAAGTTCCCATTAATTTTCTCATTTAAGAATCTCCACAAAAGACAACAAAGAAAAATATTTAAGTTATTTCATGATGACATATTTTTCTTGTAAAGGAGGAATTTTAGGTTGTTTAATAGAAGCTGTTGGTTTATTCCTTCTAGGAATAAATTGCCTGGAGAATTGCCTCAGAGCAACCAGAGGTATGTTCCCTTCCTTAGGGCTTTAATATGATCCATGGGACCCCAGTGCTCTGCCAGCTCCAGAGGCACAGAACAAGTGAGGGATTCTGGGGTGGAACCCCATGTGTCAGAGAGATGCTCTTACATGGGTTTTAACAATGTTATCCTCAGATGAATTGGAGTGAGGCAAGCTCAGGAGCTGACAAGCACAAATAAATCTCCAAATGAATGACCTGATAGTTTGTGTGTGTTCTTATTTCCTATTTAATTTTGTTTTAGGAGTGGCTAGTATCTTGTGCTGTTGTGACTTTGTTTTCTAATCTCACAGATGTCTGCCAGCTGCTGGATACTCAGAAGAAGACAGTCACTTGGGCTTTTTCCCGTAAGCCATGTCCCCGAGTAAGTTCTCACACACAGAAAACAAATTCAGGTCAACAAAGAGATATCAGTGAAAAGGTTCTTTTAGAGTAAAAATTTGGTGGAGATTAAAATAGGGCAAAAGTTCAAATGAGAATGAGCCACTGCCAAGCAAGCAAGAATCTTGGCAAAAAAGAAGGAAAAGAAACATTGGTTTAAAAGGCAAGTAACCATGGCGAGGCAACAGCTCAATGCTAGAATCTGGTTAAGAACTAATATCACACAGAGCTGTGATTGTTTATTCAAGGCTAGCCCATGGGAGAACAGTTGTCTCCAATGAGTGTTCTCACAGCTTGGATCCAAAATTATAACTGCATTTTTTTTAAGCATCCAGCACTTCAACACTACCCATTTACTGTTAGACAAAAGAAAAAGAAAGTACGAAGTTCTTTTTCTTCCTGTCCCTTGTGTGTTTAAGGCAGAGCTTTACATATGGAAAGGCATTTCATGTCAGCTGTTGAACCAGTAACATGCTATTCTGCAGCAGTTGCCAATGGAAACTGTTGATATATTTTCAGTGCCTCTCCCAAGTTTCAGAAGAAACTGGAAGCAGTGTATGGTTTAGAGATGTTTTGTTTGTGTGGGTTTTTGGAGGGTGAGAGAAGAGGTCTTGCACTCCTGAGCTGCATTACTGCAGTTGTGACACAAAACAGCTAATGGAATGTGGGAGCTAACAGCTGTGGAATTAAGTTTAGGCGTGAAATAAAAATAATGGCAGCTTTGATACAAGTAATAATTTACTAAAGATGTTTTGTGGCTATCAGCAAACTCTCAACATATGCACACATCCATACACTTGCTTAAGTTGTGCACCTGTTGTCCTACAAATAAATCAGAAGGGGAAAATGGGAGCTTCCAATGTTCTGCTATAAATAAAAGATGATTAATACCATTATAGTGACAAACAGGTATTGGCAGCACACAGAAAGAATGGAAGATTGTCATCTAATTTGTGCTTTTGTTTCAACATCTAGATGAGCTTGGAATACATATACAGTACTAGAGGGCACAGCCACAGCCCAACAGATGAGAAAGAGAGAGCAGGTCAAATTCATCTCTCACTGTAGTCAAAAGTAGCTCAACCAAAGCAC
Source organism: Toxostoma redivivum (assembly GCA_013397375.1). NCBI lineage: Eukaryota > Metazoa > Chordata > Aves > Passeriformes > Mimidae > Toxostoma > Toxostoma redivivum. The sequence continues at coordinate 852,159 of VXBI01013049.1, forward strand.
AAATTATCATGGAAATGAACACCATCTGATTTTTCTACAATCTGGAGGATTTTGTCACTTACACAAATTTATTGCTCAGAGCTTCTCAGCCTAAGCTATGACACGCTGGTCTGCACTGGGTCTGCAGGTCTCAGCCCTTCTGGGAACCTGGCTTTGCAGCTGTTCAGAGACCTGTAGGTCTGCATGGAAGGTCTCTTTTTGGAATTAGTATGCACATCCTTAAAAAGATCTTTCAGGCTAAGACCTAAATCCCCACGTTTGCACTTTGTGGAATCATTTGCACATCTGCAGAGGGCAGCTTTGAGTATTGCTGGAGTCTTTGGTCTCTTCAAGTCAACAGGGCACATGGAAATTGCTGTGTAGACAACTTCAAAGCTCCATTTACCCACAGGCTAATTAAAATTTAGGCAATAGAAGCACAATTTCTTTGAACTTTTCTACTTCAGAGCTGGCTACACTGGCTGTCAAGGTGATTAAAAAAATATTTTATTCTTAAAGGAGAGGGTTGGATTTTAGAGCGTAAAGCTAAATTCTTTCCCTTGCCTTTGTCCTGTCCTTCTTCTCCACCTCCCCACCCATGCCCTTGTATGCATGGCATTCCCCTCCACCAAGGCAGGTAACTGCCTGTGGAATTGCCTCTCCTGTATTCAGACTCTCAGGTAGGCTGAGAATGGCAATTGGGCAAATGACTCTACATGAGTGCCATTCCTTGATTTACAAGACAAGGCACCTATTCTAAGATGCAATTTATTTCGGTGGGTTAATGGCGTCTGAATTGTGTTTTGCCCATTCTTGAGCAAATGTAGCATATATTTGAGGCAGAGAGAGAGAGAGGGGGAACTCTTTGTCTGACACAGATCCATTTTCCCTGTGCCTTCATAGTTCCAAGGAGCATCTCCCCAAACTCACAGCTGCCTTTGTGTCAAGCCAAACTGCTACAGCATGTTAGAGAAAAATGCACAGTCTCCTATTAATTTTTTTTCTTTACCTGTCATCTAAAGTAAAATCTCTCAGAGCAGGAGCCCTTCCTCAGTGTTTCTGTATGGAAAAATCATAACCTTGTCGTTTTGTGATGTTCTTCATCCCACCTGCACTGTGCTAATGTCCTAATGTTAAACTGTATCCCTGGCACATCAGTGGAGCTGCACAGAAAGAGTAGAGTTTGGTTTTGTCTGTTTAAGAGCTCAGAGGTCTGCAGGAGTGTGGAGTCTTTACACTTTTTTTTTTTTATTATTAGTATACTTTGCTGGGAGCAGAGCAGGAATGCCCACATTTGATGCCAGGCTCTTGTGCAGGGAACAGTCTACTTTCAGATTCTTTCTGCATATTTCTGATCTGTGATTAGGATCTCTGTAGTGTCTTTCATATTCACAGCCTGATCCAAGGGGCGCTGTGTCCCTCTCTGCACAGATACATCCCTGCTAGAAACAGGCGCTTGCACGGAAATCAAGAGGCAACCCAAAGCATATGTGAAAGCAAACTCGGCCCACTTTTAGTGCATAACTTAAGTCTGCTAAACAGGAATATATGTTCCACTTTTGTGTTATTTTTTTTTCCTTGGTTGACAGTGAGAGCCTTTGGATTCTGCAGTATGGAGTGAGGACACACTGTCATTCTTCTTTGATGATTTTTTCCTTCTTCACCATCATCAGGAATTCACAATCCAAATGACTCACGTTATGTGAGCAAATATTGCCTTAGTTTGAATTAATTTATTTTTGTTGCAGTCACCTTTGAATGTTACTATAGTAATATCTCTGGTTTTTCCTGTCAAGGAACTGTCACAGACTATTTCATAAACCTTTTACGAAGCTACAGTGCAAAGAAAATGATGCATATATTTTACTATTGTGGTTGCCCACAAATAATAAGGATATTTTAAATGCACATAATGCATCATAAGGAAATAATACAAAGATGCCAGAATAAAACAGGTTAAAACTGAGAAAATATTGAAATTAAGGTTAATATTATCTCCCTTGCTCAATCTTTGCCCAAAACTGTCCCTCATCCCATTCATGTCTTTTTCTCTGGGCATGAACAGTTCTAGTAATTGTAACTGAAAAAAAAATTTCCCTAGCTTTGTGCTCCATTGACAGTAGCACACTAGCCTTCATCCTCTGCAAGGAAAGATGAGGTTGTATTGCTGGCTGGAACAAGCCAAGTCACCTGATAGCAAGACCATATAATTTAGCCTCTAGGCATGAGAGGATGAAGCATCCTCATTGGAAGGTTCTGAAAGTGGGATTCTTCAGATACTTCAGTTGCTAAGCTTCATAAAGTCTTCTCCAGACACTGACATATGGTGATTTTCATTTTATATATGCATATATATGTATACAATTTGCCACGCTTGAGAAAAATGTCCACTAAAATGGCAAACAAGCATATGCACAGTAACATCCTGAAAGCAGATACTCCATTTCAAGTGGCACAGTGTTAGGGCATCTGAATGAAGGCTGTATGCTTTTTGTTTTTCCAAACAAATAGCTTTTCTTGATTTCAGTCTCAACTTCATAGAAACCCCAAAAACCTGAAATATTTTGATTGAGTTTCTCCCAAAACCTTAGCTTTGGATTAACAGAGAAAGAAAAGTATTCAGTTTAATGATTTGACAATTAAATGTTTCAATAACTTAACCTGGCAAAGTCCTGAGAACATAAGAGCAGAGTATTGCAATGGGAAGATATTCAGGGGAGAAACTGGGACCTGTTTTTCTCTAAAGCACAGAGGGAAACTGGGACTGTAGTGTGTCCACTACATCTGTGTGTTTATGTACATCTGTCTCCTGTCACTCACAACATTCCATACTGAACAGTTTGCTTGGCACTCCATGTGTGTCACTTGGTGCATCATCTTACATTGCTTATTCAAGTGTGGCTTTTCCTGAAATTTAAGAGTTGGCTCAAAGCACCTGAGAAGGGGTTGATTTGTGAACTCTTCTCCATATATTGACATGTGTGCAGGGAGCAGACATAGACCCAAAGAGACAATTAAACATTCCTGCAGTGTCTGGCAGGAATTCCTCTTTCTTCTCATCTCTGCCTGCCTTGAGCTTCCTGCTGCCAGTTCTCCTCATTTTAAGAATGAAAGTGCCAATACTCAAGATGTCAGAGGGTGCAGGAGGAGCTGCTGGCTGCTGCTGTATGAGCAAAAACAGCCAAGTGTCTGAGTTTGTGTTTAACCAACAGGATCAGACAAAAAACAAACCAACCAAAAAAAAACAAAACAAAAAAAAACAAACCAAAAAACCCCAAAACAAACCAAAGCAAAACAAAAAAATTGAGCACAAGTTTTATCTGAGCCTGAGATGAACTAGAGAACCATCCACAGTCCTGGAAGAGTGGAGCCTAAGCAGAGCCTCAGTAGGCAAAATGAAGTCTAGTCCTGGGAAAGCAACCTCTTTTTCCAGCGAGGATTTGTCCACTGAAACAATTTATTGTCTCTTTAAAAAAAGAGCTTGAAAACACAGATCAACTAGGAGAACACACAGTATTTCCCATGTTGAGTGAGGTTACCATGGCAGAGTCCCACTGCTAGAGTCACAATATTCTGCTGCTGTACCATATGCTTCCCAGAGAGACCTGTTATTTAAGTTTCCTTATATATCTCCCAGAAAAGGGTGCTGTTAGGTAACAAAAATGTGTCCATTTCTTTATGACTAGAACAGTCATAGACCAAAGGCAAGGATTATTGCATGGATGGGCACTTTTTTCAGGGTCATAAACCAGCCCACACTGATTAATTTTATATTTTAGACTTCTTGTGGTTATCAGTCACTGTAAGCAGGCAGCAGGCTCTCACTTCAGCTGTGAAGAATGAAGCATTTTAGATGATGAAATGGTGTTAGGAACTTGACATGACTGTGGAATAAGATTGTTAAAAAGTGCATGCCTGTACCTTATGCAAACAAACAAAAGTCCATAGTTGGCTTGGGGCAAAGGGTGAAGGAACGGCTGGTATGGAAACACTGCTGCAGAACAACTGACAGGGGAGTTTACAAGTACTGACTGGAGTCTATAAAGTAAAGGGAGGATAAAACATTGATGGTATGTGATGGGATATTGCACTAAAGGAAAATAAATGAGAAGAGGCAATAGTGAAGTAGAGAAGTTGGAAGAAAAGAGAGCCCTTGGAGAAGGGAGGAGAGAACAGCAGGCAGCAGAAGCATGGAGTTTAGTAAAACATATAGACACTCACAGGAGGGAAATATTTTAACACGGTAGGAGGATAAATTTGCAGGCAAATTCTGTTTATTTCCTTGGCCAAAAGTAAGCCCTCATGCTTTATAGAACAAGCAAACCTCTATCTGGTAGCATCTCTTATGCCAGCTCACTGAACTTTCTCCTTCAGATGCAACCACTATTTATTTGTGCCGGCATGCTGCCCTCCCTGTGGTACAGGAGGAGGGCGATTGGAACCATTTTGCCAAAGTCACTTTCAATGGGACAAAATTCCAACATCTAGGGCCAAGAGTCCAATCCAAAGCACTTTGTACGCTTGAACAGTTTAACCTCAACTTCTTTTTTAACAAAAATGTGTTTGCAAAGAGGAATTCATTGTTCAGTATTTCACTTAGCAGCTCTGGACTGAGGCCACATTCAAGCTGTCTGCAGGGATGTATTTGCAGAGGTTTCATCACTAGCAAACTGTACTTTGTCAGTTCACAATGTAAAAGAAAGACTTATTATTTCCCATCTGTTTTGCCTTTTAGCATTTGTCCATCATACACTGACACTTCAAGCTGGCTTGCTGTGATTAGCTTAGTGTGGCAGAGAGATTGCTCACATCATCAGTCAGAGCTCATGCTCACAGTCCTGGGCTGAAGCTGAAAGTCAAATCCACGTGAAACCCTTGAACTATTATAACAGCCTGATGGCTATTGAAAAATTCTGTCCTTTTTTCCTTCTTTTTCTATTAGAAAGTTTTTGGTGAACAAGGTCTAGTAATAAGAATGAGGTGGAGGGGTGAGGAAGCAGCTGTAGCAGGGGGAAGAGCAGAAGAGGTAAGTTATTTCATATACAAATGTGCTGTGCATATGTCACGGCTCATCAGGACGTGAATCTGCAGTGGAAATTAGAGAGCAAAGGGAAAAGCAAGAGTAGGTTTTTCATTTGGAGTAACACTGACTTTATAAGAAAAGTCTTTTTGGTCTTGGCTTCCCACATTGATGTCAAGGCATTTTTAATTAAGTAATGGTTCCACCAGAAGCTGTTTAGCAATGAGAGGGCTGTCTGGATTATGTGAGCAGCGGTCAGTCGGTCAGGCCACCAGCTGAAATGTGCTCAGCCTTGTTCAGTAACAGTTCTGATCAGATGTTTCTTGCTGTGGTGACTGTGAGTTGGGAGATCTTGGCTCAGTTTTCCTTGGCCACAGATCCTTATCATATAAAGGAAGGAAAATGGAAGGAAGGAAGGAAGGAAGGAAGGAAGGAAGGAAGGAAGGAAGGAAGGAAGGAAGGAAGGAAGGAAGGAAGGAAGGAAGGAAGGAAGGAAGGAAGGAAGGAAGGAAGGAAGGAAGGAAGGAAGGAAGGAAGGAAGGAAGGAAGGAAGGAAGGAAGGAAGGAAGGAAGGAAGGAAGGAAGGAAGGAAGGAAGGAAGGAAGGAAGGAAGGAAGGAAGGAAGGAAGGAAGGAAGGAAGGAAGGAAGGAAGGAAGGAAGGAAGGAAGGAAGGAAGGAAGGAAGGAAGGAAGGAAGGAAGGAAGGAAGGAAGGAAGGAAGGAAGGAAGGAAGGAAGGAAGGAAGGAAGGAAGGAAGGAGGGAAGGAAGGAAGGAAAAGCTCTCATTTAAGAATTTCTATGGAAGTTTCTGCAGGGACCATGAAAGCACAGACATGAAGGAGAATATCATTCAAAGTGGACAATGTGCCATTCAGAAGAAGGCAAGCTCCTCACAGACCTGTCGCAGATAGCGCTTCCTGTACAGGATCATTTGGCACCTTCTGGTAAAGAGGTAGAAAATGCCTGACTAATTTCGTATTACTGCCTGACTGCCACGGGAGTTCTTTTGAGCTGTAAGAAATCTATGATAAAAAAGTGCAGGGATCATATAACTTTAATTTATGCAGACAGCAAAGATGTAGAATTATGAGGCAAATATGTAGAAAAATCCCACCCATCTCCCTCAGGGAAAGTTGCACTCAGAGATCTATAGCAAAATGAGATTTCCAGAATGATAAGAGCTCACCTCTATAAGAAAAAGATAATATTTAGGTGGCTGGTCCCTCCCTCCTCCTCCCCCATCACTAAAAACTGTTTGTGTTTCGCATAAAGCTCCTTTAATGAGAAGGTAGTCTTAATTTCACAGATTAATATTTCCATTCAGTTGATAGATCCAGAATCAAGCCCTGAATTTCCTTGGGTCCGGGTAATTTAAGGATTTTTAATTTAGTAGTTTCCACTGAATTAAGAATTTATGGCATTTTCCCCACTGCAGTAAAGGGAAGGTGCTGTTGCCAAAATACCTGCTACTTTGTGAGCGTGGAAGACCTGATGGTTTCTTAAGGTGTATTAAGGAGCTACAGGCCTTTGAAATGTAAGTTACAAGAAAATGAATTAACATAAAAGGCACATTCTGTGTGAAAAACAACGGAGGTGTTATGAGATGAATAAGAAACTTATTCTGTTGGACTATGGTGCCTCAATAGGAAATCAAGGCCACTGCAGGCACTCTCATAAATCAGATAGGGCTGCCTCTACCCTTATTTTGATCATCTGTGGCTGCTTCTTTGGGAGAAACAGGGCTGCTTAAGTTGTTCTGTTAGTGCTTTTTACCACACAACCAGACCACTGTATACTCAGGTACATTACTCTGTGCCTCAGTTCCCTGTTGCAACAAGACATCAGAGGCTTCATTTATTCACCTTTTATAACATCTCTGAGATCATAGAATCACAGAAAGATGGAGATAGGCGAGGACCTCTGAAGATCATCCTGCTCAAAGAGGGCCACAGCTCAGATGCTCAGATGCTGGATGCTATACAGTAAGCTAAATTGGCTCTATCTAATCACTGTTTTCAAATAGGAAATAATTTCAGGTTTGAGGCTCATTGTTCTTGAAATGCAGATGAACACATGCCATTCTCTCCCCCTCCCGCCTCCTCTCAGACCCAAAACTGGTATCAAAACTGGCAACTTCTTTACATATTTTTTTCATTCTTCATTCATGAATAGCACAGCTAACAGTGAGAGAGAAAAGATGTGAAGAAAGATGTAAATATCGCATTTCATCAGATGAACACTCTCTGCCTTTGCATTTTAAAGTACCAGTTTCTTTAGAAGACGTTAATCCTTGAGCCCAGAGACCAAAGGTAACTCATTCCCCACTCACCCTATCCCCATCCACTGAGGAGAGGCACTGCAGATGCTAGGGGTGCAGGGTGCCCAGGAGGAGTTCCCCAAACTCTTTCCCATCCCAAATGGTGCCCACCTGCCATGGCAGCTAGCTCTCCTGGGCCATGATCAGCTCCATCTAACTGGGGAGGAAGCTGGCATTGCAGTGGCTTGGGCAGAAGTGCTCATGCTTCTCATGGTACCATCCAGGACACCCAAATGACACAAACCCTGCTTTCCATGGAAACTCATTGAGGTGAGGAACCACATCACCTCCTGAAGAAACCTACTCCAGGCTCTGACAGACTCTCCTGACCTGTGAGCTGCAAGGTGGAGGCCAGGCAGGAGGGACCATTCTGACCCTGTGCCTTGTCCTCATACTGGCAGCAGGAGTGCCTTGGCCATATTGGGTCCTGCACAGGGTTATACAGCATCTCAGCTAAACCATTCAAGGCTGGTTCTCTCCCTCTCACACAGTAACTAGATTGATAGATTGAGATTTAATTAAAAATGATCAGCTACTGCAAGGACAGGCTTTTTCTTTTTTTTTTCCTTTCCCCAGGCACTTGGTTTGCATGTTTACTGTGCTAAAAACAGTTGCGAGCAATCTGGATAGCCCTCTGTTAGCTGTGATGAAAACATTCTCCTGTATATCTGACAGTGCCTGCCACTGAGGAGGCCCAAGAAATACTCCAGCTCAATGGGGAATGATCCTAGCTTTCTACAAATGACACACTGAAGACCTGATGCTGCCTTTCACCTGGGGCCAGTGCTGTGTCGTCAAACCTGTTGGGGATTTGGGCTTGATCATGGTTCTGACAGCCAGGACACATGTACTGATGCTTGTGGGCTGCAGTGGGATACACCCTGTGCTCATCTTCCCTCTACCACGCCACATTGCTCACAGAATTGTGGTGGACATGAAAGTGGGTGGCAAGGAGCTGGCTGTAAGGGCCTGATGCTCTTGGGGGTGACTGACACATTCAGTAGGGAAAATAACAAAACTCTTTACAATCCCTGGCCTCTGGTGAGCTTGGGCATCAAAAAACAAGCTTCTACCCAAAATATTTGCAGAAATATTAGCCTGACAGAAGTCTGGGATAGGACACAGTAGCAGCTCAGAATTCTCAAGCCAAATGTATCCTCTGCCTTAGAAATGCCTGACCATTGCATCTCCTTATGGGACGTAGCTGAGGACCACTGCCCAGTCAGCAGCAATGTGGTGCTGTGGCCATGGCCAGGTCTCCTTCGTCTCACTTCAGGCATCTTTTTCCAGAAGCAGTTTTACAAACCCTTTCCCTGGCTGCAACGCTGTTTCCTGCTCCTGCAGGCCACTGTTCATTCCCATGGTCATCCTACAGTTCACCACCCTCTCTGTTGTGCCAGTGTGGGGCCATCTGTATGCTGGGGCGGTGTTAAAAAGTCCTCAGTACGGAGTTGCACTGAGCTCAATGGTCAAGTGGGGCCAGTCCTGCAGGCAGGGCTGGAAAAAAAAAAAAAAGAGAAAGTTCATCTCTCATTTTTTGTGATAAGGAATCCATTCATTACCAATTCAGTGCTCCCAAAAGTCCTTCTGGTTTGCTTACAGACCTCTACTGATAATGCAAAAGATTGTCCTTCCCCCCCACCTCACACACAAACACAAACATTTGGTTAATCTCATGGTTAGGATTATTATTTTTGTAGGTGCTAGTGAGCTGTAGCGAGTCAGAGCATTCCCAAAGCAAAGCTGCTTTATTATCAATTTTGAAAATGCCTCTGTCCATCATTATCAAATATCCTAAATACCCATGTTCAGCAGCATTCTGCTGGTACTTAGATTATGAGTCACTGGGTAATTTAGCCCTGCGAGTGAGATTGTAAACTGTTCTCCCCCTGCCTTTTCCAAGAGGAGGTGCCAGTGGGGGATCTTCATTAATATTCACTGTAATGTACATCTGTTAGCCTCCTCAGCCACTGCATGAAAATACACAAGGAGAGGGGGAAGAGCAGAGGGAGAACTTCAAAATGTTTGTAGCTAAGGCAGGATGCAGGGATGCACCCTGAGCTGTGTCTGTCAGTCTGACAAGGACAGCAAGCATTTGCTTGTGAGCCATTCTCTGTGAGCCATTCTTTGTGGCTGTACAAGCATTGAGGCATTAGAAGTAAGAAAGGCACTGGCTCTGGCTGAGGAATAATAGCAGAGCTCAGCTTGATAATGCTGCTCAACAGCTCAGTGTTAGGGCTGGATCTTGGATGTGGATGCAAGTGACCCACTTAAGGTTTCTTGTTCCTGTTGTTCAAAAAACCTCACCGTCTACCTTCTGTCCCATTGAGACTCAGCTACGACAGAGTTATACTTCATATTCATCTATAGGAACATCTGGCCCATGTCTAACATTTAATTTCCACACCATTAGAGTCAAACAATACGTGTACATCAGTAGATAATGTAATGCATTATCACGCAAGGCAGAGAGCAGCAATTTATTAGCCTAATTTAAAATAGCCTTCAGCAAAAAATAGTGCATCTTAATTCATGGATCTGAAAGGAATGACATATTTTCCTGTAAAATGCAAAGGTATGAACAGAGACATGCTTTTCCACAGTGGTGCATATATTATTTCTTTTTCTTGTAAATCTTTTAAAAGATGAAATATCAGTTCTCTGTCCAAAAAGAAGAAAAAGAGAAAAAAAATAGAGAAAAAAGGAAAAGTTCAAAACTGAGGTACATCCATAATAATACAAAAGGAGAGATCTTACCAAGGGGACAAAAGAGAAAAAGCTGCCCCAGAATACAAGCAAAAGTGACCTTTCTTTTACAGTGAAGTTGTGATCTGAATGTGAAGATCACTCAGACTTTCCAAGCTCATATTTCAACAAATCTGGGCACCTCAAGTGCACATCAAGCATTTCCTCCTCTTTTTTTATCTATTTCTTTAATCTGTCTTTTTCAATAAGAGACATTCTCTGGATAGGACCAAAAATATCAAAACATATTAGAAACCTTTGCTGACCTAGCAAAATGAGTCACTTTTCACAAACCTTTGATTAAAGGCCATAACTTCCTTCTAGGGGGAAATTAACTTCCCAAATGGCAGAGCAACACCAGGCTTACGTGACACCCAAAGTTCATTTCAGTTCTCTGAAGCGGGATAAATGTTCTCACTTTTGGTTAATAAATACATCACAGGCTCTGACAATGCTGCTCAGCTCCGATCTCTAATGTACCCAAGGTTTACAGCTGTCTGAAGCTGAGATTTGTATTTGGCAGCTTTTCTGGCTATCTTTTTTTAATTTGACATCAAAATGTCATTGAAAAACTACATAGCCTTGGAGAAAAGTCTAACCCAATAAATCCCAGATTGTTTTTCCCACAGTGGAATAACTGTGCTAGGAGAAGTAAGGGGTTGCCGTGCCCTACCTGGGATACAGCCTGAAGGTAGGAGAGTGCCCACTCCCTCAACAGCACTTTTAAGAAAGCAGATTATGAGGACATGTGTCATGTGTTTTAAGAGCTTCTTGGAAGACTTAGGTATAATAACCCATAGTTCTGGATCTGATCATCTTGAGCTCTGCCAAAACTGAAATTGTGCAACAATCAAAGCAGAACTTTTAGATGACTGAGAAACCTTTAGGATAAAAAAAAATGCTTATCTCAAATATCTGTGTCAGTGCCACCCTTATTTGGCAGCACCTGAATGGAGATTACCAGAATCTCAGCTGTGGACTTAGCCCCAGACAGCACATAAATGAAAATCCCAAACAAAAGAAGCCCTGAGGTTAGTTATTCTTTTGGCATTAAAGACAGTGATCTCCTTTTCACCCTGAAGAAGTGCTCCTTTCCATGGGCCTGCATGGAATAGCATAGGGATAATTTGTCATGGGGAATTATAAACATAAAAACACAGAGAAGAAAGAAATGGCAGCAATCCCAGGTTCTTGTGAGAGCTCTTCTGGTCAGCCAGGGACAGAACCTGCTTGCAGATCATCTACAATGTCACAACTGTGCTGAGGCCAAGGGGCTGGGCTGGCAGGGAAAGGGTGAGGGCGTATGAGCACACTTAATGTGACAAGGACATTGAAACTGGAGATACAGCCCCATGCAGAGAATCCCATGGCTATGACAAGGCATGCTTATCAGCAGTGGCAAGGGGAATTACGGAGCTGAAGCAATGGTATGTTTGACCAAATTAAACAAGTATTCAACCAGAGAGACACTTTCCTTACTTGGAGAAGGACTGGAATTCATGTGCACAAAAAAATACTCTGCTATCGACTTAAAACATGAACAGAAGCAAGAACAGGAAGTATCCAAAATCCAGACAAGTGACCCAGCTCAGTAGTCAAATAGATCATTGATCTTCTGAAAAGGAGTATAAAGGAAGAAGGTCTCAGAGATTTAGAGAGTCACACCTGGCACATATCCACTTGACACATGTCAACAGAAAGGGAAAACCAGTAAATCTTGCACCAAACAAAATTCCTCTCATCCAAATGACTGGTGTACTGGAAGGCTTCATCTGGATGCTTCACTGACTGGCGCAATACAGCACCATGGCTTGGGATGGGGGATGTGCAATATGTGAAAGAAGTGAATGATGACATATTAACAAAAGATTTTGGCTTTTCCATCTCAGGTGGAAAAGAAGGGGAGAGTCTTCTGTCTACCCTACCCCATGATTTTTAAAGCGACCTGGAATGAAACTGATATATCTTACCTGATCTTCTGTTTACCATCCCCTCAATAAAAGGCACTGGAACACATTCTCCTGACACAGTTGCTACCCTTGTAAGGATGCAGCTTATGCCGAGGTACCTGCGTCTGTCTAGGAAGGAAATAAGACAAAGAAAAGGTGCTTGCATTAATGCTGCCTCAGGGCACCAGCAAGTTACGGGTTGGTGGGTTTTACAAGACTACTTACTATGCTATTCAATTAAAAAAAAGAGCAGTTACCATAGCAACACCCACATCTAATGGCTCTTATGCTACCTCTGAGATACAAAGCACCTTCTTACAGAGATACATTGACCAATACAGCATGTCGTGGGAAGTTTTATGCTTCAAGCAATGGTTTAAGGGGGAGAATGTGCGTTCCAATAACCAGACATATTTATATCCCCAGGTTGTAATATTAATTTATAACAAATTGTTTTCATTCCTTGATATCTCTTTTCTTCTCATTACCATTTCTTTTCTAATAGCACTTCCATTTTTTCTTTTGCTCGCCTCCCCGGATGGATGATATTTGATTAAGTACAAGATGAGATTTGCATATGGGAGCTCTGGGATGTGTCCCACGGTTAGGTGGGTCATATCTGTCTGTAGATCTCGTATCTAAGAAATGCTACCACCTTATCATAGCTGAGCACTCATGGTGGCCAAAGGAAAACCAGGGGAAGTAGGTGTTTGTGGAATGCAGTTTGGCATTGGCATGCAGGTTTGCTGTCCTGAAAAGGGATGTAGGGCAGCAATTTTTATTTCCTTTGCCCAGCAGAGAAGGTGAAGGTGGTGGTGCATCTTCCCCAGAGGTGTAGAAGGGGGTGCAGAAGCCTCTTTCTTGTCCTTTGTTACTGGCATGGTTGATTGGGAGAGAAGTTACAGGACTCCTTGACCATGGAGAGAGCAAAGTTAACACCCTCCCAGGCATGCTGGAGCTGGAGAGCCACAGTCAGAAATGTGAGGAAGAGAGAAGCTGGTCCTCAGGATGTCCTCCTTGCTCCTTGGCCCTCTCTACAGACATTTTATTTCCCTGCAGCAAGTCAGAGAGGCAGAGCAAGATGCTGCAGGATTCTCCCTCCCCTGTCCCCAACTGCTTTAAATATACCCCTCCCAAGTGGCACATTGCTGGGCCATGGTCACTTGGGCAGGCAGGACTGGCTTCCCTGGGGCCTTGGAGGGACGAGGGACAAAGAGTCCCAGAACTGCTTACCTTTCCCTGGGCAAAGCCCAGTTTGGGTACTCACGGTCTCACAGCTTGCATGCCACTTGGGCTCCCACTGTGCCGCTGAAATGTGGGGTCAAAGCTGACAATTAGTTTCCAGAAACAAAAAAGAGAAAGTGAATCTTCAATAACCTCTGATTTTGAGTCTTCTAATTATCTAGCCAGCTCAGTAGGAGAGGAACAACATGTTTGTCCTTCCTACACCAAATATTCCTTGTAAATCTAAACAAAAAAAATTCCAGAAAAATCCCACTAATGATTTAAAGAGATACCAATTAATCACAGTAATTATTATTTAGATATAGATTATCTTCAGAAACACAGGACACTGCTATTTTGCTACTGCAGCATCACTGAAAAATATCTTTCATTCAAATTGCAAGATTAAGCATCATTCCCATGTTATTTTTCTGTGAACACAGGGCTCCATGTATTATTTGTGATGTTCCTAATTTTTAATTACCCCAAATTAAAACAATGGAATGATAAATGATGAATGAAACCAAGCATATGTTAAAAACGTCTAAACAGTTTTACCTGGCAAAATGAGCAGAAATATAAATTGCTTGTAGTGCATATTTAAAAATTCAATAGCAAGCTAAAATTATCATTTGCATTAATGTATTCTGAAATATGAATTATTAAGTGATTCACATTGGTGCAACAAAAGCCAGTTTGGAGAACCTAGCTTTAGCCTGCAGCATTCCTCAGCAGCCTTATCTTCCCAGTCCCCTCTAAATAGTGCTAAATATATAAAGGAGATTCTTCTAATTGGAAAAATGTATAGAGAACACCTGTATGAAAAAAGAAAGCCCTTTACATTTCCAAGCAGCCTTAAAAAAAACCCTCTCAAACAAAAGAAATTCAAATATTCAATGCTATTCAAGTCTCCCATCTCTTTTTCTCTTTCCTTTTTTTAACTGCCTTTGTACTTTGCACTCCTGTAATTTTTTTCTTTGCTTCAATCTCAGCCATCACGTATTTCTTTCTTTTAATTTTCTTTTTTTTTTTTTTTTTTTTTTTTTTTTCTTTTTCTGTCCCTCCATTCTTTGCATAAAGTTTCATTTGTTTAGGGGTCAAGGCAACGACCTGCCAGAGGGAGGCATGGCAGGTGCCTCTGCCCGTGATGCTGTGGAGGAGCCAGGGATGGCTGTGGCAGCATCCAGGAGGAGCACGGGGTGGTGGGAGAAGGAGGCTTCCCCACCTGTGGGGCAGGAGGGCTGCCTTTCTTCTCTAGACAGCATCAGGGGGCACAAAGGAATGTGCAGGTTGAGAAGTTGGACTGAAACATTATCTGGTGCTTCATCCAGTGAAATCTTAGCTCACTGAGTAATACTTCCTCCTCTGCATTATATAAAAAGGGAGAAATCTGAGGTCTTCTGGGTCTGGGGCTTGGGCTTCATAATTCAGGATCCCTTTATAGAACATTTTTTTCCCTTGCCTTTTTATTTTTGGCTGAGGAAATGAGACCCTGATCCATAGCAAGAAAAACAAGTGTGAGTTAAAGAAGGACAGCCCAATGATGGAAAAGCAGCCCCAGGTCATTCTTGGACTCCTGTCCTTCTGTTGTGCTGAAGGTCAAGCAACAAGTTTGTGAAAGAGCCAAACATTTTCAGCCTGTATTCCCAGCACTCAGCTTTCACTGTACAAACTCAATTTCCCAGATAATTTCCTGAGCTCCGACTAACTTCAGTGAGAGGACAGTTGCAAAATGTCTTTGTCTATATGTGGCTGAGATGCTGCTGCTTCTCAAAACAGTTTATCAGTCAGGAATGCCAGATCTGTGATTTGCATTGTACAGCCCAAGTTTACAGACTTCCTTCTGCACTGAGACACAAAGCTCAGCACTTTGGAAATTGAATTTCTCTTCATGCCATGTGATTACAGATATATTCTAACTCACTATTTCCATTTGTCTTTTGTATTAGTAAAGAGGAAAGAAAATGATCAGAAAAAATGATCTCTGTAGCATTATTTCTATAAAAATTCATTTCATATGCAAAGTGTTACTCTGCTCTGGGAAAAGTGACACCAAAGGACTTATGTGTAATTATGTCTATGTGTTGTGTATACACACACACACACACAGAGTGCCTGATGAGCTGTGCTAATAAAGAAACAAAAAGCGGATGTGACATTTACCCGATACAATAAACATAGGTCAAAAAATAAATTGCCACAGGATCATTAGGAGCACAGTTATGCATGAATAGCTTTACATGGCCAGCAGTCTTGCTGCTACAGCATCTTGTCACCACATAAGCATCTTTAGGAACCTTTGTTCCCTGTAATATTTTAGTCTTGATCTCCATTTTTTAGAAATAAACCTTGAAGCGGAAATGTTTTTTCTGCTTTTGTAAAATTTATTAACCTGGCTGGATATTTTTGTTATATCATTATGTTTCAGGTCCTTGAAAAAAACCTGCTATCTTCTTGGCCTCTGAGATTTCCTGGAGCAGAGAAGAGATTAATTACATGTGTGCAGGCAGAAGAAATAATCTGTCTTTCACTAGATTTGAATTTTTCCGTTTTCTACATCTTTGAATTTTCCCATGTTCTGGTACCAGAGTCCACCGTGCTCACTGGAATAGGAGAAGGGAGGGCAGGACCTGAAGAACAAGCTCCTGCTCATACAAAGCTCCCATATTTCTGGCTGAGTGATCCCAGTCCAAAGTGCATCTCTCAAGCTTGCCCAGTGAGTCCATGCTCTGTGCATGCCCTGTGCTGGTTGACCCAGGAAGACTGAGCATCATTCAGATTTTGTGGAGATGAATTTATGTGGAGATGTGCTCCACATGAACTTCCAGGTGGTCAGGAGAAGCTGACAGATAAACTGCAAGAGGAGTGTCTATTCTGGCCCATTTTGCCCATATTTCCTTCAGACATCCTGAAGTCTTACAATTTGCTGCATTTCGTGGGATGTGGTCCCTAGTCTGAAGCAGGCATGGGTAAAGTGACTGGGCTCTACCTATCCCTGAAGATGTGTTTCCAGGTAAACCCCTGGCTCCTGCAGGGATGCTTCCAGCCCCTGGTGGTCTAGAGCAACTAGATTGCTCCCAGTTTTCCACATGGGATAAACAGACCAACAGTTCCCCCAAGTCATCCCGTGCTTCACTATTACCCAGATCAAACCATGTCTGGGGAAGGGGGTACCTCTCCAGCCTGCTTCACATTCCTTCTTGGCAGGATATCTAATCTCTAACCGGCCCAGTGAGCATGGGGTGGGAAGAGTTCCTTTTGGGCGCCTCATAGCTGGGTTCCAGGAACTCTCCCCTTGTGTCTATCTGCTGAACCTCATGAACTGGGGCAGCAATTACTGCTCGGGCCCCTTCTTGGAGACAGCTTGCTCCCACCTGCCGAGCTTAGCCAGGCAGTGGTGAGTCAGGGGCCATGCTTGCCCATTTCTCCACATTGTTTCACGTTCAGTTAAAAACAAAGCTGTCAGTAATTAACAAAACATGAGATATTTGAGAAACCAGATTTTCCAAGCTGCTATTTTAGCAAATCACAACGGTGTTGCTGCCAAAATCATCACTTCTCTTCTCCTCTCTGCCCGCCCCCCTCCAGAATCAGTTGTGCACTGTGAAATTGAAAAACTCTGTATGAAGGAAGAAAGTGAGGTTGAAATAGAGCTATGGTTTTTCAGTTTGTTACACTACCAATGCAAAAATTGCCATAAACAAAATTAATGGCACTGTCTAAAAAATTCTCGCTTCTTTGAATTTTGCTTGCTGTCTGAGTAATAATAAGCGAGCTGGTCCTAATCAAGCAAAACAATTACCTACCATAGAGCTTTGTGAAAAAAAATTAGCATTCTCTCCTTTTAAACAGAGGGAAATTCAGACTGGCAGAGTTGTTGTAATTCATACAATGTGGTTTGTAGGCCAGGAGTGAAGCATGCAGCTCCAAGGGCCCAGTCCAGCACTTTGACTGCTGAACTGCAGTGGTGTCCCCTCCTGTTGCAGGATGGGCTCCCAGCATTAGAATTTATTACAGGCCCCATTCTGCACCAAGCTTACTCAGTGTTTTAAGATGTTCATAACTTATATCTCACAAACTTTAACTAGAACAGAAAGCTCTCACCAGAGTTGCTTAGTATTAGCCAAAACGTAATGTATGCATAATCTACAAAACTTTATTGTTTAAAAATGTATTTTTAAAAATAATCTCAGTATTCACCATCCTTTAGGCCTTGTTCTGAGTTCAACCACACTAGCAAACTACCCTGACTTTTCTAAGAAATCAGGCACAAATCAGGTACCAGACAGTATGAGATTCCCCAGGATTTCTGGGACAGGAACAAAGCTGTATGAGGTCAGGCATTAAATAGAGTGGAAAAAGCCATATTAAAAGCCTGAGACAAGATCTGCATGAGTCATCAGAAATTTTCTGTCTGACTTCTGTGGACACTGGATGAGGCTGTAAAAGACCATTATGATTTCACATGTCAGTATTCAAACTTCAAGATGTCAAAGTTAGGATATTTACATTGCCCTAGGCATCTGGATTTGGTAGCACTATTTTTCATATAGTCCAGTCTTATAGGATACAACTTCTTTTAGAAACCATATAATAAATGTTGAAGAATAATTTAATACTGGAATGCTAATGTTAAACTCACTGATGTAATTGATTAGCACATCTTTGTTGACTCATGGTGACATTTTCTGAAGTGCTTAAACAGCTGAAGAATACAAACTAATTAAAATGAATTTATGTCCCTTTGAAAAAAAAGGAGGCATTTTCAAATCTGTCCAATTAGGATACCCTTTTCCCACTGGAAATGAGAGAGACCTAAGTGTCAACTTTCTAAAACTAGTTTTGAAAATCTCACCTTTAATTCTTTCTCTGAACCATATTTTGGTGTTTTTCCATCCCAATACATTTATGCAAGCACTGTCACTCCATCTTGCTCTTCTAACATGTATTTTCACTAAAGAGAAATACTGAAATACTCATGTAACCAAGATAACTCATCCAGTACTGCAGCATCACACTTCTCAACATGTGAGACAACGTCTATCCAGGCATTCGATAGAATTTCCTGGAGTGCTTTAGCTCCTATCTGGTTTCCCACTCTCCTCTTGCTGGTTGCCTCCTATCACAGACAATCCCTTAAAGCTAAAATAGTCTGCCACCGGCTGTGAGTGCATATGTAGACATGAAGTTGCCTTATTATCCCTAACAATGACCCATCTTGGCTGAAAACTTTGGTGAGGGTTTTTGTTCTGCTATGCTCCTTCATGGGAGTTGCACTCACTCTGTGTACCTGATGCGCTGTTAATATGGGCATTAGCTTTTACGATTACCCTGACCTCTTCCTAGAGGCATTTGCATAATTATTTCATGCTAAGTAGAACAGCTTCATGTCCTGAGGAAGCTTTGTTGCACCATTTCCAACAGTGCACGTGGGAGCACTAGGTTCTGGCATTCCTTCAAAACTGGGTCTCTCATATCTGAAGATATTGGGTACACAGTCTCTTCTCCCCTTCCCTCTTCCCAGAATTAGCCCTCATGTGGAATTTAGGCATGCTGTGGGAGCCCCTGTTTGGTTGGGCTTTAACACCAGCTATTAAACATAGGGGAAACACAGAGCCTCTGATGTGAGGTGGGTTTCTGATGAACAGCTCAACAGTTACCTGATTTAAAGGTTTTTATAGGTCAGCACAGAGAGAAGGGAGGCCAGTGCAGGGCTGTGGCTACTTCCACAGTCAGCAGACAATCAGGCACTGTAAGGAGAAAGTCCATGGTTTTCCAACACTGAAGAAAGACCCTGCTCAGGGATGCTGTTTAGGTTGCTGCTGACCCACACCAAGACACTGCCTCTTCTAGCCCAGCCTGAGGCATGAATGTTGGCTACCATGCCCACAGCACATCTCCAGGATTATAGTCCAATTCAGTTAAGGCAAACTGTGCTTGTTTATCCTTAACGCTTTTGATAGTAATATTTTTTGTAATTTGATCCTTCTGGCCAGGCGTGGAGTGACGATCATACTGGCAGTAGATCTGAACCCAAGGGCAGAGGGATGCAAGTGCCTATAAAGAAGATAACTGATGAAAATGGGCTGTGTTTGATAATCTCTTAGTTCATATCAGCTGCAGCCAAAAGAGCTGGTTTACATCTAATTATAACCTTTGTCTTCTAGAGAGCTCTGAGTCCCTTGGTGCATCTTAGCAGTTTCAAGAAATTATCTGCTATCTGCATATCCTACATTGCTTAGGTATACAAGCAAGATATTCCTTACAGCCCCTCCCTCAGACACTCTGGAGACATGAGACAGATGATTCCAGTCTGGATCCATTCCACTACAATTATCCACTGTTTTTTTGTAACATATTTTTTATTTAAATAAATCAAGAAGTTCCATTTAGCACATTGCGTTTGTCTTGGCATACACTTCACACATGCAGAAACTCTATATTAAGGCTTTCATACAGCCCTTAGCAAAAGAATCAGCCAAATGCATCCCTGGTGTGTAACTGTACTGACTTGAGTGAAGTTTCACCAGGATATCTCTGTTCTGTTGATTTGTCCCCCTCATTCTCATTCCAAAAGACAAAACAGAGGAAAATGTATGTTTGTATGTAGTTAATGCAACATATTCCCCATATGAGATGTATGTAATCCTCTACACTTTGCTGTCTTCTACGTTGCTTACTGCTTTATAGGACTGATTTTCACATTTATCTATCATTCTGGTTTTATGACAGCTGCCATACCAACATAGAGGTTGCAAGAACTATCAGTAGGAAGTCAGGAAACATTAAAGTCACCACTTGCCCATGAACATAAGCTAGTGACCTTAAAGTGAGCCTGTTGGCACTTTAAGCAAACATAAGAGCAGCAGAAGTCACTTAGTTTTGAGTGCCAGTTACCAAGGATCAGTTCTTGGCCCTATTTCAGTCTAAGGGTTTGAGGAGCAGCGTCAAAAAGGTGAGAAGAACCAGACCCCGATGGGCTGGGCTGGTCTGAGAGGTGGGCAGGACATCACCTGGCTTGCAGTGCAGTGATTGCACTGCCTGCGTGTCATGGCTCCAGGTTTGCTTCAACCCGTGCCAAGGTAAGCTCTGCCTACTATGAGAGTCAGGTCAGAAAAGTTAAAGCAGAGTGACATCTGTCAAGGAGGTGACTTGGGTGGAGCTACCCTAAAAATTTATTTTTGTCACTTTGCTATTATACAGTTTTATCAACAACATGGATGGAAACTGCATAACTGCATAACTACGTTTCAGACTGTAGAGTCATTACACTTGGAAAAGAACTCTATGATGATCAAATGCTACAGGCCTGGGGAGAGAGGGGCTGGAAATCAGCCCAGCAGAAAAGGACCTGGGGGTGCTGGTTCACAGTGGCTGAACAAGAGCCAGCAGTGCCCAGGTGCCAAAGAAGGCCACTGGCATCCTGGCCTGTATCAGGAACAGTGTGGCCAGCAGGAGCAGGGCAGTGATTGTACCCTGTACTCAGGACTGGTGAGGCCACACCTCGAGCACTGTGTTCAGTTTTGGCCCCTCACCACAAGAAAGACATTGAGGGGCTGGAGTGTGTCCAGAGAGGGGAAGGGTCTGGAGCACAAGTCCAATGAGGAGCAGCTGAGGGAGCTGGGGAGGTTTAGCCTGGAGAAAAGGAGGATCAGGGGGGACCTTTTCAATCTCTACCACTGCCTGAAAGGAGAGTGTAGATGGGGGTCAGTCTCTTCTCACAGGTAAAAAGTGACAGGATGAAATGGCCTTAAGTTGTACTAGGTGAGGTTCAGTTTAGATATTAGGAATTTTTTTTGTGTGGAAAAAGTTGCCAAGCATTAGAACAGGCTGCCCAGGGAAGTGGTTGTAGTCACCGTCCCTGAAAGTGTAATAAAAGCAAGGGTATATAAGGCATTTGAGGACATGGTTTAATGGTGAACATGGAGTTGATGATGGGTTAACAGCTGGACTTGGTAATCTTACAGGTCTTTTCCAACCTTTATGATTCTATGACTCTATGGACAGGGAACACTGTTTCTTCTGCCACTCATGCATCTTCCCTGTGTTTTGTAGAGGCATGATCTCTGTATACCATGTTTCTGGGTGTTGAAATACTGATGAGCATTCAGAAAGTATCCATTCAGGATAATGACAGGCTTGGGGCACATGGCTAGGGTACAGACTGAAGGGCACAGTGTGGTTAGAATGTCAAGGAGAAGGCAAAAGACTTATTTAATCACCATTCAAACAGGGTGCAGAAACCTGATAATATGTGGTCTTTTCAATTTAGCAGATATGTAACAACATTCAGTGGCTGGAAGTTGAAACCAGTCAAAATCAGAATAAAACTGACATGCATATTTTTAACATTCAGGATAATGAAAGTGGAATTATTTCCCAAGGGCTGCAATAGAGTATACATCACCGGAAAACTTTTCAATCAAAAGAGGATGAGGCTAGATTTTTGTTTTCCAAACAGATATGCTCTAATTCAAGGAGGAATTAATTGAGGCCAGTACTGCAGTCTGCACAATAAAGCAGATCATATTAAATGTAACCCTTGATGTTTTTAAGCATCTTTTACAGGCATAGAGGCCGAAAAGCAGGACTGTCCATATATAAAAATAGTCGTATTTATTGCTAACACACAGAGCAATGGGCCAGGATTAACATTATTAGGCTAAGCGTTCATATGCTCAGTATCCATGGGGCAACCACCTTGAGAGTCTCTGCTGGCCAAGGTGCTGTCAATCAAGCAGAGAAGTGTCAACCTTTGTTTCTCCTTAGAACATGCAGATGCTCAGTCCTGTTGATGCACTGCCTGCCTCTTCTCTGCCTCCTCTCATAAGGTTTTAAGATCTTGACAAGTCAGTGATGGTTTTCTGCTTTTTTCCCCTGCTGAATCTCTGAAGATTTTATTTCTCTGCTTCCAACCAGTACTGTTACTGACCTTACAAGCTCACCACTGTGGTCCCTCTTTGTTTCTGCCTTCCTGCCTATCAAAATCTCTCACCTCCATCTTAATATGGGAGTGACAGCAACAGCTCATCTCTGTTAAAGCTGAACCTTGAGTCATACAAATGGTTCCAGTGATACCATTTGTTTTCGCAGTCAACAAACACACAAGGGCCCATATCTGCTCCAAGGCTTCCCCTCATGGTTTGCATCCCATGTGGACATATCTTAATGAAAGGCATCTTCTCACCCTTTTTTATGCATGAGGGCTGCAAGCACATCCAAAGAGACTGAAGGAATGGTTCCCACCTTCCTTACCCCCCACGTAATGTGAGCCATGGCTATGGAAAGCTGGAAAATCAGTAATTAAGAAGAAATTCTGCTTTTGCACAAATACTGAGGGTTATGTATGAGGGCACGTGATTAGGATCTCATAGACATAGCTGAAACTATTGGATAAATAGTACTAGGTATACTGCTGTGCTCTTATATTTCACATTTCATATCTCTCTTGATAACTTTAACTACACAGAAAACCCAAAGTCATGACTGTGATTGGGGATAATGTATGTACCAAAATTCAAAGAGCTACACCAATACTCTAAGGTGTTAAAAGTGCCTAAGAAACATAACAGAAAGCATGAAGTTCCCCCCCCCACCCCATTTTCTAAATTCGAAACTTAACTACAAAACAAAATTCAGCAACTTCACCCCGGTCCTTCAAGGAATATGTAATAATTTGGACAAAGTGTCGACAGAACTATGAACATTCTGCAAATTCTAGAATCAAAGTATTTTAATTATGGTAATCTCCAGAATGGAAAGCAAAGGCTTCTCTAGCAGTGATAACAAATGGTACCATAGTCAGTCCTTATTATCCTGCTTCACAAGCCTGTGTAGCGTGCCACTGTCCTGCGAGTTACACAAAACCTGTGCATGCATCCCTTTCAGCATTGCTGTGGCAAGCAGAGGGGAAAAAACTTCCTTCAGCTGTAGTGCAAAGACTTCCTTGGTGGATAGGCAGGTAATNCCCCCCCGCAACAACCCCCCACACCTACAACACCCTGGCCCCAACCAACAAAAGCAAAACACTAATAGAGATGCAAAAGAATATGAGAGGACAATAACATTATTTATACAAGCACCTTCCTCACCTCAAAATGACATTCAAGTGAGTTGCACCACTAAGAACTCTCCAAAACCTTCCCCTGTGAAACTTCTGCAGGAGGATGTGACATGCTTTCACTGGCTCAGAAGGGAGAGCCCACCTGATGAATCTGGCTAAAAGTAAAACTCATGAACTGAATGCTACTTAACACCTCTATGCTTATGACATGAGTGCCTCTTTTTCCTCCAGCTTGTGGGGAAGAAATGCAACTCATCTCTTCTTACCTGTTTCCTCACCCAAGGAGAATCAGCATCAGCAAGGTTCTCAGAAATTTGTACTCATTGTTTTTTTCTTTTTTCAAAGAGTCAGGAAAATTACATGGTAACTGTTCTCCAAGCATTAGGCCACTTTGGCTTCTAACAGAAAAAAACCAGAGCAGCTCCCTGCAAAAAATTCTTTGCTTTTGTTTTAAATTAAAGCACTTCCATTCTCAGAGAGACTGTTTTGAGCTGGACGTTGAGGCAATGTTTTTGTTGTTTCTTATTCAGAAGTGCTCATCCATACTCAGTCACGGCACAGACTGAGCACAGCATTACTTGGGTGTCTGCCTGGGGTCTATATGTGTGTATGGATGTGTCCTATTTTTGAGCTATTTTAACTTATGCTTCATATTCTAGTGCTTTCTGATAAGTAGAGTTTATGTCAGAATAATTGGCCTGAGGATTTTTCTTTCCAGTCCAGTAGATTTCTGAGGTACAGCTACATGGGAGATAATGGAAATGCCTCTGGAGTATCTGTCTGACAAGGGAAATAGCAAGAGTAAGGAGTGAACACAAAACAGGGACCTTGTCAAAGACTGTGCAAGTGAATCAGTCCAATCACTCACTGTGGGTGACGTATCTGAACAAATTGAAGCTGACACAATGGTCAATTTGACTGAGGAAAGTATAATTTTGGATTAGGGTGAACACCTTTAATCTGTCAATTGTGGCAGTCTTAAACCTGTAATTGAAAGAGCACAGCACTGCTTTACTCCAGATGTCAGTCAAACCCATTCACCCTCCTCTGATCACTGATCAGTTTGCAGTCTCTTCTGCATTTACTGATTAGGCTCCTAAATATGTCCTCTTTTAGACAAGATTCTTTGCTCCACCTAAAGAAAATATCAATCTAATAAGAGCAGCCCTTCAGAGTAACACTTTGGTTCACCTNGACTTCCTTGGTGGATAGGCAGGTAATGTTTGTTCTGGCTGTAGTATCTCTTTCAAAGGTTACATATTGCTGTGCCTGGAAACTCTGCTTAATGGCTCTGTGTATGTGTGTGTATGTGTAACTGTGACAGAGGGATTACAGAGATTGATTACGCTGGACATTTTTATGTACAATAAAAAATATTTCATTTTTATATTCATGGATACTTCCAGAAGTAAAATAACAGCAACCCCACCCCCCCCCNGCAGCTCCCTGCAAAAAATTCTTTGCTTTTGTTTTAAATTAAAGCACTTCCATTCTCAGAGAGACTGTTTTGAGCTGGACGTTGAGGCAATGTTTTTGTTGTTTCTTATTCAGAAGTGCTCATCCATACTCAGTCACGGCACAGACTGAGCACAGCATTACTTGGGTGTCTGCCTGGGGTCTATATGTGTGTATGGATGTGTCCTATTTTTGAGCTATTTTAACTTATGCTTCATATTCTAGTGCTTTCTGATAAGTAGAGTTTATGTCAGAATAATTGGCCTGAGGATTTTTCTTTCCAGTCCAGTAGATTTCTGAGGTACAGCTACATGGGAGATAATGGAAATGCCTCTGGAGTATCTGTCTGACAAGGGAAATAGCAAGAGTAAGGAGTGAACACAAAACAGGGACCTTGTCAAAGACTGTGCAAGTGAATCAGTCCAATCACTCACTGTGGGTGACGTATCTGAACAAATTGAAGCTGACACAATGGTCAATTTGACTGAGGAAAGTATAATTTTGGATTAGGGTGAACACCTTTAATCTGTCAATTGTGGCAGTCTTAAACCTGTAATTGAAAGAGCACAGCACTGCTTTACTCCAGATGTCAGTCAAACCCATTCACCCTCCTCTGATCACTGATCAGTTTGCAGTCTCTTCTGCATTTACTGATTAGGCTCCTAAATATGTCCTCTTTTAGACAAGATTCTTTGCTCCACCTAAAGAAAATATCAATCTAATAAGAGCAGCCCTTCAGAGTAACACTTTGGTTCACCTGATTTTCAAGCAGATGGTATTCAGGGCACAGGAAACAACAAAACAGAGCATCACCATGTGTTTAATTTTAGCTCTTGCTCCCTGAATTGCCATTTGAGCTGTAAAACACTATCTTACTTTTAGTGTGCTTGTGTGCCTTGCCATTCCAGAATTGAAGTCATGTCTCTCTAGTGTAATTCAGAATAGGGTGATTTCTGCCTTGGGAGCACCACTCTCAGAAGATAAGGTTGAATTTCCTGGCCATCTTACTTCTCCTACCTGTCCCAGTCTGAGACAAGTTAGTGAATGATTTCCATAGGTATTTTACCCTCAAACCTATCTGTGAAATTACAGACCAAGGATACTGACTCATGAGAAGTAAGGATATATTAACAGCTACAGGAGAAGAATTACTCCAACCCTGCCCACTTGCATGCAGATGGTTCTATGATTTATCAAGAGAAATGATCCATATGCTGCTCACAGTCTCCTGAGACTTCTACCCTCACATCACCTCTTCCAATGTTTAGATTAAAGCAGCATGAAATGGAGAATAAAATTAGCCTGACCTTGAAGTAAGCAAGGAGGTATCAGAATTAGTTGCTACATGAGAGGTTCTCCACTTCTTTGCAGCATCTCAGGGAAATTCAAGATCAGAATCAGAATTTTCTGAGTTGGAAGAGACCCACAAGAATCATCAAGTCGGGAGTTTTCTTATCTTAGCTCATGCTGCAGGTGAGCCATACCCCACACTAATATCCTTCTCTCAATACTGAACCTGATATTCTCCACAGCAATTTGAATCCAAGCCTCTTTAATTTTGTGGTCACTGATACCATTGTTTTAAATGTTTGCTGCTATTGCAGCTCTAGAGGCAAAAGGAGTTAGGAACCCATTGTCATTATTAACAGCAGTGTTGCCTTTGTGAGGCAGGCCACAGGAAAGTACTGAAGAGAGAAGCAGATTCCCATTTCCTGGCAGGAGAAAATGCAGCAAAATATTAAAGTAGCTAAGCAAACTCATTTCTTCAGCATGTGAGGTTGAAATAAACAGGCAAAGAAACATCCCACCCTCTAGAACTTCTCAAGAGTAAATCATCCAAACTATTAGTTATCCATGCTCTACTCTGTCATTATTCTCTGCCTGTCAGCTCCTTGTAAAGGCTGCCTGTTCCACCCCTCTTGTGTTATTATGGTTGCCATGCCCTCCTCTCACCAGCTCCTATCAGTTCTAATGACACAGTAAGGCAAAAAACCCCACACTCAGGCTTCCAAATTACCAGGAATTAGAGGAATGACAATAAAATTGCTTTAAAAAAATTTAAAACCCCCACCAACCAACTCCCCCCACCCCCAACAAACAGAATAAAATACCCAAAATAAGAGAGTGAGAGAATTTTGCAATCTGTAGATGATTTCTGCTTCTGGGATTGCATACGTCATTAAGATTTATAGATCAGTCCAGAGCTTAAAAAGCAGATGTTTTCTCATTATTTATCTTCCTAGCTAAGGCAGAAGATTCCTTTTTAAGGAAATCTGCGTAACACATGCAATGGAAATAGATCAGGTCCTACGATCAGCCTTTTTAACCAGCTCGGAAAGGGTGAGCTGAGACACCCATCAAAGAGAAGTTTCATTTTACCCTCCACAACAGAAAGAAATGTGCTCACTAGTGTCTGATACTGGAAATGTCAAATAGCAGAGCTGAATTTTACCTCTTATCTCGCTGTTCTCTGACTATAGCTATGAACATTCGAACAGTATCTTCTGTGAACAGTCAACTGGCTAGCAGGCTTCAGCTTCTGCACTTCATCCCAAGACCTGGGTTTTTGAGCTTTAATCAAAAGATTACTTTGATCAAAGTACTATTCTGCATAGTATCACTCCTATACACACTCTTTGTAAAGCACAACTTGTTAGTGCTGTGCTGCAGTCCCCCAAACTGATCAGAGCAATGTCACTTAGACAGGCATCTGTCCTCAGCAGAGCCCTTCTGGACTTTTCACTTAAGTAGCCACAGAAATGAAGCAGCTTTCAAGGACCTACTTTTCCAACCATTGCACCCCTTTGTTTGCCAGTCACTGGACACTGTGGAGGCATTCTGTTGTGAAGGTGGAAAGGAAAAATCAAAATACAAAGTATTCAAACAAAATATTCCAAGAACTTGAATTCTGAATTTTCTTCTTGCATAATTTCTTCCATCAGAAATACCTGATTCAGAGCTACAGAATATTCTTTCTATCTTGTAACATTCTTCCAAAATATATGAGTTATACACATTTATGACCTCCGTAAAATTTTGCATATACTCTTTGGTCTTTTTTGTCAGTGCAATTGGTCTGAATAGGAATCTCACATATTACCAAGGCAGCTTGGACTGTGTCTGACCTTTGAAGTGTTTCTGACTTCAGGATCACAGAATGGTTTGTGTATGAAGATCCTCTTTCTGCCTGCTCTTCCCTTGAAGAGATCCCTCTGCAATCCTCCTGCTCCAGGCCTTACAAGCACTGCTGATACAGCTCATGCCTCAAGAACCTACTCAAGGCCACACACCTCCAGGGTGATAGATTCACTTTAGAGTCAAAAGTAATTGAAAGAAAAAGCAACACAGGCTTGCACAGTGGCCTCACTATCAATCATCAGCAATAAAGCTCTTCAAGTAAATAATCAAAAACCTTCATAATCCTCTGCAGAGCCAAGGCCCTCTTCCTGGGAGTCTATGGGATCTCCTTTCCTCTGCAGATGTTAAGGCATGGAATGAAATAAAACTTGTCCCTTTTCCTGAGATCCCAATTTCTTATAGCAGCCACCTTGCTTCTCAGCAACTTCGGGCAATTAAAGCTCAAAGCCCGTCGCTGATGAACTGGAACAACCAGCTGCCTGGAGCCTGCCTTTTAGCACATCTTTTAGCTCTGAGAAATACCACCACTGACCCCCACAGAAGCTGTGATGACAAGGTGCTGTGTGAGATTTTAACTCCAAGCGGGGATCTGGCCAAGCTGGATCAACAGGCCAAGACCAGTTTTATGAGGTTCAACAAGGAGAATGCCACATCCTGCACTTTGTCCATAACAACCCATCAGGCTCAAAGTAGACAGGACTAAAGTTAGGAGTGAAAAAATACCCCAAATCATCTTTCATGGTATGACAGAGCCATCCAGAAAATAAGCCACCTGCAGCATAGATCTGAGGTCCACTAAGGAGAAAGCTCCAGGGTCAGTGTTAGACACAGGCACACCTGTTTGTTTCCTACTGTATTTAGCATTGGTGTGGCCTCACCTTGAGCACTGTGCGCTGGAGTGTGTAAAGCAGAAGCCTCTCTGAGTTCCTCAGAGATAGATCAGTATGCAGGCATTGAATTAGAACCTTTAGAGAAATTAAAGTATATTAAGCCACACAGACCTGAAGTAGAAATGTAAGCTTTAGTTTTAAGTAAGTAGAAATATTATTAAGTTACATAAATATGAAGTAGAAGTCTAAGTTTTGAGTAAGTAAGAATATGCTTTAAGTGCCTTAAGAAAGCAAAAGCCCCAGAAAGTAGTGTAAAGTTTAGGCCTCGGTGAGAGTTCAGAAACTTAGCCCCAGACATAATGAAAACATAGTAAGAACATTGCTTACATTTTTCAGATAGAACCATTGGCGTGAATAGACAGAGCTATATGTGCAAGTTATGCACAAGACTGAACATTGCTTTTGTACTATAAAACTGGAATTCTAATAGGTTTAGAAGAAATGCTTCAGGTTTGTGTTTTTAGCTCATTGGGTAATTCATAAATAAAACCCCCGTGTATTGCGGTGAGCTCTCTCCTCACTGCCATCATCAGAGCCCGGGAGAAGACAGGAGCTGCTGCAGCTTTTGCCTCTGCAATGGACTTTATACCAGGCTTCAGCTTCTGCTTCTACTTGGGACTTTATAGCAGAGAGCTGCCGCTGCTTTTACTCAAGACTCTTTGGCAAATAGCTCTCATGTGGACTTTTGGTACTCTCTGTCTCTGAGACTGATGTGCTTCTGCAATAAACAACTTTACAGCAAACAACAACTGCTCTTGCCTCTTTGAAGACCTAAACCCATGAATAGCTCGAGAGCTGTGAGCAGTTCTGAGCCCCACAATTTAAGATACATTGAAGGTCCTCGAATGTGCCCAGAGGAAGGCACCAAAGCTGGGGAAGGGGCTGAAAGGCAGATCCTGTGACGAGCAACTGAGGACTTTGTGCTTGTCTGGTTTTGAGAGAAGGAGTTTGAGGGGCAGCCTCACTGCTCCTTACAGCTTCCTGAGGAGGGGAAGTGTCGATGGAGGTGCTGAGCTCTCTTCCCTGGGATATAGGGGCAGGACATGAGGGAATGTTATAAAGCTGCATCAGGAAAAATTTGGACTTGACATTATGCAGCAGTTATTTACCAAGAGGATGGTCAAACCCTGGAACAGCCTTCCCAGAGAGATGATTGATGTCCTGAGCCTGTCAGTGTTTAAGAGGCATTTGGACAATGCCCCTAATAGAATGTTTTGTCTTTTGGTCAGCCCTGAAGTGGTCAGGCAGTTGGAATCAGTGTTCACTGTATGTCCCTTCTAACACTACTATTCTATTCCACTCTACCTACAACACAGTTCAAAAAAAGATGGAGTCCCAGGCCTGAGCTGAGATGGAGCTCTTGGGTCCATGGGAAGAGGTGTGAGTGGAGGCCACAAGTTAGGCTAGTCATGAGCATTAAGGACCATTAGTGCCCTCAAGGCTCTGGCATCCATCATGGGGCATTGATCTGTCCACCTTTAGGTCACCCAGTGAGGTAACTCAACCAGCCTGACGTCTCAATATCACCCATGGCAGACACTTGGATTCACTTTCGCAATATAGCTGGAATTTGCTTAGATCTGCTTGTTAGTGTCACTGTCCCACTGCAGATATCACAACCTGCTTCTCTCTTGGGAAGCATGATAATAGTTCTGATAGTTCTGTACTTGTGACTCTCATGCTCTGCTGGATTTTCCTCCAGGTAGACTGCACTCTCTCTTTAGTCCCACAAATCCCAAAGTTTTCCTCAGTCATTCTCAGAGCAAATTACCCTCTGATTCTTGTCTTTAACCTTTTTCCTATGTATTTGCATAGCAGCTCAATGAGCCATCTGTAGTGCCAGTCTATCTATGCTCTGTTCTACTGTGTCATGAGGAGGTAGAGAAAACGCATTAAAAAGCTGCAGTCAGTGCTGTGTGCCAGCTGCTAGTGTCCCTTGGAAAATATTTGCACTGTTTGTTACTGACATGAAAGTTCTCTTGGTAGTTGGAGCGCTGCTTATAGTTCTTCAGGATTCCTTCCCTCTTTGGCTACCCCAGAGAAATGTGCTGTACAGGCCAATATGAGATTCAGCTGATCTGATCCAGTCCAGTACTTTTCTGTATTAGGCAAAAAGATTGTTTTCATTACCAATCTTTAACTCTTAAAAATTTTTTTTTTAAAAAATCTCTGCAACTGTAACTGTTTCTCATAAAGTCCACATTGCATAAACAGTTGCCCCAGGTCCTGGGAACAACAGCCTGTTCACACATGGACTGCACCACAAAAGCAATAGCTCACAGTGGTCAGGCCAGGGCAGAGCAAGGACGTGCTCTCTGTAAGGGACAGATGGTATCTATTTAGCTAAACATTCTTCCACTAAGGCTGTTTTAACGCCCAGATAATTTTTATCAGCTTCTTATCACATTTGGGAGCCCAGCATGCTTCTGATAGAGGCTGTGCAAGTGCTTCCCAGAGAGTGCTGTAGTTTCAGGGTTCAAGGCAGCATATCAGCATGAAGAGGAGGTGTGTGGATGTGGAGGGGTGGAATAAAAACAACCCCATGCCATGTTTGCTGATTTTGAAATGTTCTTGGATGAATTTCCAGGTAGAATATAGATGCAAGAACGTGGGAGGCCTCTTTCATCCATACTCAGTTTTGCTATACATTCAGGGCCAGACTGCGCGCCTTTAACTCATCTGTGCCTGTGTTCTGTTTTTTAGGCTGACATGAAGGAGGTCTGCCAGTGCTCTGAACAACTCAGAGATGCCTCACTGGCATCTGTAGCATGGTATTAAGCCCAAGCTATCCTGGCTCACATCTGACTGCAAAATTCAGTGTAGACATGCAACTTAGCCTGGCACCCACTCCTAGGAATGCTTCCCTTCCCAGATACTTCTGTTGTGAGGACAAGGTGTTACTCATCCTCACTACGCATATCACAGGGTGCCTTACTGTTAGACTGTGAGGCAGAGCTGTCATCTGGAAGCCCCAGTGCAGTGAGGCAATGCAGCCCTCTCGAGCTGTGGCAGTGCCACATGCGACATGAGGAGCACGACATCTGCACAGTGTAGCATGCACCAGAGCACCTTGATGTAGAGAGAGGTTGGGTGTTCAGAGAGAGCAGAGAGGAAAGTATGGGACACTTATGAAAGGCAAAGAAAACTCCCTCTGTCTCTCTCTCTCTCTCTCTCTCTCTCCTTTTCTTTCTTCACCAGGGAACTGGCTTACACAGTACTACAATAACAAGAACTGGCAGGCTGCCCAGCATCGCTGTACTTTGGTTGTAAGTGAACTATGAGGCTCAAGCAATCTTCTGGGAAAAGTTCACACCAAATGTATTGTATGTTATGTTTTCCCCTCATTGTATTTTTTTCCAAAACAGTCTATTATATTCTTTCCCTGTTGCACTGTGGATTTCTTTAAGATCCCCAGGAGCTGCCCTTTTTAAAACCAAACATTTGGGTAATCGAACAGATCTGTTTTTTGAAGTAACAGAGATAAACTAGTAATCCTCCTCTCAGAGCCAGCCTTCAGAATAAAACCAGAGTACAATTCATTGATTGGTGAGAGTTTCTGTTGTTGGAAATTTGTTAGCTTGGTTTTTTTTTTTTTTTCTCGGTTAAAGCCGAAAAGTTAAATAAGAGAAAGAAGCGTGTCATTGAAACACTATCATTATCTATACAAAGTACATCTTCCACGGAGTGGAAGCCAAAGCAGAGGGGGCTTTACAATAGTAGTGCAATAAAAGGAAAAATGTTCCAAAAAGTGTGCTCTCTGTTTCACTTGAAGCTTTCAAAAAAAGTCTGATGTGGTTTTACATGATAGTCCTGGACACCTCAGAGATGACAGCTGTAACTTCCACTGTAAGATGCTTTCATTTATTTTTTCCTGTTTCTCAATATGGTTTTTGGAGGGCCATAAAAAACACATTTTTTAAAGTTCACAGAAACTATGAACACATTGAACACAATTTATCTGACAAATCAGATCACGGACAGTCAGTTGGAAACCGCATAACAAAAGTATGCCATAACCAGCCCAAGTACATATTCTCCATTGCCCTGCAAATACAGATGCTGCGAATTTATAATTTACTGTTGTTTTACTAATTAATTTTACTGTATTATTGCCTAGAGGCTTTCACTAAGCTCTGCATTGCATTGTGTGAGGTGTTGCACCTATGCATAGGAAGTTTCTTCCTCAGAAGATTTAGGAGGTTAGCTTAGGGTCGTTTTGCAGATGTGTTGGCACGGTACACAAAGTAAACTCACAGCAAACATGAAACAGTTAATTCAGCCTAATTTAGCAGTGATATCAAGTACCTGTAATTCCAGGAGGCTTTGGTAGGAGTTTTGGGTGTTCAGCACTTTTGAAAGCCAGACTGAAGTTCCTTGCCATGCTTCTGACAAATAGTCCTTAGAAATTTAAGACAGAAAAGAATTATTAGGTTATCAGTCCAAATTCATCCCAGAAGAAAACCCATTAAAGTCAATGAAATTTCACTGGGGATGGATTTACCATAGCAAGATTGATCCCTATAGTATATTTAGAACTGCTTTGTCCTATACAGTTTTAATTAGTTCTACATTAGTCAAGGTACTGTACCATTGTTTTAGTCAGCTACCCGAGTGGAGAGCTGTCTCTAGCTATCCTTGTCCACATTTCCCCTCCCACCTCATGCCTTGCTACTTCTTTCTCACCCTGTCATTATTTTATTTCTAATTTGGCTAATGAATTTCTCAGATAGAGCCTTTTTTCATGTTTGAGAAGGATCTTGCTTGTATTGAGGCTAAAGAAAAGAAAAACCAAACCACACTGAAGAAAAAATTTAAAAAAAGGACCAGAAAGAAAGAGCAAATTCTTCTACTGAGGAAAGAAAAGGTGTCTATGAAGCTTTAAGCTGTTCTTTTTCACTCCATCAATCCATATATAGCTAGGTCACAGTTTTTCACCCCATATTCTGCATTAAGGTGAGCATGACTACTTTAGTCTTGACTTTCCAGTTTCAACACTGACTCGCTGCATTGTCAGAGCAAGTGGTTCTTGTTTTAAACCTTTGCTTTACCACAGTTAGAACAGCCATAATCATTCACGTGTACATGTAAAGAATTTCTCAAGTTGCTTCACAGAAATCAGGAAAGCCTTTTAAGTTCTCTACTGGAAAAGTACATGTAATACAAGGCAAAGTACTGTTGCCATCAGTAGTACTTTTTTTTTTTTAATCATTCTAACGCAAGCATTAATCTTTTCTCTGAGTTTGCCAATTTTTTTTTACCTTCTCTAATGAAAGTTCTAACAAGATTATAGGGAATTTGTAATCTCTATATGCTTTCAGTCACATAATTACAACTAAAACAACTGTGTCAAGAATAACTGCAGAAACTCTGCGTTCAGTGCTGCATTCTGCCAAAGAAAAAAAAATGTCCACAACTAAGGAAAAAGCCTCCAAAACCACATTGGGCAAGTTACTAAATCCCATCTACGTAAACACATGTGTGTTCATTTCTGAGTCACTGTATCATTTGACCATGCAAGAAACAAGACAGTCTGCTTGAAGAATGTCAGGAAAACCAGAATATAATTTTTTAAAATGCCATGTTTTCAGTTTTGTTAATGCTCTTCTAAAACAGGCACACACTCACTTTAAAATTAACCACAGAGCTTAATTAAGCTTCTTCTGATTGTGCGGGGAGGGTTCCATGTTGTCTTCCTGTGGTCATTTCATCAGCCAGGGCTTTTCATGTAAGAATGTGCTGCATCCATGTCACAGCATGGGGTCTCATCACAGACACCTGCTCTCAGCCTGTGAACACAGATTTTAATCCCCTTCCCTGCAAAAATGGTGACAGAAGGACATGTTATTTAATTACTCATGCATGCTCTCCAAGACAGGGTCCACAGCTCCACTTGTTTCGTGTGGCTCATGCTATTTTTGGGGAGTGATCAAATAGGATGGTTGTTAAAAAAGGAGAAAACTTCACAATAGACTTCTCTTTGCTATTTGATGAGAACAATAAATGAAAAGATTGGCAGGATAAGAACAGAGTGGGAACTGAAGAAAATCTAGGTATGGTAAATATAGCCATAAAATTATTTGACTTCTTCTGCTCTCACTGTGAAGATATGTAAGCTAAGATGTGCTGCGTAACTTCACTCTCCTCCACTACAAGATAATGGATCCAGCAAAAATTAACTGTGATACTCACATCTAACATACTGAAGAATATGAAACCAATTGAAATTTACTAAAGCCTTTATTTAAGTAAGATCTGTGTAGTGGTTAAGTTTCCCTCAACAAAACAGGAGGAGGATTAAAGAAGAAGTATAAATTTTTAGTTGTGCTTAAACAATGCATTTGCTAAATCACTCCAGTCAAAATCATTCAGCAATCCCTACAAAATCCTATCATGGACCAAAGCAAAGCACAGCTAAATGAAACGTTATATATTGTATCCGGCAAGCAATCACTGCACTTGCATTCTCATTGCCCTCAGCAGCACCTGCATTCTTTGATCACAGTCCTTTTATGTGCTGCACTGTATACAAAGGACTGAGCCAGCAATTAGCCATTCTAGCACTGGGTCCCGAAATCTCTGCAAATGCTTCAGCTCTTTAATGAATTCCTAAATAGAAGGAAGTTGCAAACAAAGTTTAGCTTGTGTATTTTATGCCAGGTTCCCACAGCACTGTAGGTTTTTAGAGCTTAATTAATGACACTTGCATCCTGTATGCCTTCCAGAGTTTTAGTGGAACTTTTACTGGTCACTTCAAACTTTGACATCTTTTGGACAATTGTCCTCAGAATATTGGGCAACCTCCCCAGTCTTTAGAAGGGAAAAACAGGACATTGCTGCCAATCATGACTCATCTGTATTAACGGGATGAACAAAAACCAGAGGGACAAAACGTGCATCATTTCAAGTAAACTACTCATCAGAAATCCTATGCATTGTATAGGAACCAGAACGGGTGATGAAAATTAAAACCACAGCCTAATATACCAGCATTTGGTAACTCTGCCAATGCCCCTAATTAAAATTTTGAACTAATCTCTTCAGGGAATCCAAGAAATTCTTTCAGAAAATGGAACATTCTTCTATGCATATCCAACTACTTATCCTGTAAGAGGGAATATAAAGGAGATTGTATACGATCAGACAGAGGTCAGTCGAGTGGAAAGGACAGTGTGAAAGCTACAGGAAATGAGCCATCTATGAATGAAAATACTGGAATTCCTTCTTGAACTCTGACTCACATAATGTAAGATTTTGCTGGTCCTCATCAAAGGATCATTACATCAATGGAAAGTCTTCATTAATTTTAGTGTGACTTTAATCAGTTCCCAAAACAGGAGAATATAAACATAGGTGTTTATAATATCAAGGTATGCTAACATGTCCTTTATCTTCTACCATTGTTAGAGAGCTTGGGGAGAGTGGTTTGGGATAAATGAGAAGTGCAGAGGCTGGACTGAAGAGGATCTAAGACAGCCGCTGACACTGGCTTATAGACAATAAACAACAGATCCAGTACTGTTGGAGAGGCAATTAGACACGAAAGGATGGAAAGGGTTGGTAATCGGCTGGTAAGTAGAGAGGGAAAGGATGTTGATAAGTACTTCTTAGAAGGGAAAGCCCAAATCTTCTTTATTGTTAATTAAAAAAAAAAAAAAAAAGCCAGAATATGATTTTACGAAGAAAAGTATGATTATAAGTAGGTGTGAAGAAGAGGGGAATAAGATAACTAGAGGAAGTGTATGAGGCTAGGTTAGAATCTCACACATGGAAAAAAGAGACAAGACAGGTAGAAGTTACAAGGAAAAAAGTTACAATCAGGGAAATGGCATCATACTAAGTTTTGTCTTTGGAGAAATCACCAGGGTCCTATAAAGGAAAATAAGTGAAGGCAGTAGGAGAGAACTACCAAAGATTAATCTAGTAAATCTGTTTAGGTATGCAACTGAGCTTCATAAATCAAGCAATCCTATCCTGAGCTAGAATTATTCATATCTATGGCTTTTGTTTGGCCAAAACAGGGTTTAATCATTGTCTTACACTTCCCATAGCCCCTGACACTCAGGCAGACTGGCTGACTTTGGGAAATCAGAGGCACAAACCAATCTTTGCATGGCTGTAAATGACTACATGCAAAGCAAGCCTGTGAAGACTCAGTTCTCTTGGCAAATTCTCCTGATTGAATCCAAACACAACTTTAGCTCTGATGCATTTGTCATTTGCAGAGCTTTGCCTCTTCTCTCTGGTTTAGAAACAAACAAAACTTCCTCTCTGCTACCTTTTTCTAAAGGATCTTTCTGTGACGTGTCTATATTACATGTAATTCTCTGATGCCAGATGAGATAAGAGATATAATCCTCATAAAGGATTTGTGGCATTATAGATTACAGCTTCCTTTTGTATGTTGTATGCATTGCCTTGAAGAGGCCTTGAGTGATGCTATGGGATATCTGTATTCAGATTACAAGATACTTGTGTTCAGCACTGCCTTGTTATAGGTTTAGAAATACCAACAACCCAACTAAGGGGCCAGCTGTTCAGATCCTGCTGTTCTCTTAACCCATGCAAAGGTAAAGTACTATTGTGGTCAGTGGGATCCTTGCCAGGGTAACAAGATTGAAACCATTTTCCTTGTATTTATTCAACTACTATTCAGTGGTAAAGTAGTAGTGGTAAAGTAAATAATAGTAAAGTGATTGTTTAGCAGACAGAACAAATTATTCCATGAAAAAGTCGTCTTAAATCATAGTGTTCTTAAATCATAGTTTGTCCAGGCCAGAAAGGTACTTAGTTACTCTGCCTTTTTAAAAATTATTAATATTATTAATATCCAACCTCCTGCTGACACAACCAGCTGGAATCTTAAAATTGGATTTTACTTATAATTTAAGGGTCTACCTAGGGTTTAAAGACTTTAGTGGATTGACCTGAAGGTGCCCTCACTGGGCATCTCAGAAAAAAAACTGAATAGCAGCTAAACTGCTGCTCTGGAACTCAGTTTCTCCATGAGAATGAATATGACATTGGCTCTTCTAGGAGGCAATAATCACTAGGAAGGTCTTCAGTTTTGTTTCCTGCTGTGCAACATGTTCTTTGGATGAAGGAACTGAATAATTTTGGGAAACACAGAGGAGCTATGTTCAGCAACTTCACAATATGACTGTTCTGATACGAGGCCAACTCTGGTTTCTAAGCCTGGAAAACAATATAGCCAATCTCTGTGATATTAGATAGTGTGAACTATTCACACAATGGTATATCCTGCTTAGCACATGTGGGAAATCTCTACGAGGAACATGGCTGATGATATATTTACGTGACATTAACACAAATGTCATTTACAGTGCTCATTTGCCTAATTAATAGTGTATTTATGTTTCTTGAACATTGCAGTGATCGTTTTTTAATTTCCTCTCCGGTGAGAGCATTTAGTAGAGTGGGGGAATTTATGTTTGCTCTCCAATGACGATACATTAATCTCTATGGCAAAAAATCTACTTTTTCTGGTCTCACCTACACTGACATTTTGCCTGCTCCTGAATGGATCAGCAACATTCCACTAACAATAAACATTTTCAGTGTGAAACAGTGATCTACATCTTAAAAGAAGTCTTCACACCTCTTGGTTTCTACTGCTCAGAAAGAAAGTCAAGTATGTAACATATTTCTACTACATACAAGCAGGCAAACATCTAATGGAAATACATCTTCAGCACCTCGTGTCTGCGTGATTTAGGATGTCACAGATCTCAGCTGTTTGCTGTCTTTCTGACTCCCCTGGCTGTGTTGAAATCACCACAGTGACAGCCAAGATGAAGTAGCTGACTATGTGAGCATTCCTTGTCCTTTCCAATACACAGCAAAGCTACTTAGCTTAAATCACCACTGACGGGAACTAACTTCTTAAACAGGTTTGAACTTGATCCTTGTTGAGCACATCTGACTGTGCCCCAGATTGCCTAGTTCAGCTCCACGCCAGCACATGTACCCTATTATCAGCAGCAGCAGCTCTACATCAGTCAGCAGCTGGCAGACGGGCCCTTGGGGACTTTTCTAGCTGAGGCTAGTGCAGCCCTATGGCTGCCTCAATATATTCTCTGTGCACAAAAGGGGACATATCTCTGTGCAAATGTTGTTATTGCACAATGGGTGTCATTGATAGCAGGAAAGAGACAATGCTTGGGAGCTGGACATGTTGTTCAAACATCGTTCCAGTCTTTTTATATACTCTGATTAAGGCCCTTTACTTAGAACTGCCATCATGCTGTTGCTGGCTGCTTTGGGTGCACAGAGAATATCTGAAATCCCTTTTAACCGTCTTTTAAAGAATCAACTGAATTGCATTTCAGTGCCTGTAATTCTACGGTTTTTTACTTTCTCTTAATGTAGATTCTGACTTATCTATGTAAGATACACAAACAGGTACATTCCTAGTACCCATCTTTTCAAGCAGTACAAGTATTTTCACTATTAGCCAATTCCTTTTCTCCACTGTGTTTCCAAGTCATAACCCCACTGTTGTCAGCATTACTTAGCCCTTGACACCCTAGCAGTATTTCTTCAGTAGTGGCAGACAAGCCTCTTAGGCAACCAGGAAATCTAAAACAAAGGAAAACTGTTACAAGGAGAATATGGGACAGACAGAGGAGCAAGTGCAACTAACAGAATAAAGGCCCAAAGGAAAGAAATTCGGTTGAGGCTGGTAATAAGGGTAGCAACCTTTCAGAGGATTTGCTCCCAGGGCAGGCAGCAACAGCAACTGCTAGTTCTGCCAGGGACAGTGGCAGTCAAATCAGACAGGAATTCACCTGTTTTCCAAGTACAGCACCAGCACAGGGTAAAGTTATTAGCATCCCATGTTCCAAATGATATAAAACTAAGCACAGAGACAGAACATATGACTAACTGAAGGGATTAATTTTCTAAACCTAGATGTCTCTTTTTGATTCCCAAGTCCCTCCTAAGGGAACTGTGAAGCATCTACTGTCCTTGTGCCAATGTCTCAGATAGATCATTATCTTTAGCCTACTGAATACTAACCACCATGTCCTTTTCAGGCTTGAGAAAATGAATGGGGACCAACTTCAACCAACTTGAGATAGAGCAGCTCTGATGGCTCTGGTGGTACCTGCAGTTCCCTGATGGTCTAACCCAGGGTAGTGCGCATGGTTCAAGCACAAGGCCACCTCTAAAAACTTACAGAAACCCCTGCTCCCTGTCACATGTGCTGAATGCAAATTGTGTAGCTGAGCACTGTCATTTCCCACAGCACAGCTGTAAAACTCGGAAGAAACAGCATAATCAAGCTCCAGGCATCCCCCATCACTGCGTCCATGGGAAGTGGTGCCTTGCCACAACACAGCCTTTTCTCCCTGCCCATCCCACTGCTTTTACCTGCTCCCTGTCAGACACTTCCATTCCTTTCCTAAAGCTCTCATGTGGCTGTGACAGGAATGTCTAAGGAGATGAGATAGAAGCACCTACAACAAATAAATAAATGAATAAAGCACTAAAAAGACCAAGCTGGAGAACAAGGAGGACATGAGCTGTTCAGAGGCTCGAAGGCCAGCCCATAGAGTCACTCAGTCTAGACTCCAGATGTGAACGCAGAGCCTCAGTGAGTGCAGTACGGGACTGCGTAAATATCTCAGCCAGATGTCTCAGGGCCCAAGCTACAAATCCTCACAAATGGTGACAGAGTTGGCTGTTGCTGTTTGTACAGCTCTGCTTCCAAGAGAATCAGTGGTCATTCAGTCAGCAGCAGTTCGTTTCTGCTGCCAGATGGGAGGGAAAACCACGCTCAGAGTTGCAGTTAGTCTCATAGCAAACTCAGCAGTCAGTGGATGGGTCATGGAGCCCTCTGTGGGTACTGAGGTTGGCTCAAAATAGCAATCTGGGGAAAGAGCTGAAAAGATGATAGTAAGCATAAAAGCACATGCTACTAAAGTCCCAAATAGGCTAAAGTAACAGGCTGCCATGTCAGGCATTTGAATTAAAATTTAGGTCTTCCAGACCCCTCCCATTTGGTCAAGTGAGCTTACAGATGCTTAACATTGCACGATGGAATTACTTTATGTTTCAGTTGCTGGAGACATGTGATACACTGGCTCTAAGGAGCTTGATGCTTGTATCTGCACTTTCAAACTAAGCATTCCTCTGCCCCACATTCATGTTCCCAGAAATTGTCTCTTAGGTGGGTGCCTCACAGAAAGCACCTGGAGGAAATCTCACCACCTTCCTATCTATTTGCAGTTGGATCTGTCCCTGGGGATGCTGGAGATTAATTTCAGTTCCTTCTTCTGTCTAACTTAGACCAGAGAATTGAGCCTGTCTCTCCCAGGAAATTCTACCACTAGTCTATACTGTATTTCAAACCAAAGATTTCCCAGTCTCTTGGATTTCTCTCACACTCCATAAAAAAATTAAGTATTTATTGCAGCAGGGTATACAACCTGGGGATCTGCAGTAAAAGTCCTTTTATAATCTACCCTGTCACTGACCCAATTTAGGATATATCAATTTATGACCTAGATTCTCTTCAGCAAGTCACCAAAATTGGAACTGGCTGAATAATTTATGAGAAGATTTGTAAGCAAAAGTCCTGAGTTAGGACACTGATTCACAGGGATAATATTATTTATGATTTCTCATTCAGGCTTGAACATGTTTTAGGATGGCAAATAATTGTCGCAAGATTTGCAAGAGGATAGTTTTTATTCTCCTTTTTTAGAGTACCAATAGAAAAATGAATCATACTGTATAAAAGATGAGCTTTTGAATCCACTCAGAAAAACTTGTC
Source organism: Toxostoma redivivum (assembly GCA_013397375.1). Taxonomy (NCBI): domain Eukaryota; kingdom Metazoa; phylum Chordata; class Aves; order Passeriformes; family Mimidae; genus Toxostoma; species Toxostoma redivivum. The sequence continues at coordinate 893,735 of VXBI01013049.1, forward strand.
AAAGAGACATGCCAGTCAAACAAATCAAACAGCCCAGAAAAACTTGACAAAAACATGTGCTACCATATCAGTGTCCTGTTTCTCTAGGTCCAGTTACAGCCTGAAGTTGCACCTCCTGGAGAAATATTTTTAAAGGCCATTGTCCCTGTCTTCAGACCTAGGCTCAGGGAGATAACTTGGAGTCAAAAACGTTTAGGATGAATTGCAGTATTTCAGACTCACCGCAGGCTGAGAACTCACATATAAGCAGTAGCTGATGCAGGGTGAACTCTTTTATCTTCCATGGCAAATGCATGGGACTGTGAGCCCCGACTCACACATACTTTTTTTCTACTTACCAGGGTCCTAATTGAGGTCATGCCAAAAGATGTTCTGAACAACACCAGGTACCCATAGTGGTACATTTTCCATAAAGGTTGCAAGGATTTACTCTATTTTATACCTCTGTCACTTCTGACCCTCAAACCATTGCTGGGATCCACGTAGTTCTAATAAAAATGTTTCCTGAGCTGCCACATTCAGCCCTGGGTCTAAATCAGATTTATCTGCACTGACAGGTGTATGCTTTTGGGGTTTAATTAATTTCCCTCCCTATCCTGAACAACTTAACCCCAAAAAACATAGTATAGAGAGACCAGTGTTGGACATGGGCATCCTTTTCCTTGTTATTCTGCACTTTCTAAAGAGAAGAGACATTGAGTGTAATAACCTTAAATAACAGATTACTCCATGATCTAAAACAAGTACAGCGAACAATTTCTTCAGGCACATCATGCTGTTCTTCCACCTCCTTGGTAATGAATGCACAGCATCACCATGGCTGAAAGTTAAAGGGGGTATTTCTTCTGGCAGTGCCCTCTGGGTCCGTTGGGCTGGCTTATCCAGCAATTGTGTTGGCAGTTTGGAGTTTTTCCCAGGATCTTCTATGGCCAGGAATGCTACAGGCCACTTTGTTAAATGTCAATGCCCATTGCTGATTAATTTTTTGAGGAGGAATCACTGTTAGAATATTTTCCTTCTGCTTCACATCAAAAACTCATCTATTTAAAAGTCTTTTCAGAGAGGGTCCTCTCTTTTGGAATGAAGGAGTCATACTTGGAATCCTACTGTGCAGCACTGACTCTTCCATTTTGGGAAATAGAAAATTTTCCCCATCTTGCCCTTGAAAGTTCAGTTGCAGATTTCCCTCTTCCAGCACAGGCTCAGAACACACCTCTGACTCATAAATGCCAGTTTCAGTGTATAAACAGCAAGTAGACAAAAACATGAGATAAGTGAAACCCTTCCTCTCGCAGTGCAGAGGGAGGTGGAACTCATGTAGACCAGTAAAAAAGTAGGTGTTGAAATACAGAGTTGGAGGAGGATGCAGAAATTCCATAATCCTTATCTCTGTCCCTGAAAAAATCAGTCTCTCCAACCACAGATCACAGCAAGTTCCAATCTGTGGAAAATCAGATTTATTTTGCCATTCATGCAAGTGCAGTTGCCATCTGAGAGCCTCAAAGCTGCATTCCTCAATGCCTGTGGCCACATTAAATTTTTGGGAAGCCATGAAGAACCATTATCAGGAAAATGGTGCTTCATTTACTCTTTGACTCTGAAAGAATGTTTTATCTTCCTCTCTGTTTTGTGAAGTGCTGTCAACACTTACAGTGAAGTTTATTGTAAATACACAATAATAACAACTGTGCACATTCATCTCAGATTCAATTCCTATGTAAATTTATGTTAATGTGTATGCAGATTAGGTCTGCCCCCCTTGGTCCTGGAAAGTTGTCAGAATGACACATGGGTTCTGAAGAGGTTGTGTACTACTGGTCTGTAGGTTTTGTATAGTATTCAATAACTAGCAAGCCAGCAACAAGAGACTGTGGATATTTGTCCTCACTTTTGCTGGATAAATCAATGGAGTCTTCTAGAGTCTGACTATCCTAACAAGGACTTTTTCTAGAGTCTAGCCAGAATTTAAAAGAAGTCTCTCAAACCCACCTCTAAAACCAGGACCTTCTATTTTTATTTCCATTTCTCAATAAAACAAATACATGTTGGATCTTTTGAAAAATTGGGTAGTACAAGGGAGCCCAGTAAGTTCAATATCTGATATGCCATTTATAAGACAGAAAAGCTTTTTTTCTCCCTAATATTTAGTAACCACTAAACCAATGCCTGGAGTTTATGGGTACTCCTCACTTTTCGTTGATTAAATCAGTACACATTTTAAGAGAGCTTCAATAGGTAATTTATTTTATTCTTTCCTTCTCAACTCCCTTTTCTCTGTTTTAACATGAAAAACCACTGTTCTTCCACCTGTTTGTGCAGCAGTTTTGAGCACTGTTTTGTTTTGTGCACCTGTTTTGAGCACTCAGGTCAGACCAATGGGAAGGCAGCTGGAGTCCTGCAGTTGGCTGTTCTCTGCTTTCCTGACATGGATGTTTTGCTATGACACTTTCTAGTCCTTTGCAGTAAATAGAAAATAATCCTAAACTCATCCCATGATTGTGTCCCTACAAGGCTCCCAAGCACTTCTTAAATAATCACAACAGGACTTAAATTGGAACTACAAGAGATACATGTGCTCTTTGCACAGGGATGAATTTCTGGTAATCCAAAAGGGGTTGGGGAAATTTCTGTCAGAAACAGCAGGCGCCACGATTTTTGGCTAGGAAGACATACCAGACAACAAAAGTCCAATTGCCAGAAAGTATTTATACTCCTGCAGTTCACAGCTGAGGACTTGGTCCTGACCTTTGATAGACAAAACAAATTTGTTCTTCAGTTGGAAACCCGGTTGTGCTTGGAGGGTGAGATTTCACCCAGAGCTGACAAAGGTGGGAGCTGAGTCATCAGTTCAGAATGAGGCAGCAGTCTCCTGACCAAAATCACCTCCAATCCTAACAATACTTCATGGACTGAGGTGGCCATTGATTTTTGGGGGAAAAAACTGAACAAACCAAGAAATAACAAAACAAGAAATCAGAACAGAACTGTACCTCATAGATTGATGAGAAACTTCAGTCACCATTTATTTCTGGACTTTCAGCTGATTTAAAGACTGATGCTAAGGAAATCTCTCCTTCAAGTTCTTCTCACTTGTTGAAGGCAATGTTAGCCCCAAGAGCAAAACAAGCAAAATAAAAACAATAAGAGCCTGGAAGGAATCTGTATTTTTTCTTTGAAATAGAGCTCCATGTCAGACAGCTTTCCATGTACCTTGTTCAGTGTAGGTTACATTATGGCATCCCTTCAGGCCCATTCAAACCAGGTTGCAAAGGTATTGTGGCTGGGATCCAACACTACTTTCCCTGCCCATGATAGCTGTTGGTGCTGATTTCATCTTAATCATTTTCTCTCTTTCCACCTCTCATGCAGCTGCCTTCCTGTCTTGATAGGACCAAAGTGCAGCTCATGGAATCCATATGATAATCACAAGAATAGCTATATCTGTTGAAAAATGGATTTAATTCCCCCTCTAAACCTTTGTGTATTGCCAACTGGGGGTGTGAAACCAGCTGGCAAAGGATGCGTTCATTTCGATTTCATTACTTTCACATACTGCTGCTTCCTGACTTTAAATGGTTCCTCCCATCTCTAATGAGAGCACCAAGGCCATGATTAACAGCCCTCACTTTAAACAAAGTTTTGGAGTTTCTTTTCTTGGTAGCTTCTCTGAGGATGTCTGACAGCCTGCTCAATCCAGGGCAGCTGAATGCCTCTTCTTTCACAGCATGAGCATTTTTCAGAGGCACTAGGAGTCAGGCTTGGTGAGGATTTGTATCCCTGAGTAATCTGCAAGTAACTTGCACAACAGCGTGGGAAGCAAGCTTAAAAGTAGTGCTGGTAAAACTGTGAAAAACTAATTTCATCAATGTTTTCAAAATGTAAAGGCTAGGAATGGACGATATTTTACTTTTTTTAACTCTTTTCTCCCTATTCTTATAAAATACATGTTTATGTACTAAAAAGCTTGTCTTCAGTACATTGTTTGCAATTTTTTTTTTAGTCTGAACAGGATTTTAGAGAGATGACTAGGCAGTGAGAGAGAAAAGCCTGGTATGTTTTTTCACAGTTGATCACAGAGAAGGAAAAGGCTTTCTTGGAAAAGATTCCTTCAAGACAGTTAGAACCACGCAGGTCAGAGCCTTGAATCTGGACTGAGGGCATGACTGAGCCCTCTTGGATTTTTGTTTAACATTTAAATGTAGTTTTGTTTTGGCTGTGCTTGACAGTCAGAAAGTTACACTTACTTTCAGCCAAAGCATGAAAGGAAATACTAAGGTCTTGGGGGATGAAGGGAAAATGGAGAGAGGGGGTAAATCAACCCCAAGTAAAAAGATCCCATGAAGTTGGTGGCATAACCAGACAAGCAAAACAAGAAAAAGAGAGTGAAAAATTTCAGTCACAGAAATCAAAAGCTGCAGCTCTCTTACAGGGAGGGAATACATTGCATCTCATTTCTGCTGTGCCTACTGATACCATCTACAGAAAATCTATCACCAGTTGAAAGAGGGTTACATTCCTTGTCAATGCATTCCACCACATTGGTGTCTCGACTTTCAAGAGTTCATTAGATGCACAGTCATGGAGTTTTCTTTGAAACAGAAAGACAATACAAGCTCCTTTATTTTGGCCTCATAGAACCTTATTAACTGAATTTCTTTACACATTAATTTCCCTCCATTTTTTGCTTCAGCTATCACCAACACAGTAAATTTACCTTAAAGCAAACTGTAGCATATCTTTCTCTATATATTCTCCCCATCCATGTATATATATGACCCCCACACAAATACAGATATACATAAACATAAAACCTGGCAGTGAATAGCAGAATTTACCCAAAGGCAAGAAAAAACCAAGCATATTCAGAAACAGGAGAAAATTAACACTGAATTATAAATAATACTGCTTAGATATTAGACCTATTTTACATTTTTTCCTGTCATTATTCTGTTTCTATGATTATGACATTTTATTCTTGCATACCTATCTTTCAGGAAGATAGCCCCTCTGGAAGATCCTGTTGAACTGGGATACTCTCAGAGAAAGATCTGACTAGGGAAAGGACAAAACTGGAGTCAAGAGACTGAAAAGAGCATGCTAAGAATACAGCACAGTCACTGGATAGTGGTAACAGCTATGGAGCCTTTGTGTGGGAGCTGAAAAGCACAAATAGATTCAAGTTAGCAGTGTCAGACTGGCAGCTCAGTGAAGTCATTGTACACGTCTCCACCAAGTGCAAAGAGCGTTGGTCCAACATCAGGACTTGTTCCTGTGCTATACTTTCTTCCCATGCAATACCTGCCTCCATAAATATCTGTTTCTGCAAATGCAAACTTCACTCAAGGGAAACAGAGGACTGGGAGAGCAGAGCATGCTTGAAATGTGATTTAACAGGAGTCTACCAGACTTGGTGTCAGCTCTTCTGTCCTTAAGACTTAGAAAAACTAGGTTTCTGAGCCTCTTAGAAAACTGCTCTGTCTTTATTAGAATTTAGAAATATATACAAGAGTTGTAACCATACAGTCTAATTTTCACCCAGGAAGTTCCAAGCACAATGAATGAAAAATGAAGGAAGTCACCTGCAAGTAATTGCTGCACCTCATAAGCAGAGTACAGAATTGTTAGTCTCATTAAAAATGATAAAAGTAGGACTCTTCATCTGAAGAGCCTGTGAAATCACTGCTTGAGAAACATCATTTATTTCTTATCCTCAGCCAAAAATGGCGAGAAGCAAAGCTGCTCTGCTCTACCTCTTCACTGAATTCAGAGCTTTCAGCCATTAATGCAACACATGACCAGAATCAGCAGTGCACCAATGTACTTTGCTACTGGCAGGAATGGCATGAAGTCCATATCTGGATCAATACAGTGCTGCAGGACACTGTTGGTGCACTGTTAGAGGGAATACTATAATCTTAAGTTCCAGACCCAAGGCTGTACATACTTAGCACTTCATGATGTACAAAAGACAACTGTTATATAAACCAGTAAATATGTATATATCCCAACCCAGACAACAAGGAAGACATGCTAATCCCACATGTAATTCAGATTTAAACACTACCCAATGTGGCAGGCATCCCAGTGTCCTAACTCACAAAATGAGCTTTTCAGATCTTTCACCAGAAAACAAAAAAGTAAAAAAGGAAAATAAATTCTACCTCAGCATCTTGAAAGGAGGCAGTCACCTCTCCAGGTTTCTTCCTTAATTAGTCAGGGCTCCTTGCCTTGGTTGGATAATAAATGCACATTCGTAAGTCCATGTGTGCTCAGGCATCTGTAACACAACACCATTTATGCTACAGCCAAAAGACATTCTTCCTTACTAGTAAGGGAACAGCTCAAGTTGGCGTAATTAATCTTTTGTCCATCAGTAGACAATTCTAATATAACAATGGAGACAACATAAACTGGTGGGAAAGGAGAGAAGTAAGTTTACATTCGTTACTTCTGTAACACTTCAGAGAATCTGAATAAAAGTCTTTTATTCACGTGTTGGTGCAACTGTCTCCACAAAAAATCAGAGTCCCTTGCATTGAAAATAGACTTGTTTTGATTGCCCTAAGTAGAACACCATAAAAGTGATACAACATAAGATCCTCCTCAGAAACATCATTTTGTGCCAGAGGATCTCTGAGCCTAAACATTTCCTTTCAGACACTTTATTCCCAGAAGATCCTGGCTTTCTGCAAGAGCCCTTTGTAGTCCAGCTGGATGTCATTACATAATTAAGCCTGTGAGTCAGGAGGTAGTCTTGAGCATGACAATTTTACAAGGTAAGATCAAAATGTTATTTTTTCTTTTAAAAGACCTGGTGCCATTTGTTGTAGTGCCTTTATGCAAGGGATCAAATATAGTATTGATTATTCATTATTACCTTTAAAGAGGTCAGGAAGCTTCTGGAATTCAGAAGATTCCTGGGGATCTGAAGTGATATCAGGCCTCAGGGCTTGATGACTCTTCTTGACCTGAAGCTTTGAAATATCACCTGCTGTCTGGATTGTTCCTACTTGCTGCCTGGGATTTCAAAGTCTCTCTCTCTCCCTTTTCCCCCCAATGTCTTACAGACATTGCCAGATCAAGAGAAGCAAAGAATGCAAAAGAAAGTGAAAGTGAGAAGAGCAGGAGCTGGAAGCCCAGCTGGCATACATCTGCTTTGCTAAGCTTGAATTGAAAATGAGTATCATTATTCTTGTTCTACTGCATCCTACTGTGTTTGCTATTGCATCACACAGAAGAGGCAACGGGTATATCCCGTGGCCAGATCCATTGCCTTCAATGTGGGTTAACCAACTGTCCAATATTACAACACGGAGTTTTTAAACCTTTCTCTGCCAATCTGATAATTCAAATGGAGGAATGTTTAGAGGAGACTGGAAGTGTTGTCACGTGGAGACCCTGACAAAATTTAAAACACTATCTTCATCAGTGAAGAAAAAAAATCAACGTCATATTAATCTAAACACTATATTAACAGTTTCCATTTTCAACAACAGTGCCTTTATGTTGTAGAATAAACCTCCAAGACTGCTTTTTGGCAGATGGTTAAATATTTAAGTAGTTGGCCAGAGATTTTTAAAAATTTAGATAATTAGAATACTTGAAGCAGTTAATATTTATTAGTCATGAAGAATTTGACAGATTAGATATTTCCAACCCACACATTTTCTGGCAGAAAAAAAAAATGCCCCCTTATCTTTCATTCTATGGGTAACAAACTTTGATATGAAGCAGAAGGCATGGACTTCCCAGTTTACTCAGTATGAGACACTGAGAGTAGTTGCTGTGTCACTTATTTCAAGACCAGAAAAAAAATGATGGGAAGAACAAGATCTCTGTGGAAATGCACAGAGTTCACCCTGGAAAGTGCCCAGAAGACTGAATCTTCCGCACCACTTCAACTTTCACTATAAATTACAGTGTCCCTAGCTAGGTTGCAGGGCTACTCCAGTCACTGGGGATCATGAGACAACCCATTTCCTATTAACCTTTTCCTTCTGTTGGCCTTCCTTGCAGGAGAGGAGATGCATGGAACAAAGGCAGACCAGTTCTGGGGCACTCCAGAACTGCATCAGAGAAGACACCAAGACACAATGGAGTCTTGGCCTCCTGTCCTTAAAATGGGAGATGGGAGGCCAAGAACTGGCAGATTACTGAGGCTGCTCTAGGGGCCAGTTTCACCAAACATGTCCTCTTTTATCTGTCCAGAAATATGGCTGAAAATAAGGATTGCTGGCTGTCCCACAGACTGTCAATACCTGTAAATGTCCAAACAGTATCTGGGCATAGACAAAGCCTGCTTTTGCATGGAATGTATGTGTTACTAAAATATAATACACCAGCCACATGAAACTCCTAGTCAGCAATTCATGCAAAACATGAAAGTACCACCGGTTTTAGACTGTGTAGCTGGCTGGCTGGCTGGAAAGACACCCACCTCCATTATATCTTACCTCTCCTTTTTTAATAGCACCACTGAATGGTCACTATGTGCCCCTGTATGAAGTCCCTTGGGCTCACAGGCAATAAGGCACCTCAGTAATGACATTTGCATGTATTCACATGCAGTGTTAAAAGGAGCGAATGCATAGGATTAACTGTGGCAGGAGGATGAGTGGAAAGGGTTTTCATTGCTGTCTACACAGCAAGGTCAAGGGCAGATAGGAGTAGATTATATACCTGCTCTTACCTGACACAAACCAGTAGGGCAGGACTGACTGCCCTGGCAGGCTGAACACAGGCCTGATCTGGAGTCACCCCAGCACTGCCCTAAAGGAAATCAAGAGACAGATTGGAAAGCAACCTTGGATACCACCCTGTGATTGTGCCAGTTTGCTCTCTTAAGGGGATGGTAGCTGGAGCAGAGCGATCTCTCAGCTACACCCTCCCTTCCTGTGATCAGCAGAGATGAACTGCTGAAATCACTGAGGAGACTTTTCTTTATCCTATAAAAATCTTTAATGGCTCTCCTTGTCAGAGACAAAGTGATAGGGTATTTTTTCAACTTTTTTATTTTCATTAAAATTATTTTAGAGGTATTTTTCCAGTGTCACCTTGTCTGACAATAGCAATTCATGCTTTAATTATCTCACTGGCATAGTGAGACTATAGGAAAACAGGTAGGAGTATGAGCTACAACGAAAGAAAAATGTGGTTTAAATGAGCAAACACTCAGAAGTTTCCAGCTTTCATAGGTTTTCTTTGATTGCTAAAAAAGCATGTTGGAGAAAATCTGTTAAAGTTTCAGTATCCTTCCTCTTCAAGGGGAATCCACAATTCTTAACCCTTAAGAGCACCGTCAAGACTCATTGCAAACCACAAGACAAGAATAGAACCCAGCAATAAAAAAGAAGTCACCAACCTTTTAAAAAACAAATATCCCAGGGTCCCATTATTCACCATAAAGAAAAAAAAAAAAAACCAACAAAAACCAGAAATGAACCCACATTGTTTCCTCTTGAAGTACCCAGAAGAAAAATCTGCACCTTAAAAAGGTTTGACCTCAATATAGGCCATAATGTAGAAATGTGAGGATCTTGGAAACTTGTGCTTTTCCTGGATTGAGGCCCAGATTTTGTAATATATCTTGCCTGTTACTGTTTTTCTTGCTTCTTCCAAAGTATAAAAGGTTCTTTTGAAGAAATGTGTTTTCTAGACACTTTGATACACCAGAATTGGGGTCTGTTTAAATACTTTAAATTTGACATATATATGCATGTAGTTATAACATTTTGTGAGTGTGAGCCAACATTGCCTTCTCTGGATCCAGTCCTTCCTATCAATGTTGTAAGACACTAGACAGAGCAGTGTCTACCCTAACATGCAGAGTATGCACTAGGCCAGACAAATAACAGTAAAACACTCAACATCCTGTGCCTTTACCTTCTTCAGCACAGTTTTAATGAACAGCACCTGAAAGAATTTATGCCCATGTTGAAATTGGAGTTCCAGGACACTGTGGTGGCACATCACATCTGCTTGGAAAAGGAACCTTTCCATCCCCTCAGCCTTACTTCACACAAGGAAATCTATCAATAGTTTGGCCCAGTGACTATCAGAGGTATGAATATTCCCTCAGAGACCATTTTCCTACCCTGACCACAATGTGCTTTTGCATGTTGACCTGCTATTCAGTTCCCAATGCTTTCCAGACTGAGTTGAAACTGTGGCAATCAGACATTAACCCTACCCTGAGATGCTCATGGCCTGTCACATGCATCCCTCTTTTTTTGCTATCTAGAGAGTATGCATGCAAATGCTTTCCTGTGTGTTATCTCATACAGTTGACCGAGGGCACCAGAACAACTGAGAGACAAAGTCTGATCAATATTTTTCCTCCATATCCACCTCAAAACCCAGCTAGAAGGGGGCCAGCCATACAATAATTCATGATTACTAGCCCCACTAAAGTTAACTCCTGCCATATCTTATCAAACAATCGGCCATGAGAGAAAGTTTTCCCTACTGGAACATGCATAAGTCACTCCAACTTCTGTGGCTGTGAACTGAAAGCAATTCTTTCTCCACCTTCCAATGTTTGCTCAGGTGCAGTTTGGTTTCCACATGGACTGATTGAGGAGAACCTGCCTCAACCAGCGAGCTCACAGGAGCCACCAACCAACTCACACTGACTGCAAACAAAGTCCTCATCCCAAAAGAGTCTGTTACATAAAAGTGCACAACATAAAACCATCTTTGTATTTGTGACTTACTGTAAGTCCTTAGGAGGTTTGCCTTTAAGGATGACTACATTTTTAATCAATCAGCAAGGCATGCAGTATGTAAAGTTCATGCTAGCTTGAGCGGCAGCGCACTGTGTTTTTCCCCTGGTGAGCAACCCCCTCTCAGCCCCTGAGCTTTAGCTGGTGAGGTTATGCAGCCTTGCCTATTAGGACTGCTCTCAGCCACATGCCTGACTGCACTCTCAAGTCTCAGGGCCAAGAGTAAACTTTGAAGGAACCCTGCCAATTAAATGTAAGCAGAAAACAAAGTCTTTATTTTTCAGTGAAGCTAATGTGGTCAGAAATGTTCTCACGCTGCTGCTACTGATAATTATTATTTTGCATTCAGTAGCGATGGCTTTTAACTGAATTTGAATATTAAATTCTGTCATGGAAATGAAAGTATCTAAAAATGAGTTGATCAGATTGTCATTGGTAAATAGACTAAATACATTTTACTACTGGTGAAAAGTGAGCCCTTCTGTGACAAATGTTTTACAGTCTTGTTTTAGGGATCTTACAGAAAAGAAAAACCAAAAACCAAACTTAGATGGTATGCATTATCTACAACAGGCAAAGACAAAACTTTGCAGAAAGGTTAGCCCTGATGAATTTCAGTAAACCCTTTATATTATTTCATAGTCCAAATAGACTACAGAAGGTTGCAGAAAACATACTTGAGGAATGACATACAGAATTTAATAGAATATCCTTGGATTAGTTCTTGTACTTTCTCCAATTAAATATAATTGTTTCAGTCCTCAGTTCAGATACAAAAATGTTCCAATTTCAATGTTTAACTGTTCTGCCTACAATGAATCTAACAGCACAGACAGACTCTAAAGAGGTCTAAACTTAAAAATGACAACATTTTCAATCCCTTTATCTTCTTTTTATTTTCAACATTAGAAGCAAGTGGTGTACATACAACTAGAAAACTCCTTTACAGTGCCTGAAGGGCCTTGATTGTAATCTTTCTACCTTATGAGACAGCTAAAAGTTATGGCAGGGGAGACGGTCATCTGATTGTCAGAGCTTGCCCAGAGCTTCTAGTGCAGTCTGGGCACCAGGACAAGCAAGAAGGATATAAAAAAATCAGAATCTCCTAGAAAGATGCTTGGTTGCCTGCTGCACTGCATCAATGGATTTCTTGGAAACAGACCTTGTGGGAATATATTGGATTAATTTCTCTTGGGAAATGCTCCTAACACCCTCATGAAGGTCTCAGGTAGGAGACAAATAAAAGGGAGAACAAAGAATTCTTCTTTAAAAAGCCCTTCAAAAAAGATCAGATGAACTTCAGCTTAAAAGAGAAGCAAGAATATGACCATTCCAAAGGGATGCTTGTAATTTCTACCATGATTTCCATAATTCAATACCTTACAGTTATGCATTTCAAAGTCATCTGAAAGTACCAATAAAGACAGATTGATTACTTTATTTGTATACATTGCTATGAGACATTATCATTCAATGCTGCCAAAGCCAGTTCCATGCCAGCCCTTGATCTAAAATTAGAGTAAGGACAAGGAAGTGTTCTTTCCTTTACAATGATCACCTAAACCCAGATGAGCCAACAGAGGCTGAAACAATAAAGCAGTCGGTGCCAATGGGTGTTTGCTGATGAAAAAGCCACAGGACTTCCAAACAGGCCCCTAGGAACTTTCTTAAGAACATATACAAATTTCAGCACCAATATTCACTAGGGATAGGGCTTGAAATTTACCCGGAGAAGGTACCTAGGCAGGGAAGACAGACTGTGCAGCAGCATGAAGGACTCAGAGTGGTCTGTCTTGGTTTCCTAAAAACATCATCATACATAATAGAAGTGGAAGGTATTCTGCATTGATTTCTGCTCCCTCTAGTTGCTCCTCTAAGAAAACAGAGATCTCACAGTCTCCATCCCTGCAGCCTGGGCAGTGCCATTTCACAGATACTGAGTAAAGGGTCAAGGAAATACCTTTTGACTCCTACTTCCAAAGGCAGGTTTGGTGCTTCTTCTCACCCACCTGACTGCTCTTGAATCCAAGCACTGGCTTAAAGTAGGGAATCTGTATCTTGTTCTCTGGAAGACAATGCCTTCCATATAACCCTGACCCAGCATAGATATAAGGTACTGAGCACTCAACCTGCACCACAGCTGCTCCATCCAGGACCACCTGTAAGGAGGGTTTACCCAAAGGATTGTCCTCATCTAACTCCACAAGTGCTCAGCCTGCTTTCACCTTAAGACACAAGATCGGTTTGTACGTGTGTACCTCAAGTTATTTCTGTGCACACTTCATGTGTGCATTGGCCCAGATCCATGAGTGTGTGTGCATGCAGATAGATAAACAGATAATCTGAAATTGTTTCAAAGCAAGGGAAACATTTCTCTTTCTTTCTTTCTTACTTTCTAGTTGTTTTTGCAACAACTTGGCCTTGGGATCTTCCAGGGAGCTGTGTATATATATGAGTGACACACTTGCCTGTTTTCACAGCTCCTGCCTTATGTCAATTTAAGCATCTTTCCTACACCTGGAGCGGTTCAACAAACATCAGCTCACAGGTGTCACCCTCCATTGGCTGAAGGCTGGCTCCAGAGAGTCTAGCCAATATCTGCTTTGGCTATTAACAGCCTTGGAGAGGCCAAGCTCAGTGTGTGTGGGGAAGCAGGGGGAGGAAAAGGTGGAAGGAAAAGGAAGGGGGGGTTACATGTATGTGCATGTGCATTTGCTGCTGCTTTAACTTTCCATCCATTTAAGAGTTTAAATACTACTCAAGCACTTAAAAAAACATTAGGACACATTCCAGCTTTCTCTGCCAGTCAGAGGGAAAAAATGTTTGAAACCCTGCATCTCAGCACCCCAAGGGCTTTATGATTTGTTAGGTTTAGTAGTTCAGAGGATTAAAAAGACAGAAATATTAGTAGAAAAAGAAGAGGAAAAAGTCAATGTATTCACTGAAGCAAATCTAATGGGTCGCTGGGCCAGAGAAGAAAAGGTTCTACTACCTGACTGAATCTTATTTATATTTCTCGCTCCACAATAAAAAATAATTTTCTAGACATTCACCCCCCCCNTGCTATGCTAGTCACATTTCCTAAATCCTTTATCAACGACTGCTCTGCATATGAATGGGCTGTAATTGAACTGTCACATTCATGAAGGTCAGTAACCTTTCATTAGGAAGAATGTGTCTTTCTTGATAAATTGCAAAGTCCCTGAGGATTTGAAAGCATTTTTTTATTTCATTCTTTCAAATATACCTTTAAAATCTAATACAGATCTTTCTCTCTTTTCATAGTACTCTGACAAACCCCTCGTCTTTCTCTTTGTCATAGGCAGTTCCATGCAAAATATTCAATCACAAGCTTTCACTGTGACCTTCTTAAAAACAAAATGGAAGCATAAGCCCCCCACCCTCAACCCCTCACTTTGAATTGCAGATAGCTAATACTTCTGCTTAAAAATCCCCAAAAGTCAAAAGCTTGAGATTAGAAGCTTTGCTGTGTCCTTGCTTCTTCATATTGATTTGAGTTTCTACCCTAATGCAACCTAAGTCTCACTCTGTTGGTGCCAGTATATCAGTCCATCTTCTTGGTATGTCCATTCATGTGCAGAGATGGACAGACAAATACACCAAGTAGTGACAGCCTCTATGAGAAAAACAAATTGGGGAAGAGAATGGTGCTTAAAAAACTATATTTAGTACTGCAGACAGTTTTCAATCCATGCCACAGGTTAGCTGCATGAAACTTATTCTTCCCTATCTAAGTAAAATAAGCTTTTCAGAGGGCTGATTTTGCACCTTGATCTGCACCCTGACACAGCAGGGTCCTTGAAAGAAACTGACTGGCTGCCAAGTTCAGAACTGCTGCCAGAAGTTCAATTCCTCCTCCAGATTCCAATCAGAAAGCGTGCAGCAGGATACATGGAAATGTGTCGCACTTCCCACCCTTACCAGTGCAAAGGTGCCTTCAGAAGTGTTAAAATGCTACCAAGGCTGCTGGGGCAGAAGCCATCTGTTCCTGTTCTAGCGTTCTAGCTAAGCCTAGTGCCCATCTTCAGCCAGTTGGCTGGCTGGGGATTGACTGTCAAGGGGTCACAAAAAAGGCAACTTGGCGAAAAGTCAGCCATGATCAAGATAGAAACACCACAACATGAAGAAGGTGGGACTTGATAAGTGGAAGTAAGCATCTGGCCTTCTGTGTTAGCTATTCAAATGCTTCAAGAAGTAACATGAATTACAGGCTCTTGAGAGATGGCAGAAGACTGTCCTTTTATTGTCAGCACCCATAAAATTGTGGTGATTAAATTTCACCCCATAAGATGGAATATAGAGGAAAGAGGAACGAGGCATAATTGCTATGCAGTTGAAATGATTTGATGGTACAGGCCACACTGGAAGCTTTTTAGCTGGAAGGAAAAAAGAAGCAAACATTTATTTTGATTTTTTTTCAGGAATGATTGAAGAATTAATACTTTAATTACACTTAACTAATTTTTCTCAAGACTTCTCTCAACTAGTGAATTCTGTTTGGTTCATATACCCACCTTTGAATGGGAATCATTTACTGCAGTACCACAGAGTGGATCTTCTTATACCAGTAACAGAAGTCATAAAAAAAACTCTCACAAAGCAAAAATGCAAGTTCTGCCTGACTTCCATATTAACGTACTCCTTCAGCAGCAAGATTATGTTTGAATTCACATGGAGAGGGTCTTTATTTAAAAGCTAGATGTCCTCACATGCTCCAGTTCTCTAGAACAATTCCAGTTCTGGAAATTGTTCTCTAGACACAGAGTTCATGCTGAAGGGTAGCCAGGGGTGCCCAGAAGCATAAATCAGCCCAGACAATTTGTCATTTGAATTCTCTCTGCCACTGGTGAAGTAAGGTACTCGTGATAACACTGTGAAGAAAAAGACCAGACTTCATCAGTGGCCAGAGGTATGTGGTTAGCACCACCTAGGACTTTAAAACAACAGAAAGGCCTTCACAGACCATCACTTTCAGTGCCACCACATTCAGGCTGCTCAATGGAAGAGTCTAATGTAGAAACCCCCACTACAGTGGCATCTAAGGTCAATAGGCAGACTTCAGACTTCTAGTGAGCAGGAGCCATGATGCATGAAGCAGGCAGGACTGACTTCTTTACATGCCTGACTTTGGTACCAAGATGCTTTTCTTCCTGCTGACTGCACAGGAAGCCAAGGTCTAGCAATCTGGCAAGGTGTGCAGAATTGCTCACCAGTCTTGTGATCTGACACAATGTCCTTGCTCCTGTTTCATACTGTGCAACAGGAATACAGCTCCCAGTTTCTAACTCCCAGCATGATTGCTGCTGTGTGGAATATATAAATATGTTCTTGTGTGGGGCTTTTCAATTGTGCATCAGGAGATGACTTTCTAGGAACCCCCATTTTGGAGGCAAGATGCTGGCTGCTTTACTGAAGAGAGTAAGCAAAGAAGAAAAAATCAAGTTATGCTTTAATGTAAAGCACATGAAGTGTTGGACCATTACTGTTGTCCAAGTTATGAACCAGTTTTCCCAAGTGTTAATTTGGAGACCATTGATGATTTAATCTCCTGCAATGTATTTGGGTGTGCCAGTGATCTGGAGAACATTTTCATGCAAGTGCCCAATCATCCTGACACTTTCAGTTGCCAAAAAACCAGAATTAACTGACAGTCAAATCAATACAAGTGGAAGACCACAAACTTGGGAAAGAACTTACATCAAAATAAATATTTTTGCAGATATTTTCTAGCATGTCTGCTCTAAAATGCCCCACAGGCAATAATTCCTAAGGTGTATTGTTATTTTTCTTCTCAGATAAAATGTTAATAGCCAAGTGGATATGAGGTTACTACTTAAAATTCTCTGGAGAGCTGATGTTTTGATTCATGCACTTTAGTCCTCTGTCCAGAGTATACTGATTTCTTTCCTCACTGGAAATTGGAGGTAGTTTCCTACATCACGGTATTTGGATTCATACACAGCTAGACCTTTCTGTATATCAGGGAATTCAGATTCCAAGATTTCAGTTGATAACTGCATATGGAAAAACAAGAGCAGTATATCACCTCATTGTATATATCCAGACCAAAACAATGAGACTTCTCAAACACTTCACACTGTATGTAAAATAAAAGTCATTAAAGAATTTGTTTAGAAGTGTGTTAAGCATTTTCCAGGCAGGCGGTGAATAAATCCACTTTACCACTTCATGGCTTTACAAAGAAGCCCATCCATTAACATGGGAACCCTCTTGTTTGCATTTCTTAACAGCTGACATTTGTACCTTTCCAAGGAAAGTGAAGGGCATCTCATTGCCTCATTGTTTAAATCAGTGTGAAAATAATGGGGATGATAGGGAATTGGAGCTAATTTCCTTTGTCTCCTATTCAGCAGATAATGGTGGTATGTGTGGGATGCTAAAGGCCAGGCAGAGGAGGTGACCTGAAGATGACTTCATTCTTATGAGGTTTATCAAAGGCTCCTGTCAGTCAAATGCATGCTGAGAGATTGGGGACCGGCCATCTGGTCCAAAGTTAATCAAAGAGGAAAAAGGAAAGTGAGGAGGTGAAAAATCCCCCTGTCAGCTTTGTGGAAGGTGGAGGGAGAGGCAGACAGAAGAGGGAACTCTTGTGCACCAGCAGCCCAGCACCCAGACTTGATGGCTGCACAGAAAACATGAAGCAGAGTGGGGTGGAGGAGCAGCAGGGAAAGGGAAAGATATCGTTGTTTTGAAATTTCCCTGGGATGATCCCACACCAGCTTTAAGTGGCAAGCCTGAAGGTCACTGCTGCTGTTAGCCATGCAGAGCAGAGGCAGAATTGTTTCACTTGTCCTCAGAAAAAAAAAAAAAGGGGGGGGGAGGGACTGACTCACAGTAGGGAACTAGTGTAAGATAAAGCACAGGGTTTTCTGTCACAGAGCCAGACTTCNGGGGGGAGTGACTGACTCACAGTAGGGAACTAGTGTAAGATAAAGCACAGGGTTTTCTGTCACAGAGCCAGACTTCCTTCCTCTGAGTTTTGCTTCTTACAAGCAGGAGCAAGAGGTACAGCCATGCCACCTGTATGTCCTGCAGATTCAACCATACCCTACTCCTCACCTTCTACCCCCTCCACCCACTGGGCTCAAAAACAAGTGTCCTGCAAGGACTACCCACATCCAAGAGATTGGCATAGTTTGCCCATAAAGGCTTTTCTGTCAATACTGACCAACATACATTTTTGCATTATGCATAATCAAAGAGGGGTATAGAGCAGGGATTTATCAACAAATGGCTTGGTTTATGCTGGGCATAAAGCACACAATGCTTGCACGTGAAATTGAAGGCACCAATCAGATAACTAAAATACTGTTTAAGTGTGTGTGCGTGTGTTATGCAAGAATACATTTCTTCACCAAAGATGCATTCTGAAGTAAAACACCAGAGTATGTCAGCCTGATTTCCATAACTAGCCCTGTTCAGCTGCTCAAATCAGCTAAATAGAGACATATTTTTAAAACTACAAACGTCCAGATTGTGAATCTCTCCTTCATGCTGGCAAGTAGTCATGCTAATGAGTAGTCTCCTTGACTCCAGGGGAAAAAATTCTTGCCAGCAAAGGTTTCACAATCCCAGCCCTAAACATTTCTAAAATGATTAACCAATGTGAATTAACTTCAAACAAAAGAGAGAGAAAAAAAAAAAGAGAAAAAAAGGAAAAAAAGGAAATAGGGGAAGAGGTTTTTTTTAAGGGCTGCAGATTAGGGCTGAATATTAAATGTGTTCATGGAATTAGCAGAGCAAGGGATGAATGTGCTTCCTGTAGTACACACATACACACACCCTGCACACACACAGAGGCTCCTCCGCCCAGGACAGAAACATCCTAAACCTAAGAGAATGAGAACAAAAGAGTCTGGCTGCCTCATATACCTGGGGTGGGACTTGCTTCTCTATTAAGTTTCCATTCTGCATCTTCCTCAGGTCGAGGTCCAGTCAGGCCCCCATGGAGAGGAACATATGGAAAACAGTGGCAATGAGTTCTGGTCTGCCTGCAGCTTTGCTGAGCTGAGTCTCCTCCAACGCCCTGTTTGGGAGCATCACTTTGCAAGGCCAAGTGCTGCAAAATGGAGCTGAGGATAATGGGAGTAGAATCAGACAGGACTTAAAACCAAACCTTTACAAAACACCTAACCCAAGGATCCTCTGCTGAATGGAAGATTTCAGTCATGATACAGAGCTCTGTCTGTACATACACAGTATAAACACAACTATACAGTTACTGCTTGCTGCCCTCCTATTTTTATTGAGTTTTTAAAATAACAAACAACCTGCTGCGCACTAGGCAGCCCAAAACAGGCACAGCCAAAAATGAACAAGGGTGGATAGATATTAGAACATCTAACATTTTCTGGCTGCTAATGTCTGATGTGACCCTTTTGCATGGCAATAAAAGTCAATGAACAATCTCATAGGCATCAAACATGCATTCTGCTTTGACATACCCCAACTTGCATTTACTGTCTATTGAACTGCTTTACCTGAGCTGTGATGACTTCAGAAGGAAAGGAGTTAATAGCACTAAGGGTTCTTTTTCGGTTTTTATCTGCACAGCTCTAGAATCCCAGAGAAATATGACTAAGAAAATGATCTTTCCCAACCCCTGGAAACAAAATGCAGCCATTTGGATCCCAACATAAAAACAAGCATCAGCATGTCTGAAATTCTCTGCCGGCTATAATTAAAACTCACGAGCAACTACGACACCACTGTTTCTGTCTTTATGACATGAAACATGCAGACATTTAGAAATGGGCTGACAGAAAATTCAGCAAGGAAATTTCACCACAAACCCTCTATCCCCTGGAAAATTAGGTATTTTTATCAGGCAGCAAGCCATTATCATAATATTTATGATTCCCCTTGCCCAGTTCCTGCTGAATCTCACAGAAGGAAAAAGCTTTAGGCTTACCTGTGTCTGGCACAGATCCCTAGTCTAACACATTGGTTGAACACACAAGCATGAACATGCTGTCATCAGCATGTCCTCCTCCTTCTTGTAGGCTTGAAATAATTTGATATGCCAAATTAGACAATGCCCTAAATCAATCAGTAGCTCAATTTTCATCAGTGGCTGAGACTATTTCCGAAAGCAGGCAGGAGATTTAGCTACCTAACCCTAAACTGATGGAAGATAAGAGACCACATCCCCTTGAAGACACTGAGAACATTGAGCTGTGCTCTTTCCTCCACACTTTCCACAACTCCCTTATTTTGACTTAGAAATCACATAATTGAAAATTTCATAATGTTATTTCTGAAGGACTTTTTCAACTTCTTTATACTTCATTGTCAACAGCACGCATGCTGAACATATGCTTTAATGATAGCCACAGCAATAACTAGCACAGAAACAGTTTTCTTTCAAACACTTCAGAATAGTAAGGAGGTGGGGGAGGGAAGTTATCAGCACTAATACAATTTATTAGACAAGCCCTATGTGTATGCCATGGCAGGTCTGCTATCAAAGGCAAAAACCTTCAGGCTTTTTACATCCCATAATCCCAATGAAAGCCTGCTTTTGCAGATACCCTGCAGTTCATGAATCACTGGCTGTAGCATACAAAATCCCCTATTTAAGTAATTACTGTACAATAGACAAATCTGTGCAGTGGCTGATGTTATATAAAATATTCCAAGGCAGTCTCAAAACCACAACATATTAAAAAAATCTCAACTGGAAACAAGTGTCTTTCAGTAAGTATATATTGTGAAATAGGGGATGCTGTGCTCTAATCATGTTAGGTCTGTCCTGAGGACTGGAAAAGGTCTGGCAATAAAGGAACCCAAGCCAGTCATGGACACTGAATGGCTCCTATCTCTAGACATTCTTTTCTATTTGTTTTCACTTGGGCTTCAATACACCCTCAAGCTCCTGATTTTTACATAATTGGATGGTTCTATTATTGCCAACTTGGTTTTCAAACATCAAAGAACACAGAACCATCTCAAATCCATGCATTGCCTGAATAACGGGCCTGGCTACCTGCCTTCCATTTATTCAGCAGAATGAACAAAAAGCCCAGTATTTTTAGGAAGATACCAAAACCTTAACCCTGGTCTTGGCTGTGTATTACCTTGGTAATGGAGCTGACTTCCACATCTTCATCAGAATGAACCAAAAGCCTGGCATGTTAGAAAGACAACAAAATTTCACCAGAGTCTTATCTCTATACTTGGTTCTGGTTTATCCCCATGACTGGAAAGTTCAGTTTCTACATTCAGCAACAAGGAAGATAGGTTTTCTTTCATGAGGAGCCCTTATTTACCTAACTTTGGTTTCCTCTATGGACCAATTACTTTACCAAAGCTTGTACCCTTCAGCTAGTCTGTAAATCAGACTTGGAGTGACAAGAGGGTGGCATTTTGCCAAGTCACTTCCAGAGCAGACCAGCAATGCTCAGTCATACCCACATAATCAGAAAACAAACAAAAATGGATAAAGGACAGAACTGTTTTACAATATACAGAGTATGATGAATGTATTCAATTTGGATTAATTATAAAATATGTTCTATTAATCTACTTACAGTTTAAGATCTGGCGAATGGCACAGCAGAAAAAGAATCTGAACTGGAAAATTAGCACTACTTTAATTGCATGACTACTGACTTTCCTCTTCCTTTCAAAGGAAGTACACAGTCCTTCTTCAGTGGAAGCAATGGCTTTAGAAATGTTGATCTGAATCAGACTTAGCGTTTTCAGAAATCTTCTGTATCTCCCACAATGTCCAAGGTTTATTACATACTTTATTTTCTTGTTCTTGGTGCAAGAAATCTGCAGGACGGTTGGAAGTTGGTTTGCAAAAAGAAAAATTATACTGGTCCCGAAACAGAAGGTCAATCAATGTTTTGGAAGTGCTTTATGAACTGAAAATCTTTCTCTGAAGTATTTCACTACAGCCCAATAAAACATTACATGCTGGTGAAATTTTATCCTTTTAAAGTTGGCAATGCTTTCTTTGCCAAAGATTAAGTTTTGTTCAGGTTTAATTTGCTTTCAGTGCTCCTTTAAAAATCAATATAATCTCTCCAGTGCAATTTCACAGATTCCTGAGATAGTGTAAATTAAGTGACCCACAGCAACCAAGTCACAAGCACCAACTACACAGTGAAAATGTGGAGGGACAGCAATTACCATCAAAAAACCAAAATCTGGCAAAGGCTGTCTATGTTAGGTTTGTGTGGAGCTCCCAGGAAGGCTGTTAAATCAGGCATACGTTTTTGTTTGAAGGAAGGCAGAGCTATAATGCAGAAGACTTTTCTGGGTTAGGTCTGCCTTTTTGTTACAAGCATCAGTCACAAAGAGTGCAAGTGGTTTAAGACACCGTGAAGAGTTTGGCAGAAATTTGGACTGCTCTGTATGTAGGATGTTGTGATTCCTCCAGCTGCAATTCCCTAGGATGCATTTCACCTAGCCAACACCTGACAGGAAATATTTAGGAGGTTATAAGTCTTCTTTAGAAGAAAATTACAGCAGAAAGAGGTCCAATATAACAACTAAAACATGAAAAAAAGCTTTCTCACAATTTGTGTTCTAGGTGCTTGGCTGAAATCCTGGCTCCATAAAAAGTCTTTTACTGTGCACTTCCAGGATGCCAGCTTTGTCAATGTCTAGCTAGCTTTCATATATATTTGACCTACTATGTTGCCTAACATCATAATCAAAGAATAGTAGATTCAGTCTCACTGTGAAGAAGAAACACAGGACACACTGAGATGGTTTGCACAGCCCAGTGCACCTCAAGAGGCAGCCATTTTATACACAAAGAAGGTGTCCCCATCCCTGTCATTTATTGGATTTATTTGACAGAGACAAGTAGGGACAACTTTGAGAGCACTTTTGACACTGCTGATGTGTTGATGCTGATCTTATTTTCCTCTAGAGAGTTTTATTGACTCAATAGATTACCAAGATTTTAGATTCAGGGATCACATTGCTACAGCATGACAACTGATTTCTCTGCTGTAACAGACACAGTTGTACCAAAACTGTTCCACAGTATCTAATCAACTCTTTTCATACACATATAGGTTACTTGAAGATTTTAATTTAAAGTGCAGAACAAAATATCCAGCCTTATGAAAAAGGGTAGTTGTGGCTGTCATACAGATGTTTCGCTGAAAAAAACCCTGACTCACAAAGAAAATCAGAGAGATGGGAAAGAATGGGTACAGTCTTACCATTTCATGTCAGTTTAACAAACCCATTGCTGTCAAAATTGCAGCAGTATCAACAGACAAAATAGTCCGTGTTATCTTCTCATCTTCTCATCATCTAAGCCCAAGAAACAGAAAAGAAGGTTTTAAAAGTCGGCATTTTTTTCCCTGAGGCATGTCCAATGCCTAATATCAGCCTTTTTCCTGTGTTCCTGGTCAAACTATCAATGTGAATGAGCACCAGAGTGAGTGTCCATCCTGGAAGTGTATATGAACTCACAGAACCACAGCTGAAATTAGAACATAGATTCCAGAAAAAAACAGGCATTAATCTATGTCTTTTTTCTTATACCTCCTCTTAGCCTACACCCTTTCAAAATACAGAGAATGAAAAGATCATCAGAAGAAAATAACATAAAATGAAATGTAAAAATCCCCATGGTTCTTATAATCATTTGGAATATTCTATATAGCCACCAAATTCAAGCAGGGATCTTTGATCTATTGTGCTGTATAATATGACTTCAAGAAAATGAGATGGGAAGGTAAATATACAAAGTAGGACTTAGCAAGATGCTGGGTGAAGAGGGACAAAACCCCTTTTTACGGTTGTCAGGAAAAATGAGGGTGACATTCTTACAGAGTTAGAAGGAGGTCAATAAATCATCATCCTTATCTTGCAAACAGTGCCTGTGACTTCAAAAATTAGCTCATTTATTCTGCACAATTAAATTTATTGAAGTGTGACAGAAAAAGTTTAGCAGTCGCTGATGCAGAAAGGCAGCAACAACGGAGGCAGGCAACTGACTGAATGACACAATTAGTTGATTTTCATTTTATTTATCAATATAATTATTGAATTGTATTCGTCTTATTTCCCAGATTTTTACCATTATTAGAGCCCAGGCCTCTAGGGAAAGAATTAGTTCAAATTTTCAGTCTAACTTAATGTGATTATCAAGCTGGTAATAAAAGAAAAGTTCTATAAAGAGCTACACAATCTTGTATTCAATGTCACCCCACCATCCAGCTCTGAAATCCAGAAACCTTTCACGTAAAAGCAGTAAATTGAATGTGAATTGTGAACGTCCTACATTCTCCAGGTGGCAACCGAACCTGTGTTTGCGGGATCTCACCTTGATGTGACCTCAAAGGAGCCAAGATTCTATCTGAATTTTAAACTCAGGTATATGTTTCTTTCTTAGAAAATACTGCAAACAAACAAAACTCCTAACTAAATGAACACCAGTCATCAACAACAACAAAACCTCAAAAAACACTCACTGCATCATCTTTGACCCCGCCTCTATGACCAAAGTTCAGTAAACTAATTTGTAAATGCTGTGGAAACAGTGCAGGAATATTAGAAAAAGACTGTCATGCCAGAGGAATAGTGGATGAGTATGATTCATATGCAAAATTATCACACTGGCCATTTTGATACACACTGAAAAAATATAATTCCAAAACTAACAAGTTTTTTTTAAAACAAAATACAACAAAAACTATTTAAAAATTAGAGAGGTTAGCAAAAGTTATTTTTCTTCTTGTCCAGTCCAGTTTAGAAGCATCTAGACTACTCTAAGTTGCTCTGGCTCACTTCTTGGCATGCCTTCCTGTCAATCACAATGTCTGCTTTGGTATTAAACTTGTTAGAGACAGAATGAGAAAGGCTGGACCTGACTCACGCACATATTCCACCATTGCTTTCTACATACATAAGGAATCAGGCATATGTTCAGCAATAAGCTGTATAATAATTCATGTCCTTTCTCACAGGTTCAGGAAATTAGACCACATGCTATTGCAAGTGTCTAACTTTTCCAATGTTTTGAAAGATTATTTCCATTGCAACTAGGTTATTCAGTTCTCCCTCCACTTACCATTCCATAAAAATTAATTTATTTGCTCTGAGAAAAAGACATACGGGCCATTTTTTTCTAAATATTGGTCAAAGTGTCATGGAGCATTGCCTAAAGCATTAAAAAATGAAAGGGTGCAACATAATTCTATAGCAATAATTAATAAGAATGAATATTATTACTTGCAATCAATGAGTGATTTTGGGTGTTAAGAGACTTCCAGAATTCCCACTGACTTAAACAGTATGTTCCAGTTACTAGGATCTTGATGTCTGTGTAGGCTCAGATTACATTTTGGGAATTTAGTGTACTGACTTTTTCAGAAATGAACAGGAAGAGAAGTTTAAATCTGTAAAACATATAAATTATTAATGCTAATAAACTGGATCTCACTGAGACTATTGGAATTAAATTTGACATGCATTATCTAAAGAAAAAGGGATCAAAAGAAAGAAAACTGTATATTGCACATTTTCCTTTGTGTGTTTCTTTGGGGCAAGGCCTGGAAAGTTGCCTTTCAATTTCTGAGGAATTATACACCCCACTGGGACCTGGAGTTGATGGAAACCATTCCATAGCAGCACCATGCAGTGAGCTGCCTGCTTCCAGAGATGCAGGAGCAGCAGATGAGCCTTCTCTTCAGCACTAGAAAAGATATAACAAAGGGACAGGTGGGTACAAATAGGGATCAAAGGACAGAAGATAATTTTAATGGTTTAATTAAGATATTTCCACTGCAGTCAAGACAAGGAGAATTTTCACTGTTTTTGCTTGTATTTTGCTTAAATAGAGGAGAAGAGAAAACCTTCAAGGATTAACTTCCTACAATCTCTGCAGAATACAGCAAGGCTCTCATCAGCTGGGAGGAGCAGCATATGAGCACAAGAAACAGGCTCCTAGACCTGAGGGAGTATTCAGCAGTTCAAAAACTACTGTGTCGGACTTCTGTGGTACTTTTCATTCCAGTAACTTTGAATCGTCTTGCAAGGAAAGAGCTTTCTTGTGTTATGAGATCCGAATTCAGCAGGTAAACCTCCCTTACTCAGAGGCCCTCAAAAGAAAGGCTTTTGAACAAAAAACACCTGGGTTTTACTAGACTATAAACAAGAATTCTCAATTTCTCACAGAATTATTAGGGCTGGAAGAGGCCTTGAACATCATTTAGTCCAATTGTCAACCCAGCACAGCCACAGTTACTCCTAAACCCGATCCCCACCTGTCACAGGTATCTCCAACACTTCCAGAGATGTGACTCCACCACCTCCCTGGGAAAGTTTATACTTAAAGCTTAGCCACTCTTTCAATGATTTGTTTTATTTCTAATATCAAATTGGAACGTCCCCTGGTGCAACTTAAGGTTGTCTCCTCTTGTCCTTTCACTTGATACATGGCAAAGAGATGATTTCCAGCTCACTACAACCTCCTTTCAGGCAGAGGTAGAGAGCAATGGGGTGTCCCCCCAAGCCTCCTTTTCTCCAGGCTCCCTCACCTGATCCTCAAAAGACGGGTTTTATAGACTCTTCACCAGCTTCATTGCCCTGCTTTGACATGCTCCAGACCCTTAATGTCCTTTTTGAAATGAGGTGCCCAGAACTGAACACAAATTTTGAGACAGTCTCACCAGTGCTGAGTGCAGGGTACAATCATTGCCCTGCTCCTGCTGGCCGCACCATTGCTGATCCAGGCCAGGATGCCATTGGCTTTCTTGGCCACCTGGGCACTGCTGGCTCACGTTCAGTGGCTGTCCACCAGCACCCCCCAAACCCCTTTCTGGTCTCTCAGAGTGACAGCTCTCAAGCCACTCTGCCCAAAGCCTGTAGTGCTGGCTTGGGTTCCTGTGAGTCAGGTGCAGGACCTGGCACTTTGCCTTGTTGAAGGTCACACAGCTGGCTCCAGCCCACTGATCCAGTCCATCAAGACCTCTCTGTGCTGCTTTCCTGCCCTCCAGCAAACCAACAGTCCCATCTAACTTGATGTTGTCTGCAAACTAACTGGGTATGCACTCAGCCCACTGGTCCAAATCATCAATAAAGATGTTAAACAGGACCAGCCCCAATGCTGAGTCCTGTGGACCACCACTGGTGACCTGCTGCCAAATGGATTTAGCTCCACTCAGCACCACTCTCCGTGCCATACATCCAGCCAGTTTTTCACAAATTGGACTGACTAGGTCAAACACAATCACCATAAAATGGATGACATAAATCCATTTTCCCCTGCCCACTGCATCCTTGCAGGGATGCCTTCTATTCTGGTTTCATTCAACTCAGTCAATCTTTGGACCAGAGCAGGATGTGCCTAAGCAGCCCTGATCCTCATGAAGCTACTTCTTCCCATCCCAAAGACAGCTAATTATGAATCTACTTCTTGCTTTTATTCATTATGCCCCAGCCTGCCCACTGGAAGCCTCTTTTACTAAGCAGTTACTCCTTCCTGTCTGCCATACCTTACCTTTTCTATGAAGTCACCTTTTCCTTGACATTTCAGGGATAAAAAGGGTAGAAGGAACCATCTTCCTTTCACAAGGGCTGCAATTGAGTCAACTATATCTTATTACAAAGAAATCTGAACTCTAAACTGAGGATTAGTAAAACAGACACTGTCAGTTGAACCTTGGCATTATCCTAATTTTTCAGTTGGAAAACAGGAGCCAGGGAAAGGAAACATCTAAGATAATAAAGATGAGTGTGAGACCTCTAACTTCCTAGGTGCCTTGCCCAATTCTCCAACTTGGCTGGCTTATATGGCACACCATAAAAATTTAGATGAGTCTGTTTTAAAGTCTTCCATGTCCTGGAAATTCTCAGAGAACTTACTCACTCACCACTCACAAGAATGTTGTTCCTGTGCATATATAGAGCATTGGGTTTAATTAATCTAGTGCACAACATTGCATCTTAAAAATGTTGAAAGCCTGAAGGATGCTTTTCTCCACCCACAGCAATCAACAATGCTTTGTTTTTCTCTCTATTTCTCAAAACAAAAACTTCACCAGGCAGTTTTTTTCAGGGATTAATTTGATTTTTGACTGATTTCACAACCTTCCCAGATTAACCCTGTGGACTGATCAGGCCTTTGAGCTACTTTTCATTCCAAATCAATGTTTTCTAAATAATTATTTACCCATGAACAGGTCATAGAGGCCCTATGGCAATGTTTTCCTCCCCGTTCCATATGCAGAATCATTACTCAAAAGGGCAATGTGCCTCAGGTTTCCAGACTGCTCACCAATTCATCTTTTCTTTAAGCCACATTATGCATAAGCATTAATGTGCAGCACCAAATTTGGAAAAAGCCTGTCCAACTCTTCAGAGGAAACAAATTAATTGAATACCATCAGTGAGAACAAAGTGAGAACAGGTAGCAGGGCCAAGAGCTGAGTTCATGACTCTTCTCCTTGTCTCTGGTGAGACTGTGCAGAGTAGGATGTGCCCAGGGCTTGTGCCACCACTTACACAAAGTTTCACGATGAATAAGCCAGATGATTATGACTAAAATTCAGATCCTGAAGGAAATAGGGAATGAACTGTGGAAAATGGAACACTGAAATTCTCTGGGGGAAGTTGTGGTTTGTCCTATGCCCAAGTGCAAACAACATAAATCAACAGAGATCAAAGAAAATGTTCCTTCTTCCTAGCTCTCAAAACCTTTGAACAAGAGGAGACCCACCAGCCTAAGGTTAAACAAAAAAATGAAAGGAGTGATTAGAGTGAGGGAGCAGGTCAGTACACAGACTTTAGAAGAGGAAATGCTGTATTTAACAGCCATTACTTGCCTTTATACCCTGCAAGATGTCAGAACGTCGGGGCTTTCTCTTTGCATCTCAGTCACCAGAAGTGAGTGCATTCTGTTGCTGAGCAAAGAGATCACCAACAAGACAAGAGTCAAGCTCTCCACAGCAGTGTGTGGTAGGAAGGCAAGGCATAAGTGGAAAGCAGTGCAGATTGGTTATAAGGATATTTATTTTTCCCCTGGGGACAACCTGAGTTTCCCAGAGATTGTGCCGCCTCCTTGGAGGTTTTCAAGGCCCACTTAAATAATGTTTTGAGCAACCTGGTCTCATCTTATGGCAGATCCTGTCTAGAGCAGGATGTTGGAGTGGAGACTTCCTGAGATATTTTTGACCCTAATTATCCTGTGATCATACTTACTCTGATATTGTTTGCATATTGACTGATACTGTATTAGAAAAGAAAGCAGCTCTATAATTGGACTCTGTCTCAGTATTGGAATATTTGGGTTCTTCTGCCTTTCGTAATGGCCAATTAAGTACCACCACAATTACAGTACAATTGAGATTACACCTAGATGTCTAACACCTTTTTTTGATATCCAGTTTTGACTGGCTTTGACTGACAAGCCAGTACTTTTCAGCACAGAAAGTTTGCATGCTGTACATACTACATGTAGTATAGTGTTTTGATATAGTGACCCATAATAGGAAAAAAAGCACATGCACAGGAAATTAATCTTCAACTCTTGGAGCTCTTCAAATGTCCAAGGTTCTATCAGACTCTTCCAGCTTAGCGCCATCTTTCTTTGCATTTCCAGGAGATGAGAACATAAGGAAATGCCATTCCTTTTACAGCTAAATCGTGCTATTACTCCAACTACTTCTGAGATATTGGTACTGTTTGTTCTCCCAGCAGCAACTTTCAGATACTCAAACAGTCACATATTGCTCAGAGAAAATATAGAAGAAAAACAAGCTGAAATTTTGGTGGAGACCTTAATTATGAACACATAAGTACATTTTTCTTCACTATGTCCAGAATGTCCAGACTGTACAGCACAGCAAGAATTTCTAACCCTTCTCAAGTAATGTCAATGATGCCAGATATTTAGTGCAATGATTTCAGTAGTGAATGTCAAATATCTCTCAAATATTTGCATGCTTCTTAGCTCCTAAACTGACAAGCTTTAATTTAAGCAAATATAAGTGAAATCTGCCACAGCACATGTTGGCTAAGATATTTAAATTATACAGGCCACACAGAGCACATGCAATCTTCATTAGAATCAGTGTGGCAGGGGCTCTTCTCATTACATTTATTTAAACAATAAATTAATTAAAAACTCCTTAAAAAGCCCAAGCACAAAACTATTCAAGATGTGTGGGAAAAATGCCACAGTCTTGCAATCTGCTCTTCCTCAAAAAAATGGCAGTCCTCTCTTTTCATCTTTATTTCTTTTTTCCCCACAGGTCTCATGTGGAGTCTATAATACATAACCAAGCAAATGGGGCAACAGAAAGTGTGAGGACATTAATTCCTGCATCACACCTTTGTGCAAGCTCAATAGACCCCAGCAGTGTAGGTAGTGGCAAAATGAACTGGGGGGGCTCCTCAAGTGGCTAAAAGAATTACCTGCTCTTTCCAACATGAGTGCCTAATATATCATACCTCCCTCAGTCCATTCTTTTGTCTTTAGCCCATCCCTGAGGGATACAGGAAGCTTCATAGGACAGACACTACTCCCTTTTAATTTTACTTTTCTGAGGAAAGCACTACATGCCAGCCTATATCTATCTATCTTCTCTCCCTCATCCCAGCCTTTTGAGCCTGTTGGCACATTTCAAGCCAACTGCTCAAGGACTAGAAGGTAAAAGATGAAGTCCCACAAATCATGTGAGAGTAAGAAGGGAGAAAATAATTGTAGTTCTTTTAACAAAAGAGACCTCTAAGTACTCTTTCACCATATTTTTAATCACCAGAGAATCCCCAGAGGCAAGCACTTTGAGGAGTTTCCCAGCTGCAGGTCAATCTTGGAATAGAGCTCATACCTTCTTAGATATAGGTTAATCCAGTCACAAGATCCAAAGCCATAGAAAACCAGGCTTCTCATGTGCCACTCAGTAATTCCAGCAGTCAGACCCTAATTTTAGGCCTGCTTTTGGATAGAACAAATTGTTATCTCTACCTGTCTGTTCAAGTCCATGAGGGACAAAGGACTGGATCTAAACCTGCAGTTAGGTGCCCATAATGCCATTGGATAGGTGGAGAGGTCTGATAGCAAGGGATCTTCTGTCCCTCCTCTAACCACTCAGTTCTCCAGAGCAGTTACTCAGGCACCTTTAATTCATCTGCTGAGCATGTCCAGAAATATAAATGTTTTGACTACATTGGGCCAAACATCTTGGAGTCATCCTACCCCAGAAGGCATTTGGGACTTATGAACTAGATCCTCTAGTGCTGACATTCACTCAGCACATGGCTAGTGGAGAGGAGAAAAAAAAATTGAAAAAAAAAATTGAATCTGTCCTGTTAGACAGCCAGCAGCAGCTCAGTTCCCAGGGTGGACCAAGAATGCACAGAGGGAGCTCTCCTTTTGGGATCTGGTCACTTTTGGCCCCAGGTGCCTCCACCCCAGGTAGTGTTCAGAATTATTCTCTCGGTTTGAAGCCAAGGGAACTGGGAATAACAGATGATGATGATGACTAACTACAGACATCCTGTTAATGCCCTGCTGAGATGATCAGCCAATAAATTTCCATCCAAAGATAAGTGCCTAAGAAAATGGAGCATGCCAACCTCTCTCCACTGATGGAAGAGACAACCTAAATCATTCAACTTCTCTTACATGGGTACCTTCACAATCTGTCCTTCAGACTCCGAAATATACAATTCAATCCTTTAAATTTGTAGCAATTTTATTTTTAATAAATAATCCAGACAAACTTGTTAGATTCAGTTGGGGTACATTTCAGACTCTATAAATAATCTGCACATATTTACATTCTAAATTTAGTGCAGAATTTCAAGTCTTACTTTTTAGATGCCAAATGCTTTTAGTAGAAAACTCTTTAGATAATAGGATCTTTCTTATATTACGCAGTTATAAATTTCCTTCAGTGATTGGGGTGAGTTGAAAGATCAGTTAAACCCTGCTGATTAGTTTCTTAATTAAGTTATTGTGTTCAAAGAGGGATAAATAAATACCGGTCACAATTTAAAGGGAGGAAAAATTGGGTCACAGAACTTGAAAAGGCTGTCCAATGGAATAAAAACAACAAAATGTTGCATTTTTCTCTCTGAAGAAGTGGCTAGGATGATTTCTTTCCCTTTCCAGTCCAAGAGGTGGACTGGAAATGCTGCACTGAGCTATCACAAAAAAGAGGTCAATCAGGGGTGTTTTGTAAGGTGGGGAATGAAATTTACAGCAACATAATCAGTTGGCCAGTTCATCATTACACACTACACGTGTCCTAAATTAGGAGAGCATGAAGCGGGTGGATACATTATGCTGTTTCACAGGAAGCAATTTGAGCGAGTTGTTCTTGTTCCAGTTCCTTGAGACTCAACACATCTCCCAGGAATCTGTAAATCATCAGCAGGTGATATTGTTGGCTGTCATAGCACAGACAGGCAGAGCCAGTTACAACTTTTACCAGGCTTTTTGTCTGTTCTTGTTCTTAAAATTCTCCTTTCCAGGAAGCTGCAAAACAAACCACAAAACAATCAGTAAAGTAGGACAGCACAAAACAAAATTCCAGAGATAAGAGACATGCTGATAATATAGTCTTTGACATCTGTTTGGGAGCATTGCTGAGTTAAGTATCAGTCCAGATTAATATATGTATTCCTGCTCTCTGTTCACCTATGTAGCCTCTGTCAGTGCAGTATACGAATGCCCCTGGAAATGCCAATGAATGTACCCTCACAGCATCCTTTTGGGGTATCAAAATATGGAGATTAACAGACTTCTCTGAGGACAGATGTAAAATATATGGCAGAGAAAGGTCCCAAGAATTCTGGTTCCACATAACCACAGCAGAGGCATCTATGTTACAGGGTCTCCCATCTATCTGGTACATAAAAGGCTGTACATGAGGGTACATTCTGTGGCCACTGAGGAGGGAACAAGACTTATATCAAAGACAGCTGTGTTGGACATCAGGGGATTCTTCTAACTGCAGAGAAATGAGATACTGGGACAGCATATTCACAGCAACACTGGTGACTTGTCCTTCAAATAGGTTTTTGAAAAAAGGCTGATAAATAATTCCCAGGAATGGGTGTTTTGAAAGACGGAATTGCCCTGCTGTGTTCTGTCCTGCGGACATGACAGCCTAGGGTATTACCTAGTTTGTTTTGCTGTCTTTAGCTTTGCAGTGCATATCAGGACTTGAGTGGTAGACAAGTAGTGGTGACATTCATTATCACCATGGTAAAAGAGAAATGAGTTTAAGTCTACTGTGTCAGAAGATATACAAAATTATTCTAAGTTATTAGAATAAACCAGGAAGCTACAAGGAGCTAGGGACAGGTTCTCTTAGCAATGCTGAAGCGCAGTCAGTGGGGCATGAGGGAACAGCTCCACATAAAGAGACTAAGGCTCTGACATGAACTATAGGGAGTATGTAAGGTGTGCTGGAAAATAAAGTAACTTTCAGGAATTCTCTCAGCAGCTGATTAGTCGAGAATCTATGAGATGGAAAAGCAAATGAAAGCAAATGAAATGGCCACATCTGCATGGAAGATGAGATCTTATGGGTCCAACCCAACCCAACCCCTTTTTCAATTCAACAGAGCACTTCCATCTGGCTTCAGGAGTTTGGACTTGGCTTCCCCCTTAGGAAAAGTGACCCAAACTTTGTATTTTATAAGGGGCTGCATTCCTAGGGAGTGCCAAGAAATTTAGCACCCTCCAATGGAGTCTCTTGTTACAGCATACTTGCGTGGGATTTCTGAACATCTGGAAGCCCATCCTGACCCAAAGTCACAGAAAAATAGTGACTGCACAGATGTAGTCAGATCGGTCTCAACTTTCTTTATGTGCACTCAGCAACTCACAGTGCCCCAGCATTAAAATGCAGGTATCACATGTCTGAGCTGGGCTTTCTAGTCAAATATATATCTGTGCATAAGCCCAGCCATCATTTTGCAATGCATCTTCCTCTCCTTGCTTGTTTGAATGGGGTTTGCCTCTGCCCTCTTTATAGAGATAAAATAAGAGAAACAGTTGATATAAAACATGTGTTTTGAATTATATATGTGTTTTCTAGGGGATTTAAAAAAAGAAAAAGAAGGAAAAAAGAAAAAAAAAAAGAATAAAAATACCAAGCATACCTGTCTATCTATGCAGCAGAAATGGAGAGGATCTGAGAACAAATACAGCCCAGGTCAAAACCATGGTTTACATGCTGTGAAGAAAATACCTGTTACATCATGTATGGGTATGTGAGTTTCTATGGATTAAGCAAACACCATAATATGCTGCAGGTCAAAAAAAAAGATAAAACCCTGTGCATGTGTAGAGATACAGATATCTGTCTCCTTCTGCCATTTCTAACAGCATGCAGAGCTAGAGCTCATAGCAGGATCTGGCACTGAGGAACCAACATGTGCATCTGAATGTGGCTCTGCAGAGATAGATACATATGTTTGTATGCTTATACTGCATCAGGGGTGGAATATACAGCTCATTTCTTCTCTTTTAGCTCAGCTGGGGAAGGCTCAAGTCATGAAGTCCTGGCAGCATACCACCCATCAAGACATTCCCAACATAAGCCTCAAAATCCTCTGAGTAGCCAAGCTGCAGGTATATCCCTGAGAGTTTCCACAACCCAGCTCACCATGTTACAGGATCACAGCTGTGATAACTTGATCTTCACTATACTCTAGGGAGAAATCTAAGTCAAAATCTTTTCAGAGCTATAGGCCTCACTTTTCTGCTCACAAGAAAGACCATTTTTATGTTGCCATGGTATGTTGCATTTGTCTGAAGATTATGTTCAGCTGTTGCCTTTGCAAACCTTTTGATACAGTGCCTGTAGATGTTCACTAGCCTGTCAAGGATAAAATGAATACAGGGAATCTTGGAAAGACATCAAGCAGAGAGGAACCTAGATCACAATAACATGATATCAAGTGTAGATAACAATCCAAACTTATCTAGGGCCTGGGATTTAGTTGGCCCCTTTCTGCCTACAACATCAATGCTTACAAAAAAACCTCTAAAATTTTACACATGCAACTTCTGTGACATTGGCCATTGAGGAACTCATGCTGGTTTAGGTAAGTGCTGGGAAAATTGACCTTTTTGGCATAGAGCTATTGCTTTTGCCTCTCGGAAGCAAAGAAAGTAAAAATAGATCAGTAACTACAGCTCAAGAGACAGATTTACATGGATCATGTAAATAAAAAAATTGGCCAGGCTTCTTTTATTTCCAGTTGTTTCATCCTTATAATATCTTTTCAGCTTTACATTAAAGATGGCTCTTATAGAAATCAGCCTCAAATCCAAGGCTAGATATGGAATATCCTTTACCTAGACCAACCCCATGTCTGCCCTTTAAAAGGCTTAAGCTCTGGTTCAGAACCAGAGACAAACTGCCCTGTTTCAACATAAATTTAATCTTTTTCTAAGTTTACTGGCCATAAAGCATTTCTCAGTTTCAATATAGCCTGGCTCCCCACATGCATCCTATGATCACTTCTACAGAACCTATCCTAAGGTGGTATACACTGTTCAGGAAACAAAGGCAAATATTAGTTGTCTAGTGTGACATAACCTTATAAGCCTCTTGCAAGCCCACCTCCTTGCCCTTCTCCCTCTAAGGCCAGAAACCTGTTGCTACAGATTTTTATTACTCGAGGCTGGAATCAGGCATCAGAGTGATGAGGGGAACCTGGAACAACATAAATGCTCTCTGCTCACATGGTGAGTGCTACAGGGGAGTCTGCTGGCATCTCTGTCTCTACCTTGACAAACATTGATGCCTGGTTATTGAAACCACTTGCAGATCTCCCCTCTACTCACATGATGAGC
Organism: Toxostoma redivivum; assembly: GCA_013397375.1. Taxonomy (NCBI): domain Eukaryota; kingdom Metazoa; phylum Chordata; class Aves; order Passeriformes; family Mimidae; genus Toxostoma; species Toxostoma redivivum. Next base: position 929,288 of record VXBI01013049.1, read on the forward strand.
AAATCCAGACCACTGACTCAAAATCTCTATGCTCTAAGATTCCCCTTCCTTCCTGTTTTAAAAAGACAATTTCAAAATCTGGTCGTTTGAAAACTCCCTGTGTTCAACACAAATTGCTTTAAATCCCACTGGAAAACAGATACTTCTGTTTCAATAACATAGAGTTTGCTTAGAGACCTGGCAATTCAGAGGAGACTGAACCACACTTCCTGCCAAGCCTCGGCTGCACACCACAGCAGCCGGGGCAATGAGTATTTATTTTTTCCTACAGTGGTGGAATTGAGACATCATTCATGTAAATATGTTTCCCCATGTTCTAAATGATGGCTGCTAAAAGGCATCTCCCACACTTCAAGAAGCTGAGTGCACATCTTTGTCTAGTCATTAGTGCTCTGGGAAACTTGGATCAGGTGATGTACCTCCAATAGGTATCCCTGCTGGCCTTTAAAACACAAAACATTCTCCTAAAGTGATGGAAAGGAGAATCTCAGTAAAACATTATAGATGGAAGAACACTTATTCTCCTTCAATTAGCACCTGGCATCCTCCTCACTGGTCTCAGTAGTCCTCACACGTAGCCCACGCTTACAGCCATCCATTGCTGTCTCAAAGACCTTCTCCGCAGGCTGCTAGGGGCTAAATACTGATCTAGCCTCAGTCCCATCCACCCAGCAATACCTTTAACACTTCACTGACTAGCAAAATGCAGGAAAAGCAAGATTATTCTTTGTCACCCTCAGCCCAGTAAGCATCATCCTTCTTAGTCACTCAAGTCCAACACCATGCAATGCATCAGGTCTTCCTTACAGGCAGCAGTTGCTGTTGCAGCCCTACAGGAAACAAACGTATTCCCTTTCTTCTTAGGGGAAAATGCCAGCACCATGAAGAGCCTGCCTTCCCAAAGTACTCAGGAGTCAACACAGTAATCAGCAAGAGCCAGAAGTTTTCTACAGAGCGCCAGATCCACGACTGCCACTAGGATTTAACAGTGTCCAACACAGGCAGATGTGGCCAAAGAAATCCAGCTGCTGCCAAACTGGTTGCAGTTGCAACTGCATCTGAAGCTGGCCAGCACTCTGAGGTGGTCTTCTCACACCTTTTCCATAATGTGAGCAGCCCAAGCATGCCAAAGGGGTTAGGATCTGCACAGATGTGAGTTCAAGCAACTGCAAACAAAGAGAACACAAAACTTGGAACAGAAAAAGAAAAACAAAAGTCCTCACCACGCCTTCCCGAACTCATCTTCCCAGCTGTTATGTATTCAATGCTAAGGAGCTCCCAAACCTTCCCTATGTCTAGCAGTTTTCAGTGCTCAGCTCCAAGTCCTGAACCATTCCTACTGGCTCCCAGGAGATGCTCTATGAGGCCAAGTGGGGATGTCATGGCCCAGTGCCATGCTTGGGAGTTTCCCAAGAGCTCTGCTCCAGTTTTGGGGGTATGTGTTGGGTAGAATAGGATGCCCCATGCTGCTCTCTGTCAAAGCTCTCCTCCCTTCCCAAAAGCTTTCTGAGAAAGGATAGTTTTCCCCTCTCTTCAGAACTGAAGCAGGTGGAATAAAACACCTTGTTGTTCACCCACAGCTTTCCTAACAAAACAGAACATGCACTAGCAGGAAAAAAAAATACCTACCTCCCTTTATAGCAAATTACACAGCTTTGATGGGGATATTTTTCTATTCTAAAATCATCCCAAGAATGAAAGCAGTAAGTGGGCACCATCAGGGGGCTGGGAACACGCATCAGTACAAGTTCCACCATAAAGCACTTGTGTAGCCGCAGATACACATGCAATGATGAGGACACAGAAAAGCTCATGAGGGAATCAACCATTTTCTCATCAGAGAAGGATTTGAATGTTGTCCCATCAATAAGGGTAGGGGCCACACAGTGAGCAGTAAGGAGAAAACTAAATATTGAGTTGCTGCTCAGTAATTGAGCACAGCCCATGCTGTGCACGAAATAAGGCAGAGATGAAAGGGAGGAAAATAGCAGAAGCATATGTAATTAAATGCTATGACAGAAAAACATTCCCACAGGGACTAACAGAAGATACCAGGGGTAGCTGGAGTTCTGGCACTTGCTGACTTGAAATTGTCAAGCATGTGCATGTATGAGTGTGTCTGTCTGTCTGTGTGTATTCTGGCTTCACACGTGGGATTGCTCCATGCCCAGGTCATCTGCATAAAATCAGTAGCCTGGACCCTTGAGAGAATGCCAGAGGGATGGGAACTGAGGCTAGAAGGACAAGTATCAGAGGTCCATCAACAAAAAGCTATGCAGAAGAACAGAGTGGTTCCTTATACTTTTCATGTACATGTATAATTCCCACTACTCAGGGATTTGTGTGAGTAGCAGGACAATTACAGTCAAGTTGCAGGTCACTTACTAGAAAACAACAGCCTTACCTTTGCAACTCTGAGGGCATCTTTTAATTAATTTCTTTTTTAATGTGCATGCATTCAGCTTCAGCATGAACAATGGCTGGAGTAGGAGAAATTCATGATACTTCTAGTACAGGAAGTAGGGAGCTAGGCACCTACCCATCATTTAGACCTCTCTCTAAAATGCTGTTTGCCTGCAGATCATTGATCAAAATGATCATTTTTGATCATAGATCAAAAAGCAGTTGTTCAAACTCTGAGGCAAGCTAGAGAGCGAGGCAAGGCCTGGGTGGAGCTGGAAAAAATGACACCAGGCAGCAGATGGGAAGTGGAGATATTCCAGGGAGGAGAGGGAGTGGAAAACTATCTTAGCAGGTGCAGCTGGGATGTGAGGGGAAGTGGTCAGTTTAAGGGGAGAAGAAAAGACAGAGCTGTAATGCTGTTCACTCTGGTCACGTTACTGCAAATTACAAAAAGGAGCATGGAAAATGAAAATCAGAAGGCAGCCTTTAACTTCTCTAGTTTCTGGCAACATGGGAAGCCTTATTCTGATCATTAAAATAATGTCCAGTCTACAGTATAGCAGGAGAGGAGGGTGCCAGCCCCCTCTCTTCCAAAACTGACCAAAGAGGCCAGAAATTTTCCCACTGCTTTGGACCTAAGGGTGCCAGTAAGCCGATTGCTAATCTCTAACACATGCCTTGTCTCAGCAGTCACAGTGGGGTGAGGCACAAGGGTTTTGATTTCTGCTTTACATGCTTCCTGCTGACGCCCAGCATGCCTCTCCCTTCACCACATGGCCTTGCGACCTCTGCTTCTACTATTTTCCACCTTCTTTTTCCAAAAGTCAGCCTCAGGGCCAGGGAAGGTGGTGAAGCACTGTGTGGGAGCAAAACCCAAACACGGCTACTTAAAGCAAATATTATTTTTCAACTGAAAGACTTTTAAATTTTTCCCCCCGATTTATTTTTAGAACAATGGTAAAACATACAAATCCTGGAGGCCTCAAGCACTTTCCTGCTGTGCTATTGACTTAATTTATTTCTTTAATTTGTTAAAACCTCACCAAAAAAAATGTTATTCTTTGGAGACTTTGCTAGCCCAAGTTTTGCATATATTATTTGCTGCAAACGATTAATGAGGTAGCAGAGGCATTTTTTAATGGATTCCCTTGGTTTTCTCTCACTCTCCATCACTTTTTTTTCAACTCACACGGCAGTGCAGGTCCATGAGTCTGCTGAGAGCTTTCCACAGAGAGGATACAGGATATGGGAAGAAAGTAATGAAATTAAAAAACCTCTTTCCCAGCTCTTGCCCTCCTGTTTCCCCACTCAGAGATACCGTGCTAGGCAGAGCGCTGCACCAGCCTCTGGCAGATCCAGCACCTCCCCAGCCCCATCCCTAGCGAGGCTCCCAGGGAGTGGACAGAGCTGAACAGCCCTGGTTTTCAGGAAGGCTATGCGTGTGACAGCAGCTAATCCCACACATAGCTCAGAGGTGCCGTCAGCCAGCCCGGCGATGCACACAGGCCCTTCTCTTGGCTCACCAAGGAATCTGCTGACACTCCCAGAGACTCCTGGGGAGCACTTTGGATCCTGGTGCCAGAAACCTTCCCATCGACCTGCACCTCTTACGGGAACTGAGCAATGCCTGAAGTGTGGCAGCAGTACAGACTTCCGTGGTGGTGGCTAAAAATCAGATCTGTTTCTCTTTCTTCATGCAGAATAACCAGGCTATTTGTCATACTATGCTTAGAGGTGTCTAAATACCTTCTCTCAGCCCACGCTCTATTCCACAGAGCACAGATTTTTCTTAACAGGAGGTGAAATGGAGAGAGGGAAGAGGAAAACAAGAAGTGAGGGAGCGCAGGGAGAGAGGGTTAAGATACTGGGGTCAGGGCAGAGAGATATAACAGGTCTTTTGTGATAGCTTTAGGTCTGTGATGGGGCAAGGATATGTAAAAAGCAAAGAAGTCACCACACCCTGCTCAGAAGTGAGGAGAAGAAAGGTGAAAGTCTCTTGAAAAGCAGCCAACAGAAACTTCCTCTCTTTCTTCACATGCAAAGCTGATTTTTAACCTGAAAGGACCAAAAAGAAATGACAAGCAGCCACTCTTCTAGCTTGCCTCCCTGTCTTTTGGGAAGTCTGCCCATTGCTTTAGGCCTCCTATATGCTGAAGTCTCCTTTAGGAGACTTCTTTATGCTGAAGAACAGAAGAGAAATGCCCTTCAGCATGACTGCAGCCAGGCCACTCATCTCATCACTGCATTCAAACCACTTAGAACAATTTGGAACTCTGTACAACTTGACCCATCAGAGAGAATACACAACAGGAATTGAGCTGGGAATGCTGACCATGGTATGATTTTATTTAGGGGGATCAGCTAGTGGTCCAAGGGCTGTGTACAGTCTATTGGGCAAATCCATGCAGCTCAATATTTTTTTTGCCGTAGTCTTAACACTTAGACTGTCAGGACCATTGCCAAACATTTCTGAGTGTGCCACTGTGCAGCACTGAGCCCAGTAATCTGCACTTTTGCCCAAATCAAAGCGTATCAGACATGATCAGCCAGATTTCCACAGGCTCTGTTCTGCAAACTCAACTGCCCTGCTTCAGGTGCTGGTGCCACACAGGCACAAATGTTCTGTGAGAAATCTGGCGCCTGCAGCATGCCATTCAGGCAAACACCACCAGCACATTTTTCTCACCCTTTTGTCTTTTTCCACACAAAGAGAGCAAGGCAGAGCAACCGTGCAGGAATAAGGAAATTACATTAAAGTACCTGTCTGGAACAGCCAACTCAAAGACAGTGACACAAAATAAATAACCCTGAATTATGAAAAATGGGGCTGCCATTCTCTGTCACACCAGAAATATCATAAACCACAAAAGAGTCATGCCAATCATTTGAGCACCACCTCCCACCCCCCTCCCCCGACGAGTTTTTAAAGGACCATATTTCATAACTTCTTTTGCTATGTAGAGGGCCCAATTTCCTAATCTGTGTCTGCCTCTGCCTCCCAGTTCAGTCTTCACTGCAGCAGGTGCATTCAAGTCACTGGCTACCCATCCCCAGAGGCACCTAGGGCCCTCCAGTGTATGTAAAACACAACTTCATGCAACATGCTTAATGCTGGGATCCAAAGGAAGGACTGCTGAGGGAGGCAAACCAAAACCATAGCTCAGTTATGATTCAGACTAAGGAATAAGATCAGCTGAGAGGAAATGGCCCTTGTGTATTGATCAAGTTTTGGAGGCAAGACTTCTGTCCACATTGAACTCAGTGCTATCGGACGAGGTAGCTTAGAGCTACTTTGGGCATTTCTAGAAGAGTTGTAAGCACAGTCCTACATCCTCTTAGGCAACTCTGAAAAAATTATAAACATTTAGTTCAACCAACAGAATTTTAAATGTGCAGATGTAGCCCTAGCACCTTTGAATATCACTGACTGGATTGCTCAATATATCATGCTGATCAAAAACTTGACAGGATTCCCGTTCTAGACTTTTTCTTTGATTTGGTTTGGTTTTTTGGTGGTGGTATTTGGGGCTTTTTTTGGTTTTGTTTTTTTGTGTTTTTTTTGTTGTTTTGTTTTTTTTTTTAATGGTATGACATGGTAAACAGTACCACACAGATATGGTAAAGTGGTAATGGCACTTAAATAATCCCATACATAGCAAAGATTCTTGTATACATTCATTTAAAGGAGGCCGAAGGCAAGCCAAATATACAAACGATTAGAGATCTGTAGGCATGCCAAGAAATATTCATGCAGCATATAGGCCCAAGAGAAAATGTAGTGAAGATTAAGAATATTATTAGCACATATCTGGGGATAATAGTATTTGATGAATTTCTCTATGAGTATTTCTTTGATCCTGGCAATTCCCATAAAAAGGACTGGACTGACATTTACCTACAACAGTCCAATCTATAGCTCTGCAGTAAGGCTTAGTATCTGCAATTTAAACAGCTGCTAAGCCATCTTCCTTTGTTTTGTTACACAGTAATTAGATCCACCTCCTTCACTCAGTTCATGACCAATGTTTCTGTTTCACTCACATCCCAAGACAACTTCTGTTGCCCTTTCCTTTAATTTTTTTCCACAAAAAGGCTTTTTTCCCCCCTCCTGAAACTTGTAAGCTTTTTGTTCCCAATACAATCTTTGGCACGCAAAGCAGGTGGTATCAGAAAGTGCAAATGCTTCCATATTCTTTGAATTACTATAAACTGCTGTATGGTTTTGTTCATCTTAAGTACCCAGTCTTTTGATATCTCAGCCAGTCCGTTCCACACTCACGAGTTAATAAGACTAGAGGCAGGGAGAGACATGAGAAAGGCCACCCAATTAAAGTGAGAAAATAAAGATCAAAACAGGCTACTGTGCTGTCATATGGTCAGGTACTGAACTGTGCCTGGTGCAGTCACTGATAACAGGCTGGATAATGCTGCATGTGTCTCTTTGCTGTGACCTTCACCAGTCACCTGGCTTGAGCCTTATGAGAGCTGACTAACTTTTAAGTTAAAAAGGCTTAGATTAAAATTATTAGTAACTCTGGAAATCTTCAAATAGCTTCTCTGAAACAAGAGGAATGACTTTGAAATTACAAGCCCTGTGGAAAGGACTCTACATAATTTGGTAACGGACACAGATCATTTTCTTCTCCATTAAACCAGCAGGAACTGAGCACTGAAAGTCCATGCCTACTAGAGGGATAGGGGACTAACCCATGTGGCATGTAAGCATTACCAGGTTACCCAGTGTCTAGGTCAGTCCTTGGATCTGCTCAGGTACAAGCTGCTGCATACAGCATGTACTGTTCTCCTGATCATGTATCCAGAAACCACAGCATAAACATTGCTCTGGGCATCAATGGTATGGAGCAATTGCTCCTAAACTCAATCTTCTTGTTTCTGAACACACTGAGAAAGAAGTGAGGGGCAGGAAACCCACTGTTAAGCAGAGACATAAGCCCTTCATTAAAACACCATGATGAATATCATCTACATTTGAGAGAACTCTCACACCCGAAAATTGCTAGGAAAAGTCGGGCACATCTAATTTTCAAAATAATAATAAAAATACTTAAATGGATTCTCCCTTAGGAGTATTTAAATAAGGGTTGCCTCTTCCTGCAAATGGAGGGAGCTGAGAAGGGTTCACCACACTTTGTACTTACTAGAAACAGAACGCATATCACAGGAATTATTTGCTGGTGTGTCCTACTTCTTTTGACCAAAATTCTTGTGAGTTCAGCTGCCATCAGAGTATTCAGTGAAAAAAGAAGTAGAGGGAGTCTAAGATTAAAAATCTATCTGTGCTACTGGACAACCCAGCTCGCAAAGAAGGCTGACCAATTTACCTCCTGGTGAACTTGATATTTTACACAATGACCTGTGAGGAGTCCACCTTAAATAAAATAACTAGGAAAACCCAAATAACTGGAAGGAGAGTACAGGTACGATTTTGTTACCTAAGACATCAAATAGTTTCACAACTGGTCTCTTAAAAAAAAAGGAAAAAAACCCATCAAAATGCTGAATTTGGCTTCCATGGGCAAAGAACAGCTGGAGCATTTCTGCATGACTTAGTTTAATGCAGCAAGATTGGAATTTTTAAGTTCCCAAGGAAAAAAAGAAAAGCAGCATAGTTGCTTTTCACTGTCTGCTATCTGTACCAGTTACCACCTGGATCCAAGTATTTGCCACTTAGGATCCAACTATTCAAAAATCCATATAATTAATTGGTATCAAAGCAAAGGTCTGTGAAACATCTGTACTCAAGGAGTGACCTTTGGATGTGAGAAGACCATTCCTTGGCTCCCCAACTCCTACAGTTCAAACTTGCTGCTTGAAAAACTTTTTCAGCTCCAAGTTCCAAGTCTGGCAGCAAAGTGCAGGTGAGATATAAACAAACACAGGAGAAAGGGAGAGATTTCTTAGGCATTATTGTAGGCTCAGCAGATTTCATTAATTTGCCTGTTCTGGGGAAATTCAGACCCCTTTTCCATTTATTTTCTGATACTTTCCTGAAACCTACACAACATAGCAAGCAGTGCATTAGGCAGCACAGCTTTTGTGCCCCCAGAGTCTCAAGGGTGGGCACAGATCTCATCCCAAGAAGGAACCCACAGTCATAAGGCAACAGCTGGGCAATGACTTGGGAGCTATGCACCACATATACTGGAGGTCTCTATGGGCTCAGAAGAGCAAGGGAATGACAGACCTACTTGCCCCATATTTTCCCCCAAATTCCACATTTTTTCCTATGGAGTCCTCTGGCACACCCAGGCATGGGTATGGGCACAATGCGTGTTCCTGGATGTTGCTCTCTCAGACATGAAATCACACTGCTGCTCATGCCAGGCACTGGCACTTGCTCTTAATCTTACAGGGCTGTTTCACCTAATGGCTCCAAACCTGGCTTCCTGAAAGCAGCAGGGGACAGCTGCTGAAACACCATCAATCCAGACAAAGTCAACATGACCTGTGGATGTGGTCCAGCTCTGGCAGGAAGGGCCAACAGTGAGGGTGGCTGAGGAAATATTATTGCAGCCTAGAGTCTTTCTCATGCAGAATTCTATTTTGGTGCACCTTTTTTTTGCTGCTTGAGCATTCCCTGGACATTTTGGAAAGTCCAGACGCAATAATACTGAGTTCTAGGTCACAATGTTTTTATTGATAAAGGTCTCACCATCCTGATGTGGGTGTGAACGTTTGTGAATGCTGCAGTATTATACAGGGAATAATCACTCACCATAGCCCACAACATATAATATGCCCACCAAAAAGCACAGTAAATTAAATAAAAGTGTTTCCTGCCAGTCCAAACAAATGTTTTTCCCTTTCTAGCAGAGCAAAGGAGTGCTAACCCACAGAACTGCAGTGTTTTGGAACTTCATGTAATAGTAGCAAGCAAAAAGTCGCACTGCTATGAAGTGACACAGAAACATCCATAACACATTTTTGTCATCAACACAGCAGCAGTGGTTATACTCAAGGAAATGTTTATTTGATCCATTTGCTAACATATAAATCAACTTGTTCCAAAACTGTGTCATAATATGTGTTCTCAAGCAATGACCCAATTTGAGGTGAACTATTTGAGGTGAGCTATTTGAGGTGATCACTGCACGTTTTGAGGCAAGATAGCCATCTGAGTTACAGCTATATCTTCTTTGTCCACAGACTGCAGAGTTTGCTCCAGGAAGAGACCTGAAATGAAAATAAGTTAACCCATTTTACTTGAGCCATGTTAATTATTTTCACTTGAAAAAAAAAGAAAAAAAAATAATGAAACTGTGACTTAGTCAATGGGAAATCCTCAAGGGCTTGGAAAAAGTTGTCATGTGTATCCACTTGCCCTAGCCTTTGGCCTTTTGTCTAAGTACAAGGGGCATATCAGTTAAATATATGATGTCTTCTCTCTGGGAAACTCAGAGAGTTAATAAGTAATTTCAAACTATTATCATTTTGATGCATGGAAAAAAACCAACTTGGCTTTCCTCAGACAGCCCAGCTGGGTAAGTACAGAATTTCCCGGCACTGTTTAAGGCTGGGTGGGGTGGGAAAAAGAAGAAGGAAAAAGAGAAACAAATTAAGTTGCTAAAGAAGGAAAAAAAATGCACAGAAATCCTGCCAGAAGTTCAGGAAATCTTTTCTTTCTTGTTTCGCTTATGGAGATCAAAAACTCCAAATTAAACATGAATCCCCTTGCAAAATGCTGATGACTTTGTTCAGACTAGGGCAGCTAGGGTGCTGAAAAGTCATGAAGCTCAGCTATAGTCCTTCAGATAATTCATATAAGCAAGTAGCTTAAGTGATAGGTCTCGTGTCTGCAGGATCAGCACAGCAGTTCTAATCCTTGAGGAGGAACTGACTCCTGGGTATGCCTACAGCCCAAACCATTCTGTCCAAGTCCTCCAGGCACCTCCACAGTACAAGCAGAAAATGGCAACTGCAGGGGAGAGAATAAGATCCAGCAAAGCCACTGCCACGTTTCAGGGAGTTCTCAGCTCGCAGCAGAGGAACACGCAGGGAATTGCAAGCATCAACCTGATGCACAGCAGAGTGAAATGCCATTAACCATCATATAAATGGGATGACTCATTTTTCCCAGTGCCAGTGCATGGGACTGTGCTCATAGCTATGCCTGGCCTTCAGGTGGGAGGACAGAATTCCAGTCTCAAGAAAGGGCTTCTTATTGCCTGTTTACTTGGTCTCTTGTCAGCTTGTAGCCACACTCTTAAATCAAATCTACTATTTCATTGCATCAAATCACTTATTTTTCACCTAAGCACCTCAAAAACAAACCCTGAAAAGTCCACATATCACACTTCATGTCCCCACTTAAAAAAAGACAAGCAGTGCACAAACTAATTAATCAACAGAGGGTGCATGGTGGAAGTCAAACCCACTTTATGAATCCCATTCATTAAATGATTGGTCTTCTCTCACTTTCCCCATGGCTTCCCTAAGCGACAAGATTTCTCTCTCTAGGGTTTTTAAAAGACAGAAGTATCCTTTAATATGTGCAGGAACAAATTCAGGACCATGCCTACACAAAACACATGTTTATCAATATTTGATCTACATATTGATCTTACCAATGTTAGTGACTCCCCTGACTGGCTTCCTGTGGCCAAAGAAGAGCAAATAATTTTTTTAGAGAAATCTGGAGCTAGGAAATACAACTTGCAGATGTATGCAAGCCAGTTCCCCCCTCTCACTTCCAAGTCTGGCAGACAGATCTTGCAGAACCAGCTTGGAGGAGGTGGCTCTGCAAGCAGGAAGGCTCTTTGAAGTAGTGCACAGGTACAGGGATGACTTTCATGTCAAGAAAATAATGTTAAGTCCATTAAAAAAGACCCCTGTTTCCTGAAGTGGTTCAGGACCTGTGAAGTCGGGAGAGAGCACTGGAATCCCCCCCAGTGCAAAACTCAGCCCAGGGGATTTCATCCATTCATTCCCACAGCTGTCTTGCACATCCAGCTTCATTAAGCCTCTAAGCTGCTAATTTTTTACTAACCTCAAACCTGTATTCCAGAATTAAAAGTAACTTAAAAGTCACTGTCTTCAGGGCCATGTCAACAGTGCCTTGTGTAACACAGACCCGGGGCAGGCCACTAAAATATGACTGTGCAACTGTATTTTTAAGAACCTGCTGCTCAACCTCCTCCTATCCCATGGAGGCTCCTTTTCATGCAGTAGGAACCTTTCCAGGAAAGAACTTGGCCCACCCACCTGTCAGGGAACATTTCCTAATGTTTGACAGGACAGGCATTGGTGGATTCAAGTCAGCATGGGTGTATCTCAATAAATGCCCTATCCTGAACCCAGCCCATCCATAGTGCAAGGAGTGTTCAGTTTGGATGCAAGATGAATGGGAGAATGACCCAAACTTGGAACTGTGCTCAAAAGGCAGCCCAGCTGTAGGCTACGTGCCAAAAAACCCACGATCACTTCTTTGATCATGCCCCCTTCATCTGAGGCACTCTCATCAAAAAACAAACACATGAAATCCCTCCTCACACAGGTTCAAGAAATGATCTGTATTATGCTGTTTGGGAGGAAGGGATGCAATTATGCAGCGAAGCACTATTAAAATCAGCTATATAAACTGGTTGCTCATCTGATCCATTGCATTGTTTGGCCCACTTGCTCTTTTGAATTTCTGTCTTGTACTCCACTCTGCAGCTGCCTTGCACCTCCCACTCCTTCTTTTTACTGTCTTCATGTAAATCAAAAATCCATCAAACCTCACTTCTTCAGTAATAAATAAATTCTTTGGATTACTCAACTATAAAACCATGACTTTGTGGCTGCAAAGACAGACTATGTTTGAGCACCTGGAAGACAGCAAGCAAAAGAGAAAAAGAAGTATTTTAATAATACTTAAGGCACACAGAGGGCCTTTTCTTCTTGGCACATCTGAGCTCACCAGAAGGGTTGTACTATATTAAAAAAATTCTCATTTCTCTCTTGCCAGTCACACCTCCCATCCAAAAATAAACCAAAAAAAATACCAACAAAAATCCCCCAAAACACATTCCTATCCTTTTTTCTGCTATTTTTGCTGTTTGTATGCTGTATTCATGGCTTTCTTTCCTGAATACAGGCAAGTAAAAATGTCAGAGGCAGACTAGAAATATTGGGGCACACACAATGCATTCTTGGTTTCTTCTAAACATCAGACCATATCACCAATTAAAAAAGAAAGAAGAAATAAAATAAAGCATTCAGCCTCCATCTACCTGCTTCCAGGCCAAGATAAGGAAATATCTCAAACTTTCCACAAAGTCTTGTATTACCTCCCATCAAAGCCAGGAGACCCCATCCTATTGTTTCCCTTGCTAGTGCTGCATCAGCTGCATTCTTACAGAGCTTCTGAATTTGTTCAGAGCCTGTTGATGTTGTTGTTGTTGTTGTTATTGTAAGAGCTGAGTGTTACACAAGACAGAGAGCTTGACAGCTTTCCCACAATCCTCAGCATGTGGGAATAGCGAGTAACAAAGTGTTAGCACCTGCCAACTGGTGGTTAGGTGTACACGTCTCTGTTAACAACAAACACTGCTGCTAGCAGTCAGCAGAGCAAAGCAGCAAATCTGTTCCCTTCTCCAGCTTCGAAAACACCAAACAATGGGAAAAAAAAGGCACCTAATTGCTTGATTAAGATGTATCAGTGTTGGAAACTGCTGATCTAGAACATTGAATCTCTGACATTTGCTTCACTCTTGATTAAACAGAAATGTTTAAAACCAGTTATTGTGCAGGCAGAAGCTCAGAGCACTGCGTACCATCCAGGGAATTGTGGCAGTGGAACTTCTTACAAAGAAACAGAATCAGAACCACCTCCTCTCTGCTGTTTCATAAAAGCATCTGATGTGAGACTCTCTAGCTATTAGGAAAAAGGGATGGAATAGCACTAATGAAGGACTAATAGTCAGGTAACTCCTTGGAACTCCCAGGGGAACCTGGTGGAAAAGTCCAGCTCCTGCTCTGAAAAATGCTTCTAGACACGGGAGTCAGGACCATTTCTTTATGATGAGAGGGATTAGTTGTGTACTTTTAAAAATCATGTTTTCATTTGGTTATTTCCTAGGCAGCCTTGTGAGCCAGGTGGCACTGATTTATCATTACCAATTTGCATGTGACTAATGTCCTAGACCTGAGGCTAAAAGCCTGCTTGCTCTAGATTTGCCCTCAGTAGCCAGCTTGTTTTGTTGCTCTTTCCCCATGACAAAAAGGTAAGGGAGAAGTGAGTCAACTCACCCATTCTCATCTCGAGTAAACTAGAGATTGCTAAGTCAAAAGGGGAGAAACTTCATTAAAATAACAGTACTCACCAAAGCTCACTGCTGTCCAAATCTCCCTACGCATCTTTTGGACATCAGTCCAAATCTTCTGCACACAGAAACTCCAGCTCAGCTGGGGAGAGACACTCATCCTGATTTCCATCAGATTGTATTTCTCCAGTAATTGCTATCAGGAAAAGAAATGATCCCATTCTTTAGCAGTGAGGTGGGGGGGTGGGGGGGCTGGAGCAGAATTTCACATTTATGTCTTTCCCCTAAACATATTATCTGAAATAATTCAGACAACTATGAATATACCTGATTAATCAGATGATGGCCAGGACAACAGATAATTTTAACCTACATCAGTTCCTGACACTAAGTCACATGGGAGGAGGAGGGTGAGTGGAAGGCATGAATAACTTTTTTGATGGTTCTACCAATTTTTGGCAGCATTAATGTTGCATGAAATAAAGACTTCCAGTAGTCAGCACCTTGAAACAGAGGACACACATTCTCCTTATTTCATGAAACATCAAGTATTTGAAAATCCTACAGGTAATAGACAGTTAGTGGTAATAAATTGTCTTACAAAGGCTGGCAGAGCACTGTTCTGACTCTAAGCAACATCATTTACCAAATTGCTATGGTGAAGGCTCAAACAACCTTCCATATAAAGCTCCGTGCAGAAGGTCCTGTGGATAAAAGTGGACAATTTTTCAGTTGGCCAAAAGTGGCTTTCTCCACCAGGAATGGAAGAATAAGGTAATATACTTGTCTGCCAACATGAATATTGACCAATATACTGAGATAGATATTTCCAAACAGCAGTTGGAAAGCTTTTTTGGTATAGGAGGTTTAGGATCACCTGCACCAGAATAGTATTAGAGGAAAATTTCTAAGCTTTGTGTGAATATTCAAGCCCCCCAGCAGATGAATTTAGAATCACAGTCACATGGTTTCTGTGACTCAGCCATTTGTTAGTCATCCTCTGCCCATTATATCTCAGGAAAGTTACAGATACCCATAATTAGAAAGGCAATCCCCCTCCTTCTGTCTCTTTTCTGCCTGTTCTCTAGTTATCGTGTCCTCTCACACCTTTATTTACCTGAGGTCCTGTGTTATTTATTCCCATTCCCCTCCCAGCTAGATTTATTTCCTTGCAGTCTCATCCATTTTATGCCCTCTTCACAATCTCAAGATCCTACCCCATGTTCAGAATATTCCAAATCAACAGCTGCCCTTGCAGCCCTCTTCAATCCTCCCTTTTCTGAACCCAGCAGCTCTGCCTGGGTCCTCGTCTCTCTCTCACACAGGTTTCTATCAACAGTTGCCTTCTGTGCCCCCATGGGCCTTCTTCAATTCAGTGCCATTCCTGCACACTCTGGGAGCATAATGCAAGAAAACTGGGTTGTTTCTGTCTAAACCTCTACTGGGCTAGTTTCTTTAATTTGTCTGAGTTGTTGATCTGTGGAGCTGGCCCTTCTGTTCTTCCTCCAACTAACATTGCTACCTGATATGTTATTTCTACTCTTGGATGCTACACCCTCCATGCATCATTCCATCAGTTCTCTCTCTTTTGCTGCATCAAACAGCTTTCTTGGGTTTGCCTTGCAACCCACTGTCTTCTCTCCCTGCTGTTCAATCAACTCCCACCATCTCTCTGCCAGGGATAACTGCATTGATCAGAAGCAAGTCTAGTTTTCCCAGTACTCCATGAAAAGGTTTTTTTGTATTTTCTGTTTGGTAAAGAACAGAAATCTTTGAACTACCAAAGCCAGAGGCCCAACTCTCATTAAGCCTGAGACAGTGTAGCTCCTGTTCATGAGGACAAACACACAGAAAATACTGTAGTGAATTAGCAGTGTCTGATCTGCAGTAGGCAAAGGGGCATGCATCACCTAAAGCTCAGATTTATGGCCCAGGTACTGGGAAGCAAGAAAAGTCTGGGAAGGACAGGTACATACATGCCCTTTTCACACTGAGCACACTCTGAAAATGAGAAGGAGAGTCTCTCTCACACAAAACTCTATCCATTTAAAAATGTGTAATCTTGTATTCAGAAAAAAACACCTTGGTGGAAAATTTCACACCCTTAATACCATGAACATCTCACAGTGACATCTGTAATGCCTCTGCCTATTTACAAATTCTTCCTGAGTTACTCTTTCTTTGGTGACAGAAGATATTAGGTTTATTATTGGCTCATTATCCCACCCTTGTTCCAAGCACATGGCATGTGTATTTTACCTGAGGATAACCCTGCCTTCTTCAGGCCAAGACACTGCATTTTCCAGAAGCACTCCTTCCCCTCGGGGTGTTTGCTGGGCATTGCCAGGCTGCCAGGCAGACAGGTACACACCAGAGCAGTAAAGCTCGCTTAGACCCTATTGGTCTGAACTTTATCTATTGTGTTTCTTTCTGAAGCAACCATCTTCAAGTTGGTTCTTTGTTCAGGCACCTTGTAACACCTGAGACCACAGTACTAGAACACTCCAGCAGCAGAAGAGCTGAATGTAAATGCAGAAAACCCCAGCACAATCTGGTATTTAATGCATAGAGCACATGATCTCGACTGAGCACACAAAGTCTGACTCCATCCACGACTCTACCAAATGGTGAGGGCTCTGGCAAGCTATGATTTGGCATAGTGAGGTCACATGCCTTCCCTACTGACACATTCCTGTCTTTAGTCTTAACATGAACAGGTTAAAGTATCTTCCTCCTCTACTGTATTCAGATGATGACTGAAAGCTACATCTGCACAGTGTTTTCCCATTAGGTCAATAGCAGCCAACAAAGGAGCATTTGCTTCTGGTTCTTTAGTTGAATAGGAGAAAACAATTGGTACAATATTAGCCCAAAGAGGGAGGAATACGGAGCACCTGAAATACACTGCCAACAAAGCAATTAGCAGGAGGATCAGGGGTGGGCACTGACTGCCTGCCCTGTTCATCAACCTCACTGAGGGACTCAATTCCTGGGTACTTAATATAACTCGTCAGAGCTAACATGCAAAGTTTTGCATACAGCTATCTAAAGTAGTCTTCCTGTGCATCAGGAAATAGATCTGTTTCTTGGTAGTCTTTGAACAAAGGAATGAGTGGTCCATTCTGTACCGCACTAATCTTGATAGTTTACACTACAGGCTCCACTACATTACTTAAAACTGATCTCTTTGAAGAGCAGCTGAGAAGGGAATAGTTCTGGTGGTGGTGATGTGGAGGACTCAAATGGACAAGTTCAAACAATGTAAGGACAAAATAGGCACGTGTAAAACACTTCAACACCTACCTCCCAGTGAATTCCAGGGTATTGGTCAGTTTAGATGGCTTCTTGAAGGGTTAATGTCTCGGTGCCAGGCAAGTCTTGTTTCTGTTCCTGTAGATCAAGGCTCCAGAATTGCACTTCTGATATCCAGTAATGCATGCTGTTTGTCTTTCATCCCTCACCATTGATGTGCAGCCTTTTCACTGTTGAAAATCAGATAACCAGAGCCTTAATAAAAAGGAATATTTTGGTGTGATTCTAAAAGTCTTTAAAGTGAAAGTCACATAGGCTTACCCTCTGGACTAAATGCAAGATCTCTGCAGCATAGAGCAATCAAAGTAATCTTGCTAGTGCTCGTCAGGGCCTGAGCATTGGAGTTGTCCTGATCATAAGCACTATAATCCTGTCAAGAGGCAAATACATAATCAAGTATCACTAGTTAGCTAAAGGCCCTGCATCTGTGTGATCAGATCCTTCAGAGGGAAAGGATAGCATGCAAACAGTAACCTCTTATTTCCAGTTCATATTTTGGTTTCTACTCTTCAGCACACAAAAAGATGCCTGTCTTCTCACCCAAGCCTGCCTCAGCATTAGACAGGCTGTGTTTCCAGGTCGCTTTTTCTCCTTTTGACCCATGTTTTAGTTTTCTGCCTGTAAGAACAAAGCTATGGGTCTTGGGGCTATTTGCATCTTTGGAGGATTTGGATGCACTGCAGGGCGAGGCTGGGCCTCATTTTAAGAGAAGGCTCCAGCCCACGCCAGTGCCAAGAGGCTGACTAATGCAATTATTTCCTTGCAGAGCAGCATTTTTCAAAGTGCTGATTCTTATTAAGAAAAAGGAACGGATTTGGAGCTCATATTTTGATCTGGTGCCCAGGATTATTTGGAAATTCTTTTTCCTGGAACGAGACTTTTTATTCCAAATTTCTCCATGGTGGGGAAAGAGGGTTTCCTGGGCAGAATTAGGATAATGATTACAGCCTGTATACAATCAGTTCTAACCGCTGTGGAACTCCAAAAATGAATGTTATTGCTCAGTGGCTTCATTGAAAACAGAAGTATTATTTAACCAGAAGGATGGCAACACATGGAAATAGCTCATTATCATATTTTCTCCCTATTTGAAATGTCACATTGAGTATGTATCTTTCACGTCCACTACACTTTAATTAATTTGGACTGTGTTTAAATATATTACACAGCATGCTTTATTACAAAATTCTGACACATTCCCATTGATGAAGCAGGGCTTTCCTTCAAACACATGTAAAAGGCAATAGGAGCTACACTGCTAAATATTGTTTTAAATACAACAAGAATACCACATCATCTCTGTGTCTGCCTGTGTTTTTCTGTGGCATGGAACATACAGAGCAAAAACAACATTACATCCAAAGCTTGCTTGCTGTTTATTGAAGGGACAATGATGTTAACATTATTATTCTAGATCTAAATCTTAACCACTTACCTTATTTACATAATTGCAAGACAAACATATATTTTACTCAATGGCTGGAAAAGATTCCAGCAGTGTGATTGCCTGGAAATTAAAAAGTAGAATTGCAGGGTGTATGTGTGAGATGAAAATTACTTGTTTTAACACAGCTGGCGTATCTTATCTTCTGTGCACTTTCAAACACAGCACTTATAAGGATGGTTGTCCTCCTCCACCCAGGTCTCCAACAAAGTAGAGGATTTATTTCATTTTCTAACCTTCTCTGGAATGCGATCACTCCAGAAGTTATTCCTGATTTATACTTGTTTAAGCAGCTGGGAGAATCAAACCAGCTTTTAAAATAATGTAGAAATGAGAGTTCATTCAACTTTTAGTTGGATGAAATCTTCTATTACTTAGAATCCTATGCTGCATGAGATCAGGGACTTTGTAGACGGTGTGACTTATATCTGACTGATAAGATGTCATCTCTGCACTACTGCTTCTGCTGAGGCATGTATTAGCTACTGAACTACTCTAAAACCATTTTAGTTTGAACCATCTTGGGTACAGCAAACAGCTGAGGACTTGCCTCCTCCAGGAAGTTCTATCACACTCTATTATCCCACCCAGTAGATGCCACCAAGAGCCGGTTGTGTTTGTACTTTCCTCACTACTCACACCTTAATCAGGAACCACTTGGAGCCAAGGCTGGTGAAGGAAACCTGGTTCATTCCCTGGGAGCCAACTGAGTGGTGTACCTCACATAACAAGCCTCTGCATGACATTACAGTCAATCCCAACAGCTTGTTCTAAAACATGTTCCAGGGACAGCTCCTTGGACTGTTGCTTTCTCATCCATCCTCCTAAGAGAGCAGTAATCAAAGTTTTATTATCTGAATCATGGATTCATTTTTTTTATTATTGTTATTTTCCCTAGCAGATGGCCTTTTTCCAAAATAATTTCATAAGCAGAGATCCTTATCATGGGGAAGGTAATACTGTTCTGAAACAAACTCCCAGATGGGACCATGTGGAATAAATGTGTTGTTCCTTAGATAAAGGCAAGGCGTTAGACTGCTGATCATTGTGTGGATGCTGCCACGGAGGAACAGCACAGCCCTGCTCTCTGCTATTAAATACTCTACTACTTATTCTTCTGCCCTGAGTGCTCTCTCCTCACCCCACATAACCCTTTCCTCAGAAAACATTTACACTAAGAAGAAAAATGTTTTTCAGCATTTGAACAAGAACAAAAAAGTTGTGTTTAACGACAACACATGTCTGTCTTTAAAAATCTGGATTGGTTTTATATTTAATTCATTCACTGAATTGTAATAAATGAATAAACCTAATTTGGAGGATAATAAAAAATATGAACTGTGTTGCTGAAGCCAAAAGCAATAACTACAACTTGGTTTTCTTCCGATTCTTTGCTCCTTCGGACCCAACCATTACTGTTGCAATTTTTTTTCCCGTATTTTAAGTGTTTTGTTTATTTGATTTCTGCATTAAAGGAACACTCCAGTGTAATATAAAAGGATTCTATAATCACGATGTCTAATTACAAAGAAAAGCTAAGCATCTAATATAAAAACATGCAATAAAAAAAGAATAACTATCAGATCAAAAGCCACCAACACAACAATCTGATGAAGCAGGCTAGGAAGCACTACTCAGCTGTTCCCCTTACAGAATACGGAGAACCAGAAAACTTTGCTGAGTGAGAAGATTGAATGGGATGCTGGATAATCTCATCTAGGCTCCCTCTTCCATGAAAGGCTGGACAAAAGGACCTTCCAAGCCCCCTTCCAGCCTGGGCTGCTCTGTGATTCTATAAGATTGGAAGATCTCTGACGCATGGTTCTCACATTAACTGCAGCTTTGCCTCCTTGGTTTCTTTCTAATTTCAAGAGCTTGTTCATACTGTTTCATTGGGATTGGGGTTTGTTTGTTTATTTGTTTGGGGTTTTTTTGGTTTGTTTGTTTTTTTCCCCTGATTCCCAAGAGTAACAAATGTGAAATGGTATCCTTTTGGCTGCTAGTGGGCTGGATCTTGTGTTCTTCACACATTTAGATTTTCCATCAAAATCATCAGGAATGTATTAAAACAAGCAGGCTAGTTTCCATCTCTTGGCACAAGTCAATGAAGCATTTAGATGTACATGAAACACAAGACTGACTATGCAACTGGCAGCTTCTAAAAAGGAGTAGATAATTTAAATATGTTCCTGAAGGGCCATGTTTCTTCACCTGGCCACAACCAGCCCCTACTACTAAAAGAAACAGTAAAATTGCAGACAGCCTTGCCATTCACAGCTTCCCTCGAATTAACAAGCAATTTAGGTTTGCTTTGTAGACCTTAAAAAGTCTGAAGACCACCTTTTATTAAAGGCAGCTCAGTACTCTTGCCCATATACAGGTGGACAGGAGTCTACTGTGCCAAATTCCAAGCCTGAAAGACTGTTTAACCATAAATCCCCTCACATGACAGAAGCATGAGTGACTTAGTTGGATTTGAAGGTAGAAGGGACAAAGGAACAAAGTAGAGCTATTGGAAGGATTTTTCAGAGATTCTCAACACCATCAACCCAGAGCAACAACCTTACTGAATCAGCAGAAATTATCCTGCAGGAAAAAAAAATAACAAAGCACCTCCACCCACAAAAGCAATCCAAATTCCCAAAAAACCTCTAAACCCTTTTCTTAAGTGTAGGACTTTGTGCTTCTATGTAACTTGGCAGGGGAGCAATTTTTAGCAAAGATACCAACAGAAGATTCATCAGCAACCGTACTGACATCTGAAGAGGCATATGCTCACAAGAAGCATTTTGCCTATTTGCTTTAAACTGATATTTAAACCCACAAAGTATAGATATACCTTGGATAAAGTCATTTACCTTGTGCACAGGTGTGTGTTTGTGATTTTAAGAATATTTCAGCACTACGAAAACATTTAATAAAATCTAGATAATGATACTATAATTACGAGACTGACAAACAGAAACATTCCAGAAAGCATTGGTTGTTATTGTTATTTTTATTTCACTTTAGAAAGAAATCTTAAGTAGGCTGTTTGGCTTTTTTTCGCAGAGGACAACAGTCATGAGACAAATGATGCTTCTTAAAAAAGCATTCTCTATAGATCAGCTCCTGCTAACTCATTCTTCCATTGGCAGACCTCATCATTTTTCCATGTTGATTTTGCTAAAGTGATTAAATAGCTTTAAGAACAATAGAATTGCAAGAGTTTTGAGGAAGGGAGAAGCCTTTAGACAGATAATTTTTTTTTTTCAGAGGGAAGTCTGTTACAATCAATTGGCTACAAAGATGATGCAAACAGTCAAATCTCCCAGCAATTTCAAAATGTGTTGATTTAACTAAGATTTAAGCAACTTAACTACATTGTTCAGGATAGATTCTAGTCCAGAAGAATTCTGACTACATTTGCCAGGGTACATTGCCTTCATTATTTGCAATAGTGTTCATTCCTTTGCTCTAGTGTTCCAATTATGCATGCAACTTCCACTGATTTTAACATTGCTGCAATTAATTGTCCTAAATCTAAAACAGTACTGGAAACAGAATTTAAATTGGTAAAATCACACTTAATTTGCCGGAGATTCACTTCAATGTAATCTCTGCTGAAGTTGCCTGTGGAGGAGAACCAAAAGCCAAAAGGGATTTCATAAAGAAGCTTGTGGAAAGGCCAAATGTACCCAACTACATGTACCATGCCACGCTGCAATTGTGTTCTTTCTCCAGGGTCTTCAGTCCTACCAAGAATTATAGCATTTCAGTTTAGTTCTATACACTACATCTTCCACTCAAAAGACAAAAAAAAAAAGTGGATTAATCTGCTATATAAAGTGGTAGAGATGCAAAATCTAATTTCTGTCAGCATCCTGATGCAAACTGCTGTGTAAATGTAAAATCTTTATAATTTCTTTCAGTGAGCTTTATCACCAAGATTTTTTTGAACTTTTGGTTTTACCTTCAGTGCCCTCATACCTGCATGTTCCACCTGCATGTCTCTGAGACAACATGAGTCTCCTCATGATTTTCTGTGGCATATCCTAACCCAAAGAGGAAGAAATACAGATTTAGCTTCAATTTAGTCAGTGGGCATGTTCCCCACAGTATAACTTTCAGAAGCAGAAATCCTTGCTTCTACTAAATGGAATTAAAAATCTTGCTGTTTCTAGAACATCAGAAAAAATCCCACATTCCCCTGTCTCCTCTTTGCCAAAAAGGACAATAAGTGAAAAGTATGTCAAAAGCTTCCACATTATTACCTTGACAAAACAAGTTGCTTTTAGGCTCCAAGTAAGAGATTGAGCTATTAGAGGTTTTATTTCTAAATGGCCCTGGAAAATTGATGGCAAAGGAAGTCTGGGCTCTTGCTGTAGAGGGAAGCTACTCATTAGCTTGGAGAACACTTCAGTAATTCTGGGATTCAGTAGGCTCACAAAATTGAGACAACAGTGCTGGGCACAATGTCCTATCTAATACTAATAAAACCTTTAAAAGCAAGAAAATGTGAACCTATTCTCTTAGAGAAAGATATGTCTTAAAGCCAGCAGTATACACACACTTTTACAAACATAATGAGGTCTTTCTCCCAAAAAAACTTGTGTTGGTTTGGGTTTGGGTTTTTTTTGGTGGTTTTTTGGGGGTTTTTTTTTGGTTGTTTTTTTTTTTCAAATTAGTATTATTTTAATACCAACACAAAACTTCAGTGTTCTGAGAATTAGGAGGACATGGACAGATTATTTTTCAGTAGAATTCATAATCTATTTATAAATTGAATTGGTTTCTTAATGGCTTCTGTACCACCAAAACACAGCAAAACTGCCAAGTAATGTTACCAATAGTTTGTCAGTCTCTATGTATAAGAAGAGTTTGTACCTCTGTACCAGTCTGTACAGAGAATCAGCCTGATTACTTGCAGGCGTAAATGGGACATCCAGTTAAAGACTCCATTTGGCATCCTAAAAACTGAAACCTTTCTGAAATTCTGAGAATCCATTCTGAAGGAATAAAATAAATTATAAGGCATTTTAAAGAGACTACCAAATATAAACTACATAACTNTGCTTCCAGAGTTAGAAAGAATGGAAAAGGAGAGGAGGGACAGACTGGGAGAGCAGAGAATCTGTCACAGGCAGATATGATCTAGGTTACTCTTCACCATATAGATGAATCATAGCAATTCTGAATACAAGAAGATGACAAACAACCTTAATGAGAGGGAACACATGAAAGTCAATAAACACATGGGTCTTACAGACCTGTTTACTGATTTAATCTAGCATCTTGAATTCACTAAAGCTTGAAAACAGAGGTGCTGGAAGCCATTAAAAAAGAATGCTGTGAAAACTAATGTATGAAGCAATTTGAAAGGTTCGTGATGACAACACATGAGCAGCAGAGACCTCCACCCAAATAATATGTTCTATTTTCACATCTTGGGTCTGGATGGAATAAGGAGGTGGTTAAGAGCTGAGCAGTGGTATGTAGACAGAAAGATCCATCATTTTTAAGAACTCTGGTAAATAATAATGGAAGTGGTAATTAGGTTATGGCATCCTAGAGAACACAGGGAATTTTGGGCTAAGAAGTGGTGAAAATGGAAGGACCGAAGAAAGAAACTAAAGTCTGAACAACATGACAGAATTTGGTGTTTAAAGATACCAAATTTCTCATCATCTCTGGAATGCAACAAGGTTGTGAGAAAATCCTGTTGAAACCTTGATCATTGCTTTGCCACTGAGCTCATGTCCCAATAGGGCTTTCTGCTTGAATCAGACTCTAATGTAGGACATTTTAATTGTGATTGCTGGCCCAGCAAAAAATGGTGAGCCTAACGTGGTGGTTATATTTAACACTGCAGAGAGACAACATGCAGAGAAGGGTGGAACATCAAAAAGGAGAAGTGGCAAAGTGATTAGTTATCAGGAGTCAAAGAGGAAGGAAGTAGATGGTAGAAGTAGGGCAAACATGCCTTGGAGAAAGGAAGATGACTTCCTACTTTTGGATTGCTGTGTTTCTTTACGTATATTTTCCCAAATCTGCTGGTGGTGTTGTGACCTCAGCTGTCTCAGTTTAAGTTCAGACTGATTTTTTCATTGTTGTTGTTCCAGTTTAGTTTCCCCATAAAAGTGTATATCTACCAGAATCTACAGTCAAATTTACCTTGAGTAGACAACAGTGCAAAAATGATGGATTCATGGAGCTGCTGAGGTGTGAAGGGGCCTCTGGAGACTGTCTAATACAACATCTGTGTCCAAAGCAGGGATAGCTAAAGAGTTTGGCCCAGTAAGGTTTTCGATAACTCAAAGGATGGA
This sequence comes from Toxostoma redivivum, assembly GCA_013397375.1. Classification (NCBI taxonomy): domain Eukaryota; kingdom Metazoa; phylum Chordata; class Aves; order Passeriformes; family Mimidae; genus Toxostoma; species Toxostoma redivivum. The sequence goes on from VXBI01013049.1 coordinate 954,016, forward strand.
GGCTCTTCAATCTCTCTGGGCAACTTGTTTTAGTATTCAACCAGTTTTATATAACAAAAGTTGTCTTTTTTGTTTACGCAGAGTTTCCTGTGTTTCAGTTTGAAGTCATTACCCCTTGTTCTTACACTGAGCATTATCGAGAAGAGTTTGGTTCTGCCTTCTTTACCACTGCCTCATCAAATATTTTTGCACATTGAAAAGACCTGCCCCAAGTTCTCTCTTGTCTAGGGTGAATAGTTCCAGCTCTCTCATCCTCTCCCAATGTTAATCATCTTCATGACCCTTTGCTGGACACTGGGGAGCCCAGAACAGGATCCAGAACTCCAGGTGGCTGTCAGGATTGAGGAGAGGAAAGGGAAGGGTCATCTTCTTTGTCCCGTCTGTGCTGCAGTATGGGAAATAAGACAGAACTATTGAAGGGGATTAGCAAAGGAAGACTCAACTTATTACATTTGCAGAGAAGACTATGAGAAAAGCAAGGTGACTGCTTTTGTCAACAGTCCAACCTGGTCACACCAAAGTATCTCACAGGGTTTCTCCAGTATAGACCTTTTTTGCCTTGTATCTTTCTATGGCAAAGACTCAACCAAAATTCCAACCCCCAAGCAAATTTTAAAAAAAGCCTTCATATTTTTCAGTTTCAGAGTTGCTCTCAACCTGTTACAAGACCTAGATCTATATAGAAACAGCAGAAGACCAGCATTATATAGCACAACTACAACAAAGAAACCTTTTTCCTCATAAATTATCTGAGCTGATGAGAAGTAAACACACTACTTGTCAGAAGCTAGAAGAAATCACCACTAACATATTAAAATTTACCATAAATTCTAGAAAAATCTTCACTTTTCCAGGGCCAAGCTTAACAGCATGCATAAACTAAGATAACATTTATAGCCCTCCTTTTCCTCTCTCATTACAGTGCACTCTCCTGCCTGTGAACAAAAAATCTCTGTAAGGTAGGAGTCACAACAGGTGGTAAACACTCCAACATTTAAGGGCTTGTTTAGATGGTAAATGAAACCAATCCAATTAAATCAGTTGTAAATCACACCCTTAACATTTCATCAGTAGTTAGCATGAGACAGAGATTTCAGAGCCATTTCAGTACAGCTAAATGTGATTTCTTTTATCAGCTTAAATTACATCAAAACTAGGGTTTACAGATAGACCTTAATCAAAATATTAATAATTAGAATGCAGCTATTTCCTTTGGTTCTAGTTACCACATAGATGAATCCTAAGACTTTGTAAACATATGCATACACACACAGAACCTCTCACTGGTTCAGTGGGAAGACAGATTACAAATTACTCAGCTCTGCCAATTAGTGAACAAGCAGGGCAAAAATAATCTGCAAATAGAGGCAAAGCAGAATGCTTCACTAAATGTATGCTGCTTCTTGTATTTGAAAAATGTCATAACTGATACTGTGAAACATCTTACCAAGAGAACCAGGGAATATCCTGTAACACTAGATATCGGAAAATATATGAGAATATATAACACGTAGGAAAGAAATTCTCATTACAGCCCTGGGTTAAATATTTATCAAATATTCTCAGAAGAGAGGCATGTCAGCTTGAGACACATATCAGCAAATGTCAAGGGATGCTTTTATGCTGATGTACTGACATGATTGTTCAGGAATACTGCAAGTAATTTTCTGTAGGATGGCCTAAAACAAATTAGTGCTACTATATACACAGCCCCCCGTTAAGCTTTCCACCAGCATTTCTGTGGTCATGTTATATCAGTGCAAATGTGCAAGAGCCAGCAAATCTTTAACTTTGCATATTCTGCAGAAAGTTTTCAAATAACTTCCTGTGAGGATTCAACAGAAAATTTTGACCTGCTAAGCTCATTCAGTCAGGGAAGAAAAACTGTGCCACTGACCAGTAACAAACAGGCTGTACAGCTTAAATTACCAATATTGAACTCCTCCACAAACCACAGAATAATTTACAATATGTCAGCCAGCTGCATAGACTTCTGAGGAAACGGCAGCCGACTGGGAGGTGTTGCGTAAAGAGGCAATATTCAAATAAGCAAATGAGGCAGCTTTGATACTTACATAAATTAATGCAGCATCTACGTTACTTTCACTCTCTTGTTATCAAGTGGGACTGTTTTCCATGGATCATGTAGAGCCTGTGCTCTTACATGGAGCTGCTTTCTGTATCAGGGAATCCCAGGCAATGTTATGCAGGAAGGGTATGGTCAATAAATAGATTCTTGCAAAATTAGCATCACTGGCCTCCAGTCCAGATCCAGTCCCTAAGGACAAAATGCTGCAGTCAGAGTCAGGATGGGTCCAGGCAGATGCCATATCCACCATGTGGATTAAACATGAATGTCTGGTTTAAACATGAATATCTGGGTGGGTTTTTGCCACCCCATAATGACCTTATATTTTCAGATGCTAGCTCAGTGTCAAAAGACATGGAAAGGGACGTGATTACTCCCTGCAAATATACCAAGGAGAAAGTATATGATAGGAGGAAAGAGGAATGTAAAAACAATGTTGGCACGGCAATAGGGAGAAGTCAGCCAGAAATATGTTTAGATGTTAGAAAAAAGGTCATAAACTTCAGGGCAAAAATGGACCCTGGGGCAGACATTGCATAAATATAACAAGGAAAGAAATCCTTTCCTCATTTTTAAGATGGTTGATGCTAAGCATAATACAATGCAGTTACTTGTTGCAGGAAGGGTTGGGCCTGGGAAGGTCCCTCTACTCCTGTCAAAATTTATATACATAGATGGAGAGATAGACATAGAAACTAAGGTTGGTTGTACACAGCAAGGTGAGCCTCAAAAGAATATGGACAAAAGCAAATTTATTTCCTCAAGGAAAAAAAATAAAACCAAAACCCAGCAGTGAGTAGCTAACATAAGCAACCGCGTTATAACTTTGGATGTTGTTTTTTTCAAAATATTGGCATACTGTTATCATGCAGCTATTATGAAGAAATCACACTGTGAAGCAAGAAGCCTTCCTGCAAACCAGGATGGGAAGCACAGAATAAGCTGCAGTTTTTTCACTGCAGGGGTTTCTCTAAAGGAAAAAAATAATAATATGATCATTGGTTTTGTGCACACACACTAAGAAAAATTCAGTTTGCAAACAATGAACATCCTTTGTGTTCAGCGTTGGCAAAGCAATTGATTCTAGTTTGAGATTGGACTTCTGCCACTGCAAAAGCAGTTTGTCTTTTCTGTTCTGAAAAGTACTGTAATGAAGAGCTTCAACACAGAGGATTTTTATCATTAGACTCTGGCTATATTTTCTTTCAATTTCTCTCACTTCACCAAAAAAAGTATGGAATTCATCATTCCAGCATATTGAGAAATAACGTAACTCTGAAATACTGCTGAAAATGTTAGACTTATAACAAAAAAACCCAACAACCCACAAAAACCAAAGACAAATACAACAAAAACAAAACACCATCCCCTCCACTAAATTTCCAATATACTGTTATCTTCCTCCTTCACAGGATTTTCTCTTCTTTCTCCCCCAGCATTGAGGAACACATGAATATATGACTTCCCATAGGTCCAACAGGTCTAGTATGCATGCTACACACATGGTGGAGTAACAGAGAAAACCCCACATAATTAGCAGGCGAGAAATTGGGATCACATAAATAGGAAAGATTCCTAGAGTGCCAGAGAGCTTTCCTTTTGTACCCTCATGTGTTCAAGAACTCACATTTCCTCTCAAAGCAGATACCTTCGTATATCCAAGCAAGCAGAATGAGTCCACTTGGGAAAAAAAAAATCTGTCCTTCCAATGGCACCTTTATGATAAAATATGAGTAATCCGCTATAAAAATTGGGACCTTACTATTGGTTTCTGAGCCCAAAAGCTTCTTTATTCTTCCCTGTGTCAGTGTGTCTAATAAAAGATTTCACTTCTCCCTATGAGCACTGTACCTCTCATATCCTCAGACCATCTTGGGTAGAACAACCCTGCTGCATTAAAAAAGACTCACTGCCTTAAAACTTGACAGACGTTTCTTTTTAACACCTTTTTATACAAAAGCAGTAACAGCAGGTAGTAAACTAACACTGCTGCACAGCATGGTATAGGAAGGAAGTGCTATAAACCCTATCACAATTATTTCAGTGAAAGACAAGGCCATCATTAGTGCCGTATTGATCAACCTCCCCCTCCCATCTCCACTGTTTGAAAATTCATTCAACATTATTATTGCTGCCTCAGACAGTATTATTATAACAGACCTGCATTATACAATAAGAGGCTTTGGTATAATTGACATCTGAAGCACCAGGGAGCTCGAATGTTTGCTGCTGGTTAGAATGAGGTCTCCAGAGGGACACTTTCTTCCTTGCAAAAGGGGCTATCACATAGCCATTGCAGTGTGTAAATCAAATCCTCAGTGACTGCTGTTTTTTCATTACTTGTCTGTGACCTGGAACCAGATCCTTACAACACTGTGCCGATGATTATCCACCTCTGGAACCCACAACAGTACACTGCAATGATGAACCAATACTTGGAAATTGGGTAAAGCAAATTATCTATCTGGATTAAAAAAACAGAAACTTGTTCATTTTTTAACCTAGTTAAATAGGAAATTGGATATATAATCCCACTGTTTGGTGCTGTGGAAAATATGTGCCTCCCATGCATAGCTGAGAACAGGCCAGACACAGGAAGCACAGGTAGATTTAAAGCATCCATTCCTCCCACCCCCAACCAAATTAAGCTTTTGCCAGAGGTGGTCATTAAGAGACGCACATGTTGCACATTAAAGGCCATGTGGAAATCAAAGCCAGCAATTTACATAGGGTTTCTGCTAGTGTGAAAGCCCAGGCACGCCTGGGACCTCCATCTGGCAGGAGGCTGAACATGGGAGCTGATGCAGGCAAGCACACACTGAGCCCTACTGAGCCCTGTCCCCCACCGGCAGCTGCGCAGCGAACAAAGTGCATGAGCAGAATCGGCCCCCAGACAGCACAGTAGAAAGGCTGATTTCCAATGTCTGACCAGGCCCAGCTCGAGCTGGGTAATGATTTATAAGGGGGATTTGAGCCCACAGAAAGTACTCTACATTTGCCATGGCATGGGGAAATTCTCCTGCATACCCCAAAGTCAACATAATTCACAAAGTTCATACCCTGCGTCAGCTGGCCAGAGGAGGAATTCCACTCACACACCATTTGCATGGATTCACCAGCCCAAAGGCCTCCAGATGACTCATTTAAATTGTGACTCCCTGGGTAATTGTCAGCTCCCCACTCTGTCCATACCAGCTATGTGGGGCACAGCCAAAGAGCAATACATAGCTTTGTTCCCTGTTGCCATCATGACTTCAAGGAAATGCTACAAGCTGGCACAGGTCACAACCACTTATTCTTAATCAGGACCTGAAACAGCTCTCCCAATACCAGAACCAAGGAAGAAGTGGGCAATGGTGAAGGCTGAGAAAACAACTGCAGTTTTCTTAGGGCAGCAAACCCTCAAATCCAATAGGATCGCTCAGAACATGTGAGGGAGTGTCAGGTCTGGCACCCTCACCTGAGCCTTTTAGCACTCGTGAGTTCACATGGCAGGAAACAGACCACACTGCTATGCCCACAGCTTGCTCCCCTCCCCAAAAAGACTACTTTCACCCTATCCTCAGTTAGGCAGAAATTAAACAGTTTTGCAGTATGTACCAGTGCCTGTTCCCCATGCCAATCTGGATTCAAAGCCCGACACCGTGCTAGTGGCTGGTTGCTGCTTGACTTTGGTGTGGGCTGGTGTGGGTGAGGAAGCAGGAGGAGAAACTGCTTGACATGACACAGAATGTGTATCCTTACAGTCAAATGAAACCCTGATGCTTTGTGAGTAAAGAGTTGGGCAAAGGCAGGAGGGGGCAGCTTGCCATTCTGTTAGGGGTGGATACCTCTGGTTAAACAAGCAGGGAAGCAAGGGGTCCTGGAATAGAGGCCAAATGCAGGAGAAACAGGATAGATTTGCTGCTTGCATGGAAGAAGAGCACGTGGATCTAATTCTACCCAGAATCCAGCAGTGACACCACTAGTCCTGCATTTAAGGAAAAGAGGAAAGGTGACTAATGGAGTTTGGCTGGGAGGAGGTGAGAGACCCAGAGCCCTGTCTACTGCAAGGAAGGCTCTGGGCTCTTTTGCCAGTCACTGCCAGTGCTCTTGGCTCCCTCTGGCACCAGCTGAAGATACAGGCCTATGCCAAACTGAGTGGATGATCCAGCAGCCCCCCCCTCCCACCCCCCCCAAGGGTACAGTGCCAACATTTGTTTTTAATATTCAGGAAAGCCAAGCAAATAAGTTTGAGCAGCTATATGGAGAGAAAACAACAGAAGTCATGGCTCTGAAACCTCAGTGGCGCTCTTCTGCAATTATTTCAAAAAAAAGACCCATCTTATCCTCCTGTATTTGTACTCAGCAGGGGGAGGTGAACTTATCTGCTGCCTGTGATGTTGGCTTAAGAGCTCTGCTTAGGACACCATCATAATTCTTGTCTTTCTTTTTTGCTAATGGTTGCATACCTTTGATTAAAACCTGCATGGTGCATTAAAGGCTAAAACAGATGATGAATGCCATGTAGTACTTTGCTTTAGATCAGAGTTGATTAGAATTTTTGATGATCCAGCAGCTAGAAGAGGAAACTGCATGAGCAGTGAAAATATTCAGCTGTTACTGTTGTAGGAGGCAGTGTCTTTTGTTTGACACAAGATACAAAACAGTAACTAAATGGACAATGTACTCTCTTGGTCAATGAATAGCTTTATAGCACAATAGAGCTCTGTAAAGAAAAGCTGGTGAATTAATCAGTCCAAATATTTATAAGACTTCTTGCTTGTTTTCAAGTGGGTAACCCTCCCCCAACAACAGTTTTGGAGCTGATGCTAGTTAGCTTATTTTTCATGACTGCAAAATTTATAGAAACAAGCTAACAACAAAGCCATGTAGTAAAAGTTAAAGATGCTGACCCAAGTGCATATCACATCAGCATCCAGACAGATATCTTTAGTCATCTGCCAACACACCAGTTAAGCAAAACATTACTGCTGGTCTGGGTGAAAGGATTTAGTTAAACAGGACAGACCAGTTGCAGAGGAGGAAGCTGCCTGATTAAACATAATGCTGGCAGAAAACTGGCAGTATGAGCAATTCCACTGTGCCATGGAGGGAGGTTCACTTTCTGAGGTCATCCAAAATATGAAATAAGAGTGCATAAAGCAAGTGTATTGAATAGGAACAGAAGGAAAGAGCCAGAAATGAGTAAGGAGAGATGGAAGAGAGAAAAGAGCTGATTAAAAAAAGCCAAAATGTTTTTATGGCGCTGGCTACAAACAGGAAAAATGGATTCTATGTTCTCTTTGGTGACCTTATTAACTTAACATGAAGATTTTTTTTTTTAATATGAAGCTTTTAAAGATCTCTTCCTCCATAAGACAGTTTTTAAAGAAAGAGACTTATTGCAGCATCTTGCAAGACAGTTATTGGCTCACTATTTGTAAAAATGTTGATAAATACCATCAGTTACCTTTCCAGTCAAACTGAGTTTCAGTTACTATCTTAACCTCTCCAGATCGGTACACTGATGATGCAGTGGTTTCTTTGTCAGTAAATGCCCCACATACACACTTCTAAACTAGATCATGGCACTCTGATCAATGGATGGCTGAGGTTACAGAGCTGAAGGGAAGTTAAATCCAAGGCCTCTCTCTTCTAAAACTACAGCTTTAGAGCTGAGACAGAGGTAGGAACATATATTTTGAATAAGTATCAATATCTTCAGGTTCACAGGCCATTCTGGTGATCAAGTTAGAGTTGCTTTTCAAATCACTTATAAACATAGAAATACATGTACACACACGCACAAATCTGGAATAAATTGCCAAATCTCCTCTTAGATTTAAGAAGGGACAACTGGGTAGAAGGCATACTTTAAGAAGCCCAGAAGCAGTAAGGAAAAGCCACAGAGGCAATAGAAATGAAAACACTTCTATTGGTATCACATATAAAACCATTTCCACAGCTGCAAGGAAGCTATAACTTGCTCTTGCTCCAGGCTTCCCCAGGATGTGGGGTTCAGAGATCTGAATCCTGGATCCTCCTGGATGAATGCTCTGTTCATTATGCAAAGACATACAAGCTCTTTCTCAAGCAACCTCTTGTTTGAATCCCATACATAGGATTCTGACCAGCTCCTCTCTCCTGCATGTACTTGACCCATTCTTGCTTGGATGATTCTCTCTGAGAAGCTTTCCTTGTGCTTTCTGTCCATGAGGATATGAGTGCCCAAGGTAGAAGGAAGCCATCACAAGGCCTACTAAACTTAAATATTCATTCAGCAGATTACAGAATGTCCTGCCCTGTCTAGGCCAGTGTGAGCTTTTGTCCCATCAGAGTGCACCATTACTGCTATCCAACATGCTTTTCCTAAAGTAGGCTGCTGTAATCAGAGGAGAAAAAAAAACACAATAAATCAGAGCAGCATTTCTAGCTGCAAAGCATAGTTAGTGCCTTTTTCCAATATTTGCTGCCTACAACTCCATTGCAGCAGATTATGTGTTTAAGATGCACAAGTGAAAAAGAATCATCCTAGAAAGAGGACGAAAGAAAAGCAAAGTACTGCACAGACAGCTTCAAACAAAGCTAGCACAACAAGCCAAAGAAGTAACCAAATAATCTCTTCTCTTATGGAGATAATGGGTTTTGAGTCCCAAAAACTGTATCAAATGTTGTATGTATTTGCACTCTGCTATGGTTACATGATCTTTCTCCTTAATGTTTGAAAGGGAACATACTGCAAAGGCACACCAGCCAGATTACACAGGCACATTATAAGTTTCACAATCTTGAGAACATTCTACTTTGATCTCAGAAGCTGATTGTTGGAATCCCACAGAGCAAAGAGATAGCACAGGAGGGTCTTTTCACTGATATACACATAAGGAAAAATTTACAAGATTTCTGTGAAATTGCTTTGGTTTAGAATTTTCTCAAGTGTTTCATTTCAACTATAAATAGAAAACAGAATCTCATGACAAAGATGTAGTTGACATAGTGTGCAATTTATCATCTGTGAGCACATTTCAGAGTGCTTGTCTCAAAGCTGACATGCTGTGTGGACTCTGCAATATGACTACTTTAATATATTCCATGACAAATGCAAGTAAGAGTAGCTGAGATACAAACAATCCACAAAGAAAATTCTCCATTGCCTCTCTTGATCTGGACTTCTTTCTGATAACATAACCTTGGGGAGACAAAAAACTTACAGCATAAATGGAAAAACCATTGTTTCTCTCAATTACTTCCTACTATGCTTTTGCCACGGGTTGTAAAGACCTGTTCCTGGAAGCTCACTTGAATAGATTTGACTTCTTCCCCACCTATAAAAATATCACAGACATGCAAATGATCCATAATATATATGTAGACAGCCACTGAAGTCAATGACCCAACATAAATAAAAACTACAGTATCTGATTCCTGGACTGTCATTTCCTTTCAGAGTATTTTTCTCCTCAGAATAATTTCCAGCAATAATGAAATAGTCATGTTTTACAGTATAATGCTTTTATTCTCCCACATCTTGGGCAGAAGATCCACAGCTGTAAACATAGGTTGACTGTACTAGTACCAGCACAACAGAAAGAAGCAGATGCCCTCCCTCATCTGCTAAAATTCAGTGTAAGGTGTCAAGGGCTGTAAGTGATTTAAGGCTGTGGCACCTTGGAGGTGAGGTGTCCAGCCTCAGAGTCCAGATGGTGACTATTACAGAAGAGGTTCTAGATTCAGCCCACTTGAATATTGGCTTCAGAGACCATGTAGTACAAAATGCACTTGGATAATCACTGAGAATTTTCATTTCTTCCTTGTGCTCTAAGAGGCTACCTATGTGCTGCAAAACTTACAGCAAAAAAAAAAAAAAAAAAAAAAAGGGAAAACTTATAACTTTGCTATTCTAATAGTCAAGCCGTTTATTTTTTGCACAGGTATAAATCCAGACAGCTGCGTCTGGCTCCAGCAGAAGTCTGGATTTGCACAGGGATAACTGGTAGTAAACCTTGTCCCACCATTTTTCTTTTACAATTCTTGCAAAAAACTAAAGCAACAGCAGAAAAATATTCCTAGAAAATAAGGCCCTGACCTATACTTTCTGGCTTTTTCTTCAGTTCTTGTTGCACCTGCTTCTCTTACGCCAGCAGCACAGACTCCTGCAAGTGGGAGCAGCAAATGCCTGCTCTGGTGGACGCGCCACCAGAGGGCAATGAAACACATAGACTGCATCAGCATCTTGCAAATGCAGATTTTTGGCCCCAAATCTGGCAGGTGAAAGCGCCTGTGACAGCCATAAGCACACTTAGCATCTCCAGTGAAGAGATCTGGATCCATTTAAAAGCCACATCCACTCTGCACTTCTACCCAACGTTACACAAAGATCAGGCTGCAACTTCTCCTCTTGTACTGGTCAGACCTTGGAAAGCCAACTTCCATAGTCCTAAAAGACAAAAATTCACTGGTGACCTTGGTGTCTGAGATAAGCATTTACACTGGAGAAACTTTACCCAAAGCTGTCAACATGTCATTGGCTTCATGCTCATTCACACTGCTGCACCTCCACGCAGCTCAGGAGAGGGGAAATCAGGTTCTGAGTAATGGTTCATTCAGATGAATCTGATGTCTCTTGGGCAGAAATTACAATGTTCTTTGGCACGTGGCAAGCTGCCATTGAGTAGCTTCCACTCTTCTGGGGTGGTTTTCACTTTTTCAGATCTATTATTTGCAAATGCTGTTTTTGAAGTCCAGAGGCTAAGAATTGGTTATGCATTTTTTAGCATTACATTACATATAGAAATATATGTAATATACCTCTGGTTTCAAGTCACCTTCCAGCACTTCATTATTTTGCAGGGCAATATATGGTCATTGATTGAGTACAGAATCAAAACTGAATCTTGCATTTGGTGGGTGACTAATTTTCTAATGTCACAATTTAAATAATCTTGCTTTGGCACCAGAAACTACTACCTGCTATCTTAAGAACTAGATACAGGATTTGGGTGTCCTAGGTAAATCAGATTGTTCTAGTACAGAAGGTGGTTACTATCATTTATCTGACGAGAGCCCTCTGAATCATCTGCCTATTTGGCAATCTGTGTATTCAGAAGGTGCTTGGGTAGAGTAGCTGGCTGATATTTTTACAGCTCTGCTGGTCTCAGCTCTGGATTATTCCTGAACAAGTTCAGATATTGATGGTACTCAGAGCAGAGTCCCTATATCCAGGTATCAACAGTCTTCCCTGTTTTCCTTGCCCCTAATCTTAGGTTTGATCAGGAAGCTGTTTAAGTCTATGGGAGCCAAAGTGATTTCACAGCTTTAAAGAATCAGCATCTTTATCACATAAAAAATATTTAATTAATACAAAGCCAAGGAATGAAGGCAAACCTTTACCATAAGTAATTAGAGCTTTACAAAACAGGTATGCTGTCTGCTAGAGAGCTCCAACCAGAGTAACTTTTGTCTTCCAGGCATGAGTCAGAAGGTTAGATTAACTTTCAACACTACAACATTGTCATTAGTTATTGATATCTCAAAGACAGATACCATGGTGGGATTTGCATACTCACCAGTGAAGGAGCTCCTCTCCAACAGGTACAAAAAGAGAGCTCAAAAAGTCTAAGAAAATAAAGAGTTAAAGAAGTCTGAGGCTGATTTGCCCTTAATAGAAGGGTTAGGATAAGTCTTCTGTGAAAAGAAGGAAAGTAGTCAGTGCACATAAAAGATGAAGAGATTTAAAATGTAGGGTGGGAGGGGAAGGAAAGGAGAAATGAGACTGGGATTTGGAACAAGATTCTGTAAATGTTTCTTTAACTATTAATTGAAGAGTAAACATCTTATTAAATTCTTATGGAATGTGTGCATGAAAAGTGGTAGCACAAGTCAAATCTGCCCCAAGTGGATGTTGTTTATGAAGCAGCCTCCTTGGAAGTGTTCCTCAGACTTTTGACAAACGAACTTTCTGTAGGTTGTACATTTGAACATGGAATGCCTATTGTTTCCCATCTGCCTTTGGCTTGTACAGTTCCTTGGGGGCTTAATAGAGAGACAGACATTTAGTAGAAAGAAGGCTTTATAGAGTGGCAAAAGCACATTCTGGGAGAATGCACAGGAAGGAAAAATAAAACACAACAAAAGCAACTCACAACCAACCACTGTTAATTTCTGTTTTCTACAGAAATTAAACCATTGCAGAAGAAAAATGCTTTTTAAAAAGCACATACATTTTTCATGGAGTGGGCCTAAAGCACTTATTTATATTTCATCTCTGTATGACACGGTTTTGCTCATCTAATTCCATTTAGAACGTTACAATTTTTGTTTCAAATGTCTCTGTGCTGAAACATATTCTCTAAAGTGCCCTGGAGCTGCTGGTATTGTGAATGCTATCTAAATGACTCATTCGAATTTTTAAGGACAACTCAGCTTAGAAATACAGTATTCTGGTTTTCAGTTGTTTTTATTTGAAAGTTTTTAGTTTGGGGTGCAAAGAAAAATGAAAAACAACAGAGAGCACTTGAATAGAGTCACACTATCGCTGCTGTTTTCCACTTTACAGGATGAAGCCAGACATGAGCAAGTGGCACAGTTTCTCCTGATCTGCACAGAGTGAATCTTGATTACTTATAGTGTTTTTGCAAAGGCCCCTTCACAAAAAAACTCTGAGATATCTCTGGTTTTGATCATAATGTGAAAGACAACTATCAAACACTGCTGCTTATATCATGCCTGTTTCTGTGGTGCTGCTGCATATTTCACAAATCCCAGAACTTTGACTGAACATTTCATGCACGCATTGGTTTTGCACACCTGTATATACCTGTATGGTGAAATTCTAGCTTCAGTGAAGCAAAAGCTTTCTTAAAATACATATTATACTATAATCCTATGCACATAAACATTTACAAACACTTGCACATGGAGAAGGTCAGGTTCTGTGTCACATAAATCACAGGATCCCTGAGGCTGCAAAGTCTATATTTTGAAGGTAGGATTTGTCATTTTGCTGAAGTAGACAGACTTAAGGGCTAAATTGTATGCTTTCTGCAATAGGAATTCAAACTCGGGAATACCTGAGTTTGAATTCTCTGACATAGAAAAAGTCACTGTAGAAAGGAAGCTCCTCTGGTACCAGCACACAGCAAGACAGGCTGTTGAACTACTTTAACTACCAGAACACCACGTAACGTGAGTTACCTTTACTTTTGCACTGGTAGTTTCCACACAGAGTAAGAAAGCTGAGGATAATGAAGAGGATATTCTTTCAGGCAGTACAGACATTCAGTTGAGATCAGCCTATAGAATTGCATGGTTTTTACCCGTGGAAATGCACGATTTGAACTGTATACATTGACTGTTGTTTGAAATTAAACTAAAGCAAGCTGGACTTCTGCTCCATAGAGAGTAAGATTTTCTCAGGCTGTCAGAACAAGACCTCTAAGGGAGTCAGGCCATTTTTCAGAACAGAAAAGAGTACTTTCCTGAATAACCACCCCAGCCTTAACCAATCAGACAGTATATATAGATATAATTTCCTAAAAGTTAAGGCAAAAAAGGATACCAGATGCACCTACTGTGCATTTACAGACATTTATTTTAACCAAAACATCTAGTTGATGCTCAAAGACCTTAGTAAGGGAAAAGCATTTCTCTGCTTAGAAAACTATCTGCTACAGGCACAGGGTTGGCAAGACCTGAGGAAGCCATGCAATGGCAAGGAATTAATCATCTGAGATGTACACAAATGATCCTACCAGATGAACCACACCTCATGCTATATGAGGTGAAAGATCCACAGAGCCTGCCAACCTGACCCAGTGAAAATTTCCTCCCAACCAACTAAGGCAATCCATAATCACTCCCTATGCCACCTACAAAGAGATCTCCTGCTCTGGCCAATCTCTTGTGCTGCAGGGGAAAGCAGTTAATAACAATGAAAAGAAGCCGCACACAGAAACCTTCGTTCCTTGCGCAAGGGAGGAGATGCACAGAAATCTGCCCTGATCATCTTCAGAGAAATTCGGGTCTGTTAATTGTCTTACTGTCTATAAGCTCTTGAGTTGAATGCTTTCCCATTAAGGAAAAGGATGAGAAAGGCAAGCTGTCCAGGCCAGGCTTGAGCTCTCATCAAGAGACCTCACAGCCAGAAAGCAGCTTCTTATTTCAAGAATGAGTTAGCTGAACTTCAGCTTCTGTCAGCCAGGTGGAAAAGCCTCTGCTGGCAGGTGTCTTCTTCAGACTGACCTCTCACCCTGCTCTCAAATTATCTGAATAGTCTGAATTCTTGACTCGCCTCATCCTGATGTTTGTTTTCCAGTCCTTGACTCCCATTATAGTCCAGTTTAGACAGAATAGGACACATTAGCTGATGAAGAAGCCTACAAAGTTCTCTTTTTCATGGATCACACCACTCCTTTTTTGCCAAAACACAGTGGGAAAAATTAAAATTAAAGAAATTATTCGCGATGTCACCTAAGTCCATCCATAAACCACTGTTTTCCAAAATGTGATTTACCCTATTCTCCATGCCAGTATATACCAGCTCAGGCTTGACTGTATTAAAAAACAATCTTTTGCTGAAACAGAAATCTTAAACTATGTGATTACTCTTTACTTGGCCTTATTGTTTATTTTCTTGCTAACTTTTTCCTCAAACTTGATGTTATACATTAGCAGATGCTATACATTACTGACTATATCATTGATTAAGGTTTACATGGCCCACTCTCTCAGTGTGCGAAGTAAAACTACTTGAACAAGCTGAATGAATTTGGGGGAGAGGATGCTTCCTATAGAGACTGTCACTGCTGGAAGCAGAGGAAGATTATTAGATTATTGAATATTTTAGGCAATGGGTAAGCTATGAAGCTGAAGAATATTTCTTTGCTTGCACAGAAAAAAAAAAAAAAAAAAGGAAGTAGAGGAGATATTTTGCTCAGGGGACAGCAACTGCATTGCTGATTGAGGTGGAAAATCTGTGATGGACCCTCTTGTTAGAACTGTTGGCAGTGTATCATCCAGAGCAGGACATGCTTTCTCTTCACCAAACAGGGATTTTTCATTTCATCTATCATTCAGAACTTGTTGTAACACTTCCAAAAGGCACATTACATCGTTATACACTCCCATTAACACAAAGACTTTCACTTTGTGAAGCAATTAGTTGCTGTGGAAGATGGGCATAGGGAGCAGGTGCTACAGGTGCCCTATTCACACTGAGATGCTCCATCAATATGCTCAGCCAGAGAAGCTGTGTTTCTTCTGAAGATGAATTGCATCTCCCCAGCTTCCTGCACAACACTTTGTACCTGGGTGTTCTGAATATTTCTAAAATCCTTCTCCGCCACCATGCCAATTATACTACTTCAACAATCCCAGCCAAATTAACACAGGAATTGCTTTCACCAAGTGATAAAATTTCTGAGACCTAAGGAAAGCCCAGAAACACATCTAAAACTATTGTCTGCAATCCTATTCCCTAGAGAGAGGAAGGCCAGACCATATCATATTTTCTTTGTAAGAAAAAGATCACTTTTCCCCTCAACAAAAACACAACAATAAGCCATGTCAGAAGTAGTAGCTAAAGCAGTACTTTCAGTGGTCAGGAATGAAAACACACTAGTGTTTCAAATTGCCGTTCTAGAGCAGAGAATGAAACAAACTTAAGTCTGACCGTGATTTCTAAATTTCCATAGCTTTGAACCAGTGTCATAATCATCTTTCACTGTCAAAGGATAAAGAAAGCAAAAATTGATATTGTCATTATTTTCCTTTAAGCTTTGCAGTTTTCTCATGCCTGAACTTACCAGGGTACAAAAGTATTGCCTTGATACAGAGGCAGAAGTGATCAAGGAAACTGCATGAACATTGGGATATGCTTTTTGGAATAGAAAGAAGAAAAGGCTCATAGATAAAAGGTCAGTTCAGCAATACAAATTATGTAGCTTGTTAAATACACCACCACTACCCACCCAAAAAATATAGGTATTTAACAAGGTTCATCATTTGGTACAATGGGATGATATCCATCACTGGATCAACATTTACACATACAGTAAATTAATTCTAAGCATCTGATGTTAAGAGAAATTGTATAAATGCATACACTGTCAGGATTCCTGTTTATATATGTCCTGCTTAATGCCTTTAATGTCTGAATGAGGGGACTGATTAGCGAACTTGCAGATATCACCAAGGTGTGTGGGAGTGTTGATCTGCTGTAAAGTAGGAGGGCTCTCCAGGGGGATCTGGAGAGTCTGGATCAATGGGCTAGGACCAAAAGTATGAGGTTCAACAAGACCAAGCAGCAGGTTGTACACTTTGGCCACATGCAGCACTACAGGAGACAAAGGTGCTGGAAAGCTGCTGAGCAGAAGAGGACCCTGGGGGTGCTGGTTGAAAGCAGCTGAACATGAGCCAAAATGTGCTCAGGTGGCCAAGAAGGCAAACAGCATCCTGGCCTGTATCAGCAACAATGTGGCCAGCAGGAGCAGGGAGATCATTCTTCCCCTGTACTCTGCACTGGTGAGGCCGCACCTCGAGTGCTGTGTTCAGTTCTGGGCCCCTCACCACAAGAAAGACATTGAGGGGCTGGAGTGTGTTCAGAGAAGGGGAACGAAGATGGGGAAGGTTGTGGGGCACAAGTTGTATGAGGAGTGTGTTTTGGTTTAAGAGACAGGTATTTGCCAAGGAGAGGCAAGACCCCCTTTTCCAATAACCCGCTCCTTTCCAACCACTATAATTTGAAATCAGACGCTTTCAGGCAGAAGATATGGGGATAGGAATAACAGTTCTTTACTAATATATCTAACCAGGCAAACAGCATAAAAACAACAACAACTTTAGAAATTGACAACAAAACAGAACAGTACAGCTCAGTTATAGTCNCCGGTGAGAGGCAACTAACTTGTAGCCACAAGTACTTAGCATTACAATGGGGAAAAAATTCCACAGAAAAGAAAAGAAATTATTCAACCCCCAACAGAGTGTCAACTGGGTGTGTTTGGTCTGGAGAAAAGGGGACTCAGGGATGACTTTATCACTGTCTACAACTGCCTGGAAGGAGGGTGTAGCCAGGTGGGGGTCAGCCTCCTCTCCCAGGAATCCAGTGACAGGACAAGAGGACATAGTCTTAAGGTGTGCCAGGGGAGGTTTAGGCTGGAAATTAGGAAGAATTTCTGCACAGGAAAGGTGATTAGACTTTGGAATGGACTGTCCAGGGAGGTGACAGAGTCACCATCCCTGAAGGTGTTTAAGGAAAGACTGGCTGTGGTATTCAGTGCTGGGATCTAGTTTTCATGGTGGTGTTCACTCGTAGGTTGGACTCAATCACCTCAGAAGTCTTTTCTACCCTAACTGATTCTGTAATTCTGTAGTATTTAATTACAATCCACAGGTAAATATTACAGCTTTAAATAGTAGTATCAAATATCACTGTTTGCTAACCGATTTTTTAACTTCTTGGGCAGTCCTTGCAATCCTAAACCACCTATTGCTATTCACCTCATTAAATACTGTGTTCAGAAATAGTTTTAACAGCAAACTGTAAACAGACTGACACACATATGTCAATGAAGCCTAAGGAGCTAAAGAGAAGAATAAAGTAAAGCAAAGTTATATGACCCTGAGCCTTGGTGGCCTGGCTACAAGAAACCCTTGGGTCTTTACCTTAGTTCTAGGTCAGTTGAGTCACTTGACCAAAACTTTTCTTCCTTCTTAAGAGCTGTAAAGTTCAGGATTATAGTTATTATCTGAGCCAACCAAATCATAGCCAGCATTGCTTACTGAGTAATATTAAACACTAATTCCAGTGGCATTAGGTGGCCTAACACTAAGAGAATCAAACCCTTTCTGAAAGGTTTCAAGTCATTTGAATGGGCAAAGATATTCTGATTCTTCTTTGCTCAGACTTGATGCCTTTTACTTTGGTAACAAATTTCCTTGAAAGTTTATACCAGGCTTGTACCTCTACAAACTCATGTATACCTTTGTCTATTCTTTCAGGATAAACAACTTCTCTTGGTATTATTAATCACCACTAACAAAAGAAAAGGGGAGGAGGGAGACATTTTCTAAAGATCATGTATTATGTAGAACAATGGTTTGCATGTGCTTTCACACTCCCAGTTTTAGAAAGACTCCACTATGTAATGGACTTAAGTTTGGACAAGCAGCTCAGAAATACTAACAATTCAAGACATAACCAACAACTTCTGTTTGATGCACTTTTTACCCCCTAGTTGCTGTGGCTGTTTCCTTCAGGTACTTTCTGTTGGAAATTTGTGCTGTTACCAGCAGCTGAGAGGAACAGCTTTGATTCCAGAAGCAGTGGTAGCATTCAATCCCCCCAAAATTCTCACGTAGTATTGTCCATGTTCACAGGTTACAAGAAAGGTCTTAGGGGAAAACAAAATAAAATTCTTTATAAGCAGAAAGACAATTTAAGGAGAAAAGCGTTAAATGATTAAAAGAAAACTTCCACTTTCACAATGGACAGATTTTTAAAAATTTATTTTCAAAAATTCTTGTTCTATATGCTCTTCGACAATATACTAAAAATGTCTTAAAGCCACAGACCTATTCAGAAACTTCAAGAGCTGAGGGTTGATGGCATGCTGCACTTGCTATTTTGATGAGTTTACACTCCATGAAGAGGAAGGAAACATCCCCCTGCACAGCATATGGCAGCACTACAGGAGATAGCAACAAGAAACGACCTTCAAGGGACCATCTGCCAGTTCTGCTCCAGTCACACCTCCTCCTTGCCCACAACATGACCCTTATACCAAGGAGACCAGCAAAGGATGCACATGGGAAACATCCTAAACAGTTAAAGCTCATGCTAGGCTTGATTCATTCACTTCACCTTTGCTAGAGTTTTCCCAATCAAATGCCAAGAGCATTTAACCTTTAACACTGTTGTCCAGAAGCATCTGAACACACCACTGAAAACATGGCCCAGAGGTGGTTATCCATTCCTCACTGCTTCCACATCTTCAAATATTCTTTCAAAGAATAACAAAGAGAGAAATCTGCTAAGACAAAAATGTGATCTTTATGGCAGATGGTACCACAGGATAAATGGCTGTTGGTCTGCTGTAAATAATTTATCATTGTCAAGTGTGGTGCTCCAGTCATCTCAACAGAAGTATGTGATACTAAGAAAAATGTAACATTTGTCACAGAAGTACGAGACATCATGGGGCTTTCTTTTTAACCCAAGTTAGGCACAAGAACCTGATTGACAGAGCCAAGCAAGATTTTAAAGATGCACAGGAGCAACCTTGCTTACACACACACACACACCAGCCTCTGCAAGCTGTGACCCCCATGACCAGAGACAAGTAAGCTGAGTGCCACTAACTTTCCATTCACTAATGAGAAGGTGATCAGAGAAGGAGAGGAATGGGCAGGAGCTTTGTTCTGTTTCTCTCCTAAGCCCCCAGCATGGCAGCCAGTGCATGCCACATTCCCTGCACGTTTAGGCCACCAGCAATTTATAACATGTGCTAGAGAAAACGGGATGTAGGGGTACAGCTGGAACTCACAAGACACCATTCAGCCTCACAGCTCCTAGCACAAAGCCTGGGACAGTCCAACTTATGCCATACCACTCGACAACAGGGTTCAACCTCCTGTTTCAGGGATGACATGGGAACAGGTGGGCAAGCAGGCAGCCACCAAGTGGAAGACATTTCTGAATATTGCCCTTACAATGCAGCATTTCCCCTAGACAGCTCCAGAGAGTCCAGAGCTACAAGAACTATTATTCCCAAATTACAGGGAAGGCCAGCAAAGCAAGGAATAGCATTAGTTGTTTGACAAGAGAAAATCCAGGTAAAGAACTGTGACCACACGGTTATGCTGATCTCCCCAGTCAGTAAGTGCACAGAGATGATATGCTTGATCTCAAAGGGAGGCCTGAGTCGCTTATTAATCTTCTTCCATAAGAGGTCCCCACATCCGTCTTAGGTGCTCAATAGCAGCATTGAACGCATCCTCAGGGCTCTCCCTCATCTACACCTTGTATATACAAGGTTGTTACAGGCCCCAGCTTGAGCATACAGTTATGAACTCAGGAGAACTTTTTTAATCGCCTGCATTCCTGGCTGATGCTTGTGCATTCCAACCAAGAGTGAGAAAGGCTTCCCTAACAGCCATGATGGATAGGGCACAGGACCAAGCCAAAAGATCTCCAGTGTCTGCCCCTGGGCAGACACATTCCTCCAAACAGCAGGCAAGGATGGGCTGTCAATGCTGTTCCAACCCATAGAAATAGCAGGTAGACCTGAGATGTAGGATGAATATAGTCTTCATTTAAATAAAATATGTTCGTGCAAACTAGTGTCAACACCTCCCCTCTTTTTTTTTCCTCACCTCTTGTCACTTCTCTCTCATTTCTGCTCATTTTACCCACATTACAGCTGTAGCTGTATAAATGACAGGCTGTGGCCTAGCATCATGTGATAGATCATCCTACCTCAGCTCTGAAAAATGGAGATGCTGTCAACTGTCTAGTTCTCCTCACATTCACTGTCAGCATCAGTGCATTCAAGCAGCATGTCACAGCCATCTGAACAAGATGAATACAGCACTGTGAACATCAGCTTGGGAACCAAGTCAATCAAATATGTGACCACAAACACACAGAATCATTTGTGCTGGGAAACTGCCACAGAGAAAGGGTTCCTAATGCCCTACTATACCAGTACTGCCACCGGTAGTTTTTAATTAAAATATCTCCTTGATCTGGTTGAAAAACAAAGAGGGATTTTTGTGATGAGGCTTTCCATGCAGTAGATTGTAAAGAAAATCTCAGGAGCCCCTGGGGTTTAAGACAGCCCTGGCACGAACTACAGCTGTCAGGGACCAGTCTTACTGTTGCTGATCTCACTGGACTAATCTCACTGACAGATTCCTACTGTGAAGCAAGGGGATTGGCTCTCCTGTGCTACCCAGGTGCCTCTAATAGAGGGTCAGAGAAGATAATGTTGCATCCTTTTGTCCACCTGGTCTGATAGAAGGTGTCACTGCCCATGTCAGGGAGTTTGGAACTGGACAATCTTTAAGATTTCTTCCAATCCAAGCCATTCTGTGACTCTATAACTGTTCAGTTAATCTGGAAAGGAGATGGAATTAAAAGGACCAAAGAGAAGACTGTTGCCATTTAATTTTCATTTGTAAAAGCAGAAATAGCAATGAGTCATGCAATAGCTCAGTGCTACTCTGTTCATAGTACATGGGTGTGCACTCCTCCTTTCCTACTACCCTCTCCTCAAGGCTCCTGGACCCTGTATCCCAGATGAGTGTGCTGAAAGTTGTGCTCCCCTAATCAAGGCACCTTGAAACAGAGGCCTTTCCCCTATAACAAGAAGCTGCACAGTGAAAAATTTGAAGGGCATGAAATAGGAAAATGAATGTTAATCCTGTTCCCTTGTATTTCATCAGACAACATCCATATTTTTCTGTTTTTCTTTCTCTTTCCTCTATCTGTCCCCTAGAATACTCTTCTCATAAATGTATGCAGGTTTTTATGTGTCTGTCTTATAAAATGTCTGTATTCTGTTGCCTGCTACAGGTTGGTTTCACAACCTGGACAAACAATCAATCACTACACAAACAAGCAGGAAAATGTTAACCCATTGTGCCTGTGCTCAAATTGGTTTCAACATCAACAAACTAAAGCAGTGGTCTGGAAAAACACTAGAAATGCCTTTAGCAATTCAGTGATAAAAAGCAGCATTCACTCGGTTAAAGTGGCATTTATAGGCAAATCTTTGAGCACTGTCCCAGAATAAAAAATGGGCAGTATGTTAAAATAAGTATCATAAAAACACCAGGAAAAAATGCCAAAACAGCAAGGACTTTGCAACAGCCAGAGAACAGTCGTATTAAAAGAGAACAGGATTTCAGCTCAGATAAAAGATGACTCAGCTGTGTTGGGAGGTTCTCCAACCAGAAGATCAATTTGAATTGTCAGTGGAAGCCTGGACTCCTTCTGGCTGCTAACACAAACGTTGAATCTCTTTCTGAGGTGGCAGAACGTGTGCTACATGGCTGTATATGAATGACGCAGCTCAGTGGTAGGGGAAGAGGAACTCCATTTCAGTTTCAGAAGCACTTATGGTTTTACCTTCATAACAGAAGGAGGTGGGCTAAACTGTGAAGGAAAAGCTGCATAACATGCACTAACAGTAAAGTGTCCTCCTAATTTCTGGGATTGCGTCTCTCGGCCTTGCTTGGATCGCCATCTCATTTGGTACCTGAATGAGAGTACTGTCTCATTCAGTGCTTTATTTGAAAATGAAAATTTAGAGTAATTTAGAAATTTAGAAAATTTAGATTAATTCCATGAGGATCCCTCCGTGACTCTCCTGCCCCTCATGTGGCTCTTGACAAAAGGAAAATGTTCCTTGCCTTCTTAATGTAGAACGCACATGCAGCTGAGTTAGACAATTTATCTGAAATATGATACTCATTATTAAAAACAGAAAAAAATCAAGACAGTTTACTTAAATTAGTAAAAATATTCTACAAATTCCAAAAGACAACTACTGCAGCTCCAATGGATTGTCTACTGTCCTTGTGGACATGAATCAAATGAAGACACTACTTCTGAAATATATACCAAACTCTACAAGATACTTCTGTCCTATGATTTGCCTAAACAAAGAGATGCATTTATTTAAATAGTTCCCTGCACTGACAAGGACCTTGAAACAGCTCAGAAACAGCAGATAAGATCTAGAAAGTAAAATTAGCTCACAGCCAGGGGATCATATAAATTGTGGAAAGTTTCTTCAGTTTTATGTCACAGCCTATGCTCCTGCCATACACGCATGAAAAAAATAAGCAGTAAGGCCAGGCTGAGAACATATTTGATTCTGCTAATATTCAGACCTAGTCCATTTGGGAGATAAAAAATTCTATTATAGTTCAAAAAGATAGAGCAAAACCGAATTTTTTCCTTTCTACCAATAGTATTTTGAAGAATAATGCAGGAAAGCTGCAAGAGATTTTATTTTGTGTTAAAAAAAGAAAAAACCTCTACAGAAATTACAGAATATCTGTGTTTAAAAAATTAATTCTTCATGACCTAGCAAATTGGACTTTCATTTGCCATGAGGTACAGTTACCTGACACGTTGTCGAGTTGATGGATATTTTTAAAGTTAGATCTTATTCTAAAATGCAGGCTGTCTGCTGCCAGCACTTGAGTAATATGCTGGCTCATTAACAGATCTCTCTGTACGAGAAGAGGTAGAAGATTATCCCCAAGCTCATGTCTTCTAGCCAAACAGACACATTATTCTTGTGGCGCTCAAAGTTCTGAATGGTCATTTACAGTAAAGGCAACAGCTTTCACTGGAAAACAAGTGACTTGCCAAGAAATGATGAATAAAAAAAAAAAGGGGAAAGAATAAAGAGAAGCAGATCTATTGCAAATCTCCAAAAGATGAAGATTTGACAAGGAACAAACTTGAGAAATGCTGCAACTTGATCATCTATCTCATACCTCAACAGCTCTGCTATTCCCTTGGACTCTACCAAGAAATGTGACAGAAATGTAGGTGTCAGAAGACAATCTAACTGGGGGCAGGGATTGGAGAGGCCGAGAAAGCTATGAAATGTGATATAGGTAGAGTGCCAAGTAATGCAGCATTAAGACAAGCTGACATTACTAGAACAGATACAATTCCTGGCCTTACTTGATGGAGCTTATTCACTGTGTTCATCACTTCTTATCCAAGCTGTCAGGAACATTGTAGCACTTATCATACATGGTATTAACAAAAAACACACCTTTGAAAACTGTGTTAAACAAACTGAGATAATTCATGACAGAGTTGCTAAACTCACAGGAAACGGGTTTGTTTTCTGACCACCGAGCCAAAATCTTGAAGACTATTCATGACAGGCACTTCTCATGTAACCATTGCTTACGTTTTTCTCACCAAGAAGCTTTCTAGAATCTCAGTCTTGTGGGGTAACTGCCAAGAAAGTAGACAACTTCAAATTCTTCAGCTCTCAAGTGTTAACTGGTGGGTTAGATAGAATCTGGTGGGTCATCCATGTGCCATGTCAGCACTTTAGTCAATAAGAACTAATACCTAACAGACCAAAACCCTTTGGGATATTTGTTCATGTTCTTTTAAATTAACATTGCACGTAAACTAGTCTACATAATTCAGCTCTGGGATAACACTGTGATATTAGGGCAAGATTTGAGCCAGTCCCACCTGTCATTACTGCTCTGGAGGAGCATAAACACAATATCCAGTACGGAGTGTGGTCACACTTGTTTGTCAGTTGCAAGCAGAGAACATGCTTCTCATCGTTTACATCTTCGATCAGGGAATTAGACTTCTGTCTGCATCAGTGGAATCAGTGAGGGAGAAAAAAGTACCAATCTGCATTCCATATTAGTTGGATAAAGTAGATCTGGTCAAACAGTGAACCAATTCAGAAGTAGATCATTAAACAAGTTAGCTCTGATATTATTCACCGAGTTCCATTATTCATTGTGTACAGATAATTGCCAGGTCATCTGCAAAATATTTCTGGCTCATGATTATTTCACAAATATTCATTTCTTAAAAAAGGTTTCAGTCACCCAATGAGGAAACAGAGAAAGAATGAATGTGAACTGGATAATCTATTATATATCACAAGCACTGTCTTGCTGAAGTGAACCTGTCATGAGTAATCCATAGACCAAAACAGATGCACCTATTGCTTACAACCAACGCAGAGATGACAGGCTTGGTCTGCAAACAATAGAAAGTAGGTTGTTTATTGTATAATTAATTTGCAACAAATAATTCAGGGTGCTAATTTCTTTCCCAGAACTCATTTACAATAACATCTATTTTGAGTGTAGTAAAACCATATAAAGTTAAATAACACAAATGAATTCTATTAATTGATTCTAAGAATTTGAAGGTTGACTTCAGAGCCAAAAAGGAACAAAAAATAGTTGACTTGTATATTATGTAATGCTTCTTATATTCTGGATGATAGGGAAGTGATATTTATTGCTGTCAGTAAACTCATAAATTTGCTGAGATCAGCATTAATAAAAAAAGTATCCCACCACTATCAGCCTCGAGACATGGCTGGGTACATGCACAAGACCACCTCAAGTACCACCTTCAGCAAAGTAGTTTCAGAATTCAAAGTATTATCAAAAAGCAGTGTCAGGGAAAAGTCAGTAGTGAAAAATCTAAATTACTTCTAACAATGCTTCACCACTATGAATAAAAGGGGTCTTCACCGTTTCAAGGACATCATTATGCTGCCTCCAGTTGTAACCTTCCCAAATGCCAAAGACTAATAAGAATGAAGTGTTTTTTGGCCTTGAATGGGAGACTGAGAGCTTAAAGGACACAGGGAAAACTATTCAGACATTAGACACTTTTTCCCCATGGAATTCTTATTACCCTTTGAAATTTTCCTCTTGAACTTCCAAATCTGGATATTCTTTTAATGAATCAGATGTCTAGGAAATGGCCACAGTTTGCTTATTTTCATCTGTTTTATCATTAAGTACCTCCTAAGAAAGCTTTCCTAGCTTTTTATAGAATTAGAATTAATAGGATTGCTGGAGACAGAATCTCCAGATTTTCCATCACAGCGATGGCAAAAAAGAAAAACCCCAAATGATCCACTTTAAAACTTATAATGTGGCCTGGGCTTCAGGTTCCACTACAACACTTTGCTTTAATAAAGGAGTAGAAAAATGTGGTGAAAATATGTTCTCAATCAGACACTGTAATCTGCATCTTTCTTGTTTTATTAGTATCTCAATTTACAAATTTTGTAGATTTCATGCTTGAAACTCACAGGCAGTTGGAGATAACCACTAAAGGGAGCTGTACAAAACTAAAGACAAAGCAGCTGCAAACGTTAGGAGTGGACAAAAGGCTTACATCCTACTCAGGTAAGTGGGTCTTGATAATATGAGTATCTGAACTTACTGTAAAATTGGATACAAGGATCTGCTTGGAGACTTTGTGGATATTTTGCAGTACTCTGGAATGTTTTCTGATGAAAACCAGGTTTTCAAGTTGTCTTTTGAATGTTACCATGGTAGTTGATATAAGGAAATAAATTTCAAGGACAGAAATGTCAACTGCCTGATGCCCAACAATCATCTTCAAAACACTTGAGGGATGAAGGCAGGGCTATTTACCCACTGTTGGTACAAGCAGGAAAGAGCGTAATCACTTTGCCTAGCATCCCTCAGGAGGTTGAGAACAAACAGGAACAAATCTGAGGTCATTGCAGGCTAATATGGCAATTACCTTACTCTCCTTTTTTCCCAAAAGGTATCCCTTGTGCTTTTATGAGTTTAAGAGCACTCAGCAGATGCTGAACTTCCAAAACAAAGGATTATATAAAAGGTTTGCTCCCACATGCCACCCTCACAGTTTAAGGGACAAGGACATGCTAAAGCATTTCACTGAATCAGGGATCAGATGAATAGACAAATCTTCAGACTTTTTTCAAGTATCTTATTACTCTATGCAATTTCACATTATCTGTTCATAAATCTGTTCATAAATACCTCTTCTACTTTTGTCCTAGCTTTTTCTGTTAATTTCTTACAGTTTCAGAAAATTTGTGGAAAATATGCTCATGTTCTATGCTTCTTTTATCTATTTATTTAGGATTCATATTTTTCATATTTACCTCCATTTTATGTCCCCTTGGAACACATGATTCATATCCATAGCAATTAATGGCCGTAAATAATGCAATGTCATGGTACAACATGAAATACAAAAGCTACATGTTAGAAAACCAGACTGGTGAACATCCCACTTGTACTCCTACACTCTCAATAATCTCAAATATATACCTAATTCAGACTGGTCGTTTTACAAAGAATATGAAATTTTTGTCTAAATCTCATTTAATGCTTTTTGTACCTAAGCATAATAGCCTCTTCTCAGATACTGCTTTGGTTTCAGACCCATATAGAGTGCTTTTTATATAAAGAGGCAGAAATAAAACACAAAGGGAGAGAAGAAGAGTACAATTAATATGATTTATTAATATGAAATATGCATTAATCATTAGCCAGCTATTCTACATTCATCACTTACAGGAAGGCTCATCATTCAAACCATTTTTGGTGCCAATGTTAATTGCCTGATCTTGGGGATGATCTTCCTTCTCACTGAAATCAACAAGACAACAACTTTCACTAACTTTTACAGGTACGCATTTTGCCCCTTCATGGCTGCCCAAGAGCTACCTCCTTGTGTTTCCTCTCTTTCCAAATAAAATTCCTCCTAGGCCTCATCTTTTGCCTTAATTTTTTTTTCAAGATGACATCTATACACTCATAATTTTAGCAACTGTTTTAACCTAAATCGATGGCTTTGTCACTGAAGCTGCTGAGAACATCACAAGGCTTTCTCTGTAAATCACTTCACTCTGCTCTTGTGTTTTACTTTTACATGTACAACCACTACAAATATAACACCTGACCTGAATATTTAATGCTCACCTGCCACTGAAGCCATTACTTTGAATATCACCGTGGAGCAAAAACAACACCCACTCCTACCAGGAAGGCTGGTTGGTAGGAGGATGGTACATCAGACACCATACAGAATGTTCATCACCTATCATAGCAGATGACATCTGCTACGTCATATCTTTCTGTAAGAGAATGCCTTGTTCTGCTTTACCCACCAGACAACTGATTGCAGTGGCTGAAAATCTTCTCCTACCTTACTTCTGGAATAACTGTCAACCCATTCTTACCTCCTCCAACAGATACTGGCACGTACAGGAAAGCTTTTGTGGGAAATTGCAAATCTGCAAGGATGTTGGTCCAGGCTAAACATAGAAATTCACAAAAGTCTGGGATTCTTTGCAATCCAGAGCTTGCACGTGAGCTATTCATTCAGTATAGTGGCTTAGACAGGCTTAGAAAACCACTGTACAACAGGCAGCTAGATCCACTTAACTCAGATATATAATAATGCATCTCTAAAGGTATTATGCTACATGCATCACCAAGCAAAGTAATCACACAACTCAACTCTGCATCACAGAGGAGGTTTTCCCTCCCCACACACCCAATACACATTTGTCTTTTCAATAGTCTCCACACCATTTTTATCAATGAAACAACATTACTGGAAAATTGTGGCTAATTCCTTTTTCATCTTTCACAAGAAATGTTTCCCCATAATTTCATTTTAAATGTTCACATTATTTTGAAGCAATTTTCAAAATCACTGACATTTTTATTTCATGAGAAGCAGCCATTTCTTAGCCTTTGCTAAAAAAGAATGCAACCCCTGCTGTTTTCTGTGAATTGGCATTTTTAAAAGTTGGTTTGAAAATTATTCAAAAATTATTTAGAGTCTGGTTTTTACTGTAACACAGAATAGAAAAGTGAACTGGAGATAGACCTATTTCAAATAGTGTCTATTATATTGTTTAAAAGAAAAATTCTGTGCTTTCTGGTTGTCCAGATAATTTCTATCAAGAGCCCTGAATGTGCTAATGGACTCCAATTCCCTTGAATTCAATGGAAGCAACACACTTTAGCATCTCGTAAGGAGGTAACTACCACCACATGACTGGATTTTCAAAGGACAGTTTCTCAAACCACCTTTGTCTTGAAAGAATTCAATTTAGTCAGCCCCAAAGCCTGTCTCAGTCATACAATACATGTTTACAACCCAGCTATTTCTCCCATTGTCCAGTGAGTAACTTTCAAAAACAGCTATTAAATGGCTGCCTCCTTGGTCCCCAATCTCTTTAATTTGCAAAACTGCTCATCTCTTTATTGGAATGTCACCAGAGAACTTGACCATTGTTTGTAAGGGAGTCTATCTAAAGCCATAAGAGCAAACAAACTAAAATTCAGGTTTCTGAAGAAGAAAAAAAAAAAAAAAGCTGGTTATTGGTTGCACAATAGAAGAGATTTGAAGATTTCAAGCCAAAATAGAAGGTTCTGGATTTGAAGCAACGACAACAATAATAAAAATCACAGAAACTGAATTGACTAAATTAATTTTCTTGTAAAAGTGTCACAGTTACAGATGGTAACAATCTGGAAATAGCTGCAAAGAGAAAATAATTACAAAGGGATGAAAATGCATTAATGCTCAACCGTGCTGGATGTGTGGGAAAGTATACTCTGATGTATTCCGGCTGTCCTTAATTCATCACCCCACTGTACCAAGCGCCCACTTTTACAAACAAAAACACTGTCTCACTTGTTGAAATCCTTTATTTAGTAATCTGTGTAGGCTGAAATGTTGAAAATGGTTTCTAAATTCCTGGCTTCTGAATCCATCTTCAAAGTTGTCTTTGCCTGTATTATCGTACAGCTGCAGGCTTTAATCAAAGGTCATTAGATTTACCAATTTCTGTCAAACATCCTAACATCATTCCTTCAAAGGAAATACCTAATATTTTAGAACTTGCAAGGAAATGCCACTTAATCCAAAATTGTTCCAAAATAAAATCTCACATGAAGGGTGAGAGGCAGGAAGAGAGAAACTTTGGAGCATTCTTCAAAGTTGGCATTATTATGGCTTGAGAAGCTGCAAAACTGAAGAGAAGATTTAGCCAAAATCCAAAAGTCAACAGACCCTAGGCATACATGACACCCAAGTCATTTTTTAGCACCCACAAACTAGCACTGCTCCATGACACACTGCACTTGTCAAAAGTCACCCACGTTTTCAGTACCCTTTTCCTCAGGTGCTCACAATTGCCAACATGTTGTAGAAATTAACCCCAGGCCATTTGAGAAGTCCAGTTCAGCAGGTGTGCTAAAGCATCCTTTGTGGATCAGACACATTGCAAGTGGAGCTCCACACCTCAGAAGTGCATACCCTTGCCAGGAAGCAGACAGCAGTGCTCCATGCAGGTACTTGTGTAGGCAGCCTCCAGGTAATTCCATGTAATTCTCTCTGAAACAGTACTGTACCATATTCCCTCTCTCAAGATAGATCTGCAATTCTATACAAAATTAAATGCAGCCTTGGAAAAAGTATGACAAATTATGTATTTTCCCTCATTTATAAATCACAAATGGCTAGTATGATACAGAGCGATGTGCCCCTAAGTGCGGGGAGAACATTTACAATACTCTCTCTTTTGTAATCCCATTGAGATAGCAGGTTCAAGTAAGGTCCCTGATGTTTAAGACATTTGAGAGCTGCCAGTATGAGTAGGACAGGAAGAAGGGAGGCACATGTTGATAGGATGCACCACTTGACAACAATGAACAGCTACAGCTTCTCAAAAGGTGACACAGCTACTTAGTGTCACTTGCTGAGACAGTGACTTTCACCTCCAGCAAGCCCTGAACAAGGATAGCAAAAAGGTTTCCAGAAATCATACTAATTGTATTTGGGCTGTTTAATATCTGTTTCTAGAGATGACTGCTAAATGACCAGAGCATACTGCACAAAGTACCACCCTACTGCCTGGACTGGCAAAGGCAAGCAGTACCACTGCATAGATCTGTCTCTCCACACATGAAAATGAAACATGCACAAACACTTTATCAGGTTTTTATTTTTTATCTACTTCAGACAGTGACCTGAATAGACTAAATGATTTATGGACCCATCAAGAATAGCCTGCTCTGTTGAGCTCAAACATAAAAGCAGGAACCACAGTAGACCTGTTCCTCACCATCCTTAGTGCTGTTTACAGCTCCCAACATCATAAAAAAAAAGAAACAATGGAACAAAACTGAGTACAAGATCCAAGTGGCATGGTCAAAAAAAGCAATTCCACCCTTCATAAGTGGTACAACTTGAGTTTTGTGAAGAGGTACATTAAGGGATGAAGCTTGAACACACACAGCTGTCCAGGCATCATAGGACTAAGAGATGTTTATATGTGAAGAAGCACAGATTTCTTTCCAAGCAATGTACATTCAGAAGACCTGCTAAACACTGGATGTCTTTATGTCACTGCCAAGCAGTCGTAATGAATAAGGCACTTCTCAATCCCAGCTAAGATCAAAACATTATTGGTGAAGAAGAAGAAAGATCCTTCTGTATTAAATAAACCAAAGCTTCTGTTCTGCCAAACAGTCCTTTGGGGAGTTCAAGTGGAGCCTGAGAGGGACATGATAGAGAACACAATAGTCCCTCTTCTACAGAAGCAAAAGAAGAGTGTTTTCCTTCTTTCCAGGCCTGCAAAAGCAGTGTTACCCTCAGCTCCCACCTTGTCTCAGCTGGTGTTATAAAAGGTTTCATCTGCTCCAGCCACAGAGTCAATTATCTGGGATGCTTACTCTGTGCAGGCACTCACATTATTACTGAAGATTGGTGCTCATTTCAAAGCAAAAAGTAATGAATGTTTTATTCTGGAAAAGACCTCAGTGGATATATATCCCCCACCCTCACCATTACTTAAGTTTTTCCTCTGTATTATTTTGAGACGATGAGATCATGCAGATAGACTCTTATCCTGATAGTCTAACTGAACTGAAATCTAGCTTTCTGGAAACCAGCAAACTGGGTTCCAAGCACAATATTATTATTTGCAACTATGCAATGGCATTGGTAACATGTTTGTTAATTTTCTGTAGAGTTTATGCTCAAGTGTATGCACTACTGTACAGAATACACACAACTTTGATTACACTCAGTTTATCTATAAAAGGGTTTGTTTTGTTTGCATTAGACAAAAGTATTTCATTGTCAGAAGAAAGTTTAAGTTTCTGTTATTGTTACTTGGGCAGAACAGTGTGTGGGTTAATGGATCTGCCCACAAAAGCTAAATAGCTTTAGCCACTTCAAACACAAACCATGAAGAGTTGTTATATTCTAAATTGTAGCCACAAAAGGTCCTTAGCATAGCTAAGGCCTAAACTAGGAAGCATCTTAGCTATGTAAACTACTTCTGAAGGAGATTAACACATGGATAACAAGTCCTTGTCCTGATGAGCTCATAACTGGAGTAGGGTTTTAGTTTTATTTTACTGGGGGTTGGGTTTTGGTTTTGTTTGGGGGTTTTTGTGGTTTTATTGTTGTTTTGTTGGGTTTTTTTCTGTTGTTTTGTTTTGGGTTTTTGTTGTTGTTTTGGGGTGGGTTTTTTGGGGTTTTTTTTGGGGGGGTCTTTTTTTTTTTTTAAAGGGCATCAGAACATTAGTTTCAGCAGAACTAACTGTAGCTTAGGTTCCTGCTGCTATTCCCCAACTGGCTTCTCAGAACAGTAATCCATCCTAACTCTCTTGATATGTTTTTACTCTGTTTATATACTTCCATTCATTTTGGTTTGATCAAGAAACAACTGAAAAGTTCACTCTTTTGCTACCAATGAAAAAAGGACATTAAAAAAAAAAAAGTCAGCAATGACACAGTTACCTAAGGGATTTAATTGTTAACATAAAATGAACATTAAGTTTACCTTCTCCTTAAGAAAAGCTTAGATTGGACATTTATGCTAGGCTTTATAACACCTGTGAAGCATACTCCTGATATCAATAGCAATAAACATCCTAAAGTTCTACAGGCCAAGTCCTGTGGTCTCTTAAGTGGGCGAATTGAGTAAGTTCCCTTTTCAGGTAACTTCCACCTGCAAAGTTACTGAAACATTGCTCACTTCCAGGCCTAAAATATTCAAATGTGAAATTTTCTGAGTTTTTTCCATCTACTCTTCCTCAGTCATTAAAGTTCACAAGAAACACAAATATGGAAAGGTGTTCGAACTGAAGAAAAAAAATATTTAGAGAAAAGTAAATAACAACATAAGATACCACTTTCTCATTTAAGCAGCATGATGGGTATCTAAAGCTATGGAACAACAAGATCACTTATTTTTAAAAATTGCAGTGATGCCAAACTGGTAAAGCAATTTCCACAACCAGAAAAACATGTCCAGTGAAACCAAGTCAAATGAAAAACCTAATCTCTTACATATACAGGCTAGTTCATCAGAGCAGGCTTTCCCCAGCTGCAGCTGCTCAGAATCAACGCTTGCCTTCCCCTCAAGCTGCCTCTCCAACACAAGGTCTCTTGACCAGCAGAAGTGTTCACCCTACCTGTCTTACCTTGTTTTCTCAAACCTTTACTAACACAAAAGCATTAACTGCAAATCCAGGCTATCCAGCATTCTGCTGAGCATCTCTTTCATGGTTTAAGTGAAAGAAGTTGCTACCTTTACCTAAAATCAGAGCACAAAAGAAGATTACACAACACAACATATACCACTCTATGGGACAAAGCTCAAATAAGATGCTGCTTCATATGATGCTGAATATAAATAATACTGTATGAAAATGAAGATTGTCACTAGTTAGCTGTTGCCCATTTTTCTTCAGGGTAAGCAGAGAGCTTTCTTGACATCTATCTTTTCTTATTCAGAGCCTATGCCTGAAAGAATGGGAGGTGGCCTGTTCAGATCCTGTTTCTCACAGTAACCCGTTTCCCCAGCCAGCTACTGACAAAAGGCTTGTCCCATAAGTACTCTCACTTTTGGTACACTTGAAAAGTCAAATACAGCTAATGACAATACAGAATCCTTGAGCATAGCTCAAAATGCTTGCCTAATTTCCAGTGAATTTTACAAAGTTATGACTACTGCTATTTGGAAGGAGGCTAGCTGGCACAGGATCTAGGAATACACCAACGGTTTCATATATGGAGCAAGGTATTAACTTTTTCAAGAGCTTAGTTGCAATCTCCCAGCAGTAGCTATCTTTTAAGAGATACATTTGAAGACCAGGAAAATAAAGTCCTTTTACAAGTACTGCTACTTTTAACTACTGCTGGTACTTTTAAACACTTTAAAAGAAGACTTAAAAGTACAATTAAGCTTATATCTGGGCTTTGCTTTAAACAAATAGAGAAGTGTAATTTGCATATTAAAAAAAAAATAAAACCAGCTCTGCCTTCTGAATGGACAAAGTCAATTTAACCAGGAAAGATCTAGGCAGCATTCTCTCTCCATAAAAATTGAAAATACTGTACCTCTAACAGTCATTAAATTATATGCAGACTTTAAAATCCCTGTATTGCAGGTGCTACAGAGTAAACTTCTACTGTCATGCAAGAAGTCATGCTCATACCAACAAGTGGAGTTATCTTCCACTTGAGAAGGAAAGTTTGGCTTGAACTTTCATCATCCTCAAGACCTTTTATTCTTTTGAAAGATTACTGTCAATCAACATTTGTACTAAAAAAACCCCAACTTTCCTCTGCTCATGGTTCCTTAATTGCTTACATATTACCTTAAGATAATCTTAAAACATTCATAATCTTCTTTAAAGCAAACTCCTTTGGGTATAGGAACACAGAGAGATTCAAAGTTTTTCTTTTCAATCTATTTGTACCTGTCTTGCTAAGTACAATGCGTCAACCAAGCCCACATCCTGGATTTAAATTTATAATGCTCAGTTCACCAGAGGGATTTACCTTTGCAGGGAGGAAAGAGGCCTGTTCAGATGCATCTTAATACCTAAATCGTTTTCAGAAAAACTGATTATGCAAATGAACATGAATAGCATTAAAAAACATATCTTGGAGTTCTGAGTTGTAGTAGGAAAATGTTGGTTTAGTATGCTTCCCTTTATTCGCAGCTGATGAGTACCAGACACCGTGGGTTGGTCAGCACAACAACAGGGCAGTCCCTGCTATTGATGTGAGAGCAATTCTATACTTTCTTCCTCTTCCCTTCCTCTTATCCATCCTCAAAAACATCTAAGAAAGGTTAGCATTTGTTCAATTTAGATTATACCCATGGTCTAACATTTTAATCTTCTGGACACTAAACACCGTCCACAGGAAAACGTGTAACGCCCTCAAGAAGCTGTTTACCAAGCACAGCCTCATTGAGGCAACATAATTAATGAATATTAATCCAGACAATAACTCAGCAGACAGACAGGAATGCAGTGTCAGCACCCAGCAAGATGAAAATGGGATGCCTTTCTGTGTGCAAAGAAGGCAAACACTTTCATATTAAAGGAATTTCAGGAAATGAAAACAGAAGGGGCTGGGGAGTTCAGTTGGAGGTAGATTTGCACACTGTCAGATTTCTATTTCTGGAACAAGGTTTTACCTTTTTGGTTTTAAAATGAGAAACTAGGAGAAGCTCAGTGGTGCCCCAGTAAGTCTTAAAAAGTAGTAAAATCCATCTTTCTAGATTTTTTCGGTCAGGTAGCAAGAAGTGATTAAATTCCCTATTGCTCAAATTAGCAGTAGGTAACTGTGTAATTTCAGTTACAGCACTGGAAGGAATACTGGGAGAACAATCCATAGTTTTATATCTCTTTGCTGGCTATGCCAAATCACAGGAGGGGACTAGAGACTGGATTGTTTGCCATACAGCCTCTTCAGTTCTTGCAATCTTATCCCTGGTCTCAGAGTATCTTTTGCATCTTCAAAAATCTGCTCTTTGGATCTCCTTCTTGGATGTGATGCTTAGTTTCATTTCAGGAGTTGCAGTTGACTCTTCCCAGGGAAGGAAAGAAGCAACTCCCTCGGTGGAAACCTGCTGTGAAGGTCCATAGGTATCTGCTTTATATGGGATTATACTGTGATAATTAAAACCACTCCATATTTTCTTCATTATACTCCTTTCCAGAGGAAAAATAAATTATATTTTTCATAAAAATTATCAGGTTTTTTTAAACTGAATTTCTTTAGGGTACAATTAGTCTGGAAACTCATATATATGTGTCTTCACATAGGGTGCTATATAGCTCTTTTGAGGACAAGCACAAGAGAAACTTCATCAGAAAACATGAGCTAAAGATATATAAACATATTTTAAATACAGTGCTAATTTTTCCGGATCTATGCAGACATAAGAAAATTAATTTGCTGAATAGATGGTTATGGAATCTGTTGACATATTGTTACCACTAACTCTCAGCAGTACAAAAGTTCCTTGAGAAGCAAAACTAATGAAAACTGCTTGGTTTCCTATCAATCAGGATTCCACAGACACTCTGTCTAATACTGTATATGCTCGAGGCACAGATTTTCCCCTGCTTTCAGGACATTCATAACATCACTCTCCTCTGCTGATCTCTGCTGCCCAGTAACACAGTTATGTTGCTGCCTTTATGTCGATGTGGACATGAACAATATATCTCCTCTACTTACTTCCATGAGTCATGCAGCTTTGTAGGCTCAGAAGAACCAATTATCTTTAGAACTTCTGTCAAATTTGGTTAAAAACAGTGAAAGCACTGAGAAGAGTAAAAGGAGATGTGTGCAGATGTGCAGACAAGCATAGAGCATGATCTCTTAAGCTGTGTTTCCTGAGGAAAACCAGCTAAAAAAGGAGTATGGCAGTGGATTTTTCAAAGCTCGTTCAAATAAGGAGATACATTGTATATCCCGTTCAGCATGCCTTTTTTAAACTATTGGAATGCAGTTGCATTCATAAACAGCTATAAATACACCCCTTAGAAACAACATATAGCTGCTCTTTCTCCCTACTCCTAGCCAAACCTCATCTCTCAAAATCTAAGACAAGAGCTTATTTTGGAAACTGAACTTCTGCAATATATGTATTTGTGCTATTTGGAAAAGGACAAGGTTTTTTGAGAAGCAAAACCAACATAAAATCCCCTTGTATAATTAGTTGTACAATTTTCCTTCACAGATAAAAAAACCAATAATTTTAACCTTAGAGACATTAGGATGCAGAAGCTATTCCCCATATAAAAGACATGTTAAAAAGGTGATTTTTTTGTTACCCTAAAATAAAGCAAATTCAACAACCCACACCTACTTTGTAAATACACCTCACAGACAAATGAGAGCAACCTGATTTCATAGTGTTCGTATCCTGGAGAAGTTGACCCATGCCTCTGGCATATCAAAAATGCTTTTTCGTAACATCTCGGAAGGCTTTGGAAATTGGGGCATGTGACAAGCGCAGCACAAACTGAAAAGGGTGCTCAATCCGTATTCTTGAGAGATCAATGATTTGAGAGGACTTTTGTCCCTGAATGGCAAGTTTGCCATTGCAAGGGAAGAAGCAGGCTTAGCAACATGACTCCATGTTTCCTGTGTGAGCAGCAACAGCAGTCCAGGATCTGCTCCAGCAGCACAACTCATTAGGATTAGGCTGGCAGTGTGGAACAGTGGCTTTCGGCTTTGTGTTCACACAGAAGCTCGGAGCACGCGGTGATGCCAAGTACTTGTAAAATCACTCCGCTCTTTTCCAGCCCTTCCTGATCTCCAATTCCAAGTTTGGAAGGCTGACGGTTAATTGAATTAATTAAGTCTAGCTACATACATTTGAGGGAGGAGCAACCAAACTGTATCCACAGCTCCTGCAAGCACTTAGATGTGCCTGCAAGACCACGGGCTGGAACTATCACCATAAGCAAAACAAGCCATGGGCAGTGCCTACCCAACAGCCTTAGGCAGGGAGAGGAACCTGTCATCACTAATTGCGAGAAATCCAGTTTAAGAATACAAGTGGTACAACCCTGCTGGCAAACCCCCTGACTTCCTGCACTTCACAACTGGCACGATAAGCTGAAAATCCCTCTGAGAATTGAAG
The DNA here is from genome assembly GCA_013397375.1 of Toxostoma redivivum. Taxonomy (NCBI): domain Eukaryota; kingdom Metazoa; phylum Chordata; class Aves; order Passeriformes; family Mimidae; genus Toxostoma; species Toxostoma redivivum. The sequence goes on from VXBI01013049.1 coordinate 991,600, forward strand.
AGAGCACAGCTCTTCCCATAGGGACACTCCTATGACTAAAAAGTCTTGATCAGAGCTTCTGACCAAGGCCACTCTTCTGTATAGCAGAGCTTTTGGTTTTAAGGCAATTTCTGTTGAATCAAACCCATTAGCAAAGTGCTGAGCTATGACAAACACATTCCATACAAGCATGTTCTAAAAGAAAAAAAAAAAAATTAAAACTGAAGGGGCGTCTCATTTCTAGCGTACTTTATGCTGGATTAGGTATTGTCTTTCCTCCCACAGCTGGCACAATTCCAACATAAATTCCACTCTGTGTTCTGCTTAATTTGACACTTGATCCAGATCATATTTGTGCTGCTTAGTGACTTGGTATTAATGAATAAGAATCAGATTTAGGAAGATCTTTTCCATCCTAAGGTCAATCAGGGTAATTATGATAACTTACTTTTTATTCCTGCATTACAGTGATAATTTCTGCTAAAACAGTGCAGATCTACAAATTTAAAAATGCATAACAGCCATAGTTCATCCCTCTTCTAGTAATCTTCAGAGATTATTGAATTCCACAAATTACAAAAACATCAAGACTGTGTGTTTTGTAAGCTATTTTCTCCTTCATTCGTCACTTCACCTAATGGGGATACCCAAGCAAACACAACTGAAGGAAAATAGCAGCTCTATAAAAATAATGACTGTAACCAAGTTCAGAGTGCTTATTCATTAATATGCCACTGATAACTTGCAGCAATGCTGTGTGGAAAAGGCTTTTGCTCATTTTCCTCTAACAGGGTCTCCTGTCACTGATACCCTCTCCTCTGGGAGTTGTGAACGTGTGCATAGACTGGCAGGTTACTCTTCCCCAGTCAGGGTCATCCTCAGAAATCCATGCATCCCAAATGAAGGGTAACTTGTTCCAGCTCATTGCCTGCTCTTCAGATTTATCCTTGGCATAGCCCTACACTGGGTGCTGCCTTCCCCTGCAACAATTTCCTCTGACAACAAATCCTAGACTTGCAGAATCACAAGACATGAGGAGTTATTTTGAGATACACAACAGGTCAGGAGTTTCATACATACATACATACATACATATTTATTCCTATGCAACAGTTCAATCAAATGGTTTACTCAAAGCAGTTCAATCAAATACAAATATTTCAAAATTAGTCATTTATTCTTTAGAGTAGCAAGAACACCATCACTGGGTTTGAAGTTCTCACCTTGGCTAAATCAGCACTGATTTCTACTGAATAGGCTTGACCTGTCATTAATGCATCAGATTCATATAGGGTGACAAATATAGGACTGAACTGCATTTTTATAGTCTTAGATCTCAACTTGTAAGGTGGACTTGGATGTAAGTTATTAATGCAGTGATCTGCAAGAGCTAGCAATCATTCGTAACCTTTTCACTATAGCAACTAGAAGATTTATATAACCAAGAGCAGTATATCAAGTCTGATGGGTTTATGATTGTATTGAGCTATTCATCAAGACAGTTGCTCAGAGATCTGGACTTGTTCTATTTTTGTTTAGAGTTGATTTCAGATATGGTAAGGCAGAAATAAGCAACATTTACAGCTTATCTTCATGGCAGATAAATAATTGAAATATTAATTTCTCATGTGCCATCTCCATATCTGTAAAGAAGAATTTTAAAAGCAGCTTACACCAAGCCAAAAGAGCTGAACACAACATAGATGAACACACTGTGCTTATTAAACCAATGAGCCACAATGACCATAACCAACTTACTCACACACATCTCCAAGATGGCCACTGGACTAATTTATTACTGTAAATCCCTGCCATTGCAGGTCAGATTTCTGAGATGAGATGTTCTATTAACAAGCTGATATCCAGTCAGTATAGCACAGGATGGGGTTATTTATTACAAGAGCAGAGTTATCAACTATATATTTAATGATATACTTAAATGTATAAGCTTAAAAAAAGCCAAAAAATGTCCCTGTCCCCCTGCCAACTTATTCTATTTGTTTTTTTCCAAAAAGCTTTGGTCACTTTTGGCAGTGTTCTCAGGTACTGTATGGCACTGCCTCCAAACAGGCAGGGTTCTCAGCACACAACTGACTGAGTTTTCATGCACCATGCTCTACTGTAGGCATCTGAGGATTATGGCAAGAACCTCAGTCATGCTCCCACCACTTCATGACTTGAGGAAATGGACTGTTTTTGACAGGTAGTGCCACCATCAAAATTGAGAATGAATTAATAAAGTTGACTGCAAAGCACCCAGAGCAATCCAGTTAGCTCCCTTGAGCCTGTATTTCCTGAAGGAAGATGCATTAGATAGTAAGAGACAGAGAAATTGCTGGACAGTGAATTTCTCAGCCTTCCTGTGGATCCTACAACAGCAGTGTTCATGGTCTCCACCCCACAATATATGACAGTGATAGAAACTGGCAGAAAACCTCAGGACTATTTCATTCCTTGGGCCAGACTACTTACCAAAGGGAAGTGCTACAACCACCAAAAGGCTATTCCGACATACCAAAAAGCATGTAAACCTACATAAGGAAGGCTAATTAGGTGCTGGTTTACCTAGTGCTTATTATTTCTCTAACTCCTTGAGTTTTGCTCCCCACATTGTGGTTAAAAAACTTTATGCAAAAAAGACACTGAACACAAGATAATTGCCCCCAGGTGACTGGTTTATTTCAGAAATAATGTACATAAACCATACCTTGAGCTGCAGTCCTGTAAGGCAGCAGCAGCCAAACATCTCCTGAAGGCTAACACATTACACAAAAAAAAAAATCTCATTAAACTATCACAAACTTGTCAGATTTTCAGCCATTACTTACCACTAAACAAAGGTAAATAATACCTTTTCTTCAATGCACTATCTGCATTGTAACAGGAAAGAATGCCTTTTCATTCTGGGTGCACTGTCTGTATTAAACATCCAAGACATATGTATGCACAAATGCATATATAAGAACAAAAAAGATGTAAATATGCCCTCCATGTACACATCAAGACTGGAGCAATTCCTCACTTGGAGTCCAGAGCAACATCTGAGTGATTCTAACCTCACAACCTCCATAACACACAGTGCTGATTTTCACCCATGTGCATCATTTTCCTAATTTTGAAGTGTTGTACACGCTTATGTCACCGATCCATTCCAGATATTTCAGCTAATGTAGCATTGCCTTAGTGCCAGAGAGAGGTGTGTGTCTTTTGACACCATACCAAAGATGTATGTGCAGTGTGGCATGGCTTCATGGTGTTCCTTTTATCACCCATGAAGATGTCGCTGCAGAAAAAAAAAAAAAAAAAAAAAAAAGGCATTATGGGCACATCAGCACAGCTATGATATCTTCTAAGAGAGAATTGTAGTAATAAGTGCCTGGGGTTCTCCTCCAAGAACAGTTTGCTTCTGGATCCCTTCCTCTTCTCCATACTCTTTTCAGATTTATGGGATATTATAATAATGTTTAAGAACCACAGGCAAGGAGAAAGAGCCTTGTGTTGCAAGCACTTCACAGCCTCAGAACTAAAACTAGCCCAAGCAGTTTATCCACACCAATATTCTCACCATTTTCAGAAAAAAACACAGAAAAATCCTTCTCTACAGACCTGGCAGACACAGTCCTCTTCCCTTAAGCTCCCTGTGCTTCAGCCTCAACTCTTCCCGTTGTTCCCTCTGTTCATTCTGACCAAGCAGTCCCATGCTCTGAGCTGGCATCTCTTTGGCACTTTTGGACATGGGAGCCAGACTGAAAGAGAGCCACCCATGAGGAAACTGCTGTCCAGTTCAGGAACATCAGCATAGCTCTGCCCTCAGATTTCCCATGCACAAATAAAGCCCTTTGTGGCAGTATTCCTGATTGACTTCAGCTGATGGAGAATTCCCCTAATGCCAAAAGAGAATGTCTCTCCAGATTTCCCAAGGAACCATATTTGCCTTCAAAAACACAAATCTTATTAAGGATTTAAAATCCTGGAAAGTGAAAGTGTTCTCATGATATTTAGGGAGGGAGTCAAACAGAAAAAATAGCAGCCCCAAGGAGTACAGGTCTCAGAAAATGGACTAGAACCAGGCCTTCAAAGCTGAAGCAGAGCAGAAATTCTCAGAAGGCTCTTCTGCTGGTAAAGGATTCTACACACTTAGAATTAAGGTAAAACTTAATTAGAATCTCTGTGAAAAACAAAAAAATCCATTTGGAGGTAATTATTAAAAGGAGGCAGTTATAACATTTATTATCTCTATTTTTGGAAGAGAAATCAGGGGCTTCATTCTTGGAGGCATTCAACAAAAGTAACAAGCAGTCAGGTCCTGCTGGCCAGCACAGAGAGACTCTGAAGGGTTTCCACCTGCTCTGATCACCTCCACTCAGCCAGCATTATTGATGTATAATCAGCTGAGCTATTCCACAATACAACTGTTATTTCAGGATCTCGACCTATTGCCTCACCAGTGGGCCACTCTTCCTTACCACCATCCCCATGTCACCGGGATGTTGGACTTCTTCCCACACAGTATGTGGCACCTGTGTTGCCTCGTGGCCACAGGATGACACCACCAGCCTGGCGACAGACATCCTGATGCTGTGCAAATTTCAGCTGGAACCTCATGGAGCACAGGAGGCTGGTTATCATTCTGCCAAAATCCTGTCACGTGCGTTGGGAAAATATCCTATAGACAATGCTCTTGGGAGCCATCTACTGGCACATAGGAATTAACCATTTGCATATCCTCAGAGAAATTAAAGAGCCACTTGTCACTCCACCACCTCAGGGCGCCTTCAAAACTTCTGCATTCATCACTTGAATCTTTTGAGGGATCACCTGAAAGCTAGTTATTTAACTATAGCTAAGCATTACACACGTATTTATTAGTTATTCCTAGCAGGTCCTGCTGCCTAAACAGTACCATCTTTCCTAACATGCTTGGACCCCAAAAGATGGAAAGCACTGTAGAAGCCATGTTATTTTGATGCTAAATGCAAAGCCCTAGCAGGCAAACTTGGGACAAGTAGGAGGAAATTCCAGGCCACACAGAAAACTCAAATACCATAATTTGAAGACTCAATTCCATGACTGGAAAGATGGTAAAGAAGCCAAATTAATTCCCAGGAACTAGGTGGGAAGAGGGTAGCTCCAAGTTGCAGGGGAACATCACCACTGGGACCAGAACATGAGAAGCATGTGGACAAGTATTCAGTGAAGAGCTGGTCTTCCCCTACCATAGCATGACAGTGTGAACACAGCCCCTTAGGCTACTGCAGATACATTGCAGGTGTCAAAGTGGGAGAGAGCAGATGCTGATTATGCTACATCTCATGCTTGGATGGTTTAAATTGCTTCCCTACTAAGTGCAGGTCCAAAGGCAAGGAAAGACTCCCAGCAGTATTGTTGTAAGGGCTGAGGGTAATTAGAGGGGGAAAAAGTACATGTTCAGGAAAAGGGGTTACTTTTCCAGGAGAGAATTTTCTGGCACTGCCATGTGCTCACAACATACATCAGTTCCTAAGGCTGAGAGCATGACCCAGCTACATTTACGTTAGACAGAGGACAGACCTGCCAGTGACCATCCTTCACCCAAAACAGGGAAGAGTGTGGCCAGCACATGGCCGTACCCTCAATGCCCAGGATTTCAGGTGGAGGTGGAACACGTGCTTCAAATGGGAGCCCTGGCACCTACTAGCTCATGCACTGTGTGGTTAAGCAGATTAAGAAAAAAGGCTGAGGCAGTCTCCCAGGACACAGAGTACAGCCAGAACAAAACTGATTCAGAAATAACAATGTCTTCCAGGAAGGTTTCAAAACCAGTGCCTGGGGACTAACAACAAAGTACCAGGAAACCAGCAAAGAGGAAGTGATTCATGTTTATCCTACTAGACTTTGCATGGCAGAAGGTTTCCAGGGCATTCCAAGAGCCTAGCAGACACAACACAGGTGGGTACCAAAACAGAAAAAGAGATAACCCATTATTTAACCTGTGGGGATATTGTGTTGACAATTCATAAACCAAAGAACAGTGGTGAGAGCCCATGAAGTAATGTCATTGCAACACACATAAGCAATATTTAATAACCAAAAATATATTAACTTTGTTTACATATACACAGATTAAAAGGATCTCACTTATCACACCACCTGCCAGTTACAAAGGAGAAGATGGCAGCTTAAATATACAATATATCTGATTTCTGTTGTGTTTTGTACTTGGGTTTATATTTAAAGCTATGTTATTTTAAAATTAAAAGTAGACACAAAATAGCCCTGCTCATATACCACCTCTATGCTCAGTTTTCAGTCAGCCATCATCAAAGCACCAATTCTGCATTAAGACCTAAAATGCTGCCAATTTTCCATGTCCTTTGTCAAGGTCCAGTAAATTTCTTGGTGCAAAGTGGTGCTGTTTCTCAGTCCAGTAGTAGTAATGCTCCACGTATTTGGGTTTTTTCCCCCCTCCTCTCTCTTCATGTCATTTTCTGTGCCAACTTATTTTAGTGAGGCTGTCTGGCATACTTTCCATTCCTTTTAATGGTTTAAAATAAAACATTTTTCATCAAATGAAAGCACTTTGAACATAAACTATTATGAAGAAGAGAAAAATATTTTTTCTCCTTTTGAATGTCAGTTTCGTAGGGCACTAAACTAATTTTTTGAGGTTCTTAATATTGCTAAATTTAGAGTCAAGTAATAGCAGTCCTACATGGGCCAAAGGATGATCTAAGGATGAGGAAAGCAATATATCTTTTTAATAATTGAAAGAGTTGGGCACGTTCCCACAGTGAGAACAGACTTAGCAAATTTCCCTGCAAGCAGGACACTTGGATGGAATATTTCAGCTACAGTAGTAATCCTACAATGTTCTGTGCTGGAAGTGGAGGTCAGCCTTAAGGGAATGATATTAGACATACAGTCAAACAAGGCAGGCACCTTGGGGAATAGCTCCTTGCATAAATAAAAACACACCATCTGCATGAATCTCATGATACCACATCATTCCATGATACCACAGGTGTGTTTCCTCTCCTCAGAAACCAGAATTTGATGCCGTCCTATTTTGAAATATCCACAGCTTTCCTTTATGTGCAAACGTCGTTCCACACGCAAGTCCACCTGAAGGAGACAGGACAGCCTGTCTCAAAACAATCCACAGTGGGGCAGCCAGGCTGTTAATACACAGATCTGCATTTAGGATTGTGTTGTCTAGCCCTGTCACACTGAGAACTCTGCGTCAGACATTCTCAAAGAATATAAAATACTTTAGGTTCTCAAGAGAGAGAGCATTTCCTCCAGCAGGTGATTTGATGTCAAAGCCTGATTTACTGCTTCTCACCACAACCCACAGAGAAAGCGTGATCACCCATCTTGGATGACCCAGGCTCAACACTGTAAGTCCCTCCCCTACCCAGCAGCAAGTAATTCACCCACACAGCTCTGAACGGACCAGCTCAAAACTTAAGATGGAAAATTCGCTGTGCAGGGCCCAGCCGCTTTGGTACAACAACCACAGACAGCTTTTATAAATCCACAAACATAACCTGTGCAGCTTTTTGGAGAGTCCACCCAGAGCTGTAAGTCTCCACCCTCAAGACACGTGCAAGGCCAGCTGAGATCCTGAGGGAGAGAAACACCATTGCCAAGTCCAGACTGGAGCATGTTCTGGGTTTTTTTCCATTCACAGCAGAGTGGCAACACATTTGAAAAAGCAGCTCGAACCAGACGTTGTTCGGGGATCCAGGGAGCACCACACACATACCTCGTTTTGGTTCCCCTCCCAACACAAGCTCTTATATTATGAAATCTAACCACAATTACTCTTTTATAAAATACTGCAGTGTCAAGATCATGCTGAGTCCCAAGTCTGAAATTTTAAAAAAAGAACATTTACAACTAATCTTACTCATTTGGAGCTCAACTGTAGAGACCTGATTTACAGCAACCAAGGAGTTGATACAGCTAGAATAATTCCAGACTGATGAAGGACCTCAGCTGCAAATTACTACTGTTTTATCCACTCTGTCTTAAAAACTGCTAGTTTCCAAAAATGTAGCTCTTGTAGAGACAGCTTGGGTTAGGGAAACAAGATTTTTTGTTCTTATATATATTCTTAGCATGATTTAACACACATAAACAAAGTGAGCTTGGGTTTCAAACCATATCCCAACAAGTTACCTTTTTTTTCCCCTGTTGACACTGGACCAGAAATTTAACAACAGCTCATTGACTGAATGCTTCCTAATTTTTTTTTTGTGTGTTTGTTTTTTTGGTTGTTGTTGTTGTTGTTTAAGTTACAAGACATTTGTTGCATATATTATTACAAAAACAATGAGTACAATAGCAGAAGTTGGAGCCTGGAAACTTGCCGTCTACTCTCGGCTGTGTGCAAACAAGCTTGTCTTACCTTGAGTGAGGTAACCTATTGCCCTCAGCTGAGCTACTTCTATAATAAATGCACTAGGTACCTGTTTCAGAGGATGTTGTGAACAAGGTCTCCAAGTGCTTTGAGACCCTGCAAAGGATGGCAATGTACCAAAGTACCAAGTATAAAGTATTTAATAAACGAGATCCAGAAACAGAAGGGCAAACCATTTGCAAGGGTTACACAGGTATTTTTTTGAGAGCGGACAAGCAGGAAGTACAAAAAGAGAGCTTGGGCTTGCCAAGCTCCGTGCTGCTTTGTGATCTGTACCTCTGAACATCTAAGCTGTTTCAGTTCCAGCTGTGCATCAGTTTGCCTGAAAACTGCAATGAGGTACAGCTGTTCATCAGGCCAAGAAATCCAAAGGAGGATTTTAGCCAGGGATCTTGGGGTTTTATGAGGCACTGAGTGGTGACAGCATCTCTGGGCACTGGCAACACATGGAAACCTGCAGGCACGTGACTGCACTGAACAAAAGAAAGATGCTTTCACTTCTGAACTCCTCGAGCCTATAGACAAAAGGCTCTGCAAATGTTCCAGCAAGATATCCCGGACCAAACCCATTCAATTCACTGGAACAGACAGTAACATTTTAAGTTACTTTCACAGAATGTACCTAATTATGTCATCACAAACTATAAAGGCTGTAAGAACACATGCTAGAGCCAATATCTTGACATCATGCACACATGCTTAATGTCTTACTAAATCTTACAAGAGCGAGAATAACATCTTTGTTTAACAACAAAGAAGCAATGCTGGGTTTACTTGTCTTAATCACCTTATGTATAAGATTATTTTTTCTAGAAATCCCTGCTCATACAAATGAATGTTTGCTGCAATGTCAGTACAACAGTGCTCTTTTCCACTTGCTGTTTAATTTTCCTTCTTCTGGAATAAGATTTTCAATGTGCTTCACAGACACTAGACCAGGTATAATTTCTGTTTTCTTTTTTTCTAATTATTCATGTAAAAATAGGACTATGATTAAATGAAACAGTGTAATACACCCAAAATAACTACAGCAGTAACAACTAGCCAATACTTTCAACTGCTTCTGTGAGAAGTTAAGCAAGCAAAGCCATTAAGCAGGAACAATCTGAATGTTAGGAAATGCTTGTGGAAATCATATTTGGGACTTGAAATTTTAAGTATCTGCACCCAAATCCTGATTCCAAGCACTGGTTTAATGCAATCAAAGTAACCAGCACAAATTTTTTATCCTGTGTAATCATAACAAGCTGCTTGAGAACAATCTAGAGATCAAGACAATTTCAGTGATGGAGAATATAATGACAACCCTACACTGTTCAGAAATCATTTAAACACAGGAAAATTAGAAGCATCAAATATACTATATTTTAAACCACCTTTGAAGAAAACACATGCTAAAAATACTAAAAATTTGATAAAATACTTGAAAAATTTGAGCACGAGAAATATAGTCAATATAAACAATGTTCCAATATGCACATTCACCTCCTACATGAACATCTCTATGTCTTACCAGACCTCTAATTCTTCATTGGAAGCATTTACCCATTTCCGTATTATTACATACTTGACTTTTAGACAAACTCCAGATATTCAGTCCTTAGTTAAATTAAAATATCTTCTGGGTATATGGTTGAAACAGAAAAAAAAATAAGTCGTCAGGGCAAACCCTTAGTATTTAAACCCATCATTTCTGCAAAGGTCCCCATATTTATCAGCATCATGACTAATGGATGTGTGGTACAAGTAGGAGAGACCAGAGATAAATGCCCCACTTAGATATGTTCCTCAGGAACTAAAAAGTAATAGATAAGGTAGTAATGTGAAGAAATACTTGGAGAAGAGTGTTTCAGGGCCACATCTGGAAAACTATCCTGAGAAATGAAGAAGAATGTTCGAGAGGAGCATTTGTGGAAAATGCAAGCTAGAGCCAAAACACAAGGTATCCCTCAGAGTACAGAGCCTCAAAAGAAAGAACAAATTTTCAGCCTTCAACCTGTCTTGGCTCACCAAGCTATCACTTAAGACATGCTATAAAGTGGCATGTCTCTGTTGCAGATTTCTGTGAGGCAGACAAAGCAAAAAAATAAAGCCTTGTGTCTGAGGAACAGACCTACACAATGAGACATTCCCCAAGGGCAGCAGCAACACCAGAATTGTCTCTTCTTGAATCCCCAGCTGTCCAGCCTCCAGGCACTCACCTCTACAACCTTTAGGCACACCAATAAATGGAAGGTGGCAGCTACACTCTTCCTGTTCATTCCCTTCCTCTAACTCAGGGTGCAGCAGGCAAGAGAGTTGGGCCAAAGCAGCAGTCACTGTGGATGAGCACTGCCATTCACCTGGATCTCACAATGGCAAGCTTAGCCTATCTGTGGCTATGCACTTCCTGGGATTCCTCTCTGCCTTCTAACATGCTCAATTTTCCCCTACTCTTCACTGGCAGTCAGGTTTCAGGTTTTATCCTTTTTTTTCCGTACCTACTTGACACAGTGTGCTGACCTCAGCCCAGACAGCAGCTCTGCCTTGGCCAAGAAGCTCAGAAGAGAAATCTTCACAGCAATTATTTTGTCAGCTTTCTTAACCACTTCAAGCAATGAGTTCTGATGACTTTTTGGCTAAACATATCCTTCCTCCTATTTATTTTTCACCCTCTAGATTAGACATTGTGGTAACATAGGGATGTTGGAAAGCACATTATGGCCCTAGCAGGTTCTCAAGGAAGCTTGACAGCAGCAAGTTCCAAATTTCCTGGTTATACTCTTATTAATTTGCATATTAATGGAAGAAGAATCAATTACAAATTTCTATTTATCCTCATAAATTTCATAGGACAGATCATGAAAAGGTTTTTGGAACCCTTCAATTTTTAATTTGAAGCCTTAAACAAAAAATCTATTCTGAACTGGCTCAACATACCAGAAGATTTAATATATCACAAACTAAAGAAGTACACGTGCATTGTTTATGTTTCAAATAATTAAATATTAGTCCAGTTATAAATATTGCTTCTAATCTTTCAAAGACTTGATTCAGTCTTTATATGCCTTAGTCCCAACCTAATTTAACCAAGATACTTTGAATTAGAGCACACCACCACAACCATGGGTCCAGCTCTCAGAGTTCCTGTTCTATCGCTGATGGTATCCCACACAAGTATGTGAGGGAGTCTCACTTGGCAAAAGCAGTCAAATATGTCATAGCTGTGCATATATGTTCAGAATTTCAGCAGAGAAAACACTTGATACCAGTTCTTGCACCTTGAAATAACACACGTACCAGTTACAGTGTTCTGTCTGAACTACAGTGAACTCTGATGCTGTAACACAAGGCTCATGAAATTGGCTGGCAATTTTAGCATCATAAACTACAAGAGAACATATCTGCTTACGTATTCAATCCAGCAGGAACTTTTTTTACTTATTATATAATTCAAATTGTAGTTGTAAATGCATAAAACTACCTAATGGACTTCATATCATTTTCTGTCATAAAAGAGATGTTGGCTTTTTGGCTACACTGCACAGGAAAGAGCAGGAAAGCTCTTGTGCATAAATGAGTCCTGAAACTGGAATAGTGACAGCCAGGTCTCACTGAAACACACCTGCACTAGACAGGCCAATTCATGCAAGAGAAAGGCCTGAGGAGCTGTTGCTCTGACTTTTAGCTGACTGCATCACCTCACTGGAGGTGCTCTCTTGGACATCATGTCACATCAGCGTGACCTGGATCCAGCAAGTGAAGCCCTTGGCAGAGTTCTCACAGGCACTTCTGGATGAGAGGCTGAAAGAGGTTTTCAGAAAGCTACAGCCTGTGAAATCTGAAATGAATGTGAAAGTGGGGATGGCACTGGACAATAGCAACAGGGACAAAAGATGACTCATGCATTAGAGTCCAACTGTCCAATTAGGAAACTATTTGTACCCTTTTATTGGCTAACATCCCTCCACCAACTACATGGAAAGCTAGAAAATGTGCACAAAATGTGCTCTAGCTAGAATCCTCCTAGCCTTGTTTGCACATGAAAGAAAATCAACTCCTGATTTCCTACTTCACAAGTAGTTCAACTGGACTGAAGAAACTGCCCACTTGGGACTAATCCTTCAACGACTAATTCCAGCATCATTTTGCAAGTGGGATACTCCCCTTATTTCCAGCAATGCTGTTAGCTGGGAGGCCTGGATCCATTAATGCATGCGCACAAAAGAAAAACGTCTCCATTATTCTCCATTTTTACTAGAAGAAGCATCTTCTAGAAAAAAAGGCTGAAATCAAGGCAAAATAGCTTATCATGTGAGGAGCAGAACAAAGTCATTAGCTATCCCAGAGGGTGCATTTGTGTGCTGTCCCACAGGGTTTAAAATTCCTGACCTGTAAAAGGAGGGAAATCTGGATTCCCTTCTCATTCCTGTCATCTTTATCTGCTCTCTCTGCATAAGTAGGTATGCTTACAAAGAGCCACTTTAAAAGAAATGTGCTTAGATCTCAATGGATGTCCCTTTTGGCACTGAAGATATATTTTAATGTATAGTAGTGCACACTGTGGCAAAATAAAAAAAAAAAAAGAAAACCTTGCTCAAGTTCCCCAAGCCTTTGCTGTGAGCCAGAATAGATTAAGGAATTACAACAAGGAGAAGGCTTTGCTTTGAAGATTTTTTCATCTGAGTGTTGCTTAACTATGTGACACCTAGCCACACATCTCAGAAGACAAAAGGAAAAAGAAAGAAGTGTGACATTTGCAGTTGTGGTATAGCAGACCAAGCTGCAGCCTAAATCATCTTCCTGATCTTGCAGGCAGGTAGAACTCTTGCATCTACATTTAAACACTGTAACGTCCTTTTTTACTCTTTCACAAGGACAGAAGAGGAAGAAAAAATGTCTGACTTCTGTCTTTACAGAAGAAGCTCTGTCCAAAGTCTGCTTCTTAGCAGGTATCACAGCAGTTCACTTGCTGAGCACTTTCCAACCCCAAAGCATCCTTCATTAAATAGAGAAATGCAGCAACTTATACCAGGCAGAATAAAGTTGCAACCTACACTGATAATGCCTCTGTAATTCATGCTGCTTAAATCATTAGTTATGTAGGATCTGGAAAGCCAACAAGCCTTGCTCAAATTACAGAATCTCATTAACTCTGCCTTTTATGAGTCTCTTTCTACCTAGTTTGAGGACATTTGGCCCATGTTCACAGGTGAGGAGCTAGAGGAACAACCTCCCAAAGAACTAAATATTTAACTGACTGAAAGCACAAAATCTGTCTGGTAAGCCTATGTTTTTGTGATATTTTTAGTACTTCCACAATGGACCCTGGCTCAGAAGATGGATCATCAGAAGTAAACAAGACATGAAGAAACAGGACTTGGAGCTCATGTGCATGTATGAAACCCTGAAGAAAACGGTTTGCTTCTTTTAAGGGCAGCAGGCCATGACAGGCACAGTCCTATTAGCAGCTCCATTTCGAGCCTACTCAGAATGTGGTGCTGGTCTCCCAACATTTCCTTTCCCTGTGCATGTTCAGTTTCCACCTATAAACTGGAGGAGGGAAGATGGAAATTTTTCGGTTGGACCAAAGATGTAAGAACCAGACACCACTGACTAAAGCCCATTTGCTTTCAAAATCCATGCATTCTCTTGTTAAGCTCTTTAGGTCACAGCTACTGGCCCTTATTTTATGTACTGCAAGGCTATTCCAAGCAAAGCAACAGCTCTGTATGATGCTCTTTTACTAACAGGGCTGGACAGAAAAATGCCTGAGGTAACAACACTAGATGTTATTCAGGCATGGAGAACAAGTGCCTTTCCAGGGTTTCCCTCAAGAATTAGCCTCTGGAACACTCATGCACCTGGCTTTGCCAGGGAGGTGTGGTACTGTGGGTGTTTTTCATGCCTCAGAGATGAGTCATAACTTCAGCCCACAAAAGCAAACTTAATGAAAGGTGAGATTTCTTTTTTCTTTCCACCCTTTGACATGCTTCTGTAAAGATGCCCAGTTACTGGAACAAGTATAGCCAGGGAGCATCTGCTGTTGTCCAGCTACCGAGAGGAGCTCATGCCAACATACACTTTACTTACAGGCACTTCTCCTTAGTAATGCTGGATAACGCTTTGTAAATAAATAAATGTACCAAAAACACTTAGTCTTCATGGTGAATAAGACTAGAGGAAGCTACTGGAGACATAAACACTGGCACATGGAATCTTACTGGTGACCTGTCTATTCTAACATCCTCCCTCTGGCCTCCCTCTGCCACTGCTTAGAAGGTTTTTTGGTTTGGACGGGGTTTTTTTGTTTGGTTGGGTTTTTTGGTTTTTTTTGTTTGTTTTGGGGTGGTTTTTTTGCTTTTTTGTTGTTGTTGGTTGGTTGTTTTTTTTGTTTTTTGTGGCGATCACTAGATGCTAAACCCTAAAGCTTGAGGCAGTATTTCCACCTGAAAAGTTTGTTAGCATTAACAGCTATAATTCTGGATATTCTGGTTATTTATACAAAAACCGTTCAATCCCTAAATAATCCTGCTAAATCATCTGGCCCCAGCAATGCCTTATGGCAACCATTTCCACAGTGAAATGGCATCCACAGTCAGGGACTCCAGAGCTTGCAGGCTTGCTGCCATGGAGTTGGTTAACACAGCAGCTCTGTGGGTCTGAGGAGGCTCAGCACTAGCTGGGACTCTTTTCCTACCGGGCACAGTGAAACACCAAGAGCAATGCCATTCCATCAGCCCTACTGGGAAGCAAGGTGCAAAAACCAAAGCAGAGGTTGGTTTCTGGCACCCAAATTAACTCAGAGTAATTTTGTTGTCTGCATCAGATGTCTACATCAGTACAGTCCTGTCCCCATTCCTAGCACTTAGAACAGAGCCCAAAGCTCTATGACATCTCTCAACACTCACAATGATGATCCAGGACTTCTGGGTTCCAAAATCCTCTTCAGTTAGGATGGTTGGCAAGCAGCCTATACTTGAGAAATAGAGCTACTGCTGAAGCAGTAAGCTTACAGCTTGGCCTCTAAGGCTTTATTTCAAAGTCAAATCAAAATAGACCAAGAGAAAGGTACTTCATTTTTGAATTGCCATAGAAAGTGTAATCTTTTTTTCTCTCTCTCCCTCTATTTTAAACGGAGCCAAGGTTTTAATTTCTTTTCAAAATCCAAAGTTTTGCACCTGTGCCAAACATATATTTGGAATCCATGCAGTCATTCCTGTAGTCACTGCAGGACCAGTGAAAGGTGCACACAGCTTGCCCTGAAGAAGTACAATTATAGCCAGGATTTTGTGCATGTATTTTGGGAGGCTTTCTATCAAAACAGGAGGTGAAAATGGGAAACTAGGGACCACAGAAATGATGTGACAAACACAAAGGTTTATCCTCCTGATGATTTGCTCTCACTACTGTCCACTGTTCAGAGAGAATTAAAAGCAGTGAATTGGCTTTGATGTGGCACTTAAAAACTTGCTGCAGAGGGCCTGATACACACCTCTGCTGTAAAAAGTCAGAATTGCTTTGCATTTGAATATCCCCAGGTGGACTACTACAGAACTCTATAACCACATGCCAGTACCATTTATAAAAAGACTCACTACCTGGGCAGCTTGTGAGAGGGGGCAGTATGCTGGCTGCACTAACATTATAAAAAAAAGTAAAGCAAGCATAGATCAACATTACTTATGATAGTTTAGGAACTGTCAGGCCTCTGTACAATGCCAGAGTCTCACTTGGAGTCTGCAGAGGCTGACTTAAAAGTAGTACATGAACAAATTCATGTTGTAGATGATTCTCTCAATATATTTTAAAAAACAAAACAAAACAAAAAAGGAAACCTGTTTTCGTCAAGAAGACATTCTGTATGAATTGAAGAGAGAAACTTTCGGCAAATATTTTGTGACGTGACATATGTAGAAAGTCAGCAGTGTAATATCTGAGGTGAATCTCCCAGACAGAATTAGGACACCTTAGACTATGCCAGCATAAGTACTCCTGGTGCTTTTGGTGTTCTGCAAGGTCTCAGAGAAAGCTGAAAAGTGATAAATCTGGATGAAAAGAATGACGTTTTTAAAAAAGGAAATAATACCACTTTTGATCATTTTTTAAAGTCTTGTGAGATTTAGACCAATTTCAAGATATCTTGAGAGAAAACTCATGAGCTTTGAATATTTGGATTTGGCTGCCATGGACAATTTCACTGGCTTTCACATCATTATGGGATTCAGATCAAAATCAATCTCCTTTTTGCAAAAATCCTTCACAGGCTCAATCTGGACAAACTGTGAACTGTGCCCCCTGTATTCAACAACTTCTGGCCTTCTTCCTGTCCTTTCACTCATTCTTGCCTTTCTCTCCCACAACTCCCAGCATCTGCTTTGTGATTCACCAATCTACCCACACAAACAAAACTCAGCAGCAGCAACAAAAAGCAAACTCCTACTCCCACAAAATCTTTTTTTGCCACCTTATATTCCCCTTGATTTCTCTCCCTTTCCACTGTTGTTCACAACTTGCTTTTTTGTACCTCTGCTGATATCCTGACTGCAAAAGGCTTCTCAGGCAAAGAAAGTTGAGGCACCTCACTTCCACATTCCATACCTTACTCGATATAATTACTCTATACCTATACCAGATGGCATAAGCTATGCTATTTATCCCTGGAGTGATGGTGGATACTATGTGAGGGATGCTTTACTAAATAAAATGTACAATCCAGGTTTAATATAAGGATTGGAAAAAAAGAACAAACCTGAGCCCAAACACCAAAACCCACAAAAAACTCCAAAAAAACATGATGCTAAGACTAGAAACTGCTAAGGTAGGAAAAAGTACAGTTATAAAATAGATAGATTTTAGTGCTTCCCAGAAACAGCATGGCAATATCTTCTCCCATTGACAAAACATCACCTACAGCAACATTTCTGTACGGGAACAGTAAACCCTTGGTGACTCTGCTTCAGAAAGAGCATTAGACTTTAAATCCTTCCTGAGCACATTTATGTTTAGCAGTTTAACACAGCCCTGGAACAGCACAACAAGGACTAGATGCATATCTACACATATATACCTTGCAAATAACTTATAAACTTTATTGATTTTGTAAGACAAGGCCAAGTATTTCACACATTTCCCAATTTAAAACATTCCCTGCAAAGTTTTTTTTTATGACAGCACTAGGGGAATTATATGTATTTATATATAAGTTGACAGATTTTAACTCAAAGGAAGACCTGCATCAGCATCAACTCTGTAGCCACCTGGAAGATGGAAAAACCACCATACAGGTAAAAAGCTGCAACCTTTCCCTGGGTTGCTTACAGTGGGAAGCCAAAAGAAGTAACTCCAGGTGCATGTTCATCACATATCAGATATTTGCATCAGGTGGAGAGGAAGAACATCTCTTCAAAAGATGCAGGACATAATAGGTTAAGAATCCTACCCATATGTACTTAAATTCAGACCCTAAAGGAATTCAGCAGAAAAACTGCATGTCATGGAATTATTCTTCTGGTAACAAAGAAGAAGAGGAGTGTCAAAACACAGGTTTCAGTAAAAGATATTGCCTTCTATTTCTTGCTTTGTGCAGTTTTACTCATTTTTTTTCTACCTGCTTGTAAATCCAACAGCTGAAAAATCAGACCTTTCAACAGCCCCTTCTCTCCTCTGGCTTCCCCTTTTTATGGTGTGCTTTTCTGACCTTTCACTGTAAAACCTTCTCCAGTTTGTGCCGCAGCTCAGAGGTCTTGTCCTTCAGACCACACTTCTCAAAATAAATTCTCAGCCTCAAGGAGGTAAAAGCTTTGATTTTATCATCTGTGCTGTTATATGACTTCTGTACATGCAAACTATTTCAGGGTAAGCATAATAAAATATAGTCAATAAATATAACCATAGGGGTTATTTTGTTGCATGGAAGCACATATCGATCAAGTACCAATTATCACAAGGTGAAAAGGGTCTTCCATACCTGTCCAACTTCTCAAGAAGGAAAAATAAGTCTGTGGTTAAGTACAGCTCTGCCATGAGTTTGGTCTATCCAAAATATCTTTTCGTCATTCCACAGTTGTGACACCACTCTGTGCATATACAGTAACTAAAGAGAAAGAAGAAACTAGACATTAGGAAACAGGAGCCCCATCAAAAAACAAGGAAGACCAGCACTTAGTTAAGGAATTAAAACAGCAGCCAGCCCCAGAGCAAGAAAAGCTAGATAGCATTTTGTCCTGAAGGGAAAGTGGAGCTAAGAGGAAAACAAATAGCACCTGGTAAATGAGACACTGGGTACAGGGGGACATTCAGGTCCACACTTGACAAAGGAACTCCATGAGTCACTTGGCTACTATTCACAGTCAAGTCATAGCAAACTTCAGGGAGCCACAAGGAAGCATTCCTGTACTGCCCTAACCTAGGACACAGTGAAAACCGAGGATTCTTAGAGGATCCTTGTGTCCTGCATAATTTCAGGTGTGGTCTTGTCATACACAATCAAGTAATTTTGAATGTCTAGGAAGCAGAGATTGTTCCTTACAAAGTGAAGCTTCATCAACAGGCACAATATGAGAATGGGGAAGCAGCTCTCTTTCCATTCCCTATATTCCCCTTTCCTGCTTTGTTTGACTCCCTCTCCATCTTCGGCTTAGAGATCATCCCACAGATCAAACCCAACTGGCACTCTAGATTGATGAAAACAGCCCAGAAGTAACTCAGAAATTTCCTTAAACATTTGAGATGAGGCACCAAGAAAAGAAAAATCTCTTTTGCCCTTTGCATCTCTCCAAGAAAAGCACATCATCACTAACTACGAAACACCATGCAAGCTTTTAGCCAAAAATAGGTTGATGGATATATTATGTGTTAGCTCATCTTATCTAAGCCTCATGAAACAAACTCCTTGCTGGTTTATTTTTTTTCCACTATTGGAATTATTTATATTCTTTGCCATTTTTAAGAAAAAGAAGCTAGTACAAATACAAACAACCCAGATACACTCCCTTAAACCACCAACAAATCATTAACTGAGCGCCAAGTTAATAGCTTAAGAATATAAAGTATAATATATTGTAACAGCAGTGATAGAAAGAAAAAGATTTAAAGGGCATGTAACTATTAAAACTAGTTTTGAGAGAGCTCAATGTGAAATCAACCAGAAAATGATCATTCCACAACTATAAATACAAGTACTAAAAACAAAACAAATCTCTAGCTTTGTGAAAAAAAATCCATAAATTAACAAACAAACAAACAAACCACCCCCTAAACCATTTTAGGGGAAAGTATTTAATGCAGCTATAAAATAAGAACTCTGCTTTCTTTATATTAAGTGTAGCTGTGATTGAGTTTGTGGAATTAAACACTAATGCTATTGTAAGTAAAACACAAGGAGCTGGAATTTGTGTTTGGCATATAATGAAGTGAGTCACAAAACCGAGGGATGTGATATGCCTTTATATGGCTTAGTTAGGGTTACTTTTGATGCACTGTAAAATAAAAGCATTCTTTTTGCAAAGATACAAAAATCTTTGCAAGTATGCATATAGAGCTCTAGTAATCTGTATAGATGCACTGTGACATGTAAGTATAGATTAACATGTATAACACATTTGGGGTTTGGATGGACATGTTTGATGTACTCAATCACTTTCTGCAAGACAGAAGGAGTACATTTTCATTTTTGGGTTCTTTACAGCATTTTAGGTGACCTACTGCAATTATCATGCCTATAAAATAAGCTGGCAATCAGAAAGCCAAGTTTTGCCAGTTCCGACAATTTCAATCAACAGTGTTACAGTCTTTGATGTTCTGGTTAGAGTTCCAGCTCCCAAAAGTTAGCAGTTATGTGAGATCTAAAATTACTCTATAAAACTAACAGTGGTTAAAAACACCCAAAACCCATCAGAACACAAATGAAAACACAAACAAACAAACAACACAAAATTCAAAACAACACCATCAGTTCAAATCATGACCCAACCAGCACCTTGAAACTCAAAAATGAGAAAATACTTTAAAAGAAAATATACAGCTGCTTTATCACTTGATAATTTGCTTTGGTGTCCTGCCTCTCACAACATAAACCCTCTGGAGAATTAACTCTGTTTAAATACTTGTGACTGGTGGTACCAGAATGCAGACAAGACATTAAATTACTCCACCCTGCACAATTTCCATCTCTCCTCTCGCCCTGTCAAAGTCAACAGAACCCAAGGTCTTTGTAAGCTGAGCCACCAGTTTATACAGGTATTGCTAATCTAATAGGACAGCAGTAGCATCCAAATTTGAGTTTCCAGAGCCTCTGGGATAGGACTGATTAAGCTTCAAATATGTAGCGGCTCTAGGTGCATACTAAGAGTTCTGTCGTTTGTTCAACTGTGTTGCTAAACTGCAACATTACAGTTACTCTGAGTTACTCCGAGTTACTCCAATCTCAATCCTCTCAAAACCCTATGCCTAAACTTCCCTGCTATATTCCCCATCGTGAACCAATAAAGTAGACCAATGTTTAAGGAATCTAGGTGACAGAAAACTAGTTGTAGCAAATTTCAGACTTAATGAAAAAAAAATTCAAAGGGCAATAAAGAATTTTTACTGGTACCCAACAGTCTAAACATGTATATTAGGCAGTGGCAAGTAGAGGAAAATTCTCTAAATTATGAAAAGGCCCGCCACTGTATGAAAGCTACTGCAATGCAACCACATTGCAATTAATGTAGCTAAAAGTCTGATTCTGGACTCACTGTGGGTTGGGTGCTTGAAAAGCCAAACATAAAATGACTGGGGTTAAAATAAGGACAGCATTCACTATCAGCTGCATCAACATGACAGTGAAGACAGCAAAGAGAGAAAAGCCAAGAATCATTAAGTAACAAAGATGAAAGGAGAGCTGCAAGAGTAAACAAGCATCTTTGGTTTGTGTGGAAATGGAATGTTTCTTACAAAGATGACTTTGAACTTGATACAAATAGGGGACAAGCTGTGATGGCTCAGAAGAGCCACAGCCAACCCAGCCTACAATTGTACTGTAGCTGCTCCATGTACCATTCTGAAATCTACATTCCTTCTCCTTGCTAGCAATCCAATAGCATTTTACTCTTCTGCAGGGAGAATCTAGTCTGCACCTGTTGTTACTAATTATAATTTCAAATATAAAATGAAAAGGACAAGGATATATTGGTAGAAAGCCTACTGTGAAGATTTAATATCTAGTGTAGACATATTTTGCAAACTGACATGCACTAGTACTCCACTGCCTGTTTGGTCACACTGTATGTGGGCCTTTATGAATCTGAGTGGTCCTGCAATGACTCTGTGAAATCAAATTGGTTACCCACAGGTTTCTAGAGGAGATTATACTTAAGTGGTTTCTCTTTTTGGTTTAAGGATATACAAGCGATGATATTATCACGGCAAGTAATGATGTAGAGTGTTCTGTAGGCAAAGAGTATTCCTACCTAGTTCATCAGCATGCCATGGTGAAAGACTGAAACAGAGGCCATTATCACATAAAGATCCAAACCTCTCACTGGGATACACCCAAATAGCCCCATACTGGGAGCTGTAACACTTGGAAAGAGTGATCAGAGAGATCACAGGAGCAGCTTTCTCCTGTGCCTTCACATAAGGACCTGCTTTACAAAAAATTGCTAACAGCACTAATAGAGAATCAAGGACCTGCTGAGTACATTTCAACTGCTCTTCAGTGCTTTGATGCTGAGCACTTCCTGCAGAAAAAAGGAGGAAGTATGCTGATAAGATGAATACATCTCACTACCCTCTGCACATAACCAAGTGGCATTAAAAAAAAAAAAAAAAGTAAAAAAAAAGAGAACTAAATTCTCTTAGGCTGAGAGGTCTGGCACGTATGATCTGAACTCAATTGCAACAGCAATTAGTTTCCATGCAGAGGTTGGAAAGGACCTCTGAATATCACCTTGTCCAAACTCCCACACAAGCAGGGTCCCCTAGAGCCAGCTGTTCAGGCCCACATCCAGATTGCTTCTAAATATCTCTAAGGAGAGAGACCCCCAGAGCAACCTGTTTGACTGCTCAATCACCCTCACAGTAAGAAAAGTGTTTCCTGGTGTTCAGCGGGGACATCCTGTGTTTCAGTTTTGTGCCCACTGCCTCTGGTCCTGTCACTGGGCACCACTGAAAATAGTCTGGCTCTACCCTCTTCCCTCCCTCTCTTCAGGTGTTTCTATATTTTGATGTGATCCCTAAGCCTTCCCATTTCCAATCTAACAGACATCTCAACAAGCTTTCTTAAAGCTGGGTGTAAGCCAACACACATTTCTGCTACCTACACACATATATGTAATTCATTTAATATTTCTTCCAACAGACATGAACATGACCCATACTGGGGACTTTGCTAACTTATCTGCAAGACTCTTTGCAGTTCAGACTAGGTAGATGCTGGGTTTTACGTTTAAATATTCTTACAGGGAACTAATTCATTTGTTAAATTACTTATGTGCAAATGTGAATATTGCCATTTCAACTAGTTCCACTTCCTAAAATTAGCAGAATATAAATACATGTCTTTCACACAAAGTTGTCCTAAAATATCTGTTAGTACGTGATAAGGAAGAGGTAGGTATTGCATGATAAAGTAAATACCAAAGACCTTGACTCTGGGACCAAAATGTCTACCCAGACACCTACGGCAAAACAGAGTTTTCCAAGTGAAAATATTTCAGCTAATATCTGAATCTAATACTTTGTTGGCAGAAGAGAAAATATAAGTATTTAAGATAATTTAAGCCTTTAAGATAATTTTCCAAATATTGGTTTCATGAATCATTGCTAACATCACTGCCTGCCTTTGCTCACAGTTGTGCATGCCTCTGAACCACAGATCTCAACCCCTTGTGTGTTGTTTCATAGCATTCTATCAGTGTCTTCTATGAGGTTTTAAAAATACCCCATAATTCTTCTGAAATGGTTTCCAGTTCTTTAAATGAAGTAACTCAAGTAGAAGCCTGGAAAGAGTCTGTATTTGGAGTTTGATTAAAGTTTAACTCCAGTAAATTTAAACCAATTTAGTTAGCAAGACAATTACAAATAAGTGCCAATTTAGTTATGAACATGGGTTTTTTTCAGTGTACTCTACAGGACCTTAAAACAAATTTCAACTTATACAAAAGTTGCCATTCCCAAACTAAACATCCACTAACTGAATTCCAAATTTAAAGATGATTAGAATTCAACTAATGTCATAGTCTTAGGGAGGCATGGCTTTCCTTCTACCTCTAAAACAACACATTAGATTAATTCATTCTTCTTCATCTTTGATTCCATAAATCTAGTCAAGTTACTACTTTAATCTACAAAAGTACTTAATGTTGACAGCTGTGGGTTTGTGAGTCTCACTAGGTAAATGCTACGTCTTGAGGCAAAGACAAACAGCATGAAAGATGTCCCGAGAAGTCTAACAATGAATTTCTGTGGCAATCTACAGACAAGCTCTCTCCGCTCTGCAAGCTTAGCAGAAACCTTGGCTCAATAACTGGTCAGACTTGGACTCAGTCATTTACACCTCTGGCTTCATCACCATCGATGGAGCTCTGATTGTTCTCTGAGTATGGCCTATTGAACATGACTTTAAAAGTTGGCCTCACCACACTTTGAACTATATGCTGTGTAGAAAGCACTAGTGTTTTTTCAGGAAGTCCTAGACTTCCCACAGGAACACCAACCCAAATTCTGAATGAGCAGCTCCTGCCTGGGAGGTGAAGGATTAGCTTATGCCAAAGCAGCTGATTCCACTCAGGGCTGGTACATCATCTTACTTAGCCACAAGTGCAGAAACACAGAACAGACAAGCATTTCCACACTTCTGGCTAGGGGATCTTGCCCTCAACACACATATTGATGCTTGTACATGGTCTCCTGGCTGTCTATACTCCTGTCCATCTGTTGGGATGGCATGACGCCAGCTAACAAGGTAGAATGCCAGCCTCACTAGCACAAATGTGCCAAATAAAGATAGGTTCTTTTGAATGCACGGCTTTCAGAAGACAGCAAGAGCCATGTTCCCACTAAAGACAAATAGCAAGAAGCTTCTACATATCCCCAGCATTACTAAATTTATTTTGGGTTCAATCTCCCTTTTATTTTCAATATTCAAGCACCTTCCCAAACACTGAAGTCTTAACAAAATTTGCCAGGCAAAGCAGGAAGTATTTTAACAGATTCACTGGCAAGAAAGACCATTGCGAGGTCCTATCCCTGCATTTATACACCCCACTAAAATCCTTTGGAAAGAGCTTTCCCATCTAAATCTGCACATTTCTTCACTGCTTTCTAATTGACTCTACTCCTTCATATTTTAAGAGCATCTCTTCTCATTGAACAAAACTATGATTTTTTTAAGCACTGATTAGCCTCTTAAATAAAACCAGAGTTCTTGCTGTTGGTAAGTACATAGAAAAGTCTGCACATCCAGTAGTAATCATTTAACTTCAATTTTAATGTGAGCTTGAAAATTACAAAAACCTCACAAGAATCTGTGATATTGTTGTATTCATAAAAGGAGAAACCTCCCTAAGCACACTAATTTAGAGCCTGGAGAAATGAAGACTCCCTCTCTTTGGAAGTTCATATGTGCTCACAAACCACACAACCTCAGTTTCCCAAGACCAACAAGTTTGATGAGCCACAATAGACAGGGTTTAAGAAGCCAGACAGTTTGCCAGCTCTAGCCATTACTGAGCACTCTGGAAATACTGGAAATTTTCTCCTGAAGAGTTTTAAGCCTAAGCTGTTGTCTTGGGGTGACTGTATGATGCCTGTATCCCCAAATCGTCTGTTCTGTTGGTGTTGAATATTAAATTCTGCAACTTTAAGACTGGTTCCAGGAGTGAAGCAGGGGGAAAGAAGAAGTGCAGGGTTTGTTATCAGAGACTGCACCAGCTCCCCCGCATTCCTGCTGGCACTGTGTTGTCTGCGGTGGACAGCGAGGGAGAGCTCTCTTTTGCTCTGGGTGGCTTCTTCTGGCTAGCTGAGGCAGAGAAACTCCCTGGATNTATTGGCCATATAAAAAGAGTTGGCCATAATTTGAGTTGGGGTGGGGAAAGGGAAGAAAAGGGATTTAAGTAATAAACATTGTTAAAAAGAAGCAAGGAAATGGAAAAGACAGTAAAGGTCTAAACAAAGCAAATAGAAGTTACATGAACTGATCCCCCCAGGTAAATATTCAGTCCATCATGAAGATGCTCCAGCAGCCACAGAAAATGGCAGAAAAATTGGTTTTCCTTTAAGATGCAAAGCTCAGACAAAGCTACCTGTACACCTCCAAAGGTCTTTTCTCAGGAGTTATTTCTCTGAGTAGTACATGCTGAGTTTACTGCTGAGTAAAGATTTGATGAGTGTGGGCACCCTTCATGCTCTTACACAAGTACTGAGTCCATGCTCCCCAGCCACCTCACAAATGGCACTATGAAGGGACAGAATCAGAGGAAGGTGTGTCTCACAAAACCACTGACTGACAAACCAAGGGTCCTGCCTGCCTCTATCTCTACCAAGTCCCTAGAAATATAACATGAACAGGATAGTGTTCATTCATCCTTTTCTGAAGTCATCACAGTAGTGGATCCTTTTCTTCTCAGGTCAGTTTAGCCCAGTTATTTAACTACTCTGCCACTCACACCCCACTGCTTTGATACTGGCACACTGCTGGGCTGGGCTCAGGTAGAGACCATGTTACTATGCTCCAAATTTATAGAACAAGTTTCACCCTACCCCTTCCTTTCCCCTACAGAGATTCTGCTCTAACAGCAAAAACAGAAGGTCTGGCTCTTAGCCTTTATTGCAGTTTGTCACTAGCAACTCTAAACAGGGATCATACTCAGAAGCACAATTTTTGACAGCAACAGAGTATGTGCTGGTGGGGGGAAATGCAGGGTCTGGAGACAGGCAGATCTGGGAGAGGTGTGCAATAGTAAACATAGCCAGCATGAAGGTAACCATCTGCTGGGAGGCTATTCTGACACATAAAATACTGAGCAAGCATGAATGAAATACAGCAAACCCCACCCGAGCACCAGACGCAATCAAATCTGACCCTCTTGAAATTTTTATTTGATTTAATGTTACCTTTTAATAACCTTTCACTGCTCTCTGCAAAGATAACAGGTGTCATTAAAACAGCTGTCACCGTGCCAATCTTCCCTGAGACACCTATTTATTTGGATCTTTCAAGAGAAACATAAATGAAATCAGTCATTCTATATTAGAGGGTTCCCAGGGACAGTTAGTTGATTGGCATCTCTTACTAGTGGGCAAGTCACCGCAAGACACTTGTAGAAGACAGCGTTTTCCCTGAAGTCTTGATGCTTTAACATCTGACAGGAATTTGTATATACGTATGGATTGATTTTTTTTCTTTTTTTTATCTTTTTTTTTTTTTTGATGAATGATATTCTGTGAAATATCAGAGAGAAAAATGTCAGACATACATTGCATAGTAATCGAGGGCTAATGAAGATCCAGGTATTAAATCAATTAAGAAGTATCAAAAGCTACCTAATCATCAAGGAACAAAATTGGCACCACAATATGTAGTGAGTATGGGAAAGCCTAATTTACTAAACATACCCTGCAGTCACATAATTGCATGTAATTTTACCAGCATAATTAACTAATTTAATTACCACTTCTCAAGTGCATCAATTATTGACATTACAGAGTTTTCAGACAGCAGAATTACTGTGTGGTACATTCAGAGAATGCAAAATGCTTTGTACGCCTATTTTCCAGTCACAGTCAACAACTGAGGGAACACAAGCAGCAAAGGAGAAGAATTACAAGTGCACCACACAGAGCACACTTTAGCAGTCAGGTTTTAGAGATGAACTAGACAAAACCACGCTCATGTGGGACTGAAAAGTCAACAGCAAATAACTGGAGAGGCCAAGAAGACAAAACCTAAGCATGGCACAGAAGCAGACAAGGCTTGTTTCTGAACAGCAAGGTCTAGTTTAAGTTAAATCTACCCAGGAGAGAATAAGCTCTCTGAGATCTACCAGCCACTCTTATCTCTTAACCAAGGGCTTGATCTTACAGTAGTATCTGCAAGGATATACAGGTGCACCAAGCTCCATTGGCCTCACTAAAAAGCCATAAAGGTGTTAGGTCTGTCTGCACAAGTCTCAAAAAAGAATCAGAAGCCAAAGAGACTCAGACTAGGAATTGATAAGAAACAGTATGTGCTTGAAAAAAAACCCAAGATGGGTCCAGGGGTGGGGGTGTCTGTGTGTGTGAAAATACAAAGATAAAGTATGGATGCATTCTTATTAATTAAAATGTAGCTTTGCCATGTGGGATCATTACTCAGAATTGGAGAACTATTGATCCCCCGCTTAATGTTTAGACACTTTATGTAAATCTTTGCATAAAACCCTTTTGTTTCAGCAATGAGCTTTTCAAAGTCAAGAGAGATGTCAGCATCTGCTCCCTATGGAGTCTTAAGAGTCGGTGTCAGTAAAAAATGGGCAGCGTCAGTGAAAATTATGCCCTGTGTCAGTAAATTTGTTAACAGGGTGGTTGGAAACCCTGGGAGCTGTGGTGTCATTTTCTTCTCCCATTGCCCTCTTGTACTTGACCTTTGCACAGCTGTTTCACAGTATCTGGAGATGGCTGAACTGTGAAATACTGATTACAGGAAAGGGGGCATTTTAATGAGAAAATACAACCTAGAACAAGAAGAAGGCACTTTTTCAAATGCCAACTGAGATATTTAAAATATTTTTTGTCTTTCAGATTCAATTAAGAACAATTGCGACAAGGCCCCCTTTTAAAATCTAATGCCAATATTAAGTTACCCTTCTTAAGATCGTGAAAGCTTACTGGATTCATTGTGGTGATTATAACAAGCAAGGAGAGACACTTTGTTAACATAAAAACCCAAATAAATCATCAATATCCAGAAGAACCAAGTCAGGACTGTTCCTCCCTCAAGTAGTTCTGCAGAGATGTTGCTATAAACCTGTTGCAGTCTGTCCCTGTGAGGGCCTTTTGTGGATCCAGCTCAGGAAAAACTTATGCATGTGCTTAAAATTAAGCAATGGCCACTCACTTGAAGTATTGCAGATGAGTACATATTTTGCTAGAGATAATTAATCTGGTCTGGTGCACGTGGCAGTAACAAACCTTCCTGCATCCTCCAAAAAGCACAAGAGATTTCTTGAATCTTCTTCAAAGGTTTCTATGCAACAGCAAGACACAACCTAATCCTATCTGGACTCCTCACTCAAAACCACAATGTGAGAAAAAGCACACAATGTGGTCATAGGCAGCAGAAGGAAAAGAATGGAGCAGGAAGGGGACCACAAGTTTTTCATGCTAAGAGACAAGATGAGTTTCTGTAAGCAAACCTGATGAATGATGCTCTTCATGCTGCTCGTTCTGCAGGCTGCTCTCTATACACCTGCCACGTGGCTGCTATCAGTAAAAGCAATTCCAGTAATGACATTGATGTGTGAGGGGCCTGCACTTGTGAGACACCGGGCCTAAAACATTATTCATTGGAGTCGTAAGTGGGTGGTGGAACTTAACCAGTCAGCTGAATTAGTGCATATCAATGAGCATTAAAAGGCAGCAAAAAGAGTGGATGAGTCAGTAGCATCAGGAAGGAAAAAAGATAAAATACAAAAATCCTCTTCATACACTATCAACCCTAGCAGGGATTGCCACGCTACTCCAGCCTTCAAATGTCCTCTTAAGTGACTGCAAAAAACTGTGAAAGAGTTGTGTTTTTGTCAAACGTCAGCAAGAGTTACCCTTCTGGGGTGTACGCATGCTATTGTATGTACTTGGCAGGCTGAAATACAAATATTAATAAGGTAAGTTATGCATTACACAGACATCTGTATTTCAGATCTGTATTTCAGAAAAGACGTGTATCAAGCAAACTACTAAAAATCATCATCCCACACATGTGCCATACACCCTGAAAGTGGTGTGACCTGTCATATATTATTTGTGCAGTCACTGATCTCAGACTGCCAAGATGGGAAAGTTCAGGGTTGGACACAAATAAGGCTCTAACATGCTTCCCTTATAGCTTACAAACAGAGCTGCCCACTTTCTTATTTCACAGAAACTAAGGAGTGAAAGTGGAATCAGACATTAATGCTCATCAGTAATGTAGCATCCCTCTACCCGAACTCAAGATCAGAGAGAGTAATTGGAGAGAATAAGATGCTTTTTAAGTTTTTCTTCCCAAGATTTTACTTGAAAAGCTTTTGTCAGCCTCTCTTCTCAAACAAATTAGTTTGGATGAACCCTTCCTGCATATTCCATTACCCTTTGACAGGGCCTGGAAGTTTGGGGACCTCTCTAGGAGGACCCTACTGCCAGTGGTAATGGAAATCCCTCATTCACCCAGATACTATTACCTCCAAGGTACCACAAGGTTAACTCATCTTCAGCCTTAATTATGAGTCTGGTAATTTGGACAAAACCCTTTTTCTCCTCTGCTGCATTCCCATGTTTCCTAGATGCTTCAGCACTACTTCAACATGGAATGCAGCACTGCAGATACAGATGGGAGCAAAGCAAGAAGGGCAGCACAACACTGTGAAAGGTGCATGACCAGGAATAGCTAACCATCTGGCTCTCCTCCCTGGCATTGGTAGGATACTGGTTTTCACTTGCTACTGTATGAGGAGGGAAAACAGGTTGAATCTCCTCTATTACCACATATTTGTGAAGCAGGATGCAAAAGTTTCCCCAAAGGGTCTCACATCTGGCTAATGTCACAGTACTCCCTTAATTTTTTAACACAGAGAATTTGCTGTGAGCTGCTCTGAATCTCTTTTACATAGCTGGACTTCAGTGTAAGTGCCAGCGTTTTCACCACACCAGGGCTGCTGAGGAGGCAGCAGCCTCCACGCCACATCTGTTACCAACACACAATAGAGGGCAAGGAGGGGCAGAACTGAGCCTGACAGCTCTGACAGAGCCCTTCAACCAACCCAAGCCAACATGGACGTGCCAGCAAGCTAAGCATCAATTATTAGCTAATTCTGTCAGTTGTACATTGGGGAGATGGAAAGGAAAAATCATCAAAGTCAATATAATTCAGTAAATGTAAGGAGAGGGGGAAGTTCTCTGTGTCCCACAGAGTATCTTCATCTCATACAACATAACCTTTTGGCAGATGAGAAAGAGTAGAAACAGAATTAAGAACTAATGTTCCTTACATACAACTGAGCAGGGCTCCATCACATCTGCTACATTTGCACAGCACGTGAAACCATTCAGCTTTCCATTTGATGCTCTTCTAGGGTCAGCTTAAAAAGAGGTGAATGCAATTAGGCCTGAATTCGCCCAGCAGGAAAAACCAAAATATGAGGGAAAGATGACAACAAATAGCAAGGGTTTAAGAATATCTTGTACTAGATACCCCAAAAGCCACTATGTAATGATTTAAAATAAAATCACACTGGTTAAAGAAATGCAGCCAGGATTTCATTGGAAGTGAAAGCATCTGCAACTTTTCAAGTGCCTGTAACAAATGGAAGAAAGAGAAAGGTGAAAATGGTAAGTTGAAAACAGAAGTTAGGCATTGTAGAAAAGGGAGAAGGGGGAAAAAAAAGGCAATTCTAATAACCAACAGCGCCAAAGGACTAGAACAAATTACTTGAAGTTCATTTGGAACAGAAGGACCTTTCACAATGACAGTAATCTCTTACTGGATGAAGAAAGTCATCTTGCGAGCAATAATAGCAAAAAGATAGAAATCCTAAAAAAAAAAAGCCAGATGATCTAATACTGCTAAACAAACCAAAATTCCCAAACATGCCCTGCATGCCAGAGAAAGATCATGGTCCTTCAACTGCCTAGTTAAAATAGAAGAATAAAGCAAGATTTGACTTGTAGCATTGTAAATGGGAACTAAAATGGAAGACTTCGTAACTAAATTCAACAAAGACAAAATAAGATTGAAAGGTAAATTAAAGCTTGAAAGATGCAGAAAATAAACCTCAAATAAAACCGAGCTTCTTATTTTGAATTTTGCAAGTATCTAATCCACCGTTTAACAAATGCTTCACCATTCACGTTTTCTGCTCTTGTGGACTAGCATGACCCAGGGAGAGATTACAGTGCACATGCTGATTTATACTGGCAGGAAATTTGGCCCTCCGGGTTTTGGGAAGAACTGTGTTTTATTCCTATTTTTGTTCCCTTACAAAGATGAAAGAGAAGAAGAATTCAGAACCTGTTCCAAAGGTGCAGGTGCTCTGTGAAGCTCTGCTGGGGGGTGGGCAATATTGGCAGAACCTCCTCACCACAGCTACATCAATACCACACCTTGGCTCATCAACCAGTGAGACCAGCTGCAGGAGAGACAGTTAGGAAGCTTCCTTTTACACTAGTCCAGACATTTCCTTTCCACTACCAATTAACTACCCACAACACAGGAAAGCTTATCAGCAACATCAAAGAATGCATTCCTCAGTAACACACACTGTATGGCAGATAACGTCTCTGGCTGCATCAGATTTTCTAATTAAGCATGTGGGAGTGGGGAAAAGAGCAAGGAGGGGGGAGGAGAGCTCAAAAAAAAAAAAAATCAAGCAGAGCTCACTGTGTGTGTTGTTAGCAGTCAGTACTGTAAACTGAAGTACAGGTGCCATTAGCAATCTGCTGTCTGCTGAGATGCACTGCTCCGGGACCTCGCTTCCCAGTGTGTCTTTTTTGTCTCTGTCTCAGAGAGCAATGTAGAGAAGACACCATCAGTATGGTAAGGTGAAGAAATAGCACAATGATTGTATGTTTGCTTTATGTACCTACTGCCTCACAGTAAGAAAAAAAGAGAAAGGATATAGATTTCATTAAAAGACCATGTTGCTTTAAAAAACAAAAGCCAAATGGAAGAAGCAAATAACTAAAATGTAATAGGTTGAATTGCCTATTAAAACAGTTAAACAAATAACTCACTATAAGAATTTATTGACTTAATTCAGCTCACCAGCCCCCTGTTCTAAAATTCACTTCGAAGTATTCAATTGAGTTGAGAGCAAATCTATTTCAACACTCTGCAAGTGCAAGCACAGACAGTTCAATATTTTCTTTTTAAGCTCTATCAGAGTTAATTGAGACTATTTACACTCTTTTTTGTTTCCTGAATGAAACAACACACATGCACTTTCAGCACAAATAATTGTGCTTGCAGTTTAAAAAATTGGTGTCTTTACATATTTATGCTGGCAAAACTTGACAGCAGGAATATTTGTGGGAAGCAAACACAAAGACTTCTCCACAGATGAAGCAAATTAATTTTCAGATTGAACATCCTCAAAAACATTGTCCAGCTACAGACAGATCATTACACTGAAGTCTGAAATGTGAAAATTTAATGACAGAAAATATGCAGTGCCTACTTTGCAAACCTCAAATCGGGTAAATCACCTTAGGTCTTGTGGTTGTAGCAGCTGCATTAATTGCTCAAGATCTGGTTCCTAGATAAACTTTTCTGCATGGAAAACTAGTCTTTGTTTCATTATTAAATCCTAATGCTGATGGTGCTATACAAAACAATCTTCTCTTGAAATTCCAGAAGCAGCTCTGTTGAGTTCAGCTTGGAGCTGGCAACCTGCATTATTCTGGTTTAGATACAGGAACCTGTCACATGCTGCTTTTTGTTGCCTTTTAAAAAGAGTTAATATTTGGCTAATATGTTTATCTTTGCATAGCATTACTGTCTATGTGCAGGAAAGAAAGAAACAGCTGTTGCAAGCCTAACCCTTACTCATTAATCTTTCATCATCTTGGGACTTCCAGCATTGTATTCTGTATTACAGAATCAGCTTTCTATTCAGCTGTGGTATCTGAGAGCAAATTCCCAACAAAACTGTCATTTTCACTTGCCAGGTCCACTTGTGCTGAACCCAGACACTGAAGGTCCACACACTCCATCACCCAGCAGAGGCTGGGGTGTGAGGTAGGTGGTATTTGTACCTTACCAAGGCTTGCAGAATGTGTTTGCTGGCAGCTACTTGTTTCAAGGGGAACAGGAGGCCTCCCAGTTCAATATTTCCTTCTGGTAGCACAAGGAGCAATTTCAGCTCCTTTGCATCAAACTGATGTTCTGCTCTGACTTAACCACTTGGCAAAAATTCTGAACTTTGAAGTGCCCAGGTTACACCCAGAAACTTTCAGATTCAGCAGCAGAGGACTATCTCCTCCTCCTGTTGCAATGGTCTCATAGTTGGCTGATTTTCTTCCCAGCCTCCTTTTGGATGCATGCCCAAATCCACAGATGTGCACAGGAGGTAGATGGCACTAGAGGTGCCCTTAAGCACCTCAGCTGTTACTTCACACTGCCTCCCAGGTGTTATTAGCAGAAAACATGCATTGTAGAAACCACACTAGAATTCTCTTTATACCATCCTTGTTTTAAATCTTCATGAATTCTCAGGAAACAGAGCCAATGGGTATTAGGGAGTCAGAGCTCTAGGGCCTTCTCCTCCCCTCATCCCTCCTNTAAAGCATATATTGGTCTTTAAAAGCTGTTTGTAGTGTGTCAACTTTATCTGCTGTAGTAAAGTCACCACTTTGGCCAGTAAACACAGTTTTTCTCAGCTGACCAAGCAGCATCATGCACAGCTTGGCTCTGCCTTCTGCCACCTGTGTTTGGGCATTCAGGCCACAGGCACCAGACAGGAAACACTGCCCTATTTAGCCACACCTGTGCTGCAGACAAACTCCATCCAATGCCTGATGGACTGTCTTTAAGCATTTCTGGATGGGTCTTTGCCTGACCCATCACTGTTGCACTGACTTAGGTAAGAAATAAATACAATGAGAGCATTTAATTCCTCAAGTCATGTTCTCATGCTAGGGAAGGAACTGTGGTATTACTGATTAGGTCCCTCACCACCATTACCACATATGCACACACTAGTACAAGTACAGGCTGGACCACATTTAAGAGTAGTGCGAGCCAGTCAGGACAAGAATTATTCAGTATTTCTTCTTCTTCCAGAAGAAGAAAGCCTGTAGAATTTTTGATCCTTTCATAGTATGTTTTACAAATTATTTGTGCAGGCGTACATGCAGACCACGTACACCAGCATTGTGCGTTGCAGAATTGCTAATTCATATAGCACTCATATCAACAGTATTGACAAGACTGAACTCATAAAATGGATAACATGGTCTCATCCAGAGGTTAATACCTGTACTAACTTTTATTTGGTTTACTCATGTCTTCCATGCCATTTTTCCTTCTGGTCATCAGCCTCATGAGAATCAAAGGGCATTCTTAGGTAGCACTGTGAATGCAAACTAATTTTCACACTAAAAAGCAAATAGAAAAAAAAGCACAAATACCTTGTTATTATTTGTACAAGATGTGTTACTCCTGTTTAGCTCATCTGCCTTTAATAGGTTGCCTTCATACTCCCTTCACAGAGTTACAAATTCTCATGTTAAACACAGAAGCTCCTGACAGCTCTCTCTTTCCTAGGGCTAGATTGCTTAACTAACAATAACTAAGATACCTTTTGACAAGTGCAGCTAAGAGCCAGCAAAGCTTAGTCAATCTGCATCAGTCTGTCTTGGCACCTTTCTTTCAGTTTCATATCTAAACACTGGATGCCAAAGTGTCTTGCAGTGATTATAGAAAACTATAAAAAGGGAAATGAATGCAAAAGCAGAAATCATATTAATCAGTTGAAGGAAAATACTTTTCCAACTACAATTGTGGCTGAAACCCATAAATTAGATGACTGGAGTAATAAGACACGTGAAATGGCTTTTAAGTCCACTACCAGCCCCATGCAATAAATTTCAAATGACATCCAGGCTTTTAGTGGAGGGGATGATTTATTGCAGTCTGCAGGAAGAGAGCTTTCATGGATTATCTCTAAAGTGGCAAAACTCTATTCTGAATTTTTCAAAATTAGTGCAGCTCACTGAATGTCACTGACAAGCAAATCCAAAAGCAGTTTAACAGAAGACTGTAAGAAAAATAGCAAACATACTTTAGAACATCCACAGATTTTTCTAAGGGAACTACATCTTGTCTTTTCCTAAACCAAAAAACCCCCAAACCTAACAAGAGTATAACACTTGCTGCATGTGTTGTTTACCTGGGCTTCCTATAAACAGAGGTATTTCACAAGTGAACTTTATAAGCCTTTTGATACTAAAAGCCTTCAAAACAATTTAGCAAATAGTGAAATAGGTTCTTCCTGAACCTATAAACCTAGATATACTCTCTCTTTTTTGTTTAGCCATTAGGAAATGTGAGAGAAATACTGGTCACAGAAATGCTCTCCAAAGGCAGCCCAGAGTCTACAGGGTTCTGTTTCCTTTGAGCATGCAGAAAAAGATTTATTTCCTTTCTGCTGGTAAAAAAAAAGAGAAAACATGTCTCCACTGGAATCATGGAGTACCATAACATCAGTGTACAGGAGCTATGATGCTCACTGGAGGGCTCCTGAATTGCACCTGACTACCAGAGTGTTGCACAGTGTGCTGGCTCTGCTTTCCCTGGGGTGAAGATGGCTGGTAGGAGCCCTGGGATTACTACATCCCCTGGTACACTCTTGCTCAGCACTAAAAGTAATGGTGTCTAAGGAGAGGATGTTACAGGAGATAGGCTCTCACAATCCTCTTCTAGAGGCAGAGATATACCTTGGCTAAATGCTGTTAGACACAGTCCCCTAATTTTGATTG
The DNA here is from genome assembly GCA_013397375.1 of Toxostoma redivivum. Taxonomy (NCBI): domain Eukaryota; kingdom Metazoa; phylum Chordata; class Aves; order Passeriformes; family Mimidae; genus Toxostoma; species Toxostoma redivivum. Next base: position 1,027,649 of record VXBI01013049.1, read on the forward strand.
CTTGCAGGCTAGTGATAGTAAATAATTCTGGAAATTCTCAATACATGGAGCACTGAATTTGCATACCAATGGCAGTTAAAACTCGAGTATGTATGAATTAAGTAATGGAAATGTTACATACAAAAAACATCTTACAGTTTCCTGACACCTTTCACCCAGACTAGTTCTAAAATATTTTATGAACTAAGCAGAGATCTCATTTCACTGGCATTCAGACTAGAAAGTGAAGATCTATGTTTTAGTCCATTTGCTTATATAGGAAATGTACAGTGGTGTGATTTAGACTCCCAGGAGAGAACGCATGACAATACACCAAGACTAACAGCTCTGCTCTACATGACTGCTAATGATGCTTTGGTTTTCATTAGAGTCTTTCCTTCTGAAGACTAACCATTAGGTTTTTAAAGCATGAATTCAGCACTGACCTGGATTAAGAGTGGTATTTCATTGACTCTACAGTACTTACAGATGTGACATTTCTCCTGCAAATTCACCTATCCAAAATCTGATACTTAGTTTAAGGGGACTTCTGGAAGCAATAAGGGATTCATGCAAACATTTTTTTAAAATGAAGTCCATCTTAACTTGAGACATAACCTACATTATAACATAGCTGGACAAGATTTATTCACAACTTAACTACCCAACCCATTTTCATATAGTGGTGGTGTTTTTCTGGTTTGGATTTTGTTCGGTTTTGTTTTGGGTTTTTGGTTGGCTTAGGTTTTTTTTTGATGGGAGGTAGAGTATGAGCTGAACATAGCATCTTTTCTGAAGCTAGTCACAGACATTATCTTAGTTTTCTAGACAGAGATACTGAAGCATAACCCAGTGAAAGCACTGACTTAAGAGTTTCTGGCAGACCAATGACAAAGCCCAAAACATAACACTAGTTTTCACACTAGCACTTTAAACAAGCTGCAATACAGTCCAAATAGCACTGATTATAAAGTATGGGATGTTTTTGAATTTATTATATATATTTGAAAAACCTACCCCTACCTGAGTTCAAGCAAAGCCAGACACATACTCTTCTTCATTCTTAGGGTATCCAGACACATAGTAAACATAAGTCTTACTCTGCACTCCTTATAACACCAGCCACAAAAATACACTGAAATCTTTTACTGATGACAAATACTCTTCTTCATAAAGTGTAGACAAAATTCAGAAGAAATCTCTTTTGCTGCCATCACATAATAACCATGTAATTTCCCAAATGCTCACAGTCAGTATTATGGGACTTAGTGCATCAAAAATCAGCTTCTACCTACTTTTTTTGTAGACACAAGATAGAAGACATTTGTTCTGACTTGGCAAGTGTCATTCTGTGATAAGCCCAACTGAACATCCAATGCAACACATCTCTTACAGGTTTTAAATTGCAAATATTCACAAGGGGAAAAAATGGACTCTATTATCGATGAACACATAAGCACACTGCTACCATTCACTTCAAATATTTTAAGTTACAGGCTGGGTATCCAGCAATTTCCAGATTTTGGTCATGTCATTTTGTATATCCTATATTTTAGGCATTGTAGAGAAACCATGTTTCAAATAGTGGCAAAGTGATGATAAATGACAGAGCACTTAGCAGTATTGTGGCACAAACAAGCTTGTCCTATTTTATGGAGTATAAATGGAGAAAAATAACTATGATATTCTTTCCCCATGTCTTAAAAAGATCTCAAAGAAAATTTCAAGAAGAAATGGCACAAAGAAAACAAACTTACACTAATTATTTATATATTCACATGGAAATGCATGCTGGAGGCTTTCCTTCTGACCTGTGTATAGAGCTTCATTTACAGCTATTCCTTCTGTAGAATTCTACACCAGTTTAATCCTCCAGACCAAAACCCCCTACCTATAGACTGACTTTATAGATGGGACCATTTCTAGAGAAGCATTACAGCAAGCAAATAACAGAAGGCTCTCTCCTTACATGTCTAACTCCTTTTCTCATTAGTGGGCAATGTGCCTGCACAGACAGGAAAATTTATCTCAAAGTCTGTGATAAATCAGTCGGATTTGATCTGCTCTATGTAAAATACACAGCCAACACTGATTAAATGAGCAGTGGAGTGCTCTTTCAATAGTGCATAAACGCTTTTCAGCACATAGGCATGGACAGAGAGCTCAGAATTATAAATGAAGGAGAATCATGACATATGCTTTCAGTCATTGGAAGAATTCACAGTAAAATATGAATAAAGCGATGTGGCTTTCTTTTCCATTCCTCTTCCACATGTCCATTAACATATTTGACTGATCATTCATATTATGTGAAACAATTTGAGGTGCAAAGAGTTTTATCCACATTGCTGTGTCATTTTGAAACACTCTGTAAGAGAGCTTGGACAGCAATTCTGTACCATAACACATTTTTAAGAAAATACTTTCTAAAAATGCAGTTCTAATCCTCAGCCATTATCTCTCCCTCCTTAATTTCCCTCTACCCTTCTTTCCTCACTAAGGAAAGCAAAAAGTCATTAATAAAGGCTGACCAAACTTTCTTAAAAGACAATACACAAAAATCAAGAACTGTCCAGTTTGAGCCCACAATAGTGATCCAAAGCAACCCCAATTCATATATCTGACAACCCAAACATCAGAAGAAACCCACTGCCTTTCCTCTACAAGCAAATCTACAGAGAACTTTACCTCCAAGGTTTCTGGCAGATCTAATTCAGACAACCAGTTTTTATAGCTCTCTTCTGGATTCCCTCTCAACCTGCCTGTCCCATTACAGTCAGAAGTGACACACTTGCTATAAGCACGAGATCTGTCTGCTCAGGAAGCCAAGCAAAGTCCTGCAGCCTTAGCCACAATCCAAGGCTCTGAGATTCAGTGGACTCCTCTTTCCTCATGTTGTTGAAACGCAAGATCAGAGGGAAAGGAGTCAAAGAGGGAAAATTTCAAGCAAATTTGGAAAAAGGAATTCAAGAGGGAAAACATCAAGCAAATTTGACAGAAAAATGATGCTTTCAGAATTATTTCTGAACTTGCACGTAACAGATAAGTTCCCACACATAGCAAAAGCACAGGAAAGCCTCACCAAGACAAAAAGGTTTCTTTGGCATGTTCAGGAAAATGCATAAAGTCCACTGCCAATACAGAGACTTGGTGTGCACTGGAGTAGGAATGGGCTGAGAGGATTAGTAGATTTCAGAGACATCCCCTTGTCATACTGCTAGACACAGACACTTGGGTATCACTTTATCCACAGATGCCTTTCCCTTACTTCCAGCTTGGATGCTTCCAAATTTGGTCTTGCAGCTCATGCTGCATGAGCACCTGTTCACAAACATGTCAAGTAGAGACACTGCAAGAACAAACCCTTGCCAGAGTTTCAAGAGCCCTACATCAAAAAGAAAGGAATATCTGGCATCTGCCAGCTGCTTGGAAACCTGTCTTTAATAAGAGAAACACTTAAGTAAAACAATCTTTTCTACTGAGCGGCAAAACATGGAAATCAATCCAAAAATCTAGAGGCAGAGAGGAATTAAATACTGTACATTAACTTGTCCTTTGCTGACGGATGGCCCTACATAATTTAGGGATTCTCCTCAGTCAGGACTCTCAAGAACACTGCAGAAAAGGAACTTAATTCCTCAGACTTTTTCCCTTCTTTGAGGTGATTCCCCTTTCACATCAGGATTGAAGTTGAGTGCTTCCAGAGACTCTCTGTATTGATGGTTCATTCAAGGCACTGCCTGTCACAGTATCAGTATCCTAAGAACCTCTCTGAAATGCCACCACAGGGATCCCAACCACACCTAACTCTCTGTGGACTGTACTCAGACAAAATCTCCTCTTAGAAGAGAGAGATTTGTACAATTTACAGACTTGTTATGGAAGGTTTTATTCCAGAAAGAGTCATTATAAAATTCCAAAGGAACAAATTATAGATGACACTTGTTACTAGTGCTAAAGAAAAGCAAAAGTTGGCAAACCAGTCTGAGACAAAAGCTTGGATTGGAATGACTGGATCCTATTCCAAGCTACTCAAAACACAGATATTAAACTCCTCAGCAAGAAGGGAAAAATCATAGGAAAGTCAGGAAAGTACAAAAGAAAGGAGAAAAAAAAAATAAGTAAGTGTAAGGAAAATGAACCATTTTGCAAAGTATGGCCAGAAGAAAAGGTGTGAAATTGAGAGGGAGAAGACTAGAATTAGGCCGAATAAACTAATGTCCTGACACTTGGGTCTATTCATTGTGGAATAATCTCTCTGAGGAACTGAAGCAAAACCTCATTACCTGTAATGCTTTAGCTCAGATACCACTGTAATGAGTTCATTAACACTAGAACATCAAAACCTCAACTGAACCAAATGCTTGATAATGTAATGCAAGAGGAAAACATCGCACAGGCAGAACAATACTTCCATTTCTATCACAGTAACAAGCCCTGAATGGCTGTGTTCATGTCCTAGTTTAGTTCACAATGTTCTGTGAGGAAGGGAAAGAAAAAAAGGGGATGAAAATGGAAAGAAAAAGGTTTATGTAGAAGAAATCACGTCACAGAAAGAATGGAAAACGTTATTTTCCATTTGTAAATTAAAAACCTTTCTTAAACTGAAAATCTTTTGAAGCTAGCCATTGATGTGAACACCAAGTACTACTCAGCAACAAGAGATTTTGCTTGGGTTTGTTAAGTATCTAATTTCTATATCTAATATCCAGTTTCTACTGAAAATAAAGGGATGTTCATACATTAATTCCAATGGAAATTTGGATAAGGCCCTTGAATAAACTAGGAATAAACAGTTATTTTTATAATCTTGAGAAATTTGAGAGAATTATTTAAGAAAAACAAAACACAAAAAAAAAGCCCCACAAAAAAACCTAGATTGCTTTTATTTCCTTGCCCAGCCTTTTGCAGTCCAGCAGAAGAGATGTCAAGTTGCACAAAGTTCTGTTCCATTCTCCTTTTTCTGCCTAAAGACTCTTTGACCTCCAAACCCTGAACAAAAAGGATGCATCCCAAAGAAAGAAAATCCTATAGAGTCATGCATGGCACTTCACACAATAAAACTCCATGCACAAATAGCACTAAATTAAAGGGTTAGCAAGCGCCTTTATATTCATATATTACCCTTACTGAGTGATATGTGCCACAAGATCCTACACATTGATTCATTCCATGAAGAATGCACAGGCTTAAAGGTAAACCACATTTGACATGTTGAATCAAACAGCACATTTGAAAAATGGCCTACCAGACACAGCTCTCAATGAAATTCATGAAGACATTATAGAAAAATTTGGCATTAAAGAGACCTTGAAAATCATCCAGTTTCAAGTCCCCTGCCATGAGAAGGGACACCTTCCACTAGACCAGGCTGGTCAAAGCCCCATCCAACCTGACCTTGAACACTTTTCAGAGATGGGACATTTACAGCTTCTCTGGACAACCTGTTCCAGTGTCTCACCATCCTCATAGTGAAGACTGTCTTGCTAATAACTAATCTAAAACTACCCTCTTTCAGTTTAAAACCATATTTCTTGATCTGTCACTAAGCCTTCGTTAATAACCCCTCTCCAACTCCCTTCTGGGCACTCGTAGGAACCAGTACTGTAGGGCTGCTCTAAGGTCTCCCTGGAAGTATTTTCTTTTTTTTTCTTCTCCAGGCTGAACAATCCCAGCTCCCCCAGTCTGTCCTCACAGGAGAGGTGCTCCAGCCCAATCTGCAGTGAAGAAACAACCTGTTTCAGAGTAACAGACCTGTTCTACACTAACAGGGCACAGAATCCTCAAGCACACAGCTGAATCAGAAGCAAGACAAAAATTGAATCCCGATACAGATTGACACAACAATAGTAATAATAATACCAGAATACACCTCAGTAGATGATCCTGCCTTCTCTTTTAGTTCTCCTTGCAACCCCACAGTCACCTGCCATTACCTGCTGGTAGCACATACACCAGTTCTTTCACTGTCAGGCAGCTGCAATCACCAATGGTCATCCCTTAAAGCTGAATGAACACCAGGACAAGCACCACGCTACAAAAGCTTAGACACTGTTTTAGCTATCAAATGGCAAAGGTAATAACTATGTAGAAGCAACTGCATGGACTCCCAAGTCTTTGGGAGTCTTATTTCTCTGAAGTGCTTTTTGCAGCTGGAGTATTATACAAACATACGGGGGAAAAGGCAATGGAGTTTGTCCCAAAGAAGTTTCATTTTAAAAAATCCAAACAAACAAAACCCAAGTGGCATGGAGAAAGAGGAACCTGGAAGGATGAGGGGAGAGTTCAGGACATCAGCAAACTAGCAGCTGGCAAGACTGCTAACTCAGTTCTAATGTTTTTGTTTCTTTGTTTGGGTTTAATGGGCATAAACCAAAAGGAAAGTATGAAGCCATGGATATGTATGTGCAGAACTCTTCCTAAATGGCACAGTGTGGAAGGAAACATGGACATTTATTCAGTCTCTAATGTGAAGGATGCAGACGCTGACACTGTGGACCATGGAAAAGCAAAAGTACTTTACTTTAGTAGCAAATAAGAGGCGGCTAAAAAACTGGCAGAAGCACCTTGGGAATGAAGATTAAACTTACATACAATAGGAAAAGGAGAAACAGATGCAGAGAAAGGAATAACTTGGACAAAAATACAGGATAGCAAAGTGATTTTTAATAGTATGAACTTAGGTATACTTTTTTAGATTATTTTCTTGCATATTATATTTTATTATATATGTTCTAAATTTGTTATTAACTTATCATTAGTGAATCAGAAAGTTTTAATTCAAAACTGCACTGAAAAAAAGAAAGCACATAGTTGCATGCATTTATGTTTCCTTTATTATGAAAACTTTTACAACCTAGTTTTTGTAACTGTGTGATTTTGTATACTGAACATTTTCCATGAATCACAGAGAAATGGGAGCTGAAGGAGAACAGGTGTTTCTGTTTCCAGCAATCCCCCCAAATCTTCACCTATTTGCATATTATAGCAAGTGTTCCCATCTCCACGGGAACAAATATACTTTAAGAACTCTTCTTACAAATCCATGCCTGAATTTTTCTTTGTTTAAGCAACATGAGGAATGAGCAGAATTAGCTCCAGTTTCTTTCATGAATAAGGTCCTTCATTCATGCTTTTCATGGTACAATATATGGAACTTTAAAAGTTGCAGTCAATAGCTTGGTCAAGCAACCAAATCTGAACTCTGATATTAACAGCTCAACCTTCTGAAACTAATGAGTAATATTATACTTTGCAGAAATTGTGGTTCACTTCCCCTAAAAAGGTAATCTGAGGTTGGTCAAGTCATTTGAAATCAAAAAGCAGAAATAAATCCATGTGAGTTTTTAGAAAAGGGACACTGCACAACATAACAGGCTTTGCATATTTTAGATAATTGAGCTGCTCCATGGCCACTGTTGTGCCCTCACACTACACTGTAAACACAGTTTTGGCACCTAAAGGAAGAAACACATGGGAGAAAAGTATAGAAAAGGTAGATTGAATAATCTGTGGTCAGGTTAGGACTATTGCAACAGGAAAGTTTGTCCAGCACATTTTGGTGCAAGTTGGAACAATCTTCACATTTTTATACAAGTGGGATTACACACAAGTTGAGTACCAGTATTTTCATTAAAAGCACTCAAATTAGGCAACAACAAGAAATTTTACAAGCTTGTTCAAATTTCAGCACTATACTTTGTATTTTAAATTTTAAAAATATGATAAAAGCTAAAAAAAAAAATCAATTTTCATCAGTTTTTAGTCTTACAAACACTTCAAATTTCCTGAAAAATAAATGGAAGTTTTAATTTCTTGTCAAATAACTGTATTCAAAATATCATATCGTCAGCCATTTTAAAGTTCAGCTGACAAACATAAAACCTCTTCAATTCCATTTAAATTCCCTCTTCCAATTTGGTAGCAGCCAACAAACAAACAAAAAAAAGTTATTCAAATAGCTATGTAAGTCCAAAATATTCTGAATAAACAACAGCCTTCACCAACTTTGCAGAGATCATCCCATTTACAGTTCTTTTCCTTTGTTTCTGAATCTGATTATCTCCGTATATCTGTATCAAATTAAAAATGGTGTAACAAACACCACAGTCAAAATAATAGTCTGACCAGCTGACTCCTTCTCTGGTCTGAATGGTTTCAATGGGCTTTCTAAAATAAATAAAGAATGAGATCATATTTTCCTTTACACTCCTTACATTGGACACTCTACAACTCTATAAGAGACAAACCACTTTAAACCAACAGAAAAAAGAGCTGAGATTATATTTCGATAAAAATTTTAGTGAAATTTACATCTACTGATAATGTAGAAAAAGAGAGGGTAAGAATGGTAAGGTGACTTTTATCTTGTTCAGTTCTGCCACTGTATTACCATATTTCTTTTCTACAGGTAGGTTGTCTTGTGTCCTACTACTTAAGAAGTTTATCATTTAGGTGACCAAATACTACTGTCCTTAAAAAAGTACTTGGGGCCACACATCACCTTGAGTACCACTTTTGGAAGGTAAAAGTCCATGCCACAGAATGGGACTACGTGATGGCACAGCTACTCTCAGCAGTAGAAAGAGGTTACCAAACTGGGAGTATGCTGTGTATTGTGACCCACAGGGTTTCTGGCTACCTTTTTTAATTCAGAGTTAGATTCCCTCTCCATGCACAGGACACTACACAGGCATAGGCGTTAGATCTCTTACCAGGTAAAAAGGAGCCACCATCCCATGAATCCTCATTTTCTGCTTTGAGCCCTGAAAACGTCTGTTGGCACGTCCAGTATCCTAATGGCTTCTGATGTCAAACATATGGGAATAATGTAGTCAAATCCACAACAAAAACTGAGAGGACCCAGATGTTCTGGGGTCCCCCAGGGAGCCTCAAAGTTCAGTCATTTATAAACTTCCCATACCAAGATATTTTTCACAAGAGAAATCTGTTCAGATGAAGATGCCTGAATGGTTGCTTGTGGAAAGCCAGAACTACAGCTGCCACACACAGGGATAAGCACACCAACTGCAAATAATAAAAGGGATATCTGACCCAGCAAGTGGGGTAACAGCAGATATTTGGGGTCATCAGCACTCAGCAGCACCATTCACACACAAAGCAGCTGACTTATGATATCCAAATCAATATATTCACAACTCATAACAACACACCATTCATTCTTCTGAACTAGAGATTGATATTCAAAAAAGCTCAGATCCTTCTCCCATACTCAGTTGGAGACCATGAATTATTTAATTTCTTGGTTGCCTTTGTGTGTGTAGCAGGGGGACCTAGTTTTCTTTTGGCTTGACAGTTATATCATGTTGTATTTTTCACTCCTAAAGCCTTCATGCAGCTTTTGATGTGAAAGCTTAGCTTTCTGTAGACAACTGCTATTTCAAATTAAAAGCTGCATGAGTTGTTGACAATATAAGACTTTATATTTAATTCTCCCTGCATAGTTCACAAAACGTCTATTTCTATCATTCATTCCATGTTACTTCATAGAGAAGATTACTATTGCAGCATACACCCATCAAAGCCATCTTTCTCATCAACAAAACGTTGTTTGTAGCAGCCACACATCAATGAAATTTCTTCAAGCCTGTGACTGTTGCTTTTTCATAATTATATTTTCTAATCCCCCTTTACACACGAGAGCTCAATTCACTTTCTGGTACAATGCATTAGCATCCTCTTCAAATCCATTAGCAGTACCACAAGAATCACAGCATCTCTCCCTCTTCAAAATAGTATGTTATTAAGTTACCATACAGCAGACTGAAGACTATGAATATTTTAAGTCCCCTGTATGTACCAAAGCAGAGAAATCAATCCTGGTCTTTTACCATATTGGTAGTCTTTTAAGACACACTTATGGGCTTCATTAAACTTGCGTTTCTTGCACCAAAAAATATATGGTATATTTAATAAGGATATTTAATACGTAGTATGATGGCAACAGCATAATCTCTCTGGTCATTTTCAGCCCATAACACTCAACAGTGGGTGACCACAGTCTACCACATAGCTAAGCCAGGCCAAATATTCCAAACACATTCAGTAAAGAAAAACAAATTAATTTAATGAGCTGCTGTTAGGAATATTAGGTGTCAATGATATTATCAAAACAACTAGTAGGATGTTTCAAAATGTTTCATAGAGTCTATAAGTGAGTTGACATACTACAGACCCTTTGGATTTTGTTTTGTCCCATTCTCAAAAAAATAACATTTGTTTTGAAGCATTTAAGGCATTTTCCTGAATCAATTGTCGTATGTTCATACTAAAACTCATTTAGCCTTTTTGAGTCAGTGGTAAAATCTGAAGTTACAATGAATGGGGCAAAAAACATGGATTACCCGGATTTGCACCCTTTGCAAGCAGAGATCCAAAACAAGGCTAAAAAACTGATGTTTAGCACAAGGGCAGAAGATGCAGTTAATTAATTCCCAGCTCTCACAGGCTCCACCAGCAACAAATTCCAGAACTTTTTCAAAGGTATCAGCAAAAAAGAACCCTCTTCTAGAGATTTTCCATGCCAGAAATCCAGGTGGGTTTACATACGGATTTTGAAATTTCTTGGGTGTTATATGGAGCTTCTATGTTTCAATCTAAGAGCCCTGATTCAACAAAAAAAAAAAAAAAAAAGCAACAGCAGCCAGCTCTTAATGCTATTCTAATGCATACCCCTGCAATGATTTTGAGGCATTTTGCTTACAAGTAACCCATCTCCCAGTGCAAAGAGCACTGATGGAGCCAAGTAGGGTATGCAGGCAGAAAGCAGCACAGGAACTCATGCTACAGCATAGATTTGCCCTTTCATTTTATCCTCTCCACTCCAAACCCGAGGCTTATTTCATTTCACCAGCTTTTCTAGCATAAGCTAGCCTTTATTTTTATTCATTCTATTACCACTTTCACTATTTCACATGCTACATTTTGTCATCTAGTTGCTGCACCCAGGAACTGCCTCTAAAAAGCTTAGAACAACAGTGAAGAAAATCCCCAACCAGTAAGTAATTCTATACAAAAGTTTATGCAGGACAACTTCCACTCTCAGACACAGAAACATTTTTTTAAGAGTGGTGGCCTTTTCTTCTCGGTTTTACAGCCAACATACCTGAAGCAAATTAAGGGTGAGGAATTTCCTATCATTAGACCATTTTCCTCTGACTGAATTTGAACCCTTCAGGTTTCCAGCAGTTTGCAACACCCATTAAGCTACAGCTATGGGTCTGGCATGCCCTAGGTTCCTACAGAACAGCAATGCCTCTGATGCAGAACATGACTGTTATCGAAACAGATGCTGACGTACCAAAATCAGCAGGAATTCCTCAACTAAGAATAGCCAAAAGCTCTCTCATAGGAAAACTGCCTTTCTTGAGCAGTCTATGTCCTTCTTTGGACTACAACCGTGAGAGCCCAAAAATAAATAGGATCAGTCATTTATTCATTCATTTTACTTAGATATTAAAATAATCTACACCATATCTGAAATTGTATCAGTAGTTGCATCTGATACAAAAGTAAGGATTTTTGTAGCACTGTGTGAAGGTTCTGTCCTATCATCAGCAAATTTGCAGACTACCAGTCAGGAAAATTAGCCATGGGCCAAAAGACATAAACCATTGAACAAATAACTGGAATAGAAATATGATGTCAGGATTTAGGGGATTGAGTCACTCTCATTATATTTGAATTAATTTCCCCAAATTCTGAGAGTACTGGTTGCAAATGGTTTCTATTTATCACCTCTAATTTACTATTACAAATTGCACATGATTCAGTGGTGTCTGCTGAGAAAAAGAGCGCGTGCGAGCAAGTAATCAGCAGTGCAGTTCCCAATAATCAGCCAGATCAGCCCCCATCAGCAGTGCTGCTCCCAATAATCAGCCAGTTCACCCCCCATCAAAGTACAGAAAGTAAAGCTCTTCATCAAATTCCATGCTTTCCTCCCATTTCTCTTCTGCAGGGCCTGGGTGAGGCAGCAGCCACAGCATGAGACCATAATCCACTAGTTAGCATTAACAATAATAAATATGCAAAAAAAAACCCTCTTTCCACTCTTGTCAGTATAAGGCATACAGAATTCAAAGATATTCCTGTTATTAAAGCCATAACATATTACAAAGGAGTGGAACAGAGAAAGAGTTGGAAGCAACATGGAACAATCCAGTGGTGACACACAGTGGGAGTTATCAAAGCTTAGCAGGTGAATCAGTTACCCAAATCAGGTAACTGAGTTTGGTCAGAAAAAAACCCTCTTTGTATCCAGGTACTGCAATGATTCATAAATAATTTGGTAAAGCACAACCTTTTGGTGTACCCACTGCCTTTGTGTGTTTACTCAGCAGGCATATTTGCTTTCACATGTAGGTATATTTCGATCTCAGAAGAGTAGATGTTACTTTTGTAGCTTTAAAATGTTTTGTGATTCTTTGTTGTGTGGAAAAGATTCACTTAAGGGGTGAGACTAGCTCTGCCATAATTCATAACTTGCGGTGGTTTGGCAAGAATCAAGACAATCACGCTGGAACTGAGTTTGGTCTGTAGAATTTCATCAAAGTCTGCCTTTCACAATGTTGCAGTATCATGAATACCAGAGTCCTTTCCTCTGAGAACACAACCCTCTCTATTAACATTGGCTAACGAAGCATTTGTTCATTGCAATAAGGCTGAGAAATAGGTCACCAGTATACAAAGAGGAAAAAGTGAGGCCTGAAAGGGTCTGTCAGCATTTTAGGCATAAAAGAACAAATACTTTACAGAGAAGGTCAATAGAGTGGCTCTCATTTACTAAGTTTACTGAACCACCCCATTATCCCTAGACAAATTTTTCACACCTAGCTAACCAGATGACTCTGGTACAAGAGTACCACCATGCATTCACTTTTCAGCTGCACAGCACCTATATAACAAACCTCACCAGTGGACCAAGTGTCCATGTGCTTCGCATGCCCAAAAAAATGTGACACATTCAGGGTGTATCAGGTGGACTCTGTGTGTGTCTGTGCAACTTCAGATACATCACTGGCACACCAGGCAGCATAATTTTTGAAATGTTCAGCATGACAGCTTCAGAATTTTCAATCTTACATGTAAAGCAGTAGATTCAAAATGCAGAAAAAGTTCTGGTTTAATTGTTCACTCAGTGTCTGGCCACTTCTATGTCTTTTCCACTCACTCCTCTTCTGGCCTTTTTTTTTCTCCTACTATGGGCTCCATAAAGCAGGAGCCAACTGTTGGTTTGGGTTCCTGACATGCAAGACAAGGAGCTGTGGCTCATCTGAGCATTTACTGAAACAGTAAAACAGTAGGAATGAAGTACAAAGCTGACAGAAATCACTTTGTCTTGTGATCACCTAACGGGACTCAGGTGTCTGCCTCATTCTCATCACAAGTTACACGAGACACTTAACTGCCTACGTGCAGGTATCATGGGCTGTTTCAGATGTCAAACAAAGTGAGCCTGTAGGTGTCACAGTATCCTACCTACCTCTCCCAGACTGCATGCCCATCCCATGCACCCAGTGCTGTATTTCACAGACCCATGCAGGTGGCTCAGATACCCTTGGACATTACCATTCATGGTTAGGCAATAGAGACTGCTGGAATATTGCCATTCAGGTACATCAGAAGAGCGTGAGAGAGACCCTTCAGAATCCTCTCTAGTAGTGTGCTAATAACTTAATTTCTCTTGTTTCCCCTTATTTGGGATGCAAGTGAAATAGCATTTAATTAACACTATATTTCAAATCATTATTGAAACTTTACTCGTTGTTAAGTCCTTTGAAGGAGAAATGAACCAGATAAACATTAGTGTCACTACTTCCTCCAGGTCTTACTTTCCATAGACCATAGCTTGGTAAACAAGAACTTTTGTACCTATTCTGACTCTTTCAAAACACAAAGGTAGACACTGAGTTACAGATCTTTCGAAAGTATTCAGACATCCAACCACTCCGTGTTCCACGCTCTGGAAGTCTCAGGCCCCCTTGAAGTTGTGGTTATTGATCACCCATTGTACTGACAAATGATTTGTAGACATGTTCTGCAAGTCAGATCAGGGTTAAAAATAAACACTCCCTTTCAGAGGACAACTTAAACCAGTTCACTGAACAGATTAACAGTCCATGGCCTGACAAATAGTTGTATCAGCACAACTGACAGTGCAGGAGCTGTGGCTTGGGGGTGGGACTGAGCAATTGCAGTTTGTATGCCTTAAGATTGAATCTCCTCTTCAAGGTATGTAAGCTTTGAGCATACCTGAAAAAGTCTGGCTCCTGGTTCTTTACAAAAATGTGCAGGTTTTTTCCAAGTGAATTAGCAAATTATGAAACCAAAGAAAACTTCTCAGAGCGTGATTGCAGCAAATAGCATGAATGCATTAACATGGCATTTCCAATGAAAAGAAACACTGTGATTAACAGCATTCTGCATGAATCATGAGTCTGGTAAAAGGGAAATTAATAAAATTAAATCTTGTGTTCTTTTCCCTCTCTCCCTCTTATTTCTGTATAATTTTCTCACAAAATATAAAGTAGGTAGGATATACTGAAAATGAAAAAGGTTAATCTTACAAAATAGATGAAGTTTCTGGAAGTTTATCATCCTTTTGCACATACTAAAGAACATTAACTTTCAAGGAAATACAAACCGCCTTCCTGTGCCCTTTGAACTTAATTGAACTTAAATGAGTGTAACTATGAAGACACAATATAGGAGGATTAGTTTTCCACAGGTTCATTTATTAGCAGCATGCTGCAATTATCAACAAGGTGAATCAATAAGCATGAAGTACACTGGGCTGCCTATGTCTGCCTGATACAGAACCAGTTCACTCCACTTGGAGCCAAGGAATGCCATGCTGTTGCACAGGTCTTCAACTCAGTGTCCTACATCAGTGCCAAAAACATCCACTCCTTGCAAAATGGATGACTTATTCAAAACCAGTTAACAGGCAAATTCCTGTGTTAGAGGGGGAGTTTTCAAAGCAGAGCTAAGGATTCTATGCCTTTGCCAACAAACACTGTAGCAAGTGGGAATTTGTCTCATTAATTTTGGTGGCTTTGTTTCAGGTCCTTAATAATGAGAGGGCTTATTCTATCTTCAGCTAAGATACAGGTCACTTTAGTCATCATGATCTGGCTAAATGGTAAGAGCTATAATGCATTAGTAGTGTAGTAGTTCACCCACTCTTTTACACCAGCAACAAGAGACATTCTTACTTAATCCAAAGCCACCACAAAATGTTCTCTGGAAACTGCCATGCACATGTGATTTGATCTTAGAAGTGTTCCTGAAGGAAAAATGACAGTGATATTCAATAACTACTTTGTATTTCAGTCACACACTTCAGTTATGCTTAAAGAAAGTTAAGTCTATCCCAGCACCCATTTCAATAGTTGTACAACTATGTACAGGGTCCTAATTTTCCCTTAGCTCTGGTCATGCACATGGTATTGTAATAAGGGATTTCATTCACAGGTCTTCCACAAGCTGGAAGGCCACACCAAGAAACAAATAGCACCCCCATCTTGTGTGGGGTTTTCCTTGCAGTTCAGCTACAATGAGGGAAGGTAGGACAGGCACAATTGCTCAGGCTTTAGGGAGAAAGGCTAAGCATGAGCACAGAAGTTTTTCTCTAGAGACCACCAACAGGACATGAGGAACTGGAATGAAGCAGCAGCAGGGGAAGTATGGATCAGGCAGTAGGAGAAGGAGAAGGTTCCCTACTGAGAGGTAGTTCAGTCACTGGAACAGGACCCTCAGCAAGTGGGCCATGGCATCAAACCTGCCAGAGTTCAAAGAACATCTGAATGATATTCTTAGCCAGAGGATTAGTTCTGTGAGGAACAGGATGTTAAACTCAAGGATCCCTATGGATTCCCTCCAACTTGGTATATCCTATGATTCAGTTATTAACTAGGTTTCCTGATGTGACCTCTAAGTTTGTTCATTCACTGCAGAAGACAAGCCTCTCTAGGCTAAGGTTAAACACTGACAATTGACTTAAAGTATCTGATTTTCTCTGATTAGGGTTTGGTATATGTTAAAATGAAGGAAATATTTACTCCAAAAATATTGGAAAAGGAGGCAAAGTGTGTCCTAAAATTAGCCCTTTGGTTAGTTGGTCACAGCTCCTCCATCCTACTGGAAATATATACCACGGTCACTACATGACACAGGTCTATATATACTCCTGGTCCTGAATGGGAGCACTGTTCATTGTAATCACAAACTATAACGAGTTACAAACATTCCTAAGTTGTAAGAGACCTAAGTAATGTTAGCTTCCTTCTTCCAAAGAGCAAGTCATGTTCTGTAGTCTTCTCTACAAGTTCATAGGCAGTGGTAGCCAAACATAACCAAAAGCTGACATCACATTCTTTAAGAGCTTTAGTACCAAACTGAGAAGTCAGTCTGTCCCTCTCAGCTTTTATATTGTGATGTCTTTACATACATTTGTTGAGGCAAAATTCTCACATGTGAAGGGATATATACATATTCTTGAACCAAACCAAAGCAACTGTAACCCTAGCCTAACTAAAACCAAATCTCTAAGACTCCTTAATCTTCTTCCTGACTTTTTAAAAAATAACATCAGAAAGTGTATTAGATGTTTTGAGAAGTTTTTGGGGCATTTTATGAAAGATGCAAATCACTGAATTTGTACCTAATGTAATTTTAGAGCAGATTTCCACAGAAGCCTATCAAATGTAAAGTTTAAATCAGCCACTTATTATACGTGAGCTACCCTGCTCCCAGAGGATACACTAGAGGAGGCATTGATGCTAATTAAATATTCACTTGTTTGTAGCATTAAGTTCAAAAGCAGAAAGACTTTTCTGGTAACATATTGGCAGTAGACCATGTTAGAGAATTGAATGGATTTTAAACTGCTGTTTCAATGCCTTTGCACTATAGTTGCCTTACAATAATCAATACAAAGTTTGGTAAGTCTATATCATATTAGTTATATTGTAAATGGAACAACTGGCTCTGAAGCTTTTATTTTTTTAATGAGCTTAGAAAATCCCATCAAATATCAGCTAGACCATGAAAAGATGGGACCAATAAAACCAAACAAAAAAAACCACCCACAAATATCTTAACCATGATATCTGCATCAGGACTTCATAGAAGAATGCTTGGGATACCTACACAAAGCCCATTCAAAGTGTTTGACTATTTTGGTATCTGTTTTACTCTTCTGAGGCAGTCTTGTCTCAAGGTAGTTTATTCCTTATCTTTTCTTGCATTGCATAACTTTCCAATTTGTTCTGAAAAAAAAACAAATAAATTCCATACATCTACAGTATATATATTTTCATAATTCTAACTTTGACCTTTATTGTATATCTAGCAAGTGAAGCCCTAAAATATAAACCTGTACTAAGAACAAGTAACAATTTAACAAGTAACAAATGGTCCTGACTTCAGTATAGATAAAAGTCAAAATTAAAAAAAAGTCAAAAGCCTGAAGAAAAATCCCAATAACCAAAAATTTTATTTTTATTTTTATTTTTTCCCATTTTAACTCTCTTTCAACCTCTGCTGAGATAATGTTTATATAAGTAAAACTGGAGCTTTATAGTATGAAAATGTCATTGTGAGACATTTTGACAGTTCAAATCCTTCCCCTCACACTGAAAAATTTTCATTTTGAAAAGGCTATCCAATAAGCCTGTTCACACAGCAAAGCATAGTTTGTGAGAACAGCCATTTCTGTATGAAAAAAAATTAATTTTCTTAATCAATGTGGGAGCAAAAGGTCATATGTGCCAGACTGTCAAACAGAAGGGCATATAAAATGCCCTTCACTTACAGATGAAAGACAGCTCCATAATATCTTACCAAATCTAGCAGGTATCAATATCTTAAACAAACTAATCTGGGATGGAGTGTCTATTACCAACTGCCTGAAAATAAAGGCTTCTCACTCGGATCCCTGTTATTCCCCATTCAATATTTGTCTCGAGTTTCTGGCAATGTAAAGCTTTTTAAATACCCACAGCATCACATATTCCAGAGGCAGACCTCTCCAATTTCACTCCTCACAGAGGAGGCTCCTATTGTGTCCATCACACACCTCACTGCTTTATCTCCCCCAGCTCCAGGGCTGGCAGCACAGTGCTGCCAGGAATCAGGTGGATGCAGCTGTGTCTGGCACAGGGCTTCACAGGAGAGCCAGACCCTGTACCAGGGAACACCAGCCTCCCAACAGCACCCTGCACATCCAGGCAGCCCTGGTGAAAGGCAGACTCTTCCTGGCTGCAGCCCATTTGTATTGCATAATCCAGTGCAGGAGAACAGGGAAGAAAAGGATGGGACAGGCAAGACCACTTACAGTCATATAAGCTGGCATGCAGAGCTTTACATTCCAGGCCAGGAAAAACCCATGAGGCCTCAGTATGGCTCCATCAGCCATGCGTGAATGTGCAGGGTAGGTGAGGAATGCTACACCTCCCTGCTGCAGATACCTGAGCAGCCAGTGTGAAACACTCCCACGGCGTTCCACACGTTCCATTTTTCCTCTTCTTAGTGTAGCTGTGCCCATCGACTTTTAAATGCCGCTTTTTGCTATTTTCTCAATAACAATACACAGATTTTGACTGCAAAACTTACAAGTTTGGAGGTTTTTTTTTAAAAAAGGTATAAATTTCTATGGAGAAGCTGCTGCTTTGACTTTATCATCATGGTCACTTCACAGACCTGACAAGAAAGCAGAGTCACCTTTTTAATGGATGCATTGAAATTCTATCGCTGCACTGAGCTCACAAACTGTTTCAAAGCCATGCACACAGAAGAGGACAGAACCTTTCAGAAAATCATGATCTCCTTAATGGATATAACAAAATACAGCAAATGCAAGCAGCCACAAAGCAAAGCATATATTCCTTACAGTTTTGCTTATACAACAAACTTGCAAAAAGTTGGCATCTAGATGCAAATATAAGGTTATTGCCAAACAAGGCTTTACATAGTCAGGCTTTAATCTAGTTGAGGAGTTTGCACCTATCTCCATCTACATAATCTAGGTGCATGCAACATCCATCTATAACTTAGACTGCCCCAGACTTGCAACTACCTACAAAATTCCAGCAAGCAACACTGTAAACCACAGTTCAGCATGATCAGAAAACAACATGAAAGGACAACTTAAAGAAAGAGATTATTTCTGTTCTACCTGCTTAAATGTTAATAAAGGGTTGTAGTAATTAAACTTTCCTGCTTTAAAGAAATTTGACACACACATTCTGGTATATATATATATATACCAAACCTCAGCACCAGCATTGATTCTGAAAGTGGAGGATAATGCAGTCTCTTCCATGTAGTCAATGTTAAAAATCATAAGTACCTCAAAACAGTATACAGCTCACACATGCTCAGACAGTAGGCTGGTTAATATTTTATGGTTTATCTGATAAAGTTAACAAAAGAATTTAAGTTGGAGTGGAGGCATACACTGAATATTTCATCACCTTAATTGCAGAATACAGACAAGACTTTTTTTTCCTCTTTGGGAAAAAGAAATGTTAAGTTATTACTGATGGGAATTAGTTTGGAAATTAGGTTAAATCCAACTGAAACCAACCAGAATTTGAGTGCTGGAAACATCACAGAGCTAAAACATATTCAGCCAACTCTATTAACTTACATGATGAAGCAGAAATGTTGATAGCAAAGCTTGTGTAACTCAGCAAGCTGAGGTTACATTAACACACAAGAAAACACTGCTTTGTGCTTTTTTCTTATAATTTGCAGTTTTCAGGAGCTGTTATTCTTTTGCACAGCAGACAATATGATATACCTAAGGCTTTTCATTCTGACTTCTGATTTAAAGGTCTTCAGCTTGTGCTACAGACCTTAGCCTTGAAGCCAAGTGCAAATTAGCTTCAAATCAATGAAGCTGATTAAAGCTTCATTGTGACTGAGCCCTTTAATAGAAGGAGAAGCGGGGGATGGTAAAGACCCACTTGAACATGGCAAAAGAGCTGCCTCTCAACTTGGAACATATGTAATGCTTTTCAGCTCCACTTTACCCTGACAAAACCATGAAGGGTTTAAGGCCATTTACCTGCTGACAGGCTAAAACCAAAGTCCCAATTCAGTGGGAAAGGCCAAGAATCAGATGTTGCTAGGCAAGCTGAAAGTAAAAGGGTTGCTTTCAAAAATAGTGGCGGGGGGAGAAAAGAGGGCAAACCCAGGAGGTAGACATCAAAATATCTCTCCACAATGGAACCAAGGAAGAAACTTCCCACCTTCCCTTCTGCTGTAGCAGAGTTCTTGGCGGGTTTTTTTGCTTTTGTCTTGGTGTGGTTTTTTTTTAAATTTGTATTTTATTTTTAATATACAAGTCACTACTTAGAGAAGTAAGTTATAGGCAAGATGTGCTATGAAAAGAACTAGTTGTTTCATGGAGTTCCACACTCAAAACAAGCCACTTGTCTCCGGGGACTCTCTCTCTCAGAATGCATATAACCTGCCAGATTCACCTTTAAAAAGCAATGACAGTACCAATTGAGAGCAAAGGAAGATTCTTACACTGGTTTGAATACCACCGTGGGAATCCATATTACACAAGTGCTGGGGTTGCTTTACTTTCTTTCCTTGTCCTCTAGTACAGCCCAAAAAGATGTATTTTTGCCCAAAAGATTTCTTTCTACATACATGTTTGAGAATCTTTACAAAACACTAAAATATAGAAATACCATCATATTCCAATATACTGAAATTCATTTCTCCCACTAGAGTACATAATTCTCAGTGTTTTGCTAAATTAGACACAGAGCACCAAGATGAATCTCATCACACCATCCTGTTTGGAATCTTGGCCTTGAAGGTGAATTTCTCTTCTGATGGCAACTTAGTCATCCCAAGTCCCTCAAGTTCTTGTCTTTCACCTCCAGATATAAAGTAAGAGACAATAATACTGAAATTCCTGAAACTGTAAGGTGCTGCAAAGGGGGAAATAAAGTTGCAATGCATTGAAAAGTTAAAAATTATAATACAAGTAGCAACAATCATGCTTAAAATAAAAAAGCCTTAGTATTAGAGAAGAGGATAAGCAATACAGCCCGGTGTTTGACAAATGGTTATCTGAGAAAATGAAGAAGTCATGCAAGGAAAGTGATCCTGGATAGCTTGCTTGGTATGCAAAGTTAACCTTTTAAGTTAGCTCTACTTCACTTACTCTTCCCTGATCTATTATACAATCACGCTGAGCAGATGCCAATTTAGCTCAAGCACCACACTCTACAAACTTTAAGTCACTCCCAATAAATGACAGTGTGTGGTTATGAAATATTAAAAATCCGTTACAAAGATTCACTCACCCAGAACTCATTTTTTGGAAGATAAAACAAATCTAACAGGTAAATTCAGACTCAGGATTAAAAACTGAAATTCTCTCAGGGTAGAGTTCAACACATGGAAACTCTACCAGTTGCAGTGTCCAATTCCCCAATGTTATCACCTGTATTTTGTGTGCAGAAGCCCTTAAACTAGATTATTGTCCATTTTCATGAGTTACGAAAAATGTTTGGGAGCACATAAACTTTTCAAATGGCTATCACATCTCACTCAGGAACTAGCTCTGTTGATCACTCTGGAGTATAAGCATTCAGCAATGTTGATGGGAGACCATTTGTTAGGGCACTTCAATATGAAGGCTGAATTCTCACACTGCCTCACTTCAGGCAAATACACCAAGCCAGTCCTCAGGCCCTCATAACTTGAGTAAAGCAGCAGATTGCTCTGGGTCTCCACAGGTATATTGTCATGTTGACTATGTTTATCCTTGTTTAAAGCAAGGATTTAAATCTCTACAAAGCCACACAACAGTAGATTATCTTGTTAGAATCACAGAATGGCTTAGTTTGGAAGAGACTTTTAAGATCATGTATTTATAACCTCCCTGCTGGGGACAGGGGCACCTTCCACTAGATCAGGTTGTTCACATCTCCATCCAGCCTGTTCTTGAACACTTCCAGGGATGAGGAATCCACAGCTCCTCTGGGCAGCATGTTCCAGAGTCTCACCATCCTCACAGCAAAGAATTTAAGCCTAATATCTGGATCTAGACCTACTGTCTTCCAGTTTGAATTCATTCCCCCTTGTCCTGCCACTATATGCTACCAAAATCCCTTTCATCTTTCTTGCAGGCTCCTGCCAGGTACTGGAAGGCCACAATTTGCTCACCCCAAAGCCTTCTCTTCTTTGGGCTGAAGAAATCAAATTCTCTCAGCCTTTCCTCATAGAAGATGTGTTTCATCCCTCTAATTGTCTTCTTGGCCTCCTCCAGATTTGCTCCAACAGGTCCTGTCCTTCCTGCACTGAGACCCCAGAGGTGGATGCAATGTTCCAGGTGGGTCTCACCAGTATAGAAAGTCAGAATCCCCACCTTCACCTTGCTGACAACACTGCTTTGGATGCAGTTGAGGACACATTCTGCTTTCTGGGCTGTGAGTGCACACTGCTGGGTCATGCCCAGCCTCTCATCCACCAGTGCCTCCAGTTCCCCCCCAAGTCCTTACTCCCTGGATTTTAGTAATAAGAGATCTACACTGCATATGGAGAAAGAAATATTTGCTCTTCTCTACACAGTGCTTTTCTTTGGCCAATCTACACATCATCCAGGATGAGAAGCAACTTTTCATCATTAATTGGCCAAAGTAAAATATACTTTGATTGGCAGCAGTGCACCTCTGACTAAATAAACAGTTACAGATGACAGTATGACAGTAGTCAACCACCTCATACCTAAAAGTCCAACAACAAGGGACCCAGTGCAGAAACACTCGCACTACCAATTTACAATTTTAATTTCTGGTCAGCAAGTTGACAGTTTCCTTTCAGAAAATGCTTAGGCATTTCTGGTTTGGGTTTTTTATTATCTACTATAAAACATCAAACTCTGAAGCACCAAAATTAATGCTGGTTATCTCACTTCCATATTTTCTTAGTGGACATCTCATGTATTGTAAGCTCCACACTACCACAGATTTGACCAGATTAGCAACAAAATCCTATTATAAGTGATGAGAAATCCTCTTCAGAAGTAGATGTTTCCCCTTTACATGTTTCACATTTTGGTTTTTTTCCTTCTAATACACTAACATCAGCTAGTGGTCAGTGAGCTAACATTTACCATATCTTTTAAAAACTTTTAACACAATTTTTCATCCAAATCTTTCATAATTGGAATTCACTTTACTACTCAGAAAATATATTTCGGCATTTGAACAAGTTGAATATCAGCACTAGGATCTGGGGGAAATGGACAACTGTTCTCTGTGTGGGAAAAGGCAGGAGCTGAACTGATTTTTACCTACCAAAATTGCAACAGACAGCTCTCAAAGCCTTCAAGACTACTGAGGCAAAGCAATTGTTCTACTTAATGCTGATATCTGTATGTTAGGCACCATAAATTGACCATTTTCTCTCAGTGCTTCCTGTAATAGGAAACAGACAGATTAATGGCAGTCAGTTTTCTGATCCGTCCATAGCTGCTCTTGGCATGGGACTCGGAGACCTCATTTCACTTCTAGCTGTGCTCCACTTGAGCTTCAGAAACCAGCACCTTTATTCCTCTCTTTACAATCTTGGAACAGCCTCTGCCACGAGGCAGTAGAGCAGACAGAAGGACTGGTACAACTGCAGGGCTCCAGACACAGCTTGTAGAGCTATCTCTACTAAGACAAACCTGTTATGCCGCTCAGGCTCAGACCTCGTTACTTCTGATCCCTCTGTCCCAAGAAATGTGGAATACTGCAGAACATGGCTTCTAATGACTGCATCTGAGCTGCTACAAACAAGACTTGCAGAGACCACTGGTTCAAGGCATTTTAGCACTAGATGTCCTGAATTAAAATAAATGTTAAGTGCCCATAATTAAAGACTCCCAGATAATTCGAGAAATACATGTAAGTCCAAGAAAGATCAAATATTACTAGATGTGGCTTCACACTTCACAACACAGGCAGATCAAATGGAGTTTCAGAGAGCCTTCAACACAGACAGCTAAACACTCCTAAACTGTACTTACCTGCTACCAAGATAGGCACTGCCTATCATGATATCCCAACAGTATTTGCTGGTATAGCAGGAAATGTGATCCAAAGACTGCAGTGTGCCAGAGAGGCCTATATGGTTTTCATCCATTAATCAGGGAGTACACAACCATTTCCCACTATTTTGACATTAGAGAAGATAAAAAACAAAAAAAAATTACTTTAATTACTGTCATCATAAATCAAACACCATTTTTCCATTGTTCCAGATAGGATTTGTCTCCAATAGCAGCTACTTTGTGAAATGTTTCCCTGCATTAGGAGAACATTTTAAAGGTGAGGTTGATAAAACACACCTATCACAAGACTAGTAGGACACTGAAAGCTCCTCTTTCCGCTCCCAGTTTACAGTTTATCTTAAGCACATTAAAATCATCTTGCATTGCACAAACTTGCTCTAAAACCAGAATCACCACTTATAACCTTAAACATACATTACCCGGCTTTCAAAGTATAACAAGTTCACCTCTTTGGCAATTCAAAAATCTGACATGAAATTTCTAGATGGAGCCAAAACATGGGCCTGGGCTTGCTGTTCCGTTTTTCCCCCCTTTTGTTTGGTCATTTAGTAGTGAGCATGAAGAGAAAAGAAGAAAAGGATTTGAGCAGGCCAAGCACGTTTACCTTTGGTTTTATTTAATAAACCAGTATGAGATTAGAATTTGGCTCATAATTTGATCTCAGGCAAATGTTACAAGCTCACATTACTATTATTTAGACTGTCCTAGAAAATACAGCCCAAGCAACATTCTCATTACAAAACCAATACCAGAAAGTGAAGGTAGTTGATATCTTAAAATCAGGAAAATTAATATAAATCTAGCCCGAATAGAAGGGGATTTGCATACAATGCATACAGCAGTATTTCTCAAGTAGCTTAGAAATATGACAACAGCTTCATTTTGCTTTGAAAAGCACAAAATATCAAATTTAAAATTAACCAAGTCAATTAGGGAATGTCATATTTGAAGACAATAAAGGAAACAAAAGGAAAATGATCTTTCAGTTGATAATAAAATTCGCCTTCCTTCCTGCAAGATGTAAAAAGAAGGAAAAAAAGAGTTCAGACCAGCTGTTACTACTGAGAAACCAAAGGGGTGACAGATAACATGAGTTGCAAGAAACATGCAACAGGCCTTTATGAAATTTGTTTCTCACACAGTTAGTACAATAACAACTGCTCCTGCAAGAGAGGTCAATCTACCCACACATTAACTCCCAATCAAGCAGCACTCTGAAAATCAAAATGTGATTGGCAAACTTCTTGCATGCCAAGATAGAGTTTTTTTCATTTCAATCTATTACTACCACCATTTTACATTCATTATGGTCAGGGGGTGAAGTGAGAACTAAGTACTTGCTGGTTTTGAATGCCAGCATTTTCTTGATTACATTACCAGAGAATTAACATCCAGAACCTGTATTAAAGCAGTAGAAATGGGTTTACTTTCATAGCTGAGGATTTCATAGCAGTTTTACATTCCAGCTCAGAGGGTTAAGAGATAAAAAATAGCTATATAACCTATCCATTGCTGCAAAGAAAGGTCTAAAATATCCAGGCTTTCAGCATTACAATGACAGGAAGGCTATCTGTTTTTGTAAGCATTTCTTTAAATCACACTCAGCGGGCTAGCAACCCCTGGCTTTGAGGGGGAGAGGGTTTTTTGTTTTGTTTCTTTGAAGCTGTCGCTATCAGGCTCAAAATGAAACTCAGAAAACTTCATATAACCTCCAAATCTACAGCAGGATAGCCTACGTCCTAACTCTTCACAGTAGAAATTGCCAAATTGACAAGTTACAATGACTCCTATAAGGTCATTACAATCTGCAAAACTTGGAGAAGATCCACTGAACACATTTTAAAAGGAAAGAAGATCTTGCCTGCAGCAACAAGTGGGATAGGCAGTCTTAAGAAAGCTTAAGACCCTACACTTCTTGCAGAATTTCTCTTGCCATTTACAACAAAAACGTACTCCAATCACCCCAACCAGGAACCTAAGTAGCGAATATTTCCATAGTGGATTTATGCAATAACTCACGTGTATTAGGAGCTTGGATCTCCAATAAATGCAATAAAATAAACGAAAAGCAAGGGAAAAGACAGCAACTCTTTTACAAATGAGTCAGTGTCATGTATCTTATTAGCTGTTGCTAGTAGCATGACAGAGTGTTTTGTTAATCCATTCTCTGAGTGCAAGTTATAAGCAGTGTATTACATAGCATTCATATAAAATAACTTGAGTCACAAATCTCTTCTAAAAATAGTTCATCTATTTTTTTTCCAGTGAACTTTAATCACTTCAAAGAAAATCCTTTAGAAAAAAAGCTTCAGCATGGCACTGCATTAATAAAGATTTATTGTTTTCAAATTCTAGTTCAATCGCATATGGCCAGTTCATACTCAGTGGCCCGAGTGAACTTCAGGGGCTTCCAGCTGCAAGAAACAAGGAATGCCTATCAGAGCTATGAACTTTGGAGCCAGCAGCTGAGCTGGCTCTATTCTTTGCTCTACAGGATCAACCAAAACAATTTACTCGCTAAAAAAGGAAGAGTGCCAACAGTGTCCTACTCGATATTGCACAGCACATGCCTTGTTGCCAGCGATCAAATGGATGTCACATGCCACTTCTGCTGCTAAAACAACAGGGATATACCTGGGTTACCTGTAGAGCTAGATTCTTACTCCTCTAAAGTCAAGGCCTTCCTTGACACATACTAATATGGCATTTCTATTTCCACAGAAGCAGACAAGTTGGGTGACCATTTAGGAGCCACATTCAACAGCTGTAAAATATTCCATGGCTTCAGACAATGGGTTAGACAAGCATCTGTCAGGACAGTCATTGCTTCAGTGAATCTCGCCAGAGAATAGGGGGATGGATTAGAGAGATACTGAGAGCCCTCCAGCTATGCTAAGACTCTCTGTTTTCTATCCTCTTGAAAATATAGGGGGAGTAAACCAACAAGTTTGCTTCTCAATGTGTAGCTCACGGCTGTAAGAAGAGCACTGAAGGATTTTGTGACATTTGTACAAAGGTCCTTTTGAGAGAAAGCTGCCTCCTTGTTCACTAAACAACTGCATTCAACCCACCTAGCTGACAGAGGAAACACAGATGATGTAGTCAGCAAAGCTTCCAATACTGTCTCTCAAAGCATCCTTCTGGACAAAGTGTCTAGCACACTGCTGAGCAGCTAGGTTAGGTGGTGGGTGAGCAACCAGCCCATAGGTTGGGCACAGAGGGTGATAGGGAATGGGGTAACATCAGGCTGGCAGCTGGTCACTAGAGGGGTTTTGCAGGGCTCCATCCTCGGCTCAGCTCTCCTCAACATCTTCATCGATGACTTGGACACAGGACTCAAAGGAGTGCTAGCTAAGTTTGCCAACAACATCAAATTAGGAGTAATTTGTCAATTCCCTCAAGGACAGAGAGCCCAGGCAGGGATACCTCAACTAATCAGAGGACTGGACAATCATCAACCATTTGAAGTTTAACAATGGCAAGTGCCAGATTCTGCATCTGGGATGGGGCAGCCCTGGTTGTGTGTAGAGACCAGGGAGTAAGAGGATGGAGAGCAGTGCTGTGGAAAGGGGGTCCTGGTCAATGGCAATTTGAACATGAGCCAGCAGTGCCCTGGCAGCCAGGAGGGCCAACCCTGTCCTGGTGGCATCAGACACAGCATGGCCAGCTGGGCAAGGGAGGGGATTGTCCTGCTCTGCTCTGACCTGGGGCAGCCTCACTTCAAATCCTCAATATAAGAAAGTTTCAAAGCTACCAGAGAGCAGCGTCCAAAGGAGGGGCACAAGGATGATAAAGGGCCTTGCATTGCTGCCATACCAGCCTTATAAAGAAGAAATTCAGCAAGTACTTGAAGATTTACATCTACTCTGATGCTACTGACAGTCAGTATGAACAGTGACAAAAGAGGTTTCTTTTGGAGGAAGGTTCTAACCAATGAAAGAAAGAGAAGCATCCAGTTGCCAACTAGTATTATACAGAGTTTTGGCATACTAAAAGCATAGCAACGGAGAAATATAAATCTGCTCACAATAGAAGTATCTTGCAGCATCCATGGAATCACTCCATCCCAGGAGTTGTCACTCCAGAGCATTTTACCAATGATGAGTTTGCTAAGAAGAACTTGCCCTCGTACAGTAGCAACGAGGAAAGCAAATTAAACAGAATCCAGTATAGGAAAATGCATATTTAAGAGTCATTCTGAACACCTGAAATTTACTCCTGAGCATCAGTAAGATTTTGGACAACCATACATCTGAGTATTTCTGAAACTGATTCCTCAAATCTTATATGTCCCTTCTTCTGAGGGCAAGGGGAGTGGTCATTAACATCCAAGACATCTGGGGGCTCATTAAACAGCAAGATGCAAAAGGTTGGGGGAGGGGAAAATCAGCAGTTTATTTCAGTAACAGTCACTTTAAAAAAAAAAACACACCAAAAAACCCCACCATCGTTTATAATGTAGAACTCCCTCCAAAATTAGCTTACACACTGATATAAATTGGTTTTCTTTGTGGTCTAAAATTGACTTGCAGTTCACTACTTAGTCAGAAAATAGCTACTGAAAAGCCCTGGCCTCAGAGCTTTTGGACTGTGGACTCCTTTCATCGTGTAAACAAATGCTTCAGATTTAAAGCTTTCCCATAATTGTTATGCTAACCTTGGAGCGAAACCTCTCCATTTGCATTTGAAGGAGCTAAATATTAGGCAGGAAAGAAAGTGGTCTTTTTAAAAGCATGAGAAAATGTTCCTTCTTTTTGGTCCTCAACCATCTGGGCAGGCCCTGCTCCTCTCTCTCTCTCTGGCAAAGGCAGAGGGAAGGAAAAGGGGCACGGATGGTGGTAATCTTGCTGAAAGAGAATTAAGAAATTCCTTCAAAACATGAATGAATGAGACTTCCTATAGGGGAGGAGAGTCTGTATTCCAAAGAGATGTGAGAGGTTATAGGCACGGGGGGAGGGAACTGGGACACAAATCCATCGGTGAGGGTGAGCTAGTGAGTGATGTAAGAGGCACCTATGTTTTATTATGGTTTGCTCTCAACATGTTCTGGAACCCAGAGCCAGATTTCTTTATAGACCCGAGTGTGAACCCTGCAGCTAATGGGATGTTAATGTTTCCTCTTTCACCCGTCTGAAGCTACGAGAAGGCTTTGACTGCATGTGCATGCATACTCCTATGTGCATATGTATGCAGGTGAGAGAATTACTATGTGGGGAGGAAAAAAAAAAAAAGGTTTCAGTTCAGTTTTGTGATATGGGAATTTCACTAAGTACTTCAGCAAGGGCAAAGAGGATAACACTTGAATGAAAAACCCACAGTTCTGAGATGTCTAGTAATACAATTTAAATAAAAGAATTTCACAAGAGGAATCATTCTCCTTTTCAAATAGCTCTGTGTGAGGGGTCGTCTCTGTCACTGCACGGGTCAAGAGATTACTCCACTAACTATTTAGAGTTAAAGCTGTAATCAGTAGAACAAATATTTGATATTACCACAGTAAGCATGTAATAGCAAAAAACAAGACTGACAACCTTCTTAAAAATAATCTAGGCCAAATTATCTGCTGGCACAACTCTGCTCTTGAAGTCGTGCCAGCAGGGAGGTTGCTGTTACATTTTGAGCTGCAAAAGGAAGTTACCACAACAGATTTTCTCATGACAAAAACAAAAATAATTAATTGTACTTGAAGGAAATTGAGCGACGATTAGTAGATTATCACATGCCAGAATGACCAAGTTTCTGCTAGCTGTGTTACTGGTTTCTGTCTATTTTCTATCCATTTCCTTGCAGAGCAATGGACCCACAGTCATTGAATTTTGTTCTAGCATCAGAAGCAAATCAGTTGTTGAATCAGCAAGTGATATTTCCTGCATCTTGGTCATATATAACATGAGAAATAGAATTCCCCTGATGATTTCCATTACATGGACATTCAAGATTGAATTTCAGTAAAGGTTCCAGTTTCTAAAGGGAGGACAAAAATTAAATACTACTTGCACATTTTACTGTTCAGATAAAATAATTGTTGTGTTTCATTCCAGAGCAGTACAGTACCAAGCAAGAGATGTAGCCACAGAAGGATTCCACTGAAAGTTCCTGAAACTATCAGGAACCTTTTTAAGTGTGATTATGAACGTGGGTTAGGCCCAGGAGAAAGTCAAGAGTTACCAAAATAGTAGCCCAGCATTCATAAGCATCATGTCTTGTGTACACAAAGTATATGGGAAATTCATCCCATAAAGGCCAAAGTATATAGTGGGACTTAAACCCACTGCAACTCTAACTAGAGTTAGGTCAAACATGAGACAAAAAGCAGGCAAGATCGAGCCTTCACCAGCTCAAACACTGGTTGTGTACTTCAAATCTCCCAAAATTTCACTCAGCAAGGAAGTGGACAAATGTGAGAAAAACTAGGTATCATACATCCTAAACAAAAGTGAAAAATGCAGACATAATTGTCACCAGGCCTTGGGACAAGTTCTCTTTTTTGTTATTCAAAAAGTTATGCCTGTCCTGACTCCCAGTGAAAAGAACAACAAAATGGAAAAAAGTGATATTGGATTAGATTTAATTGCCATGTATGTTTTTCCTACCAACACATTGAAGCATGTCGTACAAGCTCCAGACTCTTCTTTACTGTGGGTTGGAGTATAACACTTTACTGAAAACATTAGACTCCTGCAGCAAATTTCACAATTTATGAGAAAAAAAACCTCCAAACATCTAAATCCTGAATTTTGTACTTATTTTTTTCTGAGATTAATAGTAGAATGAAAAACCATAATTTACATCTATGTAGATTGTTTGTTGCCTGTACTAAGCAATATAAATGCACTCAAGCTACCATTTTTTTCAGTTGTGCTATCAGCTGCAGAGGTTCCATTTTCTTGGATATGGCAGGGATATAAAGTCATGTTTGTCTCATTTATGTTTCACCAACTTATTTTCAGGGGAAGCAGGGGTGGGAGGCAATAAATGCATATTGTAACAGGTGGGATCTACCACACACCTAATTCTGATATACCTGAGCTTCAGAGTTTATAGGGATTATGTGAGTTACCCTTTCCATGCAAAGGGCCCCTTTTTCTCTCAGACTGACATAAATCCTATCAATACCTCCAAAAAAGTAAACCTTCTATAAAAAGCTAGCAAGCATTTCCCATTTTTCAGAGTGGCTGAGAAACTAGTTGAAATTAATTCAATATTTATCAGCTGAATGATTGAGGTTTTGATTCCCAAATTGCTAAACTATCACAAGCCCAAAAGGAGGAAGCTAATAACTCAGTTGTCATTTCTTCTTGGTTCCCATTTCTTCCCAACTCTGTTTCTGATGATTCTTGCCCTCCTAGATCAAGGTGCTGACAGTTTCCTGCCCACGTGGTCATTAATAAAGCCTTTGCTGTATTTGTTAATGTACAGTTCCAGGCAAAATGGAAATTATTTCTTGCATCAATACAGCAGTACTCTTCCACTACATGGGCTGCTATGAACCCATGGCTACATATATACACCAACCATGGTCACTGGCTCAAAAGCAGACCACTGGCTCCTAAAACATGTTTCTGCAATAACTTTGGTGGTCAGCATCACAATCGTGCTTCACAGTCCTCTTTAGCCTCTTACCAGACTCACCATAGAACAGCTTTAGGTACAGACCAGCCTCCCCAGTGGCAGTGAGCTGATCCTCAGGCAATTAACTATTCCATCCTCCACCTCTCTTCACATCCAGGGATAGTTTTTCCCAGATGCATTAGCCAGCTGCTCACAAACATAACAGATGCTCATTTTGACTGGTTTTAACCCAAAAGATATAATTAGTGACAGTTTAACATAAAGACCAAAGAATAAAAATTTTAACAAGATAGTTGAACATAATTACACTTAGATAAACACTGATGCTAAACACACAGGGCTATGTATGGTCGAAACCAGAATTTACAACAGGCTTAAAGTTGTCTTTTTTTCCCAAGCTGTCTCACCTGCTCTTCCCCACCAGCAAGAGAAGGGTCATGTCCCCAAAGGAAAAAATAATACCATCCTTATTAGGAAAAAAAAGATTCTCAGTATAGTCCTTTCTCAGAGATAGTTGATTTTTACAGTATTACTATACCCTTCACATAGTACCTAGTTGCTAACAAAGCTTCAAAGAACATTACTCCATTTCTGGGACTGATTTATTTTCAAAGCTTCAGTGATGCAGCCAACACATGCATCTGTTTGAACAAATTCTGAGCTCACCATCATGTGCTTTCCCATGAAACCATCTCCTTTCTCAGTATGGTGTATAGTTGCAACCTGACATCCTACAGGATTTCATTAGTGTATAGAGTTAATGTAGAGTTAGGGTGCTCTGCAAAACATATGATGAAAGAAGGAAACCCCAGTCAAAACTGTCAAACATTGCTGTTCCAAGATAGGCTCCAAGCTCTTTATCTTGACAACTAAAGCAGGCATTCCCTTCCCAGAGAGTGACCCCACCATACACTTCTTTTGCAGTCCCAGCTTCAAGCAACCTGAGTATGTTAGTTTTGCATAGATCCTAATTAATTAATTTAACAACAGACTTTGGAATGTATTTAAAGTTCTCATATGAATTTTTTAGACATGCTTGATGCCAAATGCTCGGTGTGGCATAACCCACCCAGTAGGACTTATACTTTTAAACTCATGCATTTTCAAAAACAACATGGGTGAATTTTTGAATTTAAGCCTGACACCCATCATCTTTTACAGAAAAGGTTCCTACAGGGTTTTTAATATACAGAGCAAATGGCAGACAACAATCAAAATCCCTGTTGCTATTGTAGGTAATGGACTCTTGTTGTCTAGCACTTGGCAGCTATCATAGAAGGAAAGGGACATAATTATACACGCTTGAGGCTTCATTTCCTTCACAAGCACCCTTCATTAGTACTCTGGTAAATATACTTGCACATCTTCAGGAAGACAAACACTGCTTTTCGCAGGATGCCTCATCAATGCACTAATTTGTGGTGGCAAAACACATAGCGAATCATTTATCAGCTTTTCTGTGGTCTTTCCATACACTGGGGAAGCCATGAACCAGCTATTACCACATTATGTGTTGATAGCAAGGGCCAATATGATTTTATCTAGCCTGGGTTTTTCTGCTTTTTTCTTTAAAACAAAGACCCAAGCTCTGCTACTGACTTTCCTTTTTCCTAGGGCAACATTTTGCATCCCCTTCTCCCATCGGGTTAGTATATTCTTTGGAGTGGGAATGTTCCTGTATGGCACTTCCCAAAAGGGATTTTATTGCAAGTGTCTCAGGGAGTCAGCTCTGAACTTCTGACACAATTTCCTTTCCTGTCACCTGAAGACTTCATATGTGACAACAGGCAGGTCACTAAAGCCATCCACACCTCATTTAGACTATGTGTAAAAGGGACAGAGAGAAGCATGATGTAAACTGTCCCATCAGTTATACAATTCACAAAGATAATTGTTTGCTGAGGTTTCTTGGAGACTGATAAAACTCAGGTGCTAAAATCCCATTCTTATTAACACTTCACTCAGAAGTTCCTCACCGGCCCTTTCTGTGGCTTTAAAACAGAATTTTATGGTGCTAATAGTTTATATACTTTTACTTTATAGACTGTTTTCCCAAGTTGTAACAGTAAAATTTCAGTGACACATCCTATCATCCCATACATTCTCTATTTTTCCAAAGGGCAAATACCTCTCAAAAATCCTTCTCACATGTAAAACATAGTTACTACCCCTGTCTTCCTCACACTCAGACAGCATTGACACTTTCAGACAGTAATATTATTTCCTCTTTTCACAACTTCATGTTCCTGCTGAAGCCTCTGTAAAATTTTGGGACATCACCAGGCTTGTAGAAGCAGCCACTCTCTCCCCTCTCTGCTCCTGTTCTCTGTTCATTCATAAATTCAAAAGTACTCTGCACAACACAAAATCCTTTTGTGGGTAATGTGATGTACATATCATTGCATTAGCCATATTTACTAAGCTATAAGCAAATTATGTTTTGCATCACAGCCGTGAAGACAAATATAGTAATAGAATCAGGTACCTTTCCAACCAGATGGAAATTTGCTAATGCAATAGGAAGTTGCTTATTAAATACAATGAACTTCTGGTGTCAGGAAACACAAACTGCAAGCATCATCAGGTGAAGGGAAAATGGCTGCTTTAACGATCTTACACAGAGATACATAAATTTATCCTGATTAGAAAAAAACCCCAGTCAATACTTAGACCCTCCTAAATGGGGTTGTTAGTTTGTAATTTTTTTTTAATACACATCACAATAAACTGCTAAAGAAAAGACTGTTCATCTATTCACAAGTGGAAAAAGAAGCTATTATGTAAGTCCTGACTTTAGACCAGTACTGGAATGAAGAACAAATCCTTTAAAGCACTCTGACATTAGCATCCTGTGCAGATGTTCTAGACCTTTCAAGCAGTGATATGATCTGAGACAGGCTGTACCAATATTTTTAACAATACAAAACAAACAACAAATGGTGCTTTTACATACTTTGTGAGAAACAACATCAAGAATGTGCGAGCTGCAAACAAGCAGAGCAAGACAATTAGCGATGCATTTATTAATATCAAGAGAAAAGTTATTTCAATAGGAGTAATCAAATCCAGGATGGCAGTTAAAGAACAGCCTATCTTATTGATTACTCTGTGCAAACTGGTCACTGAGCAGTTACTGGGTAGTTCCAGTTCACCATGCCTTGCAAGGACAGGTAAGGACACAGCCTCAAAAACCTAAAATTTCACCTTCCCCTGTAAGGCACATCATCCTCAAAACAGACTCATCGCAACAAAGCTGCAGAAATCGATACATTCAAAACATAGAACCATGCTGAAGCTCCAGAAGAGCAAGTTATGTTCGTTTAGGTGCATGAAACCAATTCACTGGAAAACACCTAGATGAGAGCACCTCAGCTTGAACGACCTGAAGAAATGTTCTGCCAAGAGAGGCACCAAGAAGGATTAAGTCATTCCTGTTAGAATAGTCCTCCTGGCTGCCTGGATAAAGGCCACTGTGTAGTCCAAACTAGGATAGTGGTGCTCCATTACTAAGGCTCCATCAGTACTTCTTCTTAATACGTACTTACCAATTTTCTAGTTATCTTCTTGAATATTTTGTTTCAGCAGTGCTCCAAACAGCAGATATTTGCAGTGTGGATTTTCTAAGGGTTGTTCTGGCTTTCAGAGGTTAAACTAAGGAAGCTTTTTTTTGTTCTTGGTTGCAAACAGCAGCACAAAGTCCATTCAGCATTTCTGCACAATAATCCACCTACTTTCTTCATAAAACAAATTACCATCACAAATCAATATTCAGAGGGGGTTTTGTTTTGTGCTGGTTTTAAGCGACAGAACTGCTTGCTTTTCCTGTCAGAAGAACTCTATCAGAAGTGTGCATTTTCAGTCCAAGAAGCTGTCACATCAGCATATTTCAGGGAGACGATAGATGTTAGCTCACACGCCTTCTCATCCTTCTCTGAGAACTCAACACAACAGCCTGCCACCCACCACAGTAACCTAAGAGATAAAACACAGAACAGCCCTTACAGGATGAGAGGGCATTGGAAGCAAAGCCAAATTAAAAAGACACACACAATAAGACTACAGCTGAGCATCAAAGTGCAACATCATAGCAGGTAACAACTCAGAAAACAACATCCTGGTAACACAACTACCCTGCTCCTACAACCAGCTTAACCTAACCCATGTAGCACAATACTTTCTGGGCTTGCTGTAGGAGGCTCAGACCAAAAGACCCACTTCCTTTAATCAAAACTATCATTAGTAAGTACACTTAACTGCCTAGGAGCTGTAGCCTAAAAAATGCATAAGCCTGAGGTTCCAAAACCACCACATGCTGTACTCTCATGAGAAGTAAGAGGTGTCTGTTGCATCTGCTCATTGGGGTAGACTAACTGGGATCCACTGAGTATTAAAAGGACCAAATAGCTGTGAATCTCAATACTATGAAATCCAAGGGCAAATGATTCAGGGTTAGTGCCATTCAGGAGACGACAAGTTTACCATTAGAAAAGGAAGGGGAAGAGAACCTGGGAAAAGCAGGCGATCACTGGATGAAAATGAGAAACCAGTGTCATAGGGCAACAAGAAGGAAATGAAATCCTATGGAGTTTTAATGAAAAAATATCCGTGAGATCCCTCTCAAACACCAATCTCCAATTTCACCTGTTCCAGAATGGATCATTAAAACACCTATGGTAATGTGTTGTAAAAATTCCAATGTAGAAATGGACTACTAGAGGGTAAGAACACCTTGGAGAAGAGGCCAGAATGCATTGGTAACCACAGCAACAACCTTGACTGGACACATCCAGCTGAAGTTCAGCTGTGAGACCCTCAGTAAACTGTCCTGCACTGCATGGACAAGCGTTGCCTTTTAAAGGCTTCACTTTCAGGAAGTACCAACACAGACACATGGTCACTAAAACTAGCATTCTTCTCAGGCACAATAGTTCCAGATGAGGGTGGTACTAATGAGACTACTCACATCACTGGATTGGGGTACAAGACAGAGTTTCCTTCTGGGCACCAGATTCAGGCATTGCCAACATGTGGGCATCACAGAGACCTCAAACCTCCAAAACACTGCAATACACCTCTGTTTTCTCTTGGCAATTCTTTTCCTAAAGCAGGCACAATGCAATTTCTTTCTACTAGCTTATGCCCACATTTACCTGTGGAGATATGTTTGAGCAGAGAGAAAAGACTTCATGGCAGCTTGTGGAAAAGAACATTTAGCTTTTCCTTATTAAACAAGTCCATTAAAATTATCCTAAAGGTGAACATCCTGTGCTACTACTGAAAGATTGTTCACCAGAATTTCAAATCCAGTGTTATCATTATGAAAAGAAATTCCAGACAGCTAACAAAAACACAGCTTAACCAGAGTTTCTTTTACTCATGGCTGCAAAAACAATAATGGAGAAAATGAAAATAACTCCAAAGTCAGTCTTCTGTATGTCATGCTATTCTTATTTTTTTTCAAAGCTAGTAGAAGATTCAATAAATTCAATAATTAAAAAAAGGAGTTGCTTATTATTACTACTAGTAATAAAGAAATATATTCCACTTTGTATGGCTTGAAATTTTGACATCATTCTTGGCTTCAGTATCATACCCAATTAGAAACCCCTGGAAGAGTGAGAACGACAAGAGCCACTAAATGTGTCACAACAAGGGGTGAAGGGAAGAAGTGCTGGAAGTAGAGGCTTTTCAAAGTAAGCATAGGAAATTGTGCTGCACAATGAGTGCAGAATATGTTTTTTTTTCTCTTCCCCCCCCCTTAGCCTCCACCTCCTTCCCTGCTCCTCATGACATACACACACACATTTTATGGCCTAAGAGCCAAGGAAAAAGGGTGTGTTCTTTCAGGTTTATAGCCTTGACTAATGGA
This sequence comes from Toxostoma redivivum, assembly GCA_013397375.1. Taxonomy (NCBI): domain Eukaryota; kingdom Metazoa; phylum Chordata; class Aves; order Passeriformes; family Mimidae; genus Toxostoma; species Toxostoma redivivum. Next base: position 1,065,172 of record VXBI01013049.1, read on the forward strand.
ATTGCTCTAAATAACATTTTGATCTTCTAAGGTCATGCAGAGTGCTATACCTTTCTTTTAATGATTCAGGTCTGGACGAAGCATTTCCCAGAATTGAGATGGTAATGAAGTCATTAGTTTCTTCCTACTTGAAGCTCTGGCTAGGAAAGGGAATTCTATGGGTAAAGTCTGAGAGGGTCTTTTTCATAAAGCTCATACCCAGCTGAGCTGTAACACCTGTTACATTTTCCCAGGAGCCTGAGCTGCAGAGCATTTCCAATCTATTTGCTCTTCTTCTCCTACAGCACATTGACAAAAGCTGGGGGAATGGGTTTTCTAAGGGAGTGCTAATTGAAAAAAAAAAAAAATCCATGCCTGGTGCAAATGTTAACTCACATCCTAGCTAAGATAGTGATGATTATTTCCTTGTCTTTGAAAATACAAGCCATTCCAGACTGCATTTAAATTAAAAATACACATTTGAAACAGGTTCTTTAACAATTCCTCATCTTTTACGTACAATATAAAGGATGAAGAATTATTCAGAAAAATCCTCCACTATAGAAAACAGGCCCTTATGCTATGTTTTCGATACTAAAATACAGTCACTGCTCAGTAGAGAACACAGCCCATCCCAATAAATACAGGCCTAACAATTATGTTTATATTCTTACAAATAACAGTTCTTGGAGAAACAGTTTTTAAATATGGTTTCTCAAGTAAAGGGAACAATAAGTCTGGATATTCAAGTTCCAGCACTGAGTATCTGTGGGGAGAGGTGTGCTGTTTGTTCACTTTGAGCAGCAATATGCTTGATTTAAGGAAATTCCAAATCATTCAAAGACAAGAAATCCACAAGTTAGACTCAGAATTGATATATACTTAGAAACCAGCAAGTGTATCTTGTTTTGTCACTGGTACCCTCTCAGACCTTCTCTCCAAAATAAGCCCATATATAAACTATGTTTTATAGAGCAGACCCAGGCTTTCCAACACATTTTGGTCTTGTGAGCTAATTAGCACACATGCATACACAGAATTCTGTTTCTTCTACCAGACTGAAACAACACAGCCTTACTGAGCACCTGAACATGCCACAAAAATCAGCTTTTCTCAGTTATGAAGGTATGGTCTAGAAGTGGGACACACTCCTCCTTTTGCTGCAGACTTATGAGGCTGTTGCTGTGAGCATTAAGGCTTTATAGTCAGAGACAGAATGAAATTCTGAAGACACGTCTGAGAGTATCCCCAGCGTCTAAAGAGAGCACCGAGGCTTCAGTACACCTGTTATTGGAGTCAGAATACTCTGTTGCATTGCACTTCTTTTCCTAGCTTTTATCTCTGAAATGCAGTTCTGAAAAGCCTCTAAAAATGACTGGGGTTTTTTCAGATGGTTTTTTTGGGGATGGATATTTTTTGGTTTGTTGTTTTGTTTTTTTTTTTAGTTCTGCAACATCTTGCACAAATGTATAAATAAAGGGAATGTGGTATAGAAATTCTTGAGCATCTTCCCAACATTTAGGAAGTCCATATCCAAAAAAGAAGAGGCATACCACTAAAGAATAAAATTAATCTTGCATTTTTATTAAAACAGAGGGTGTGAGTCAAAGAATGCTATCCACCCTCATTTTGATGACTGATATGCTAAAATATCACACTAGAAACCAGTAAAGCATTTATAATGAAAATCTAAAGTAGCGATTTTCTTGTACTTTCCCCCAGAAACATCAAGCTAAGTTATTATTGTTTTTCTTTTAGTATTAAAAATCATAATGAACTATCTGAAGAGTGGGGAATTATTATAGACTAACTTCTGATCATTTTCCTGGCAGAAAACAGCCTTGCTTACCTTTCTGATTTACTGAGTCTATTCTACACAGCCAATTGAAGTAACTTTGCTGCCAGGCTTTATCACAAGGCCCTGCTATTTTCCCAGTAAAATAAAGTAGAACTGCTTTCTGTTGATGTTTATATCCCCAAAATCATGGGATATAATGACACTATATAAACCCACTTTTACTTTATTTTGCCTCTGCTTTTGGTAGGCCCCAGCCAGGCAGTGGATAATGCCATGTCAGAGAGTCATAGAATCTTTAAGGCTGGAAAAACCTCTAAGATGATCAAGTCCAACCTTAACCCTACATTACCATGTTCACCACTAAACCATGGCCTCGTGTGCCACATTTGCAGTTCTTTTAAACACTTCCAGGGATGGTGATTCCACCATTTCCCTGGGTAGTCTGTTCCAGTGTCTGAATACCCTTTCCATCGGATATTAAGGGAAAATAGTTCAATCAAAAACATCACCCCAATGCAGGACAGGTCTATAGGCAAGCAGGAGACAACATCTCATACTCTGTCCCAATTCTGACCACATCAAAACAGCAGCTTAAATTTTTCCCTTGTAAACTTAGCCTTATTTTTTCACTGTAATGTGAAAGTTTGCTATTGTATGCACCTGAAACACACCTATTCCCCCATTGTAGCCATTTCCCAGCAGCTACATCCCTCTTGTCCTCTGCCTTCATAACTATTTTTCCCCTCCTTCCAAACTGCCCCTTTATTCAGCAGAATTATTAATCTTCTCTAGCCTATTCAACTGCATAAAGTCCAGTTCAGACCTTCCTAAACTTCACATTTGTTTTTATATATTCCTGCTTTACACTGGTTGCATCCTCATCTAGAAAACAAGTAACAGGATTAACCAGCACTACCTGCAGGGCAAAGTATCCCAGCTGGATGAGCACATTCTCTATCCAGTGCTAAGCCTTCCCAGGATGAGGTGATTCCTGAACCACCAACAATCAAAATCTGAGGTAAGTTTACAGAGCTCCTATCCCTTTCCTTTTGGAGAGCAAAGGCAGACCCTGGCAAACAACTGTCTGAAAATGGCTGTGCCCTAAAGACTCCAGTGTCCTTGGGCTTCTAGTTGCAACTTTCTCCATACTTAGAGATGAGCTGGTCATGGCCTGCCAAAAGGGCAGAACTAGAAACTTGGAATTCAGATACTTTATCCATACCCTGGAATTTGAAGTATAAAACTGATTCATTTCAGATTCACACTTGGCACAAATTGTCAAATGGTTAAGCGAGAGTGAACAAAAAGAGGAAACAAAAAAAATTTTAGTCAGTCTCTTCCCTGCCTACAGAGGGTGAGTAGTAGCAGTCCAGCAAAGGCTGCTGTCCCAGTGCTCTGCTACTCAGGCAGGAGCATGAAATAAAAGGTGTCATTCAATGGGCTGCCTGTGGCATAAACAGTCTGTAAATCTGACTATATGTTTGAATACGTCAAGAACTACCACAATAACAACTATGTATAAGCAAGGATATAAAACAGAAGTTAAATAACTGAGTTTGAGGGAAAAAAAATCTCTAACACTTTACAATCTTGTTTAATTACTGTGATTTTTTATAGAACAATTCAGCCCATAACCTTTCTTCTCCCAAATAATAATTCTGCCTTTTAACTAACCTAACAAATTGCTACAATTATCAAGTTATCATAAACACCTCAATGCCTTAACAAATTTACTGACACCTGCCAATCCAAAGCTGCATTTCAGATTAAGGTGATAGTGGTCACTTGGTATATACAGCCAGAATGAAGAACAAACGCAAAATACACCCTCAGACATAAAAATCCATGGAAACTAATGTAAAGAACTCTAAAGGTTTTTTATTAGTAATGCATTTTAATTACTAAAAGTTTTCCTACACTAAAGCTTTAACTTTAATACATAAAATTTTCTTCTTTTTTTTGTTTAAAAGCAAAGAGCTTGCGCTCGTCACCCAAGTGTTGACACTTAAAGAGCAAGGGAAGGAGAAGAAAGGTACCAGTTGTTCTCATATTCATCACAAAGATCAAAATAAAAGGAGAACCACAGAATATGGCAGAAATTTAAAGCTGAAATTAAATACCCTTTGTACATTCAAAAATAAATTTGTTTTGAGTAAATAGCCTTTGAAATATCAAATACAGAGCTGCACATTTTCATAATTTCCCCACCCTCTCTCTGCCATTCAAAGTGCATAGCTGGGGAAGAAGAGAATGGAAAGGAGCTCAAGCCTGACTGCTGTTCACACTTTAAGTTGTATGTTATGTACACAGCGTATTACTGTGAACTGACTTGGAACAGAGCTTGTGTGAAGTTTTCTTACTAAACCCACGTTTTTCATTCAACAAAACACAGTCACTCAGAAGGTGTCACATGTCCAGATGCCATTCCTCACTGGTGATCTTTCTGCCCACCCAAATCTATCTTATTAAAGCCTGGTAATTAGGAAACTCAGTTGGGGTACATACCCAGATTCAAGCCCCCAGCCTCGCTGGCTGTTTCACAGCAGCAAGACCATCTAACCACCAAGTATCTCCCCTTTCAAGGTTTCTTGTTGGAACTGTTATAGCTTGTACTAGGAACAGGCAATATACCACAAAAAGGGCGGGGGGGAAAGGAAAACAAGTGGTCATCTTGGTCACTTGTCTGGGGTTTTGGAAGGCAATAAACACAAGTGATGTATCTTAAGCTAATGTCCTGACCATGGATTCCCCTGCAGGGTTGTGCTTCCTCCATCCCACCCCAGATGAAAGGATTTAGTACAAAAGTTCAGCACCTTCAGGGCAGAGAGTTGGGGGCCCACAGATGCTGGTTTTACAAGAGAGAGTACAAAGTCAAAAGGAATTTAACAACACTTCACCCACTTCAGTGTCCTTGAAAAGTCCCCAGAAGTGCTGATTCTTATGTGTCTTTCTACACTTGAGAACTGTGCCTGAGTGCCTTGTATAGGTTCTACATACAAGACAGAGAAGTATCTTACAGGCAAAGTAGAGAAGACAGCAAGCAGATTCTCCAAGGCAACCTGTAGAGTGTTTACTGACAGTAAAGCATTGCCACATGGCATTTTCTCAAAGTGGTAGGTGTCTCAGATTCTGGGAATGACATTCCTGGGAAATTCTCCCCATGCCTGCTCCTTTGAACAGTATTATAAATCTCCATACATAAGATTTTATGCTAAAGCAATTGTATAGCACATTTACTTCTCAAATTTTGTATCATGATCACAGGATTATTCTATCTCTTAAGTAAAGTGTTTACTGTGAAAAAGTAGTTAAAGACAGGATGAGATTATATTTATGCCCTAAAAAAAGAGGTACCTCATTCAAAAGCCTCCTCAAGTTTATTACTGATGCACTGGTAAAAAAAAAAAATATATATATATATATGTATATATAAAACAACAAAACCAAAACAAACCACAAAGATATAAACTGAAAGTTAAGTTACCAGACACAACAGTATATGCCTCTACCTTTTGTTTTGCAGCAGATGCATTCTCTTTAGGCTGCACATTACTAATACACCAATGACAGATCTGATTCAAGTCTTTATGCCATTTACTTTTGAGTTTTGTACTCCTACTGGGGGCCACTATCCTTCAATTGTGCTGGCTCAAGTGTTTACCCAGATATATTCTTGATAGGATTCTCTCAATATTATTAATAATTTTTAAAAACCCCAAAGAAATAATTTCAAAAACACTCAAATTTGCAAGGTATTAAAAAATATGAAACCTTACAGATGATTTTAACAGATCTTCCTTAAAGTATTACTGTGCAAACATTTGAATTATGCAACAAAGAGAAAGTAAATTCTGGAAGTGAATAAAGGTGAGCAGTACCATGTTGTGCAATCTCTACATTGTATCTGCTCCTCAAAAGTCATGAACATAGAATCATAGCCTTGATATTATAAGTCCCTTGCTCCCTCCCCCCATGTGTTCACCATGCACCCTTTCCTGCCAAATTCCTCCCTACAGAAACTGTGGATCCCTCCACTAGCTTTAGCACTGATGTTTGAACATGTCAGTTCTCACAGAGCACTTTAATGTACCACTATCTCAGCATCAAATAACTGAAGTAACAAATAACATTGTTTGGGTTTTTTGGTGGGTTTGGTTTTTTGGGTTTTTTTGGTTTGTTTTTTTATTTTTTTGTGAATTTGACATGTTTTAGGAGGTTCAAGGCTGGAACCTACCCCCCCCAAAAAAAAAAAGGAAAAATTTCTCCGCCAAAAGAGTGGTTCAGCATTGGAACAGGCTGCCAAAAGAAGTGGAGCAGTCATCATCCCTGGAAAGGTTCAAAAAACAAGTCTACATGGCATGGTATAGAGGGTATGGTGGGACTTGGTTGAAGGTTGGACTTATCATCTTGAAGGTCTTTTCCAACCTTAATGATAGTACGTTCCCCAGGAGCAGTTTGAACACTCTTCCTAAGGGTGATCGCACCTCTTCCAAATGCTGATCATCTGCCTTGCTGAGCATAAGCTCTGTTAGGTAGGCACTGTCTACACACAGCATTCACACATTGTGTAAACTGCTGGAAGTTCTCATTTTCTACTGGTCTTGAAGGTCAGTAAGTGTGAGTTGCAACATAACTTCCCAACAACACAAGGTAAGCCAGGGCTAGGTCCTGCTCAGCTGTTTCCAGAAATCACAGTGCAAAGAGTGACTCTGGTTATGGTGAGAAGAGTGCTTCACCTGATGGCTATACCTGCAATGACACTGAAGATACAGAGAAGACACATAAACATCATATTTGAAACTGATAATGATACCAAGTAAGAAGTGGAGCAGACATTAAAAGTAGATAATAGAGAAGCATCATGTTATCACGAAATTACAAGACAAGCACTCTTGTCTGCCTACTTCTTCAACAATTTCTAGGTAAGAAGAAAACCAGAACATTGCTTACTGGTTCTGGGTAATAAAACAACCTGAACATTGCTTACCAGTCCTCCCAGACTGCTGAATAAACAAAAGAGAAATAGTGATCAGAGGCAGCTGGCTCCACCTCAAAGATATCTAAAAGAGAAATTGGGGTGGACAGAAGAACATTCTAGTGGGAAAGTTTATTACCACTTTGAATTGAAAGAGAAATCAAAAAGATGCTATACACCATCACTCTCTTCAACAAACAATATAATAAGAGGGGAAATGAAAAAGACTGGTGCATCATAAGATAAGAGACTTCTGCGACAGGGAAGGCAGGTCAGTGTCACATCCAAAATTACACAAACACTTTTGGTGAGAGATAAGTGACTATATTCTGACAGCAAATACATGTGCCATCAGACACACTGTGTGGCTTAGTTCCTGATATCAGGCAACAAATGTGTCTAATCCCAGTAGGGACAAAGGACAGGACAAGATTTGAAATGGGTACCCAAACCTGGAAAGAGGTCACAGGTAAATACCTATGCAGTTTCCCAATGGATGAATCTCCTGGAAATCACTGAACTGAAATTGGATATTTCTGAAAGATACTCAATCAGTCTACAACTACAGGCTCTGAACTTTAATTCAAAGTATTAATTCAAAATCTTTCGTTGAAGAGTTGGATGAAGAGTTGTCAAAACAGCCTATTCTTGCCTTAAGCAGACCACGTCCTCCCAGTCCTCCTTACCTCTGGCCACATGACCAGTGTTAGAGGGAAGAGACATCTCACATTGTAGGAATAAGCATAAATCCACCCCAGACATTGTGAGGCCCTGAGCAGAAGCACAGAATTGGGAAGCACATGTAACATGTCTGAGGAACGAGGAAGGATTCAGCACTATCTCAACATTCAGAGGAGGGAAAAGGTGGAGAAAGTGGGGGAGGGGAAGAAGACCAAAATCCCGCCTGTGATATGGTAAATCCTCAGATTACAAGACATGGGGGCAGGGAAGAGTTTAGGCAGCGAGCTGACAGAACAGTCCTTCCACCCCCTCACTAGACTAATTCTCCATGAGGATATTCAGCTTCAGTTTACATTTGTTATCAGGTCAGCTTTCTATGCAACCTAAACAATAAAATACATGCAGGAGAGGTGGGCAAACTGAATGCATTCTAATTTATCACATAAAGGGACAGCCTAATTCATGTACTATTCCTACCCTCATTTACACAGGTAAGAAAGAGCNTTTTTATTTTGCTAAAAGACCCCAGGGAAGGGCCCCTGAAGCAGAGGCCCTGCTTTTACAAATGCTTCCCTTTCCTTACACGGCTCCTTTAATACAAGTAAAAATTTCAAATTCCTCATTTGTTTAGCCTGAAATCCCTTGCACATTTCCCACAAACTACTTCCTTTTCTCTCTTTTTAGCTGGACCCCCTCTCTTTTTAATGAAGAGAAGTTCAGAGAGTTTTTCCCATGAATAGATGGCGGGCACCTGGGAGTTATGAATTTTAAAGTGATCATTTTCTTTCAGCCCCGCTGGACAATGGGGATCTCCTTTTGACTCACTTTCACAGCTTTGAGAGGCTCTCAGATCAGCCACATTCCAATCAGACTGGAGTCAGATCAGAGCCAGGCTGGACTGCATCAAGGTCTCTCGCACAGAAAGACAAGGAGCAGATGGCCAACACTGAGCTCTCCTCCCCTTTTCAGAGTGCAATGGAAGGCAATGTGGGAAAGCGTTCCCCCAGCATTGCCTATTGATTTCTGAATAGGACCACCACATGCCACCAGCCTGTAGGTATGAACCTCTGTTAACAGATGGTGAGATCATTATGAGCAATTAATTCCTTTAATGTATCAGTGGGAACATGTTGGAAAGGGTGATGCAAGCACAGAGTGAATAGTGAAATTCTCATTCCTCGGGGAGAGCTGCGGCTACATCACTGAGGGATGGGAACAGTCTTTCAAGACCCTGTGCATACTGAGAACCAGAGTTAGCCATTTGGTCCACAGACACAAGGCATGGTTTTTATTAACCAATCATCCCTCCCTCGTTGATATGTGATTAACAACAGATTTCTTTCTAGGTCATTTTTGGAGAGACAAACAAATCAAAACAATGGGGGGAAAAAAATCCTGAACTATCAACACAGCAGGAACACAGGGAATTCAGTCATAAAGACGAGGAGGGAATATCGCTACCAAACTTTTTGTTACATAAAATTTGATTTAGACTGGCTATAAATTAAAAAGGAGACAGACTATTTTGAACACAACTATGTGCATATAAATAAATGCGAAGAATTCATAATAGGTCTTAGCACTGAAAATAGAAGCATACAAAATAAGCCCTTAGCAGTCTTGTCAGAAAGTAACTATGAAAGGAACTTACAAGTAAGTTATAGATTGTACAATTTGAATATAGATATCATATTGAAATGCAGAGAAATCCACAGAAAATGCTGCATATTTACCGCTATTCATTGTGATCTCAGTAAATTAAAATTCATTGTGCTAATAACAACTCCAAGAGTAGGACATTCCCGCATCATCTGCTTTACATGCATTTATATGACAGGCTTTGTTGTGGTGGCTCTTTTTTTTTTCCCCTTCATTTTAGAAGGAAAAACTGAAAGCACAATATAGATGGCTAGTTAGCTCTTGGTCTTAAAGATGACAGCAGAATGTGAACAGGAAATACAGGCAACTATTCACTTATTCATATTTAAATGACACTTTTTGCTTGTAATTAAGACACTCAAGTCGTGTCTCTGTTCATGAAATTTACATAACTGTACAATAGCTTGCCTAAGTGAACAGCAAATGGTAGTTAACCTTGAAGTGTATTATCTTAATTGAATAAATCTGGCTATAGTTCAATAAATTTAAACAGAAATATATCTTTAAAGTACTAAAATAATTTTTAAAAATGCATTTGCTTTTACATCTACAGGCTTGCTGCTTTTCTTCTAGATTTTTATTTCTGCTGCAACATTGGTCCTTTAAAAAAAAAAGAAATCATTGCAGAACAACAAAGACATTGATACATGTTTCCTGTTTTCTCCTTATTGTCCGCGGTTTGAGTCAGTGTCACATTCTGGAAAGCCTTGATAAGAATATCAGAATATTGAATCAAAATGTATAACTTACCTGTTTGAGATAGTCCCTTACCTACTTTCCCTGTCCCTATTGGACTTGTGCTCTTCCCCTCCCCCACCACATACCAGCTGAGTATCCCATCACACAGTGAGAAACCTAGGTGGGAGAATATAGATTTTTGCATAGGTTAAATAGGAAAGCCACATTCCACCACTCTCCCATTTAAATCAGATTTACATGGGGTGTAAATCCCCTCAGAATAGAGCCATTCACAAAGAGCTCAGAATGATCCCCTCACAACACTGATTACATTAAATCAGTAGCAATCATGTTTCCTGGATTATGTAGTTACAGCAAGAGAAACTGTGCAGCATATTTATATTTGTGTGAAATAAGTTAATGAGAAGCCACCTGTGCCTTGTATCAGTTTACAAGAAAAAGCAGAGGAACACAGGTGCTTCAGCAATGTTGCTGTGTATTTTTACATTAATTTGCAAACACTAAAAATGAACATATTGTTACTAAATTCAGTGACATATACATTTTGAGGAATAATATTTTGGATTTTTGTTTGGGCTGTCTTAAAGAATTACAAAAGGCTGGTATCTTGGCCATCAGCAGGAGCTATAATTTGGGCTTTTCTCACTCCCACAATGTTCACCATTGTATCTTATGCAACACTGACTGTACATGCTCAGTTCTTACCCATGTTGCTGGTGAGAAGCATTCACACTGAATTACCATTTTTCCCAGCATCTAGAGCTACTCAAAAGACAGCACAATAATACACTAGAAATGCCTTTGTCTGTTAAAACATTATTCTTCATCACTGCATGAAAAGCAAATTGTCTTTGTATAGAGGAAGAGTAGCACACAGTAGCTTTGGGAGCCAGCAGAAGGAATTTGTGTCAGTAGCTGACCACTTCATAGATACACAAGCCAGATTCTTCCTTAGTAAGCAGACACATTGATATTTTGAATAAAACTTTGGCTGCATCTTTTTATGTCATTAGTTGTACTAGAATGACTCCAAGAGGATAATTTGGTTTTGCCATTAAGAGGAACAATCCAAGGTTTTGTTTTTTGCTTGGAGGTTTGGAGGGGAAGAGAACGGGTTAGCAAGAAGTGCTTAATCTCTTGATTTGACACACTACATCTAAAATGAAAGCAAATCAGAAAACCTCATCCTATCATCGGGATCAATTCAGGAAGACAATAATCAAATGATGAATCACAAAAATTCAAGACCAGCATTCATTTTTGCAACACAGTTGAACAACTCTACTCAAAACTGGTGTGTTCTAACAAGGTTTTTGCAAATTGGTCTTGAAATTAGGCAAGTAATGGGACAAATATCCTTCAAAGGCTATTCTCACCCTATATTTTCTTTTGCCTTCAAATGGAAAAGTAAAAACCAGTATGCACAAAAAGATTCTGTTACAAAAGTCTTAAAGCAAATATTTAAAGGACTAAAGAAGGATGCAGCATATTACAATAGTTCCAGATGTTGATGGATTGCAAGAGGAAAAAGAAAGCTGGCCAGCAATTCAAAAATTACTCATTCTAGGACAGGAATCTCCTGACTTCCTTTCTCTCCAAAAATGCAGGTAATAAAATCTGCTCATTTTGCTCCTGACAAAGATTATAATTGTAGTTTGCAACCAAGACAGCTGAAATCATTAGTCCTCCCCAGGAGAACTGAAGTGGCTCAGCCTATCTTGGCACAGTCACATGTATTTAGTCTAGATAAATCATACTTTAGAGGCTTATGAAATCCAGCTATTTGAGAATACTCATAGCAATTCTACACACTCACTAGACTGGTTTGCCAGCACAAGGAGAACTTCATAACCTTTAAGCAGAGGCTGAGTAGGAGAACTTCACTGGGCATCTGCCTACAGAACCTGCATCCCTGTGCCTTCAAAGATGGATTCGGATCTGACTTTTCAGGTTTGAGTTTTTTTCTGAATGTTGGTGGCTTACTGTTCAGTACTTATCCATATAGACAGCTTTCCAAAATTAACACATTGTCTAGGAGCTCCCCATAAAGTCACACCACCACCTGCTGAACTGCAAGCTGCTCCTTAGGTTGTTGCCCATGGATTCCTCATACTAACAATTCGTGAATATTTTATTAATTTCTAGGGAAGAAAAAAATTTTATCCTGGATCACTTAAAAATAAATATTACATATATATTAAAAATTTTCAGAGTGTTTTAATTACCTTCCTTAATAAACAGCTTCTCTTCTCTCTTTACTAATATGTAGGTTCTTTTTAATTATCATGTTTGTAACAGCACTTTTCCATTACATTGGCACAGACATGACATAAAATTAGAAATATTAATTACTTTCAATTAAGGAAAGTGGATCAGTTTGAATCTGAAAGCAGAGAGCATTCTGGCAGTGGCAGTTGTGCAGATGGGGAGGCACTTCAGCAACCTCCAGGATGTCTGAGCACTTTGTTCTGGAGACAAACCACTTCTATTGCCAAGAGCTAACCCTGGTCAAGGCACAGTGCAGTGTCCACAGAACCAAAATACTGACACAGGACAACTTACCAATATGCCTCCTCACAAATTTCACTCCTTTTAGAGGTGCTAGACAGTTTTTTGGCACAACAGAGAAGACGTAAATTGAGTTTTTTTGCAAGCACACCAGTCCCAGTCTGCTGTTTGATTAGAGTAACTGACTTGAGTCAGATTGCACACAGGTCCTTCCAGGAGAACACTGCATTACCACTTTCACCAATAATCTCAAATGGAAAATAAGCAGGACAGTGAAGTCATGCTTCAGATTTATATTACTTGCATTTTTGTTTTAAATAAGCTTGCAAGATTGGATAGCTACTTCAACTTAAACAGTCACATATAAATCAAGTTGTAGTAGCATTCAGCACCAAAACCTTTGGCATCAGAATGATCTGTTGCTTGCATACTACACGCATTAAGTACTTGCAACTGCTCTAAGTTTTTGTTCATTTTTAACAGCATGCAAAAACCTTGTCTATAGCCACTATCATCAGCCAATTCTCAACAGTTCAATTTGATTGGAACTAGTCTGTAGAAGATGAGGAGGCAAAGAAATAGTAGGCATGAGCAAAAATCGAATTCCTCAAGCTCTGAATGCAATACAGCTGTTTGCAGCTTAATCTCTTCTCCAGAACCACTTGAAACACACCAATCAAACTGTAGGAAAGACAAAACTACCATCTGGAACATCTAGTGTTCAAGAGTATTTGCACAGGTATACATGTAAGAGCAAAAACTTCAAACGTGTAAGTTCTCTATAAAGCACAAGCAGAAGCCAGGTGATATAGATCTAAGTGAGATTAAGGTGTGTGGCTTCTGGAGAGAAAGGAAGGTTGGTAGTTGGTTTGTGGTTTTTAAGAGTTGAAGGTTTCTGTGGTCTTTTGTTTGTTTTTAATTCTGAAAGTTCGTCAGGACACTGACAAACTTAACCCTTAAAAATTAGCTTCTATTGCCAACAGTAATATTTATGGAAACAGATCTGGTTGAGTTCCATATCTAAAAATGCTGAATGTTTCCATGCAAGAATGCAGGTAATTTGGAAGCTCCCCTATGTCTCACTCTGTTCCAAATCTATGAAACATCATGTTTTCTGGATTCAGAATCTCTTTGTCCTATAGGACAAGTCCCAAGGTAACAGGGCTTCAGGGCTTCATCACTGATCTCTTTTATCTGAGAGGTAAACTTCCAACCTTTCAATCAGTAAGGTGGATTCACAGCCTGGTTAGCAACCCATTTTATAAGACCAGTTTAGACACTTCTTTCAGTGCATGTATTTGACCTGTAAGCATACTTTTAGGTCAAGGGTCTTGATAGCTATCCTCAATCCCTGCATTTTTTTAACCATACAACAGTCATTTAACTGCCTATTTCCAACTCCCAGAAATCATCCCTGCAAAGCAGCTGGAGTTTCCTCATGCCACTGGAATAGCTCCTTCAACAGACAAATAACAGCTCCCAGGTAGAGAGGAAGAAAAGGAACCCAAAAGCCAAATCATAGCATGCTGCAACCTGCCACCACAGTCTCATCAAACAGAGTAGCATTAACAATTTCGAAGTTCTTTCCTTCCTAAGTCTGGATGGCAAATAGCATGCAAACTTTGTCTTGCCTTTCTCACAGAAGCAGCACACCTGAGCATGCTTTCTTCCCTACTCACTTTCAGAACACCTAAAAATGTTAATTTCATTTTTGTCATCGGGCTCTGTGCATATATTTATATATTGTGGAGCTATTACTCTCCAGTCTCTTTGATACTGCTTCTATGTGCATTTGGGTTTGAAGATACCAGCTTTTTGAAAAAATATATTGGAAGACTACCCTGTTGACTAGAACTCAAAAATATACAAGCCCATTTCTCAAAGAGACCCATTAAGGCTCTTGCTAGACCCAACGAGAGCATTAGCGATGAAAATGCCTTTGAAGTTTAAGCTTACTTCAGGGAACTAAAAAAAAAAAAAAAAAAAAAAACCACCAACACAGAAAGCATGTTTCCGCATGACTTTGTAGCCTACAGTTGCCACTCTGATACTGTGTCATGACAGAAACACAGACAGCTACAAAATCAGCTATGCTAGGCTGGCAAAGTGCCCTGCGAGCTTAGTGCCCAGGTTTCATCAGAGCATTATCTGTCATCCTCTGAAAGGCAATAAAAGTTTAGAGATGCTTAGCAGCATCTTTCCTGACTTGCATGAAAAGATGCCAAGCAAACACTGATGATAAAAGGTATACTCTTACAGAAGCTAAATCATAGCAGAAACTTAAAATAAGGCTCTAATTACCCGAGCCTATTGCAGCTTTTGTTGTTTGGTAAGTCACGGAGAAATTATAGCCTCACTTAAACCAGTAGACATTTTAATAGCAACTTCAGAGTTCAAAATTCCCTTAAGATATAGCTGGTTTAATTTTAAAGAAAGCTATAGAATATGATTCCTCAAAGCCTGCAGGAGTCACAGGTTTACACAAGTGGAACAGACGCTTATGGACAGTAGTTTCATGCATCAAACCCAATACAGGTGCGGTACAAAAGGTATAAACCATGTTATTGTGTGAGGATTAACCCAATAGCTTTGATATTAATAGGAGTTTAACCCTCCTGGAAAACAATGGGTTTGATGAAAGCAGCCTTCATCAGAGCTCTTCAATAACATGTTGGTCATCTGACAACTGCTCTTCAGAACAGTCAGTTTCATCTGAATCTACTTCAGCAGAGGTACGGACGGCTGAAATAAAAATTTTAAAATAACTAAATTAAAAAGGAGATTTTGTCTGCCGTCTTTAGATTGTCAACACTCACGCAACATTGTTTCCAATTACAGCAAAGGAAAACATTGCCGAGGAACATCTCTCTGCCGAAGCATATTGCAAATCACCATAGTCTCAGCCCAGCCTGCACTGAACCAGTCTGCCAAGAACCCCACAAGACACTTTTGCTTTGTCCCATGGATAAGGTTCAAAGTCAGGAAGCAGGAGAGTTCACTCCTGACTGAGTTGGGAGGCATGTGAATGCGAGCTGCTGACACAACAAGCAGCAGAGAGTAAGAATTTCACCTTGTGGATGAGGATTCAAGACTGTTGTCTTCATTTTCTTCCCCCCCCCACCTCCTCCTATAGTATCTGAACACCCACCCCTCCCCCCCAGGAATATTGGTTGTCCTTCCAAAATCTAAATTCAGTGCAGACAGTCAAAAGAAAGACACATTAGATTGTCTGTAAGGGTCAAAAAATTCTCTACCTCTAAAATAAAATTTTCCAACTGTAAGTGTCAGATAGCAAAGGATTCTTTATCTTCATTGGCCACACAATTACTTTTGCACATCTGAATTTGTCTAGTGTCAGCTGTTAGCTACTTGCTTGTTATGTTTCACACCATTATTCCATAATCCACTTAATCTGTCATTTCTCAGTGTTGCTGATTAAAGAGGCCAATCCCACATTTCTCCTCCATATTTTGGCCATTCATTCCCACTAGCTGCATTGCATCAGTATTAACAAAATAACTGAGTAAGCTGAAAGCCAAATAATTGTTTGATTCATGCAGGTTAGGACACTCGTCTGGCAGCAAACTACCTCAGTTTCACCCAGGAAGCACAAAAACCAGAGCTGGCACAAGGGAGAGGCAGAAATAAGTAAACAGATGATGGTGGGAATGCCCTTTTCAGCAGACACATTGAATTATGCCAGATAAAACAGAGTAAGGAGCTACAGTACTAATCTGTGAAATTAATCAGTTTAACATCTCAGTTTGGGAAGGATGTAGAGAATTCTCTGTTAATAGAACACTAAATCAGGACTAGGTGTCCTAAACCATGTGCTTAAGCCTCTTCAAAAGACACTGAGAAAACACCTGGGTAAAATACTCCAGTTTGTTACAATGCAGTGATAGCATTCTAATGATCTGTTCTGGCCTTAAAACCTATACAATTTATGTGAGAACAGTATTACCCTTCTCAAATACACTGGTATATTAGAAATTTATCAACCCTCTAACAAATTATTTACATTTCTTAAGAAAGGATTTGCACCTCTTATCCATTAGTTTAATCCGTGCTATGAATACCTTAAGAACAGTTACTAGCCTTCTGTATTAATTGGCAGACAATCATCTTCCTTTCTCAGTAATGGGGGGATGAAGGGGGGGAGGGAAAAGGAGAGTATCTACAATTATAGCTTTGCTCTTTCATTTCCCAGTGCATACAAAATCCTAACTGAAGCCACAACTCCATTTTATCCCAACTTTAGCACAGGATGAACTTTTCATTAAGTCAAAAGACTCTCAATACATGATGTATGGGGTCTGCATAAATATAGATAAGGCTTTCATGTTTCTGCACCCAGTTTGATGGTAAAAGTAGATGTGAGGGCTGCTTTATTCAAAAAAACACAGATCTTCAGTCAAAAATGGTACTTAAATGTCTTTAGAATCCAATCGGCTTTTATGCGGGACTTCATACTTCTTTCTGTACTAAGTTTTTACTAAGATTCTTAAATATATTATCATGAAAAGCTGATTAAAATGACAGGATTTACTGACATCCTGCCACTGAGGAGGGGGGGGGGAAAAAAAAGGAGAATAAAAAGAATTCAAGATGAAAGAAGAATGTTCTACAGGTTTTCACTGCCTCCTGCTGGCCTCAAGGCCAATGCTTTTGCAGGCATATGGTGCCAGGGTACTTGCCATTATTTCGCTCAGGTTGCCACCAAAACAGATTCTCACAACGGAGCCCAGAGAGAAAGGGTCACACAGTGGCTTCCAGATCCCAGGCTCAGCACTGAGCAATAAGCACCAAGGAGCAGTGCACTTGATCTCACCTCCCAAGCACATGGCTGGCTGATCAAACAGGCCTTTGATCCAGCTGCTTTTGGCACGTCGAGTCTGAAGGCAGGATAAAGGCTGAAGAGCTACTCCCACGGCTCAAGACATATTATCCAGCAGGGTTTCAGAACTCCCGCTTTGCTCTGATGCGGCCTCACATTCTGACAACCCTTGGCAGCCACATTCCCTCTCCCAGCACGGGGCTCCAAGTGCCACTGAGGTACTGGCACAATGGTGACATAACTATCAGCCTGTTCTGGGCAAGTCCAGTTAGCCCAATACAGCATGGTGTTGATGCTTGCAAAGCACAAACTGTCTCTGCTGAAGTTAGCTCAGAAATTCGCTCAACTCTGCACTATCCTGTGGCAACATACAGAAAAAATTCAAGGAAAGAAAGTTTTTATCGCTCTCTTACACATACACCCTTCAACAGGTATCCCACAGGCACTGTTGCTGTACAAGAAGATTCAAGTTCCTGAATTCCAAAGAAATCACAGCCAGTGTTTAGCACACATCGTCACAAGTGTTGACTCTTAGTGCTTCATTTCAAAGGCCTTAAATGTTAAATTCTGCTATAAATCATCCCCGCTGGCAAACTTCAAACATCAACAGATTCCTCAAAACCTTCTGGTTAAGATGTGGGCAGAGCAAAAAGTTGTATTCAAACCACAAAGGCCTATAGGCAAAGGAGAATTGAAAATAAATAAATAAAACTCAACCAACCAAACTCTTAGAATAATTGGCATTGCCACCTGCACATAAATCCTAAGGAGATCAGCAGGAATACCCAGTACCTCTTCACAAAATGTATTCAGGATTGCAGTTCCAGTTTGAAAGTTCATATGCCAAGGCCATTTGAAAGCTATGCTTGAATGATCCAGCTCATTTATTTTTAAACTGTACAATTCGTTTGATGCTCAAGACACCCCTAAAAACCTTTAAAGAATCTGACTGCAAGAAGATATCTCCTGATCTACTAGACGTCCTAAGAAACACGTGGGGTGTCTCATGTGGAAATCTGAAAAAATAGAGTTTCTTCCTCACTATACAGCTTCCCACTTGAACTCAGCCCTCCAGCAACAACTTTCCCTTTTACACTTCCCAACACCTTCCAGGTTCTTCAAGAAATTCCAGGTTCAATCTTTAAATTTCTGAAAAGTCATTAAGATCAAGGCATACATGGTATTTCCTTTCTTGATTCTGTGAAGTAAAATACAGAACCTTGAGGATTTTATTATTTCTAGCAAAAAGTGAAACTCCTGCTTTCCACAACCACAGAGTTGTACCACCCCTCTTCCCCTGATGGTCAACCAGGACTTTTGTCAACAGTACTACAGTCAGAAGAACATTGGATCATTTCTCTTAAGTTCTTTTGCAGATTCTGCATTCTCAAATTGTAATACCACCAAGTAGCACTCTATTTCTGGTTTGGGCATTATGTTTTTTTGTTTGTGGGTGACTTTAAAATGAAGGATCAAGGCCAAGAGGAATGCCAACAGTTTTGCTAAAGCAGTTGTTGCTGTAAGTACAATTTTCAATACATTCTATGACCATTCATGAATTAAAGTGAAATCTGAAACAAAACGTTACATTCTCACCTGAGGCTGGTGGGATGTAATTATTTTATATGCAAAGATATATATGCATGATTTAATATGTAAGTCTGTGTGTTACACAATTATGTGTAGGGGTCTAAGTCTTCTTCAGTTAAGAAAGTGTAAGACCTCATTTAACATGCCTCCCTTACACCACAGTCACGAATTACTCCAAAACATGTCATGAATTTCTCCAAAATATTGAATACAACACATTGCTTTGGACCAGGACAATAGATTAAAGATACACAAAACAAGCCCACCAAAACATACCTAAGTCCTGCAGTGGTCACACACTTCAATATACACACAGAAAAAGGGGCTTCAAAAACTGCTCTTGGCAAAAACAACTTTGTTGCCTGCATTTGTAAGGCTTCTCATATTTGTTGATGTTTTATTATTGTGCATTTTATTTCTAAGCTCCAGTATCCTAAATACATTATTTATTTCCAAACCACTCAGATGAGTTAAATTCTGCTCTCCTTATGTCCCCTCCATCCTCCCTACACCTGAGGAAAAAAAAATTAAAAAAAGAAAAAAAAAATAAATGCAGTCCTTAAAATTTATTTTATAATTTCTGACTAATCATAAGCCAAATGTTACTACTTACAAAAGATCAAGCAGATCTCAAAGTTATGTTTGAGACTACAGCAAGTCTTTTTTCTTTCCAAGAGCATCCCAGCAAACAGGGCATACGTGGTATACTCCCACTGGTTATAAGTGTACAGGAGCTTCTTCTAAATATTAGTACCTCACTTTTTCTTAAGTTTTTTTTAAACATTTAGGGAAAAAAAATCTTTAAGTATTAGGCAAAATGCAGAAACTTCACCTCAAAAGTTGAATCAAGAAACCTCAAAAGATAATTCAATCAGGCTTGCTACTATGCAATCTATTTGCAGTATCTCTGTAGCTATGCAGCTGCAAGCATATGAACCCTTACCAACACAAAGGCAAAGATTGGGAAACTAAAAATGGAAGTCTGCTCTGAAATAAAGGGTTATATATACAGATTTTTTTTTTTCCCCATCTTGATTCTGAAATTTTTCAAAAGAGGAAGATCAGTCTCTTATTTCTTGTTTATAACAATCCTACAGGAATAATATCCCCTGTGGCATGTGCGTATATTCTCCAAGCACAAAGAGGAAACGGTCCAGAGAATTTCATTCATCTCAGTATCTTTATCTGTCCAAAAGTCAGCATCTAATCTAAACTAGACATCTAGGCTGCCTTAACAGAGAGAGAAGCATCTCCAGACAGTGATTCATCTCACCATAAAACTGTTTCAGCTAGGGTGGGGGGAGCAACCTGCAGAGGTACCTGGAGAGCATGATCACTCTTCCCTGACCAAAAAGGGGCCATCCTGATGAGCATCCCCAAACACTTAAAGAGCATCATGGAATTGCCACATATCCACGTGGCTCTATGTCACAACAGAAGGTGTTTACATCTGAGCAAGATTAAAACTAGGTAGCTGAGGGGCTGACATCACCCCCATCACAACAAAACATGGGCACTTTAAAGCCACCCTAAGAAGGGGCTCATGCTGTCAGACCACATAGCATTCTAGCTGTAGGTAGATCATTGCTTCTTTGTAAGATAGCTTGGGACTGTTTGTCTAGACCACAATCATCACTGCAATTTCTAACACAGAGATTACAAAACTTTGTTCACAAAGCCTTATAAAGCAGCAGAGTTCTCTGGTTGCTTGGTAATTTGGCTTTCTAGCTGCAGAAGAACATGAACACCATGGGTTGCTGTTGGCTAATAAACAAGCCTCTCAAGTCATTAGAGCCATTAAGAACCTGCAGCTGCCAGCACAGCTCTCTCCATTGTCCTCCAGCCATCCAGCTGCAAAGAGGTCTCCTGTTCAAGGTGCACTCTTCTGGCAGGTTCCTTTTCCACTCCACATTCAGTAACCTGTGGCCTGAACTGAGAGATTTTCCTCCAATGAGCTCATTCCATGTAAAGATCTGGATTTTCATTTCCTACCACAAAGAGCAATCGAGCAAAGAATTCAACATTGTGATCCTTTTAGCAAAAGATTATCTCCAAATGTTTCCTTCCCATCCTGAAGCTTTATTGCTGAAACTGCTGCTATGATCTGCAATTAGCAAATGCCTGTATCTGCTGAGGATACAGACTGTCCCAAACACAGACAGCAAACAGAAGGAATGTTCTTAAGGACATTTAAATAAAACCACGATCATTGGGTAAACTTAGCGTCTCAGAAGGAAAGCAATAAATATAAACCACAGGTCACAGTTCAGAATTGGCATAGCTCAATAGCACCTGGAAGACACTGCCAAACTGAAGCTTTCATCTTCACCTACAGAACCATGCAGAGTTCACAGTGTGGAATTAGTCTTCCACAACAGCATTTGACAGTTACTTGATAGTCCAGCCTCTTAAATGCCAAGAATCTCCACCATGTAGGAGGAATTGATGCAACAAGGATTCTGACATCTCCCAAGGAGGATGAGATGGGGTTTCAGGTGCATCTGAGGTGAAAAATGGGACTTTCAGCAGGTTGTGATGTTGCTATTGCTAGAATTTTGTCTTTCAGCAATATGAAGGTCACATGTTCCACAAGTACAGTTCTCAAATTAAACAAAAATACAGAAAAAGAAACAAAACCCCAATTTTTTAAATCTTTACATCATGTTTCCAAGGGGTCCTTGAAGATCAAAGGTAGAAGTCAGTGCATCATTTGAACAGCAAGCTCAGTACAGGCTTCAAAGCTCAGAAAGCCAGAAGTTGCCCAACTGGAAGTTAAATTTGATTAATTCAGCAGCATTGGACTGGGAGGGGCACAGCAGCTTCTCTGTATTTCACAATGGGAACTCTTCTTTATTCATTCTGCCTAATTATATACTGACACTGGAAAATTACATTATGAGGGCAGCAACTTCTCTAAATAATTGTCACTCAAAAATATTCTGTAATGCTTTGTGATGTCCTCCAAAGCAGGCTATTCTAAGACTGGAGACAGTTTTATGCCAGAACAATTGGTTCATATATGATTGAGGCATTTTGTTTTCTACAGCTTCACATTGTAAAAGCAGCTGCAACACCTGTTGGCCTAAGACATCTCATGTGTGTTTCATTTATCTGTTGGATCAGCCACTGGAAACCTGACCCCAACACTAACAATTGAGATTACAAAAACTGGCCAGACTTAAGAACATTTGGTTTGATTGGAGTTAACACAATCTTTGTCTAAGAAACCAGAAAAAGTTGCATTTTAGGTCTCAAGAGCTTGGGTCTTATCTTGCAGTTTAACCACTGAACAGAGCAGAGTCACTAGACTGCTTTGAGAGGTGGCCACACCATGTTCATGATCCACCAGTCAGACAGAAGAAAAACAGGAGGTTGGGTGGGTTCATCTGAGAAAACATGGGTTTGAGGAATGGACACAGCCAGCCACTGAGGTCTCAAAGACTATGAATAAATATAGAAATTAAATGAATTAACAAAGATGTTTCAAGCTTTACATGCTAGAGAAACTGTGATCTAGTAAAATTTTCAAGGTTATCCATCATTGGATATTCTGATCTCTATTCTGAATGGAGGAATGGATGCAAAGACCCTAAAATACCACCTGTATGTTTGAATACTCAGATTTTTCAAGATCAGCCCTTAATATTAGAAAGCATCAGGCAAGAATTTGAAGAGTAGAAGAGTCAACTACCCTCAATCTTTCAAATCAACAAGAGATTTTCCATAGAATTACATCAATAAGCCTTAGGATGCCTAGTTTTAGTTAGACATTCACTTTAATGTTTCTGTGGTAGCATGCAGTAGATTTTCTGACATGCACTATTATATATAGCAACTACTCTGTCAAGGCTGCCTTGAAATGTGTTTTCAAAGGAAAGGAGAAGTAAAAATCCTGCACTTAGTCTTGTTTGTAATACTATCCTTCTGAGTTGCTGGTATTCCAGATTTGAAGGTGAAAAAGGAATGCATCTGAAAGGTATCGTGGCAAAACAAAAGCACAGCCATTTAAAAGAAAAGACTTAGTTATCTGTTTTTACTAACACTCGTTATTTAGATTCCTCAAAAAAATACTATTTAGGTGAACACTGCTAGCCTCACTCACAGAGACAAGAAGACTTATTTGTATTATACATTCATAAAGCTTGTGTAAAGGCATACACATACACCCTTTTAGTAAGCCTCAACTTCTTTTCAAGTAAGATTTCCAGACCTTAACTATCACCTCATTCACCATATTTTTTTTAAATGGTGCATATTATGTTCTTGCCCAAGCTGATATTCTTATCTTTCTCTCATGAAATTATCCTATAAACAAAACCTTTTAATCCCATGCTTCACATCACCATTCTCCTTGGTCCCTGTGACACACAATGATGCTCCAGCAATACTCTGGGCATGGTGTGATAATATATTGGCACAGGCCCTTGAAAGAATAAACAAAGCAGAGTAAGCATACTTTCTGTGTACTTGCAGGGGAAGATTAGCTTGGTACTAGATCTTCTGGCTATGGTGACTAATTGTGGTTTGCTCATCTGTGCAGATTTGCTAAGGAAGTTCCTGGTAGGCACTATACATTGGAACTGCTTAACACCAAACATGAACTGAGGTTATTCCAGTGTGCTGTTTGATCCCACATGATCCCACACAGACTAAATTCCTAGTGACTTCAGATGAAAGTTTACCTCAGTTGCCCATTTCTGGTCAGCACTTGTCCTCAAGCACGATTGTAAAACATGGTAAAAGTGAGGCTGCAAAACACATAGGCTAAAGATGAAGCCAATCCTATCAGGCTTTCTTTGGTATTTTTTTTCTTTTTTTTTTTTGCAGATGTTAAAAGTGGTTCTAACACATATGAGACAGAATAATAAAGCCTGCAGACTAAAATATTTTACATGCCCACACCTTTTTGCAAATAACTAACTGATACTCATTTCAGCCATTGCTCTCTTTGTGTAATATTCCCTGGTTTAATTACTGAGAATAGAAAACTTCTGATTACCCTGCATTAGGGGAATCACAGCAAAATGCAGCTGCTTTATGGTCAGTTTTCCATTTCTATCATCTCTCTGAGCATCTGTGCACAATGTTAGTGATTATGAGTTGTACCATTCATTCCCCAGCAGGAGAAACACTGCCAGAAATTCTGCTGTGTGTTTTGCTTGGCAAAAATAGAAATCCCTCTGGAAAAGAAAAGGGAATGAAAGCAAGAAAAAAAAAAGCAGGTACCCGAGTCTGTTGCATTATTTTTCTTTTTGGTTTTGTTCAGAACAAGTTTCCAAGTGCAAGCAGGTGAAAACAAGTCCTGCACAGTTCCAACATTACAGCAAGGGATAGGAGGATTTCAGTGGGGCCATACACTGTGATAGGGCCTGACTCTCACAAGCTGACAGACACTTCTGATTAATTTTACTCTTTTCCCCAGTCTTCAAAATAATTGAACATTGGAGTAGAAATCAAAGAACATATGTTTTTCCATCAGACTTACAGTTTTGAAAAGATCTGAGGATTCATTTTGAATTTATGTCAGAGAACTTCAAACAAAGAAATATTTTTGGACCATAGTGCCTAGCAATGAAACTACCTAGCGACGGATAATGGAAAAATATCTTCTTTTTTTTAAATCAGAGTAAGGCAGTTATCATATAATAGCTACTTATGCTAGCTTTTATAATAATTTGAAAGATATTTCTGTAAAACCAGCATAGATTTTTTTCCTGTTGTAGTAGATTTTAAGACGATTTTGGGGAAAGAATATTTTCAGACATTATCTGATCATTTATGAATTTACAAGTATCCTCTAATGCCTCCCTAAAGCCAATGACCCTTCTTCAATACATAAAAAGATCCCTATGGTGACAGGTGTAGCATACAGCAACAGACCTAAGTCTTCCTTTTTTCATATAAAAGAATTTTGAGCAGAAGTTAAAGCTCCCTGTGTATAGCACTCTGATTAAACACCACACCAATGAACATTTTTCTTCCAGACAACAGCAATTTTAGATTTTCTTGCAGCATATTATCTTTCTTAAAGATTCTGGTATGCTTGCTTTTATGCTTCCATTCAAACATATGGTAGCAATGGTACAGCAGGTTTCAAACCTGCCCACTCTGACATCCTATAAGTCTGCCCTCATAGGATCAGTGCGGGGGAAAAAAAAAAAATCAAACTTTTAAAAATTCTGCTCAATGGAATCCACCTCGGTGCAGTAGAAGGACAGTAAAATCTCCAGGGAGCCCCAGGTCAGCATAGCCTGGCAGAAAATCCTGGGGGTATGAGGGTGCATAGCAAACCATGGTGCCCTGATTTGTACCTGGATTTAAAGAAGCATTCACACAGGTTCAGAACAGGCCAAGTGAAATGACAGCATAATGACACAATTGACTTCTGGCCTCCCCACAGGAAAAACCTGGCCAGCCTGAAGGATAAGAGGACTCAGTGTTTAGTCTTTTTAATTAGCTGGTTTTCCTCAGTACCCTTTTAATTATTTTTACATGCTTCCCGCTAGGGAGGCTGCATGGAATTCATTTTTCTTTTGGGAAGAGAGATCTTGGGGCCCCTGGCAGCATCCTTCTAGTTTGCTTTCTCTGAGACTGGTCTCTTTACCAGTAGAATCAGCAGGACCATGGGAGTTAATAAGCAGCTGGCCAGATGGTGCCTGTCCAAAGGTGTTGGCTTTGTAGACAACTGGAACTTCTCTTTGGGAATAAAATCAGTGATACAGGAGAGCCAGCCTGCATTTCAATCAAGTACAAGCAGGCAGACTATTAGTGGAGATAATTACCTTGCCTTTTTTTTTCCCTTCCTTCTTCCCCCTGCCCCTCCCTTGCCCAAAACCCATAGATACAGACCTGGGGAGTGAGAAACAAAGGATTCCCAGGGTTAAAAAGAACATTCTTCCACACATCATACACAGAAAACTAAGTATTATTTATTCAGATGTAGAATTCAACAATTACACCCCCACAGCTGAGTTAATACCTATGAAATAATGAAAGGGCATGCAACAATAAAAGCTTTTGATACCAATAACTTAAAAACAAGTTTAAGACCTATTGTCTTGGTTTTTGCTAATAATTGTGACCATTATCACAAGCTACTTCAGGTGCTGATGATGCAGCCCTGACCATGCCACCAACTATGCTACTACTGTCTCAACTAACATCATGTTCACATTCCAATATGGAAAATGTTTCAGTGCAGGCCTGAAGGAAGAATCTACCAACCACATCAAAACACACAAAGTCACTGAGTTTAATTGCACGTCAGAAAAACACCTACATGGTTAGAAAAGAACTTTTCTGCCAGAGTATTAAGTGAATAGCATGAGACTGTTGATTTTTTTCTTTTCAGAGAAATATGAGAGTTAAGATAGTAAATAAGAGTCTGAGCTTGTTTTCCTTTTTTACCATCCACGTAACACTACCACAAAGTAGTCACTTCTTCTGTAGACCCTGGTCTACCTCTCTGAAAGGCAGAACATAGATTATCTTAGTGTGGTGCCTTTGGGATATGGACCTAATTATCCTCAAAAATTGGAGTTACCAAGAAAACACTGGTTTTCTGATAGAGAATCAAAATAAGGACTTGCATGAACTTTCTTTACTCCTTCCTTGAAACAAGGTGGAACTAATTTGCTGTTCCAGAAAGTTCCCTCTGCCTGTAAATAGACACTTTCTTTCAGAAAGCTTCTTTAGGCAACACTAGGATCTCTTCCAGCTATCCCACTGACACCACTCCACAAAAGGTCTGTGAATTTGGAGAGATGACAGGTGAGTTCCCCCAGGGCTGCAGCCATCAAACCCTGCAGTGCATAAACCCCTTTTTCCATCCCATAGCAGAGCCACGTAAGCTTGCTATATTTGTACTGTTGTTAAGAAAACAGGTCAATGAAATAGTTGGAATGTTTGTTCCTCTCTAGTAGCAGGAGGCAATTAACTGCTTTTGACTACCTGAAAGAGCTTCTGGAGTTGGAAGCTTCTGGGCTAGAGCAAGTTCTCTGAAAACAGACTGTTCTGACAGTATTGAGGCCAACAGAGGAATGCAACTCATTCCAAATTCACATTGTTTCCTGCTCCACCATGCATTTAAGTATTTAAGTTGCCACATGCAGAGCCTCACTGCAGTACATGCCCCTTTCTAGGAGGAAAAGAAAAAAGACGAGGAGAGAGCCTTTTCTTTTCATTCAAGTATCTTGGAGCTCCATTGCACAGAAATCCAGATTACTCATAAATCCTAATTTTAAAGGATTATTTTTTTGCACATTACTAGGCCAATATGAATAGCCTTTTCAGAATCCTCACTGACAAGTGCAAACTGAAAGCTGCTTTGTAGTCCCCATGTTTCTCATGCAAGATTCATACTAGGTAAACAATCAAATTATCAACATTGCATTGTGTCCAAAACTGCCACCAGCTAGAATAGACTTACAGAGAATGTTCCTACACTGAATGCAGAAAATATTTTCTGCAATGTCAAGTAAATCCTCTATTCAGATGACCTATGAATAGCAGCATTTGTGAAAAGCACAAAACCAGAAAAGCCACAAGCACACTTTTCTGTGCTTTCATGCCCTGACACTTCTCTCACCATATTATCCTCCTTTCCCATCTGTGTAATGCCAATCACAGTATAAAAATTCAACTGTAGATAGATTCTCAGAGTCCACATAACAGAAGTTTTGCATGACTGCATTAATTTCTAAGTTACAAATCTGTGATGTCTTCCTCCTTCCCAGCTCTCACAAATGGACATCATATGTTCACTAATGCCATTCTCCCCATTTAAAAATCCCATACAGATTTATCTGCTGTCTTTCTGTTTGCAACTATATCCCTAACATAACGGGCCATGACCTTTAAATAACAAAATCAAAGCACTAGGAAAAAAGAAAAAAAAATCCCACAGAGAAAAGTATTAGATAAAAAGACCCCACAGTAAGATGCATTCATCACCTCTTCAATACCTGAAGTTCTCTTTTCCTAACATTTGAGTTACTCCCCTACTGAAACAGCAATATTGATGGAGACCAACAGGCTCATATCTTCATGTAATTAAGGAAATTGTCTCTGCCTTGCTGGTGCACTCCGCCATAAAAGAAATAGCACACAAGGATTAACCTGCCACTTCTGACACCTTGTCCACTATAGAATCATTGTCTCAGACTCATTCAGGTGAGAAGGGCCTCAAGAAGCCAGTTATCCAACCAACCACTCGAAAAGGCCAGCTAGAATCAAACCAGCTTACTCAGGGTTTTATTCAGTTGAGTCTTGAAAGCCTCCAGCAATGGAGGGTCTCCAAGCAATCTATTCCACTTTCTGACTGTTCTCACAGAGAAAGTGATTTTCCTCCCAGGCAGTCCATGACATTGGCTCTCACTCACTTCCTACATCTATGCAGAGATTTGCTCCAAAAGTACTCCCTGCATGCTTTTCCCACAGAGTGAAGATAGGCTGAGGAGCCTGCAGTTTGCTTTTTACCTTTCCTGGAGACAGGTACAACACTTGGCTTTGTCCAGGAATTGGGGCTCTTCCCCAGTCTCCACAACTATTCAAAACCACACATTTGTACAAACATGAACCAGCTCTCAGCAGCCTTGAATGCAGCCTGTTTTGTCCCATTGACTTGCATGGGTCAGGTTCTCCCAAGTATTCCCTGACATGGTCCTTGTCCCTTGATGGGGCTCAGTGTCCTTCTGGAACTCTTTCATTAGAACAGAGGCCTCTGAAACCTCACTAGTGAGGACTGAGGCACAAGAGACAAGTACCTCAGGCTTATCTGTGCCACTAATTCACACAATCCACGCAGAAACGAGCCCCATCCTTGTCCCAGAACCCTGTGGCTATTCATGCACACTCCATCCTTGTCCCAAAACTTATGGCTGATCTTGGTACACTGAGGATACCCTGGCAGTACCACTGATGCTCAGATGGATATGCAGCAGGAGGTGGCAGTCAAAAAGACAGACAAGCCTCAGCAGACTCTTCACACCATCCCAAGTCTGAGCACCTGGTAAGCAGCAGACCCACGAAGGCTCCAGGTCAGTGTGGTAGATAGTGCCTCCATCCCACACATGAGAGATTCTCCAGCAACTATCACTCTCCTCTTTCTCTTTGTGCAGAAACACAGATAAATTAAGCTGTGTCTGACACCTCCCCTGAAGGCCATATTTTCAGGGCACAGCACCTGTTCTGTAACTACAGCATAAGCCTGCTGCAGGTGCAGAATTTCAGGGCTTTGGGAGACCATTCCAGACTAGTACAGAGGATAAACAACTGATTAAATGAAAGAACTATTTGTCTTAATACAATTGTTGTTTAAAAAGAACCCATAATAACAACTTCCTATATGTGTATAAAAAGCTCAAAGGATAAAAGTATTTGCTCAGTTAAAAGACAAAACATCTGCACAATTCTTACCCAATGAGTAACTCTGCAAGAACAGCAATATAAGATCCCCCCACCTTAACAAGTTTCAGCAACCTCTCTTCATGTTCCAAACTTTGTACATCCATTTAGGAAAAGCATTCCCCTCCCTCTTGCACCAAGTCATACACATTTGGTTTGTTACATCTCAACAGCCCCCTCCTAAGTAACACCGGTATAATTATTTTGTTTGTAATCAATCTCCACGGCAAAAACAGACTGAAACAAAGCAAGTGTTCTGCAGATAGAAACAGGGATTCAACTCCACAGCTCAGTCTACCATGGTTACTTTTAGTATTGAAGCTTTTGCCAGAATAGCAGTGACACCTCACATTACCACTGCCATTAACCATGACCAAAACTACATAGAGAAAAAGTGATTAAAAATAAGCCATTTTATACCAGACCACAGGCATTGGAATTTTCACCAGATCTGGTTGTATTATAGATCTGAGCTAGTTTCCAGAAATCTAGGAATGAAATTTCACAGAACTATACTTTTACAACCTTTACCTCATACAATAATGACCACTGCATTGTCTCCCAATGATATTGAAGCATTCCTTATGCTTTCTAACTAGCCATAATGACCAGTGAAAACCAGATTTCATTGCAAGTTCCTCCATTAAACTGTGGACTTGTTACATGCTCATCTAGATAAGCAGTGGAATTTTAATTACCTGTTATCCAAGGTAAAGGCGACATTTTAAGGGCAAAATGATTACATGCAATTGAGCCCTTTTCCCTCTGCCCATTCATAGGATCATTTAGTAGGCAGTATGTATTTGGTCTGGTTGAGATGGAGTTAATTCTCCCCACAGCAGCCCTCACAGAGCTGTGCTCTGCATTGGTTGCTGGAAATGTGCTGCTAACACTCCTGTGTTTTGGCTCTGCTGAGCAGGGCTGGCACAGCATCAGTGCCATCTCCCAAAAATTCACCAGCAGGCTAGAGATGGGATATCCTGGGACACAGCCAGGACAGCTGACCCAAACTGACCAAAGGGATATTCCACACCATATGAGGTCAGCTCAGATATAAAAGCTAAGTTAAAGGGGAGGAAATGGCAGGGAGGTATTTGTTATCTACAGCACTTTCCTTCCAGAGCAACTGCTTCCTAGGAATTGAAAGGGCATCACTTGCTGATGGGAAGTAGAGAATAAAATATTTTGGTTCAGGTTTTTTGTTTTACCTTTCATTGCACATGCACAGTCTTCACTTTTTCTTTATTAAACTGCCTTTACTTTGACCTATGAGGGTTCATTCTATTTTCTCCCCTCTGTTCTGCTGCAAAAGGGAGTGAGGGAGCAACTTGGCAGGTACCTGGTGTCAAGCCAAGGTCAACCCACTGCACAACATTAACTTAGACAGCATCACTTCAGCAGTTTTTGGCCTACCTATGCAGCTAAAATTACACAGGCCCAAGGCATCTGCAAAGGCCAGAGTAAACCAGCAGAATGGCCCAAAAGGTCAAAGGTCTGGTCTGAAACTGGAGGCCATATAAGAAAACCATTGGTATGGCATTTTCAGCTAAAGCACAGACTAGAAGAATTCTGTTTATCTGTTTGTATATCAGTTTCAATCTGTACAGGAATATCAATTACTTTTCAAGGATAGCCCTCACCTTGTTATTTCAAGAGAGGGGAATGATAACAGCATATGTTGATTTTCTTATCTTTCTCACAAAAAGTCACAATTTAAAATAAACACTAACCTTGCTTCTCACAGAGAAAAGGA
Source organism: Toxostoma redivivum (assembly GCA_013397375.1). Lineage (NCBI taxonomy): Eukaryota > Metazoa > Chordata > Aves > Passeriformes > Mimidae > Toxostoma > Toxostoma redivivum. The sequence continues at coordinate 1,096,055 of VXBI01013049.1, forward strand.
CATTTATTCACCAGAATTTTTAAAGATGTGAAATTCAATTTAATAATAACAGGTATATTAAATAACAAAGCTTTAGAAAATATATGTAATTAGGTGAGAACATGGTCATTTAAGCAGATATTTCTATTGAATCTTTCCTAGACTCCATGCTTGTCACCAAATTAGATGTTGTCCCATGGTATGCATTATAAATGAGGCAATTCATTTCATGAGGTTTATAACCAGTGACTGGAATTATAATCAACAATATATGTTAGTGCCTTCTAATATCTACAATATTTTGGAGCTTATTATGAGTTCACGCGAGTTGCATGTGACAGTAACTCCCCTGTCTTTGTACAGACTTCGATTTGTGCTGGGGTACAGAAGAAAAAAGTCTTCAAATTTATATGAAATATTTTGGTGCTTAAATAGGTTTTTAAGGTATACAGTATTGTCAGAACATTTGCATACCACAAGGCATTCACCAAAAACAGAAAAGTGGGATTACTTTTGCTTTTAAATGGCTATCGTCATCTACAAACTGCAATCTTCTCATTTGCATAAAGCTGAAGGTCATTTACTCCCTTAGCCCCCCAGAAACAGCAAAGGAATGAGACTGTTTTTTCTTTTTTAAGCTACATGCTGCAATACATGCAGCAATCCTGGCTCTCTTCTGCAAGTTTGATTAAAAAAAATAATAAAATACATCTTTTCCTACACCTATCATTGAATCATACCAAGAAGTTTTTCCATTTCTCTCAGCAGGAAATACCCCCACCTCCAGCAGCTGTAATCATTTAAAATGCATCACAGTAATGTTATCCCATAGGTATCTACTGAAACTTTCTACCATACATATCAGATGCATTCTATATTCACATGTCAAAGAAATAGTAAAATTATACCTTAAGTGCCACAAAAACAACAAGAAAGAATTTCTGCAAAGTCAGCATCCCTACAGAAACTTGGTGGGAGTGTGAATTGTTTTATGTGCAACATATTCAGACATTGGGTTGCACCTAAGGTTACAGAAAATCAGGGGTTCTCATTGGCAGGAAATGCCAGACTCCAGGACAAGAGAGACTAAAATATGGAAGTATTAGCCTCTATACAAACTAGAAATGTAAAGAGAGACTCAGTCATATTGCCCAGGGAAGACTTCCTGCACTCCAGTATCTCAGTGAAATTAAGCCTTCCTAATTTTCCTTCTCCTCCTTAAGTATTTGCTTCTATATTAAGAGATATCCTCAGTTTTCTTGATCAGGTACATTTGGCTCCCTGTATCTACAGCTTTCGATCAGCTCCATTAGGCATTAGAATCACTGACCTTGGAAACTCTTCCCAGGTTTGCCATTCCTTAAATATTGCCTCTGAGATCTCCAAGGTCCCTTCTATGGAGACAAGGCCAAACTCATGTGAAACCCAATCTCATCTAGTTCCCAGCATAGGAGAATAAAGCATGAAAATTCTAGTTGACCTATCCAATCCAAGAGCTCTGTAAAATTTGCCATTCCCAAGAGAGCCTGCTTAGCAGGTTTGCTGCACAGTGACACAATCTGGAATCCTGACAAGCAGAGTGCCACAAGACTGATGATGCAAGGCTTTCAAGATACTCAGCTCAAAGGCAGAGCTAAGAAGTGGACAATTCTGACCTTAACACCACAAGAGTTCACATCAATCCTATCTCAGATCCTGCTCAACGGAAATCCCACTGCTCTAAAAATGTTGCAAAGAAAACATTCCAGGCTTAAGAAGGTGACATTCTTCTGAACACATCCAGTTTCTTCTGTTTATCTCTAAATATTTGTCCACACTCAGCAGCATCTTGGCTCAGCATGTCATTTTCTGCACATTGGTCCACTAGGCCAATTAGAAGAGACAAAACTTTTGCAAACAGTAGAGTTTTCCAACAAATAACCAAGAATTGAGCTGAGCTTCAAATACTCTGTTCAACTAAGTTCCAGCCAAAGCTTTCAGGTATAAAGCTGGTTATTTCACACAGCTGTGAAACAAGGAACAACAAGAACAACATTCAACAGTTACTTGGGAATTATAAGAAATCCAGCATCTTTCAACCATTAATCATATTCTTACTAAGATTCTCAATACAACACAATCTTGTGAAAGCTGGAAGCATAGGGAATCATTCCAACCTCCAAAGAATATTTTGACTTGAGGGGATATAAAGATAGTTTTGCAACTATGTAAAGTATAGCAGAACCACGTACATGCAAAGAGAGCTGATTTCTACTATTGCAAGTAATTATATTGTCTAGGCCACTGAAATATCATGTGGAAACACTTAGCTAGAAAGAGACATTGATTGGGTTTCTCGTTACAATAAGCATAAATCTAGAGTATTGCCACTGAAGTCAGAGTTCCTGCATAGCAGTGCCAAAGCAGCAAAGTGTACCACCATCCTACCAAAGTTCTTTAACTTCTCCTTTCTTAAAAGCTACAGTTGAGAAATAAAAATAAATCACTCCATAATCACACAGCAGAAATCCATAACAATGTCAACATTTTATACTGAGAATCTGAAGGGCAAGGTTTGCTGAGCATGAAGACAGAGGCAGAAAAACATATACTATACAGAAGGAAATACACAAGACAGAAGACTCAGCACATCTATTTTGTACATGGAGGCCAAGGTGTAGAAAGAATAAACAGTTCTGGTTTTTTTAAAAGCTTTGCAGCAAGTCCATGATCAGTCTGAAACAGGATGAATATAAAAACACTGAAACTTCATACTTAAAATAAATATGCAAGGCCAGTTGATCAGGAAAACACAGAAGGTGTTAAACCATGAGCCAAGAAAAATACCCTCTCTTTCAAGCCAGAGATTTAGGAGGAAAGAGAAAAAACATGAGTTGGTGAGTAGCCATTGTAAAAAGTGAACAGCAACACAAAAACATTAACACCTTGGCCTTAAAAAGATTTTACAGCACGGTCACCGGCATTCAGCAAAACAGGAAAAAAAAACCAAAAAAACAACTGTATCACTGTAGAGTCATCAATAAATTTCTGAGACATCAACTGAGGTGAAGGCCTTTTTGAAGAATACAAAAAAGGCCAAAGGCTATAGACTTGTCACATCAAACCAGAGAAGGCTAGTTTCCTAGAACATATGATGATAAATGATAAGTGAAGAGCAGGCATGAGGTAGTCTCTTACAGGACTTTCTAACTTGGACAGGGATGCCAAAGGACTTAGAGAAAAGGGATTTAATTTTTTGTTGACCACTATGTTTGGACAACTCTGATGTCTCTTTGTTTGCTTCCTCCTTGACACTCCCACCTCTGACTTGCATTATTTACCCTTACCCACACTGACATCTGTCAGCTGGGTTCTCAGAGCAATTTAACTGGTATGTCCTCAACTGGCCAGTCGTGCTCAAAAGGACACTACTGTTCCCCAAGCTCCTCAGCCATTCCCTATGCACAAACACAGCTATTCACTTACCACATTCATATGTGGCTTCTGCTGCACTATGCTTGATTCTCTGCTACAGATTTCCAGGAAGCAATCTCACAGCTGAGCAATCATGACTCCCAGTGCAATAAAGTGCCACACTTGGCTCCCTTCAACAGATAGTGCCTTCTCTACAGCATCCAGAGAACAAGCAAGGATGTTCTTTCTATGAAACATGCATGGAGGAATGGACCACCAATGAACACCCTAGAGTCTGTATTTTTTAAGTTTTATTCTTCATCCCTTAAAACAGAAGCAAGCAGGAGAGCATTTAACAGCATTTGAAACGTGAAAAGTAGCAGATTTTATATGGTGTGCAGAAGTCACAGAAATACAAATATTTTGCCTTACACAGCAAACTGGTTTGTGCTAAAACAGCTACAGAGTAAGTTAGTCTCAAAATGCACACTTAAAGCAAGTTTGCTGGTTTCACTACTTGCAAACCCTATAAATGAGATTCTATTCTTGATATCTGAAATTGAAAATACAAGTCACTGTAAGACTTACAGCCATAAGAACGCATCATAGGAAAAGGGACTGATGCTCTGGCAGAGTTATCTGACTTCATAATTAGTAAGGAAATCCAAATCACCCCATACAGTAAAATAGCATTCAGAAACCTCCCATAAGCAAAACTGTACACAGTGAACTACTTTTGACCGTACAAGATGAGTTTCTCTTTAAACTTCTTTTACAAAGCATCTTTTTCTTCTAAAATTCCTTTCAAAATACTCTTGGACTGGTTAAGAATCCTCCTCAAGTTTCAGATGCAGAGAGTTAATGTAGAAGATTTTCTCTTATGCTGTTATTATGCAGAATATAAGGACTCAAGTAAGGTTTTCAACCTTTCCATGGAACAGGAATCTCCATCAGTCTGTATCTGTTTCGGGAGGATGATTCTGCAAATAAGCCTGTGAATGCCTATCTTCATTCAGATGAGTAGTGATAGGGAAGTCCTGCAACATATGAAGGCTTGCCTTTCTAAAGTAGAAGGGGAAGTAGGCTTACTGCAGTCACCATACATATTTACCTTGAGTCTTCTGATTAAAAGACAAGGCTATGTTGAGACATACCTTCCATAACTGCATTCAAAGAACTGCTACTTTGATCCAAGTCTCTCCTGCACAGTTCCCACTACTTGCACTTCCAGGTTCCTGGTAATACATGGAAACAGCACAGATCCCTTTCCATGTGTCAGAATGAGATGGTGGAACCCAGAAGCATTCTTCACCAGTTCCCCATCCTCTGCAAATGGGACTGTTTTGTTTTCTACAGCATCAGGAAAGGGTATAACACAAACAGCACTTCTTAAACTGGGGGGCCCTGTACTCTTCTCCTTTCAACCATTCAGGTCACTAGCCTCTCAGGTATTTGTGTAGACTCAGAAGAAGAGGGCTTCTGGTTTTGTAAGCCTAGGCACAGGGTGCAGAGTTCAACAGCAGCTGTAGGGCAAAATCATACACTTCTAAATGGAGGCCAAACACTAATTCTGCTCTCGCTATGATCAAAGAAAAAAAAATTTATTGATTTCATAGTGTTGCTGCTGGATCATATCCTTTTGTTCCATTATCTGCCTCCTGTCCCCAAAAGTCTACCTATCATATTTGATAGTATCTCTACAAAATTGTGAGGGCTACAGAGACCTTTCTAGTGATTCTCAGACAGACATCTACCCCGAGTTAGGCCAGCTGAGCTCTCCAATATTATTCAAGTATTGTACTGCTACCATGAGAAGTGGGGACTAGGGCCTGGAAAAGAAGCTTCAGGATTTTACCAGTTTCCAAAAGCATTAGTATCATCTTAATTTGAAATAACCAAGAGCAATAGCATAACTACTAAACCAGTATACTCTACCCCACTAACAATTGGCATCCTTTACAAGAAGATTAACTTTCTAGAAATATCCAGTATAACATTTCAAAACCTAAGGAAAACTCCAAATCCCTTACAAAAGACACATATTCCAATACTTATCATCTAATATGAAATGTGTTTGCAACACTTGGCTTTCTCGCAGAATTAGGAGATGGTTTGTGGATCAATGCTACCAAACAAAAAGAAACATTTTTTGAAACACAGTAAAATAAAGTTTAATAGTTTCAAACCTGGAAGAACCATGGGCGCCTCTCTTAAAAATTCCTGTTATTGTAACAGGAAAGGTTATACTACATTATTAAAAAGCAAACTCGGATTTCATTCGGAAATTTGTTACTTTCTTTTTTCATGTAACTTAATGCTGGAGTTTCTAAAACACCCTGTGTTCTGCTGCTGTAGTAGAGAGGACTCCTACTTGCACACAAAGGTCTGAACTCCACAGTTTTCTCACAACTGCTGGTGACGCAAGCCCATTGCTAACTAGAACTTCTGCTGCAGTAAGAAAAAGCACCATCTACCCCAGGAAGTAAGAGAAATTAAATCAGAACTAATTTAAGGACACAACAGAGAGGGGAATCGCAAAGGTGCTTAAAGCATTGGTTTGCCCTTCACCGTGTTTGGTGAACTGTGTTGCAGAGGTTTTTAATGAGGATTGATGACCAGCTGGGGTTAATGGCCCTCAGCTGCACCTCAGGCCATTAACTCCTCCCTATCAGTTATTAATCCCCAGGAAATACCCTGTACCTCTCTCCTTATTGCTTAATCATAAGTAGCAAGAGATGAACAACTAGTCAAGATCCTGGTGTGGTGTGAGTACTTCTGTTGCTGCCTCTTCACAGAGCATGTCCTGTGCTTTAGAACGAACTATCTAGATATTACCACACTGAGGTCACAAAAGGATGAAGAAACTCATGTGACAGTGAGAAAATAAACATTTTATCTGCTGACTGCATTTCACATTTCTTCTTTAGAATAAACATAATATTTATGGCTTGTATGCTTTGTGAAATTACACAAATCTGTTTGCAAACCCACTGCTATTAGACTACTGAGGGCTCTTTTCTTTGCAGCTCTAGAGCATGATGGGGATAGTGCTCTTATTACTGCTGATTTTAAAGCAAGAAAGTATCAAGCAGATGTTATTAAATTGTAGCCTGAGAAGTAAAAGCCCCATGGTCAGACCAAGACGCTGCACCCAAGAGGCCTGTGGAAGTACAGAATTACGGGGAGCACTGTGATTTACTTTGGAAAATGCACAGCTCAAAGGAGATCCAGTCCATCCCTGCCCCTGCTTTTCCCACCCACTGAAACTGTGGTTTGGCCCAGTCCCAAACACATATGTTAGCAGAGGATGATCAGCAAGTTTGTGCTTGGAGCTAATATAAAAGTTAGAATACAGCCTTTATGTTTTAATTCTATTGTAGAGAAAGACTATGGTGGAAATAGATTGGCTGAAAAAGGGAGGTGGAATTTGTATGATACGACATACTATGGACAAAAATTACTTAGTCTTTCTTTACTATTTGCACCCCAGATTTTAAATTTCTGAGAGCCTGGCTACGAATCAGGACACATATAAGCAACATGCTTTAATCCAGACCTGATTAGTTCCCCCCACTTTGAAAGATGACACACAAATACACTACTGAATGATCTGAAGATCATCTATCTTGACTGCATCTTCAGTGAGAAATCTTATATTCTCTGCAGAGTCATTTTATATCAACCTCACAGAAACAGCAAAGAAAAGTTTACTTTTCCTTTTCATTCTTTCCTTTTCCAGTTTATTTGAACTGTACATGTTGTGAGGCTTGTGGGGCACTGACATTTTTTTTAATGGATCAACAAATTATGTCCTTGTGTCTGCGAAAACTTACAGGTAAAAGAAACTGTGACTTTCATCCTATGAACACCTAGAAGATCATTGTCAATAAATGCTTAAAACCTTTAGGAAACAGACAGTACCTAAAGCCCCAAAGGCTACAAGCTGTTGATTACTATTATGCTCTTTAAAGGGAATAAGATCACATTAATCTTCAGATCAAAATATAGATCTTTCTAGGTCACATTTACCAATGATCCATGGTGATATAAATTAAATCAATTACATATTTTATTTGTATACAAATCATAAATTAATTTAATGTTCTGCTACCCTACTTAAATGTAATTAACATATACAACACTTTTTGTGGTCCTTCTGACAATGTCATATTTTTCATAGTTACGGGGAGGACACATTTTGAACATTCAGTAGGATAACATCCATTTAGAGAGTTAGATACAAAAATCAACATTTGTCCAATAAAAGTTCTCCTAAGATGTGGTTGCAGTCAAAAATAACAGAACAATCAAGAAAAAGATTGTTCAAAGAGGTAGTATATCAAATTCCAGAACAGCTTGTTTAGGTTATACCACCTCAGCTGTAACAACTTTTTCATCAGCTTCAGTAGGCTTTGGATCAGGCTCCAAGTTGGAATGGAAGTTGATGATAAAAGTAGGAGTGCACTGGCTGATGCCAACAGGCTTTGAATCAGTCCATTGTCATGAAAGCTGTTTACAATGTATGAATAAGTAATCCATGCTGTGCTATATACACTACCTCTCTGCTAAGGATAATTAAGCTAGTGTAGCTTACTGACTCACTATTTTTTACCATTTGCACAGCCAACTAATGTATTGCTGAATATTTTCTAAAACAAATCTCTAAATATTTTTAAAATTGAAAATCCAAAGATTTTCATGGGGTTTATTAAAAAAAAAAAATACAATAGCAGCTCTCTTCCTCCTACATTAGTTTCGTTTAACCTAAGAACCAAGCTAATTCTGATGAAACATCTTTACATCAATTGCCCATGTTTTCCAGAATGTTTTTCCCTAATTAAATGAATCAGATGTATCACAGTCACATTTATTGAATTTTGTTAGTTATTAGGTACATTCTCACACAAAGAAAAATTTAAAGGTTTGTTTAATGTCATATCTATATGCAGTAGATAATGAAATTATACTCATAAAGTTACTGATTTAATTCCTTTGCCTGGAAGTAGGTGAGGGAACTATGAATACATATGTCAGTTCACTTTAATATTGAAAACACACATTGTAAGCAGCAACAAGTGTACCTATTTAAAGATCATTTGTGAAATGTGCTGGACTTATAATGTCAGATTCTGAATGCTTCTGTTCCTCTAAAGGATTTACAGAATATAAGGGACTCCTATACTGCTATTGTGCTTGCCTCTTAGAATGAGGATTAAATAAGCAGTTATATCCATCTTAAGCCTTTGCACAATTTTTTGTAAAATACATGCCTAAACTCAACTAATCACAGAATGGGCTTCTGCAGAGACTAATGACTAAAATTTCTTGGTATATGTTATGAAACAGTGGTTCACAATGCTCTCTCCTGTCCTTAAAGTATATAAGTACATTATGAAAACAGTACTACTGAGTAACAACTATAATATAAAGAAGTTTGTTTTCATGTCATTATATTGATAATTCACACTCATGAGCTAATAGTTCATGTAGTTTTCTATCAAACATATAATAAGGAAATACCAGATATGGTCCTTCAGAAACATCTGTTGAAGGGGTTTTGGTCACTGCCATTCTTAATTCACAAACCAGCCAATCTAGGAATTCAAGTTAGCAACTGGATTGCTAAGACAGAAAATAAGGTCTAGAAAATAAGCCTGTAGTTCATAGGAGAAGACAGACACCAAGGCAGTTCAGCCCACTGAAGATCTTTGGACAATGAATGGCCTGTGTACCCAGGAATGATTCCTAACTGCCAGTTTCAGATGTTGCCTTATCCCATGTTCCAGCTCTGTATCAGGTCAGAATCAGGCACATATGATCTCTTCTCCCATTCTGCCCTGACTACTGCAAGAAGGAAACCTGACCTTCTTGGTGAGGAGGCACCACAACCTGCTCCAACTAGACCTTTGATTTAAACAAATAAATCTTATGGCTTGGATATGTGCCCCACAGCATACTCACAGGTCAGTTAAATGCAGCCTTTCTCCTCAGCAGTACAGTCTACAGATAACGTGCACCTAAATTGGATCCCTCAGGTAAATGTTTGAAACTGGTTGCGATGAATCCAGTCTCCATAGGTACACCACACCTGAAGGATGGGATGTCATCCAGAGGGTTCCAGACAAGCTCAAGAAGTGGGCCCATAGGAATCTCATGAAATTTAACAAGATCAAGTGGAAGGTGCCACATACGGATTGGGGCAATCCCCATTATCAGTATAGCCTGGGAGATTAATGGATTGAGAGCAGTTTTGCCAAGAAGGACTTGGTGGATAAGAGGCCAGACATGACCCAGCAGTGTGCACTCACTGCCCAGGTGGCCAGTTGTGTCCTGGGCTGCATCCAAAGCAGCGTGGCCAGCAGGTGAGGGAGGGGAGTCTGACGCTCTGCTCTGGTGAGACCCAGCTGGAGCACCGCATGCAGCTCTGGGGTACCAGCACAGGAACAACATTGACCCATTGGAGCAAGTCCAGAGGAGGCCACCAAGATGATCACAGGTATGAAGCTCCTCTCCTGTGAGGAAAGGCTGGGAAGTTTGGGTTTGTTCAGCCTGGAGAAGAGAAAGCCTTGGTGTGAGCTAATTGTGCCCTTCCAGGACCTGAAGGGAGCCTACAGGAAAGGTACCTTTTACAAAAGCATGTAGTGACAGAAAAGTGGGGCCTTGATTCAAACTGAAGGAGAGTAGGTTTAGATTAGATATTAGGAAAAAATTCTGTAGGGAATGAGGCACTGGAATAGTTGCTTAGAAAGTCATGGACGTCCCATCCCTGGAAGTGTTCAAGGCTGGGTTGGACGGTGCTCTAAGCAACCTGGTGTAATGAAATGTGTCCCTGCCCATGGCAGAGAGGTTGGACCTAGATGATCTTTAAGGTCCCTTCCAACCTGAGACATTCTATGATTCTATTACTATAATTGTTTACTAGGAGCAAAGATAAGGACAGATTAATCTCTAATTCCTTGAAATACAAATCTTAAATTTGGTATTGCCTAATATTTTTCTATCATTCTACAGATAGTGACAAAACAAAATGCAACAGTAATATAAAGCAGCACTATAAACAATATCTATTTTCCACTCCAAAACTCGCTTGCATTTTTAACACTACAAATACAGATCTATATTCAATCCTTCAGAACCCAGCTTGCATTTTGAACATAAATTTGCTTCGCCTTACTCATGGGGAGAAGGAAGAAATCTAATCAAATTCTACTGAGTGTTTTCTCTGCTATAATTTAGTGGTAAAACTGGCAGGCTGCCTAACCACGTCAAAAAAAGATACATTTGAAATGCTGTAACTATAAAATAACAAGGAAGCTTTTAGCCACATTCATGTAGAGGAGAGTATGAAAATGTTTACTTGTAATGTTGTTAGCATATGAAAAGATTAATCTAACAGGAAAATACATTTTAAAGTTGTGAAATTGTCTTGCTTGGTGTATAAATATTTTATGTAAATAAAAGTGGATTTGAGATTCATATAACATTTATATATTTTTAAAACTAAAGGCATAGCAACTGACTCTGCAAGGCATTTTTCAGTAATCCCCTCACTCTGCTATCTCCAGTAACGCCTTTATTTGTTTATATTAGCTTTTCCCCTAATGAAGATGGCGCCGGTGGTTCTGTCTGGCTGAGCTGCTGACAGGACACCATCAACTTCCAGGGAAGGCATCACTGAGGGGGAGCAGGCTGGTTTTCAGCTCAGTGATTCTCATTGCAGGCTATGGTGAAAGAAAATTGATGCCAAAGACAGGAAAACAGAAAGGTGACTTTTCCCCAGGATTGTGCTTGGAGAATTCTGAGAAAATTGGGGTGACATATAGGGATGCTGATCTAAGTACTTCAAATATCCTAGGTCATTTCCTCAGGTTGGGGTTTTTTGGCACTTTCTTCATCAAGTTGTCGCCAGAACACCAAAATCATTTTAGATTGTTGAGGAATTGGAGACAGCTTCTCAATCGCATGACAGAGAGGGGTAAAGGGACCTAAACACGGATGAAAAAAACAGACATTCTTTTTTTTTATTCCAATTCAACTTAATCAGGGCCTATTTTTATTATTTTTTGTTATTTGGGACAATTTCAAAAGTGCACCACATTCAAGAAACAGAACATAATGGCCTGGAAGACTAATGGCCAACTAACAATACCAAGTAATTTTCCTAAGATGCAGGCAGTTTCTATCATAACCATCACTCCTACAATTTAAGAGTGGGATTACTTTGTGGAAGAACCACCACTTTCTACCAAATTTCAAAGCTATTTCAAAAGCTACAGCAGACAATGAATGTCTGAGTCAAGATTCAAAGGAAAGACCAACTATTTTCCTGCTTTGGAGGCTCAAATTCACAATTTTCTAGAGAACAGAAATGTGTCCATTAGAGAACCTAGAAAATGACACATTTTCTTTGTAAGCCAGATAGCATTAAAACCCAAATGAAGAACAAAATAGTCTATATCTGGTTATTGGGGAATGTGGTGAGTTACTACCTCCCAAATTAAAAAATTACAGCACTAGAATTTTTTTTATTAAATGTTGTTAAAAAAGAAAAATTTCCATGATCCATGTCACTGTTTGATATAGTTTAAAAACTACTCATTCTAATTTAGGATTATAGTAGAAATTTTTTCTCTATTGTCAAATCTAAATAAAACTGAAAGTGATACATATAGTGACGTTTATACAGTGATAAATACAACAAAGCCTGTGGATTTGTGTCACAAAATTAATAAAATCAAAGGCATTAAATTCAAATCTAAATATAATTTCCTGGATGGAAGCATAGCCAAGTTTACATGGTGAAAATCTGTGGATCATTCTGCCATTGTAAATGTTCGTGAAATTTTGGGGCCAGGGAGAGGGATGATGGGCTGATGCTAATATACACAAAGGACTGGATGATTCAGGCATTTTGACACACCTAATCTTGGGCCATTGGTTTCACCTCTCTGCTAACACACAATCAGAAGCATTCTGCATCAGGTTCCCAGTTGTTTTTCTCTAAAAGGCACTTATGTGAGCCAGTATTGAATGCCAAGGGATTTCCTCTGAAATGGAAAATTACTCTTAAGCAATAAAAAAGCATGGGTTTCAATTGGAATACAGAAGCTGTATCATGAAAATGATCCAGCAAATAGCACCAGAGACCCTAAAAATCTCTTGAAGATTTCAGCAAAAATTTTACCAAAAGGCACATTGTACACAGAATTGATCCTCATGGGGGAGGATCTTAACACTTGAAGCAGCAAGAGATGAACAGCAATGATTTCACCCATGACAGACAATCTGAAAGAAGGGGGAAAGACAGACACCTAAACAAATAACCCAATTCCCAAGTATACATCTGCATCACTTAAACCAAAGATTGTTTTGTTATTAATCAGAATAAGAGAATCAACAATTAAGTAATATCTTTCTTTTAAATATCAAATGCATTGAAGCAGTAGTAATTTATTTTTGTGTCATTATTTCTCTTGAAACTATGCAAAATAACATTTCTAAATGCTGGTTTTCTAAAAACATAACCATTAGGATAGTTGTTACATATTTAATTTCATGCTCCACTCAGCATAAAGCAGTTGAGAGACTGCCAGCCAGAGCAAATTAAGTAACCGGTTAGATAATTTCCTGCTTAATTGAAAGCAGGTAGTTTTTAAAAGTAATAATTGATTTTGTTTCTAATAAGCGTGTAGCTATTTCTTCCTTTTTCTATTCCTGTTATTAAAGGAGATTGCACTAAACCTTTGTACACTGTTAATGACAGGCATGGGAGGAAAAGAACTGGAGAACACTGCTTGTTTAGTATTTTAGATGCTAATCACAGCAAAAAAAACAGCAGAATGGCACCCCAGTGTTGGTCCTGTACTTCAAGATCATTACTTTAAAATCTAATCCGGGTCAAAAGTTCTCATGTCCATGCTCTTCAAGGACAAGAAGTGAGCCAGCAATCTCAGGGTAGCTCAAGGTGAAGAGGCATCAATTATCCTAGCAGACAATAACCAACCTCAGGTAAGAAACCAAACAAACAATCAAAGAAAAAAAAAAAAACACAAAAAAAAAAAAAACCAAAAACAAACAAAACAAAAAAATGTATTTTGGTATTATTACTTTACTTTTAGGAATGGTCATTCCAAGAGAAAGCTGTGACACCTAAAAATGATAGATAGAGAAATCTTTGACTGACACTGTTATATGATGTAGTTGAAAAGGACTTAATTCTCTTTGACTGTTCAAAACACACCTGTCACAAGCAGTTATTCACTTGAAAATTTTACTTAAAAACAAAAGAATAATTGTTCTATTAAAATGTTTGAACAAAATATTACATTTTCTGATCAAAAGAAAAAATTAAGATGACTGTGTCCATATTTTCTAGTTCTACTTCTTTGAAAATTAACAAAAGGAAAGACACATTCTACATGATCAGAAAGTATTCCTGCAATCTTTGTATTACAATCCAATGTTTTGACAAGTTGCAATAAGAAATAGTCAGATTCCAGTGTGACTCATTTTAGACTCTATCCTCATAACTGTTGAGCACTGCTTCTCTTCCACAGCTGCATATATATAAGCAATAATTCCCTGAACTGAATGACAGAAAACAACCTGGAGTCTAAAATCAGTAATACATCTGTATAAAATGTATTATATCTGTATAAAAAGCAGAAGCTGTAGCATCATATATACATATACACACAGTAGATTTATAATCACCACAAAATGCCAAGATGATTCTCTCAATGAAAAATCACGGCTGATTCCAGGCTGTCAGGCATTTCCCATATTGCTATTACTGATTAGCACACTGAGACAATTAAGACCTGCACCAGGTAGAGCAAGCAAGAGTTCTGCAACCTGTCAGTAGGTTGATCCATGCATCACTGAAATAATTTTGTGCAGCTTTAAGTATTAAAATCTGGTTTTTAGTATACAAATCCTTCTTCTAAATTTACAGTCTTACATGCAAAGATTTAAAGAACACTCTATCCTCACAGAACATAATGCAGAGGCATGCAAGGGTATCATATGATTTGGGGTTATCTCCTTTAGTTTCTGCTAAGTACAGTCACTGGCATTTGCTACTATCCCAAATGACATGAGGTTTTTCAGATTATCCCCACTGACAAATCTCTAAAGAAGCTAATAATCTTAACAGCAACACTGTGATGCTTTTTCTGAAAATCATGGCTGCTAGCCCCAATGAATTCTCATCTTGCATAAAGGTCATCCATACAGTACTCACAGTTTGCCTATTTATACACAGTGACATTAAATCATGCCTGTATTCCTCATAACATCTGCCCTTTTCACATGGGAGTACATACAATTAGAACTTAAACTTCCTTACATATATGTGTGAACTTCCATCTGTAACATTGTGGTCTAGAGTGGTTGGGGAAGGAGGTTAATAAGTGCAAAATTGGTATTTTATTCAAAGAACTAAAAAGCACATGCCTGAAGAACATGGTGTCATCATGCACTGCTATTGTAACATAATCATTCAATGGCAAAACAGTTCTAAAACTTCCTGAGTTTCTCTACTTCACGTCAGGAGTGCTTCCCATATCACTTCTCAAGCTAAATGCTGGGTCTCCTACCAACTTATGTCTTCAGTTCTCAAAATAAAAGAAATTAAACTCAACACATGCAAAAATACTGCAAAACCTGACATTAAGTAATATGTCTCACCTAATTTCATATTTATGTTACGGTGATTTTCAGTTCAGCAACAGGATTGGGGCTGATTTACAATATCTGCTTTTGATATTTAGAGGATTTCATAGTCCTCCTTTTGTCTCCTTAGAGACCAAAGAAAATTACATTAAATCTGCAAATTGCTGGGCTATCCATCACAGACCTTAGGCCAGGATCATTTAGAGATGAAACTTACACAAAAAGAAGCTATGAGAAAGGAGGACAGAACAAGAGGAAGAGATAGGAATACGGTGTGGATGTGTGAAAACTGGAGGTAGGAGAGGGGGATATCATGCTTGACTTCTTGATATCCAAATGAATGCTTCATGAGTGATCACTCCAGTAAAAATCTGGGATATCTAGGGGCAGTGAAAACATTTCTGGTGGACATGCCTCTTCATATACCCCCCTATCCCTCCACTCCAAACCCCACCCAAAAAAATAGCAACCAACTAACCAGACTTAAAAATTTCATTCTTTATACTTAATCAAATGACAGACATCCAAATTCTGCTCGAAGTTAATAGGAATTGCTGTCAAGTGACTTGGTCTTGTTGAACCAATGGACTAAATGTAGCTGATGCTTAAAAGGAACAAAGGTACAGCATAAATACTTTCAGAATGTGACTGCACATTTACTGTATTATATATACACATGTACAGTGTAAGCACTGTATATATGTTACTCACAGAAATACACTCTGCTTATGTTTAGATTCTGCAGTCCAAAAAAATGCAGAGTACTAAATTTGTTCTTTACTCCTGGTATTTTCCCCAGTCCTTCCACTGTTGAAGACAACGGATGCTTTGCTATTAGGACAGACTTTAGCACAGGGGTCCTGAATTGAGTAATGACCACAGGGCACAACTAAGCAAGATGTAGTTGGCCAAAACAACTAAATAAGCTATTTTCAAATTCACCCCTAATTGACCCCAACTTACAGGTTCTCAGTTTTACATTAAAATTGTGTCAAGAGCTCATGGACAATTAATATAACTTTATGGGTAAGCCTAATTTCTGAATTACTTTCCATAAGCATTTAAGTGCAGCTATTTTCCCCCACAAGCTTTAGAAAGAAAATGAGTCATTAAAGACTGCTAATGCATAACTATAGATTAATATCTAATAAATAATAATTATATGATTAGGAAATCATATTCAAAAGATTCATTAGAACAGGTTTACTTATCTAAAATACAAGGATGACCACTGTGAAATCTGTTTCTTGGAACAGAGACAATGCAGCATAACTAAACAAGTAAAAAGTTTGGGGGAAATTAAGAGAAAAATAGCATAAAGTGGTGTCCTTTAGAAGTAGATTTAAGTATATGCAGACAAAGACAAATTCCAATATTTTTTTTGTTCTTTGCAGTTTCAGACTGAAATTAATTGACTCCTAAGAAGGCTGGACTGCAAGAGCAAGAGTTTCTGGACAAAAGTAGATTTCTAAGCTTGCTTTCTTTTAATTACCTCAACCACAACTCTGCCATCTACTGAAATAAAAACTCTGTCAAGTTTTTAGAAAACACAAAGTCACAGCAGTAAGGAAGGATATTTTCTTTATCAAATAAGGTATTTGAAGAGGGCAGCCTGGCCAATGGAAATTCTTTAGTAGATCAATCTCTGTTCTTGCTCCAGTCTTAAGAACAAACTATCTTGGAGAAACCTATACAAAAGCTAGATTAAAGGTTGAGATGCCTCTTGTAACACACCATGCTTAGTCTTGTCTTCTTCTGAGAGTTTGTAGTTCTGGTCAGATGACCCTCTGCATCATCTACATTTATCTCTCACTCAACCTGGAATCACAGCTCTCTTCTGACTTTACAGGTGACTTGTGTCCAAGGTCATATTTAAGGACAAATCTATTCAAAATTAAGTACTATGGGTAGACCTATTTTCTCAACTCATATTAATCTCAAAAATTCTGCCATAACCACCCTTCTGAAGTGTTCTCTAGAGAAAAAGAGAAGTGGGGAAGGTGGGAGGAAGGGAAGGAGAAAGGTCCATTAGAGAAAACATGCACTGCATTTGTCATATATTAAGATAACCAGCTACACAATTTAACTTCAGTATTTTTAATCTGGACTGGAAATGGCAATCCTTAGGAAAAAAATAGTTCAGCATGGGTTGGCCAAACAAAAACAAAGTCTGTATATATGTTATTAGATCCCTGAGGGTTGAAAGAAAAGTCTGTTATTCTGTGAAGGGAGAACAGAAAACAAACAAAACCCCTACTAAATAAAATAAGCAGTACTGTGAAAAAAAATTATCTACTCTTCCTCCTCTCTCAAATGGAAAACTTTTAATAGCCTCAGCATTTCAGTGAGGTGCCAATTACCTCCTCACCAATAGTAGCTCTGGCTCTGTTAAGACAGGACCCTAGTCATTAGCTGGGCTTTGCTGTTGAGGCTACCCTTCCTCATGGTCCAACAGGATGCCCTTTAGGATAACCAAATCAGCCCCTACCCCAATGTTATACAGAGTTTCTCCCTCTCTGCTAGCTTCACCAACCACTCAATAGTTTTACTCTCAGGATTTCATCTAAGAGAAATCCTAAGAGAAATTCTGGCAATCTATCATGCAGATCAGTGACCAGAGTCTGTGCCCACAGGTAGTGTTGGGTAGACCAGCAGGTGTCAAGGGGATTCAGCTTGCCTTAGTTTTGTCTGTCCCTGCTTTCTGTACAGCAGTGATGGGGTTTATTGACTTAGAATCATAGAATTTCTTAGATTGGAAAAGACCTATAGGATGATTGAGTTCAACTGTTAACCTAAGACTGCCATATTAACCACTAAACCAAGTCCCTAGCATGCCACATCCACTTTTTTTTTAATGTTTCTAGGTATGGTGATCTCCATTCCAAGGACAGTTTTTTCCCAGTGCCCGACTACCCTTTCTGCAAACAAATTTTTCCTATTATCCAGTCTAAATCTCCACTGATGCAGCTTGAGGCCACTACTCATCCTGTCTCTTGCTGATTGGGAGATTAGACCAACTCCCACCTGGCTACAGCATCCTTTCAGGCAGCTGTAGAGAGCAATAAGGTCTCCCCTGAGCCTCCTATTCTCCAGGTTCAACAGCCCCAGCTCCCTCTGACCCTCCTCATCAGACCTGTGCTTCAGACCCTTCCCCAGCTCCACTGCCCTTCTCTGGTCACGCTCCAGCCTCTCAATATCTTCCTTGTGGTGAGGGGCCAAAACTGAACACAGGGTTTGAGGTGTGGCCTCACCAGTGCTGAGTACAGGGGGACAATCACTGCCCTGCTCCTGCTGGCCACACTATTGCTGATACAGGCCAGGATGCCATTGGATTTTGGCCACCTGGGCACAGACCCGGCTCTTCTTCAGCCAGGTGTTGACCAGCATGCCCAGGTCCTTTTCCACTGGGTGGCTTTCCAGCCCCTCTTCCCCCAGCCTGCAGCGCTTCCTGGGGTTGTTGTGACCCAAGTGCTGCACATGGCCCTGAGTCTTGTTGAACCTCATACAATTATAATTGTGCTGCTACAGGGTATTTGAGGGTATTGCATGCTGTGACAGACCAGAGGAATTTGAAATTCACCTTGCAGGACTGAGTTTCTAACTCAGAATATATTCAGTAGAATGGTGTCACTCTTCCTGTGGGACTGTTGGGTTACATTACCTTGACCAGTACTTTCACGTTGCCATCAAACCCTATCTTGGCCACCAAGGTAGGAACTTCCAGACAATAGAGTTCCAGTTGTTGACAGACCTGGACAGGAATGTAACACCAGAGGGAACCCGCAGCTCCTAATGTTTCCATGCTTCCATTGTGAACACCCTGGATGGAATTCTGTTGCTAAGGGAACCTCCAGCTGGTTGTACTCCACAGGTGAAGGGCCCAGACAGCTATCCAATGGTGTGCTAACTGGACAGGATGAATGTCAGGAGTGGTGAAACACAGAAAGACACAGCAGAAGAAACTTGGCTCTTCCTCTGAGGAGCCCTATGAATATCAGTAGCCATCTTCCATCATTTGCAAGTCACATGGACTATCACCAGCTTTGACTATATTTGCAGGGTTATTCATGTAAACCCCACGGGAAGTACAGTAGGAAGGACATGAAAAAGGAACTCTATAGCCATGATGAATCATTTCAACCTGCTGAAACTAACATACCAGCTTTAGTTAGATGGACAGGCCACCTTATTGAGAAGGAATATGAAAATTTTGTTCAATAAACAGGCTGGAATTTCAAGGTTAGAATTGAAATCTCTGTTTCCTATTGCTATTCATTCTAGAGAAATGTAGTTGATTTGGCAATTGGATTTTGTCCCACAAATTAATCTCAGTTACATTGTAATTAATAACAGTAATAATTAATTAAATAAATAAGTAATTATAGTATTCAAATTTGAGAGGGTTGGATATTTTTTGTATCCATGCATGCTCACGACACAAAAAACATTTTTTAATTCAGTTAAAATCGTTCATAATGTTAATATGAGCCCTCTCATGGCCAGGCCCACTTATTGGGCAACTCTAGGGATGCAATGGCATGTAATGAAAATGTGCTATTTTTAATTCCTTGTCCCAGTTTAAAGCCTGGAATAAACTTCATTCAACAATAAAGAGAAATCTAAAACTGTTCCTATTTCACAGATTCTCTCCAGCACTATTTTTTCTCTAAGATCACCTCACAAAACTTCACATAGACCATCTGAAGTCAAATCTGACAGTTCTATGCTTGTTGCACTGCACACAACTGTTCCAAATCACTATAAGCACATCTAAAAAACTTCTGCATTCTGAAAAATCTGAAGCAAATATGTTTTTAATAAACCACAGTAAGAGACACTGAACTGACACTATTGTGTCTTCCATGAGAAAGAGAAATCCCACACTACTCTATAGGTGACCTGGGTCCCAAAAACTGAAACGTCCCCACAATATGCTAGAGAAGAGGTTCACACAGGGTTCTGGGAATTTCTCAGTCAGCCTGCCATGGGAAGCCCAGCTGAGTCCTCAACTCATCATCCTTTGTAGAGTTATGTTCTCTCTGTGACCATTCCACTGAAGCTTCTTTCTCTGTACTGCAGCTCGTCACATAGGCTGCCTGAAAACACATTCTTTAGCCCTCTACCTTCTTGAATGGGCATAAAGGGTTCATGATAATCTGACCCCACAAAAACCAATAACAGCTTTTGATTTATGGGCACCCTAGCACCCTTTGGCTTCTAAGCGAAAATGAACAGAAAAAATGGTTCAGAATAAGACAGTATGTTTGAATACATTCCAGTTATCAGAAGCAAGAGCCATGAGGCCCCACTAATGCAAAAAACCTCTGAAAATGAAGAGAAATTTCTAACTTAGATACCTGTCACTGACATAACAAGGCAAGCATTTTGCAGTACTGACAAGGAAAGTGTGTCAAAGACTGTTTATGAATCAATAAACAGTTAATAAGCAGTTCCTAGCACATGAAAAATTTTCAATATAATGATTTCTTTTATTTTTATGCTAAGGGATTCTTTCCTTATTGGACAAAGCACATTCTATACAGTCAGCTGAAGACTATGCTTCCCATATTTCCTTATCGAGTCACTGCCGCCATCACAATATATGTCTAGCCCTGTTTTAGAAACTGGGAATTGTCTGTTTGTATTTCAAATGGATGAGGAAGGATAAAAAGCTTTGAACATGTCTCAGGCATGTTGGCCCACACTACTTCACCAAAAGAAGTCCTCCAAGTTCAAAACTGTCTGCCAAGGCTGCACACATGACATTTGCTATTTCAGTTCCTATGGGAGAGTGAAGATAAGATCCTTACGGGTAAGGAATAATATTAGACATTCTCTAGCCAAAGATTTCAGAGAATGCTTTAGCCTTTACTTTTTGGAAGTACTGAAAATGGCCCTGATCCAGTAAAGCTCTAAAGAACATAATTTAAGCACTTTGCTAGATTAGAACTGTAGCATGCAATGGAACACAAATATCTGACTATTACGAACACTGAAAAAGGGAACATACAAACACAGTTGAAGTTTAATACCACAGTCAGTTGTTCCTGGGATCTGCTCCCTTTCCCATAAGAAAAATTAATGGTAAATTGTATGGGTATGTACCTAGTCTTTAACACAATTCCCTTGTGCTACTGAGCCTCTCCACAAATCTTCCTCTTAGTACTTTTAGTGATATTTTGTGCCCAATCATATTTTACCTTATGCATCTACGCATACAACACCAGATAAAGTTAATCTGCAGATATGCCACAGGTGATGAGTTGTAGATCAGGAATGCTGAAGCAACAGAGACACCAGGATGAGCTCTGTGCAGAGCCAATTCAGGTCTGATTGAGTTCATTAGCTAGGGCTGCAGCCCAGACCAGTGCAAGATTCACATCCATACAAGTACTTTCATGTAGCACAGAGTATGAATTCATCTTGTAGATCTTGCCCAATTATGCCTATGTTGTGCTCCCAGGAGAGGTAGGTAGCAAAGTCCAGATGGATTTGAGAGGCTTTGGGATGGAGTTAGGGCTATTAACCCCAGACTGAACTCAGTCTGGGGTTTGGCGGGGCACAGCACAAATCCAGCTCGGATGCAGGACTGTTGCTGAGCTCATGTCTGTGCATTGTGGAGCAGAGCATGCAGGCTCTGTGCTCAGGCTGAATCAGTACCTCCACTCAGCACCATGCAGCATCCAGCCTCTGTCTGGACACCTGCTGTGCTGGGCTCCTCAGCACTGCTGATAACAGGAGTGCAGCGTAGACACACCCAAACAGCCACGGATCTGGTTCGGCAAGGCTTAACCCGTCGGTTCCATAGGGTAGGAATGCGGCTGGAGTGTGTCCAGGAACGCACACAGTGCTAGGTGTTCAGAATCACCCCGGCTCCTGAGGAGCTGCTGATCAGACACCATTGCAACACAGTCCTTAGCTCGCATCAGAGTTTCCACAGGGCTCCCCTCCCCAGCATCACTTAGGCGAGTTTGCTGTGCCTCCTCCAACACCCAGCTCTTCCAGCTGTCCTGGACCTAAATGCAGCTCTCCAGGAAAGAAAGGTAAGATGCAAAGACATAAAGGACTGAACCAGCATCACAATACTGATGCAGAAGAAACTCCTAAATCAGCATAAGTTACTCCACGTAAAACCAGAATGGATACACTACGATTGCATTATACAGAGACCATCTTTATAACAAGATGCCAGCATAGCAGCCTGGCTTTTCACATCTGAAGCATTTGGTTACAATGAGTTATAATTCGCTATAACAATGGTAATAAATTAAAAGCACAAAGGGGCAATTACAATCACATTAAAACATTCTGTAATTTTGGAAAATTAATGTTTCACTAAGCCTTCATTTTTACAGATAAATTGAATCAGAACTGTGCTGTTCCTACACTATGCTAACTAGTATCAGTGTTAAGCTTTTTGGAACCATATGGAAAGCTATCAATTTTTTTCTTAAGTAGGATTCTCATCACTTTGTTTAATATCACTACAGATTACACATGCTAATATTTACAGATGGTTTCCTGTAGGAACTGTGAATCAACAAACTGCAAGGCAATAGGTAGTAACTACTCATTCTCAAAGGTAGTAGTGTGAGCTACCTGCCAGAGGGCTGTACAGAAAACCTGGGAAGCTCTCTCACTTTTAATCCTTCATTTGGCTCAGGGCCCCTTTGGGACTTTGGAAAGTCACACGGGCCAAATCTGCAGCAGTATCAAACTGCAGCATGAGAAGTTCCTGAATCACATCTTAAAAAAAAAAAAAAAAAAAAAAAAAAAAAAAGAAATAAATATATAATTAAAAAAAAAAAC